>JALMGF010000023.1:2501500-3159500 GCA_023333645.1 Sceloporus occidentalis
AAACAATCAAGAAATCAACTGAATTTTTGTTCAAAGTTAAGTATTGAAAGCACTACCACTACGCACTGCATTACTGGATATAGGGAAATGCTGCCACCTAGTGCTCATCAAGAAAAATGCCGTTTGGCGCGTTAAAGTATCGTCCTTGTATTTTTCACTCGAGGCACTCGATTAAAAACTTCTACAACTTACCTAGGCACATTACTTTTTTTTATGGGGCTGCTGTCTTGTCAAGGTATTAAATGTGTTCTTTTGTTACTGGCAATTTTCTGTTTACAGAGAGATTTTTTTATCTCATTATGAGCCTTACCTTATAAGTTCAAGTTGAGCAAGCTCCTGATTTGCCTGGAAGATTGGTTTCTTAGTAAACAGCTCACCGAGGATGCACCTTCAAATGAAAATAATTTGTTTAGGGATAGCAGTAGATCATAAAGCTTTAACACTGGGATTGATTTACATAAAAGCAATGTATTTATTTTGCATCAAAATAGAAGAGCTCAGAGTCTAACAGGTAACATAAAACAAAAGCAAAAGCTGGTTGGCCAATTACTTTACAATTATTTGAAAATAAACAATCCTTTTAAAAATCATTCCTGAGGATACACAGATACACCAGTACGTTCTTAGGATATCCTCATCTGCGTAAGAGGATCACACTGTGGCTCATTTATTTAATCCAAACATCTTCACAAATGGAATAACTGTTTAATCTACATTTCACCGTGAGTTATGAGCAAAAACTTCATATGATGCATGCTGAACGACGTACTACAGGCTTTCAAAGTCTGTTCTTTTTATGCACAGCAGACTCAGCATCACCTCACCTGTGCCAACCAGAGCTCTCATCATCGGTTTCAATTCACTTCAACAAATGGATATTCCAAAACATAATACAGAGAGCTAGAATTCATAGTCCTGGGATTAGAGGGTACTTACCCACAACTCCAGACATCTATTGCAGGGGTGTACCTCTCTTCTCCAAGAAGCAGCTCAGGAGGTCGGTACCACAGAGTTATGACCTTGTTGGTGTATGGCCGACTACATACATATATAAAAACAAAAAGTGTAAGAACAATTGCACACATGCCGTCTTTTGCCATAAACATCATATATAGCTAAAACGTAAAATCTTGTTGTAGTATTCTTCAACATATTATTTGTACCAAAACCAGCATGCGGAATAGGTTCTTCAATAGGCACCAAAAGCATAAACATTTACACAGCTACAGATTTAATTGACCTATCGCCTTCTCTTCTGATATTAGCACGGTTGATAGAAACCAGTCTCAATGGGTGAATCCTCAATTTGCCATTTCTTGACACCCTGTACTAACATTATAAACATATTTCTGATTATTTCAACCACTACAGTTGAAAAAACTGATTGGCATAAATATTTACAACTGCACACAAGCTGAATTAATAAAGCACCCGTTAGGCAGCTTCATTTTTTTGCAATGCACCAACCCAAGGTCATTGGTTCTCTTCCCCCCACATCAGCACAGCTGGTATTGTCTATTCTTAAAGATCTACAGTGTTCGTACATTACATGCAATACTTGGGTTTTTCATTGAATGTGACTAAGCAGACCGCAAACAAGGAAACAAGTGTCTTTAGGGAGAGACTTAAAAGCACCTGGATTAGGAGACACCATGTGATAACTGCAATATACTCAACACTCATATGAAAGGCCTTTACATGATGGTGTAATTAAAAGGACGCCATTGTCCCAAGTGTTATTTTGTGCTTATAAATGTTTCTGCTTTCCAGTTTATGTTAATACAATTGTATTGGTCAGCAATCAAAAAGGACAGATTTGGCTACTCCTCTTCCTCACCCATGCAGTATCAAAGTGGAAAACCTTACCTTTCCTCTGAGCTGTAAAGTCTTGCAAGTCCAAAATCCGCAAGCTTGATCTGCCCCCTTGTGGGAAAATAAAGAACCAGTCAGGGAAGGTACAAAACACACCCGGATACTGATTTTTATGCAAAGACCCAATCACCCTTAAAACGTGGTGGAAACAACAAAATGCTGAATACATAAATTAGTCCATTTTACTAAAGGCATTGTTTTCGTTACGATACGTGGAGAGAACAAACGCCAAACATTAAGGAACTGAACACCATGAAACTATATTTACAGCAACAGTATACATTAATAATGTACAAAGTCTATATCACAATAAATACTTGTATAAAATAGGTACATTTCCCTTAACTGATGTAAAGCGATACTGCTACATGATGCCAATTATGCTGGAAAATCAGAGACTTACCTATTATTAAGTAGAATGTTGGAGCACTTTATATCCCTGTGCAAAAAGTTCTTCTTGTGACAGTAGTCCAAACCTTCCATAAGTTGCCTCATGAAGGACTTTATGTGATATTCATTGAAGTGCACTAGCCCTGATTCCAGGAGTCCCATCAAGTCATGGTCCATGTATTCAAACACAAGGTAAAATGCCCCTGAAAACAAGAGTTTCACTGTGAACCTCAAATTCAACCAACACAAACATATATATTATATACACAGTATCTCACAAAAGGGAGTACACCCCTAAGTGGCAATTTCCAAATTGGGCCCAGTTAGACATTTTCCCTCCTCCGTGTCATGTGACTCGTTAGTGTTACAAGGTTTCAGGTGTGAATGGGGAGCAGGTGTGTTAAATTTGGTGTTATCGCTCTCACACTCTCTCATACTGCTCACTGGAAGTTCAACATGGCAGCTCATGGCAAAGAACTCTCTGAGGATCTGAAAAAAGAATTGTTGCTCTACATAAAGATGGCCTAGGCTGTAAGACGATTGCCAAGACCCTGAAATTGAGCTGCAGCACGGCAGGCAAGACCATACAGCGGTTTCACAGGACAGGTTCCACTCAGAAGAGGCCTCGCCATGGTCAACCAAAGAAGTTGAGCGCACGTGCTTAGCATCATATCCAGAGGTTGTCTTTGGGAAATAGACGTATGAGTGCTGCCAGCATTGCTGCAGAGGTTGAAGGGGTGGGGGGGGGCAGCCTGTCAGTGCTCAGACCATACGCCGCACACTGCATAAAATTGGTCTGCATGACTGTCGTCCCAGAAGGAAGCCTCTTCTAAAGATGATGCACAAGAAAGCCTGCAAACAGTTTGTGGAAGACAAGCAGACTAAGGACATAGATTACTGGAACCATGTCCTGTGGTCCCATGAGACCAAGATAAACTTATTTGGTTCAGATGGTGTCAAGCGTGTGTGGCGGCAACCAGGTGAGGAGTACAAAGACAAGTGTGTCTTGCCCACAGTCAAGCATGGTGGTGGGAGTGTCATGGTCTGGGCCTTCATGAGTGCTGCTGGCACTGGGGAGCTACAGTTCATTGAGGGAACCATGAATGCCAACATGTACTGTGACATACTGAAGCAGAGCACGATCCCCTCCCTTCAGAGACTGGGCCGCAGGGCAGTATTCCAACATGATAACGACCCCAAACACACCTCCAAGACGACCGCTGCCTTGCTAAAGAAGCTGAGGGTAAAGGTGATGGACTGGCCAAGCATCTCTCCAGACCTAAACCCTATTGAGCATCTGTGGGGCATCCTCAAACGGAAGGTGCAGGGCCCAAATAGGACATTTCAACTTAGGAGTGTACCCACTTTTGTTGCCAAGGTTTAGACATTAATGGCTGTGTGTTGAATTATTTTGAGATGTACTCACAAACATGAAGCTAACTAAAATAGTACCAAGATGTAAAGAGCTATGTGGCTACTATAATTAGAGTATTATGAATTGAGGCTACATGGGGTTTCTGCTTGCTTTTGTTTGAGAAGTAATGCTACACGAGATACCCGCCTCCCAAAAAAGACTGATACCAAACCTTTATCTTTCTTGAAGTCCAAAGCATCTTCTTTATCAGTGACAATCTCTTTCATATTAATTATGCTCTGATGATTAAGTTGTCGAAGGATCTTTATTTCTCGAATGGCTGTGATCGGAAAGCCCTCTTTTTCATTGTCCAATCGTACTTTCTTTAAAGCCACCATTTCTCCTGGAAAAAGAAATCAATAAGAGAGTTATCAATGGTTATGAGCTGCTTCAGCACAAAATGTTTTAGGTAGGTACATCAATATATAAAAAAATATTCCCTAAATGTAAGTTTTTATTTACCCGTATGCCGCTATGCCACTGATATAACTCCTGCGTGGGACACATGCAAGTCAAAGCACACATGATGCCCTACGCATCACAAAAACAATGCTTGCAAACCCCACTCGGAAGGCAAGTAAATGCAAAACAATTCCAATAGCACAATGTAAACATAAAATAGCATACACGATACACATTAATGGTAACGTACGCACATATTCTTTCACTATTTAACGCCAAGCACTATTGAGACAGTATTAGAGCTGTGTTAATGAATACGTTTCCATTAATTTTGGGGGAGGGGTCGCTATTCAGTAGATTTGCATGTGAGATAACACATCTGCAGATGTTGCATATGAAGTAGAATTTCCATATTACAAAACAGTAACATTGCTGCTTTTGTGTTTTAAATATATTGCCATGGTAACAACAATAAAAATCGATTCTAAAGGAAACTTTGAAAAGTGGTCTTGTTCCCAGAGAAAATGATGCAACGGTTCAGCAAATCAGATGATTCCATTTGTTTGCTATGATGAGGACACCATATATTTTGATAATCACTACGTGTCATATTAAAAGTATATTTAACGTAATGAAAAATAAAGCAGTTGCCTAACCCTTTTAATTACAGCTCTTTAAATGCCAAACTGGAAACAAACTGCTATCCTGTTCTAGCCTTAATACAAAGTCTTTAAATACTGTCGTATATTTACTATGAGCTTCAAGATAGGAATTCATTACGCTGGAGCACCAAGCCCTTGAAAACGTGCAAGGCCAGCTCCTAAATCCATTGTTTAGAGTAATTATATAACAAAACAAAGCGTTGAGCGATGTCGGCTGTATTAGGCTTAGACCTTCGATCCAGGTCTCTTCTCACCTGTATCTTTATCCCTGGCTTTGTAGACCTGTCCATATGTGCCTTCGCCAATGATTCCAATGATGTCAAACTTGTCCACACAACGCTTTCCCCAGTCGATTTCATTCTCGTGTGTTTCACCGCAGCGTGGACCACATATCCTTTGATTTAGGGAGTAACAAAACACAAAGAAAATAAAATTAACATTTAACTGCTGGGCTACTATTGTACATTCTGTAAATTATGTGACCTAATGAATACAAAATCGAGTGAAGATCCGTCTGCAACAGAAATATCCTTTTGGTATCACACAACCAGCTTGACATAGTTAACACAAATGTGATCTATGAACAAATGCAAATTAAATTTATACTTACACCAGCGAATAGAATAATAATAATTTTGGCATTTATTTTCTTTATTGTGCAGGTTCTAACAATTTCACAGCTATTCACACCAATATATGGATACTATACATGGTGATTCAACATGAATTAAGCAATTTGCTTGGCTATAGAACTCAAATGAGAGATGAATAGAGCAATTATGGGCAGACTTCCAACCTTGTATTTCCTAAAAAAAAAAAGATATACAAAAAAAAAAAAAAACCTCTATAAAAATTGTGCTTACTTAGGCCTTCTCTTGCTTTTTGATGATGCCTTCTTCCCATCAGGACTATCCAACAAGTCATCGCTTCCAGTGTGGACAGGAGGCAGGGGCAAATCAGACAACAAATGCCGAAGCTTCCTTTCCATTTCTTTCTTGACCGATTTTCCTGGGATACAGCCACGCAAACTGTGGGAAATATGGTAGAACGTACAATTCAAGAAACAAAATTCTGCTATGTATCCGTGTGTATAAAGACAACCCAAAAAACAATGTGCAGATTAATAAATAATGCTTACCTGTCAGCATTACTGGTAAGAGATGGGGGAAGCGGTAGTGATGACATTGCTGAAGATGGTGCCCCTGAAGTCTTAACCTTCTCACTGGTAGTAGTAGTAGTAGTACTTTTTTTAAGTACTTTATCCTTCTCAGCAGATGTTTCATCCCCTGCAGCATCCACTTTATTTACTTTCACTGATGGCTTGGAGGTTTTATCTTCAGAAAGGTTGTTTTCCCCTTTCGACTCTTGGGTCACTGGCTTAACTTTAGGTTTCTCGCTCTTTAGGGAGGGTGCAATGTCCGTTTTTGCTTTCTTTTGTTCCTTGGCATGGTTTGCCTGTGGTGCACTGCTGCTGCCAGCCTCCACGTGAGTCTTGGTGGGAGTGGAAGTGCTAGAAGCTTTGGCTAGGGCTCTAGCAGCCACCGCTTCCCTGGCCTTCTTGTTTTTGTTTAGCTCTGCTGCTAAACTGCTCTTCAGTGTCAAGGTGCTAGGAGAGATACTTGAGTGTCGGCTTCTTGAGTTGGAAATTTTATGTCTGCTTCGAGACCGAGAACGCCGTGGCTTGTAAGGACTCCTGCTACGTGACCTCACATTCCGCCTACGCGAAGGGGAAAAGAACCACATGAAGACACTGAGTTACAGATTACATGATTGCATCTTCTGTAAGTAAGTAGATCTCCACTGGTTACAGGGTGATATAAAGCTACCTGGAACATCTATTAAATGCGAAACGCCATCAGACGGACTCTAAGAATGGACATCAAAAAAACATCCTCATCTTATGTTTGTTCCGTGAATTAGCTACCCTTGAACAAGCAGCCAAGAAATAAAATAGGATTCTTTTTTGTGTATTCCTGACATACCATTCCAAAAATGTTACCTCAGAGAAGGCTTGAAGACCTCAATCTTTCGAAATATTGCTTCTTGAGATAACCAGTTAATCTCAAAGGGCAAGCACCATTAAAAAGTTGAAGGGAAAAAGCATTAGCTTATATCCCTCCTATTCTTGCTGTCCCTAGCATAGTTATTCTTGCTTGGTTTTTATGACCCATTTGCAGTCCCTACATTTATCTTACATCAGCTCCCAGGATCATTTGGCCACCAATGGCATGGCCATCATACCACAGGTTCCAGTACTAAACGTAATCAACAAAGGCTACTCATGTGCAGATACAAGGAAGCCATAATCGAAAGGGTTTAATCACAGAACCTGCAGTAAAAGTAGCCTTAATACTTCCTCAGATATCATTCAGACAAGGACTAGGAAGGCAAGCTTAGTTGGCATCAAAGATATACCTTTATAGATTCATTTCCGGTGCCAATGGGAACCCCCCCCCCTTTTTTTTTTTCTTCTAAGTGATGCAAATCATTTATATCAGAACATTGCTCATACTAACGCAGACCACCGATAAAATCACAAAGCCAAACATGGCACGACACCTGCCAAATGACCACAAACAGATGAGGCCAGATATGGTCCCAGCTGAAATACAAAACAATATAACTTACAGTTTGGTGTAAAGGTTTGATTTCTAATAGAATTGCCACTTCTGACATGGTTTCCTGTGAACTTCGCTTGCTGCTGCTGGCAGAATGTGGCAAGCAAAATACACTTTGTGGCACAGCCTTAAGGAAAGAAACCACACCAGGGATCTCATGGGCACTATTGGAGCGACGGCATATGCTGGGGAGCAAAATGTGTGCGTCCAGAAGTAGAAGGGCCAAGGTAGCAATCAGAGATGTTCAATGATCGATTTAGAAGAACCAATGTCACACAACGCACTGCCGATAAGAATGGCAAATAACTAAGCAGCGAGTCACAAAATTCATGCTCATTTTATTTTAACTTGTGGAATGTTATGTCTATTATTCCACGAGACCGATTCACTAAAGTGTCAAAAATAACTTTGGCTTATGCTTACATACCTTGCAACACCAAGCATATGTTAGCTTGGGTGGTTGCTGCTTAAACGGACATCTCATTTCTCGCACTGGGCATTAAACAGATTTCAGACATTTTCTACCGTTAAGAAATAACATTGTGAAGGCCATAATTAAAAAAAAAAAAACTAAAAAAGTAACCATGAAAAAAAAATGACTTCTATTGCATTTCTACTATCTGCAACAACCTACATAATAAAAACCTACAGAATTGGTGAATATTTGCATTTAGCTCTGGAACGGAGATAACCACAATGGAAAACACTCAAATTTGATGATTATATTAATGTAATATTTCATTATAAGTTTAGATTGAACCAAAACATCTTGAAAATGGAATTCCACGTCAAATGTTTACAAAGGGTATGAGCTCAATTTTACGGCTAAATAAGACTGATCATGATTTCTGTAGCTTAATTGGGTGCATGATCATGTCCAGCACATACACTCCTACATATGAATACCCAAACTATTTTGCTCTAGAGGGCCATGCCTTATGGATCTACTTGCAGTGGTTAGATCTAGCTTGTATTACAGGAAAAGCTCTGGGTTCACCAATCTACATTTGCTGCTAATTCAAGGGATGGTTTACAGTCTCTACCATCTCTTGTAAAGGAGAATGCGTACTATGTATTTAAACATACATTCTGCCCACCTCCTTCATAGTTGAAGGAGCTGGAGTTGAGTCGAGGTAAGTGCATGGAGATGCTTTCAGTCGAATACATTAGCTGGGGTGGGGGATTCTGCAGACATACAACCATGCAATGCATATGATGAATGGAGGGTCCCTCTAATGGAAACAGCTAACCCACCTCCAAATAATTATGAAGTGTTATTTTAATTTTATTAAAATAATTGACTAAAAATATTGTTTACATGTCAACTAAACGCAAGAGGAATTTATTCACTAAAAGGACAGCTGGCAGGAGAGATGTACTTCCAACATGCATAATGAAGCTCCAACTGGAGCGAGCTTCTCCTGCACGATGATCTAGTATGCCCTGTAAAATGCATATGTAAATCAGCACACATTTCTTCCAAGTCTCCTTACCCATTTAGTTACACATTATACAGGGCCAGCTTGTGAGCTCGAGGATATGAAACCAAGTTCCCCTGCCAACACCCCTTTTAGTGAATGGACCACAAATAAACGTTTAAGCGGCTTTTTAAAGGTTACTAAACAACCTACGAGTGAGTGCTTGTGCGCCATGTGACCTGGCAAAAAAAAGAAAAGGTTTTGGCTGATAGGATGTATTAAAACTGCTTTAAGATCCCACCAGTTATACTATGGTGGGATCTTAAAGCAATGAAAACCAAGGCTGCAATACCTTAAATACTGTAGGTGTTGAGTAAACTGAAAATAATAGAACTCAAAAAGGTACGTTCAAGCACAAACTGAATTATACATTCTCCATAACAGGTCACCTACAGCTAGAATGATGAGCAATCCAGTACCCCCTTACACATATAGTGATAGGGAGTATCTCTACTGCCCGGACATTCTTCATTACAGTGCAAATAATAATATTTCATTCTGCAGCAGAGAGGGGAGAAATCAGTAAACTTTAACAGCCCCTCAAAAAAAATTCCATAACAATCATGGAATCTGTTTAACGAGGTGCACTCAAAATGAACCCTATAGTTTAACAAGAGAGGGTCCCAAGTCCCAACATACACTGCACATGCTTTATTTGCACCTACAGCATAGGCTGGGTATGCGCAGCGAAGACCCTAAAAGCTTGGAGGCCAGAAAAACTATATCATTCTTCGCCAAACCACTGGCAGGACAAGGGGGTAAAGACTGGACAGGGCTGCACTCGCAAACCCAGCACTGTACGCTTTCCTGCGCACGTTACACGTCCCCGCTGGGCACCCCGCGGCAGGCACATCCCTGCAGGAAAGCACAGGATTCACAATGGCAGAATATAGGCAGAGATGTGGCAGGTGAGAGGCGAGTGCATACTGTAGTGTCAGTGTGTGCATGTATACTATTGTGCCAGAGTCAGAGTGTGTGTGTGTATATATATATATGTGTATAGTGCCAGTCAGTGTGTGTGTGTGCGCAATATATATATATCATACACACACTGACTCTGGCCCTATACGCATAAATATACACACACACTCTGACACTATACACATACATACATACATACATACTGTGTGTGTGTATAGTGCCAGAGTGTGTGTGTGTATATAGTGCCAGAGTGTGTGTGTGTGTGTGTGTATATAGTGCCAGAGTGTGTGTGTGTATATAGTGCCAGAGTGTGTGTGTGTGTGTGTGTATATAGTGCCAGAGTGTGTGTGTGTGTGTGTGTATATAGTGCCAGAGTGTGTGTGTGTGTATATAGTGCCAGAGTGTGTGTGTGTGTGTATATATAGTGCCAGAGTGTGTGTGTGTGTGTGTGTGTGTATATAGTGCCAGAGTGTGTGTGTGTGTGTGTGTATATAGTGCCAGAGTGTGTGTGTGTGTATATAGTGCCAGAGTGTGTGTGTGTGTATATAGTGCCAGAGCGTGTGTGTGTATATAGTGCCAGAGTGTGTGTGTATATAGTGCCAGAGTGTGTGTGTGTGTGTGTATATATAGTGCCAGAGTGTGTGTGTGTGTATATAGTGCCAGAGTCAGTTTGTATGTGTGCATAGTGTTGGAATGTGTATTTTAATGTATGTATAGTGTTTGCCATTGTGTGCATGTATATAAGAGTGTGGTGTTGTGTATGTTACAGTGTGGCAGTGTAGCTCAGCATATAGTGTGCGTATTAGTGTATGGTGTTAGCATGCGTGTACACGTGTAGAATGTTAGCGTGTGTTACAGTAAGGCGTTTGTGAGCACAAAATGTCAGCGTGTGGAGGTGTAAAAATTATAGTCAAACATACAAGCTCGAGTCTTTATGGTATAAAATACCTCGTCATGAAGGGGTTAACTGCAGTACTATACAAAGTGGTAAAGCACTGAAGAAAGGCGTGTTTTATGTCGTGTTGCCCTAACAAAAATCCTTCAACTGCAGACCACGGTCTAGTAAATGAAAATAAAATCCATTATTGGGGAAAGAAAAAAAAAAAAAAAAAGTGTACCCGTTAGAAGAATTATACGACATGGCAGGGTCCATTTAAATAAAAACCAGTCTGGATTTTTTGGAATAATAATCACGTAACTTATTCAAACTCCTAGGGTCGACAAACTCCAAGAAATAAGGGACTCGTGTTCCTAAAAATTATACTTTTATTTATTATTTTATAAACTAGTTATCTGCTTCCTGCCTCTGCGCAAGGCCAGTAAGTTCTAGATTTGGTTATTTCTTTTCTGGGGGAAAAGGAAGTAAATGTCCACAAGTATGTATATATATATATATATATATATATATATATATATATATATATATATATATATATATATATATATAGCTAAAAACTAAAATAAAAAAGTTAATTTTCAATAAAGTGAAACTGGTGGCACCAGGTGCTTCCATGTAAAGAATCCTTTGGCAGTAATACCTATTATGGCTGATCTTCTGGTGATATCACAGTTATGACCTAGAAGACTTCTGGAATGTTTTTATTTGTTAATATTTATTTTAAAACCTCACTATTAATAAAGCTACGACTACTAGCCCTGACATTTCAGACGATAATAATGAATAATTATAATAAAACCACTGACTGTTTAATAATTACATGGGTATTTTAAGAGCAATAATAGGACCTATGACAAAGAAATGATGCCATCCAGCTACAGGGACAAACCAATGACATCATAAACAGGGTAATCGTGTATTTTAGCTTCCCGAGTAATGTTTGTATATGGAAAGCTGTATACGTAGTACCTGTATTATCATGAGGACCAAAACTACTCCTTCTGCTAATAATGGGCATTATAAATAATAATAAAATAATAATAATTGGGATCCGAGCATAAAATGCCACATGCCAGTAAGACTCACATAGACTCAGGTGCCAGACGCAAAGTGCTGGGAGCCCCGGCTACTTGGCTTGTAAGGTTTGCGCAGCCCAGATTCTGATGCTAATCCAAGTATTATTACTACATTTAATAATAATAATAATAATAATAGTGTGATTAAAACACCCACCTGCCAGCAGGACTGTATGGGCTCCGGGATCTCCGCCGGGACATAGGGGAGGCGGCCTCGGTCCTGTCGTAGGTACCATAGCTGGGAGATCGCCGACCCTGGCGGTGTCCGCTGTAGCCGGGGCTAGGGGAGCGGACAGGGCTGATGGATTTCCTGCGGTGGTTGCCCGGTGAGGAGGCCCGGTAGGACCTTTCCTCTCTGTAGGCCTTAGGCGGCTGCTTACTGTAGGCCACTGGCTCTTCTCTCTTGGGCCTGTATGAACCCGCGGGCCTAGGTTCCGTTCTCTTTCCAGCCTCGGCCTGAGGCCTCCAGGGCGGTGACAGCATTAAGGGTGTCGGAACGACCAGCTCTCCAACCCCTCCGCTTTTGCGCTCCTCAGTGCGGCTCTCTCTTCGGCTCTCATCCCTACGGCGGTGACCCGATTCCCCCCTGCGAGAGTCTCGCTTCCTCCTACTACTCCGCTCTGAGTCCCCGGACTGCCGTAGCAAGGCAAGCGGCGTCTGGTGCAGCATAGTCGGCGAGGGGCATCTATCAGAGGCCGGGGATGGAACAAGGCCCAGTCTTAAGGCCGGAGCCAGCGTATCCGGTCTGTGCTCGCCCTCGGACAGTACCCCTTCGGACAGAGAGCTCACATCGTCATACTCCACTGTCGTGGCGACGGTCCCATCCTTCTTCAACACGCTCCTTTTGCTCCGGTCCCGCCGCCGCTTTTTCCTGTCCCTTCGATCCCTGTCTCGCTTCATACCCCCGGAAGCAACCTGGGGTTCCCCCCCGCCGGCATCTAACCCCAGGCCTACTACTGATGCACCAAGGATATCCTCCTCCCTGGCCCTCCGCTTCCTCTTCTGGCGACGGTCTCTCCTCCTCCCTGATGATCCCCGAGGCCTCCGGTGCTGCCCTGACACCGAAGAGGCCCCCGAGGAAGTGGTAGAAAGGGCAGGGGCAAGATCCGAACTGCCCGGCATCGAGGGGGGCAATTAAGAGAAGGCACAGCTATTTCCCCTTTAGACCTTAAAACCCCTTCTCATTCGCTATTGAGTGTAGTCCTGACTTTAACCCCACTATCCTAATACCCCCTTCCTCCCCAACACTTCTACCTAGCTCTGTGCTTTCCTCGATCGTCAGTCCTATTCTATTGCCTGCCTCCTCGCCCTCAACCGGGATCCCTCTTTATTTAGGAACTTTAAAAAGAAATAAACGTATTTTTATATATATATATATATATCTTTACTTTTATATATGCACGTGGATAAAGTTGGATCTGTTCTCTATATCAAATAGTTAGATACTATTAATATTTTAAATCAATAGCTGGATCATGTAGCAAATTGCTATTCTATCCTTAATCTCATCCTAGAAGTTAATTTATTGAAAAAATATCATACAACAACCCTATCATCAAATCTCAAACACACAGAGATCAAAAAAATCTATTTACACACAAAGTTGTGTAGCAAATTCTTTAAAAAAAAAAATATTTAGAATTTTCAGAGGTTCAAGTACCGATTTCTCAATTACCCAGAAGTTAGCCCATTACAAAACAAAACAAAAATAAAGAAAATAACAATAAAAAACAAATCCTGGAAAATATTGCCAATCAAAATATCCACAGGGGTAGGAGTTTGTTTCAAGTTGCTATGTAATCAGAAGAAGTGGAGGAAGTTCCTTCATGGTGCTGAACTTGTGCCCCGTTTGTCCCCAGAGATTTAGTTGATGTAGGTGACACCCAACCGTTGGGTCTGTCATACAGGCCTCAAATAGACTAAACAAGGAAGTGCTACCGGCTCCATGGTCTCCACTCTGCCCAGGCAGCAATACTGATCAGCAGCCCACTAACCCACACCTCCCACTCCAGCACATGGCAGGGAGGGGACTGCTGCTCACACAGAGCTATCACAATCCATGATGGCAAGACGTGGAAAAACAACTCAGAGTGTTGGGAACCTTTGATCCTTCTGTACTCTGCCTGTGTTCTGGTGGCCTGTCTTCTTCTTCTTCTTCTTCTTCTTCTTCTTGTTGTGATTGAGGGCGGTAATGAGATTGTTCCTGAGAAACTGTAGATGGCACAGCACAGGGTGTTTGCTTTCTCTCCCTGCCTCGTAACCGGCTTTCTGAAAGGGAAGAGACTATTTTAGGGTTAAATATTGCTCCTCCTTCTGCCCTGTCTCCTCCTTTCCTTCTGTTCTCTTATTTTGTATGTCTGCTTTCAGTTTCACTGATTTCTCTAAACTTTCCTTAAGAGGTTACTAATTTCGCTCTTAAACGCTTGACAGACCATGTGGAGCTGTTGGTAGAGCTGAATCTAATTTTGTGTAACAATAGTATTGAATGTAGTTGTAACAATGTCTTTCATAGATCATTGGGAAGTAATTCTGATGTAGTTTAGACTACCTGCAGCCGGATGGAAAGTGGTTACAGTAGATTTTATGGAATTACTTTTCATTATGTTTGGTTGGATCGCAAATGTATGTTTGAATGATTATATGTCACCTCTTGTGGTCTTGATCTAACAACTGTTATGACATGACTCCATATTTTCTCATTAACAAGCCGGGTTTGAATTTTCTGCATACTGGCTGTTGTTAAATGTCAACTCCAACAAAATTGGGAGGTGAGTTTCAGCAACAGCTGGAGAGCTACAGGTTGCCTGTCCACTGACCAAGTGGTGTAAAGAAGGGAAAGAAAAGTACACATTTTACTTGTAAATACACACACACACACACAGATTATATATATATATTATTCTCTTGGAAACACCAAGACACCCCATCTTTTTTGTCTGATAAAAGGTGAAATAAAGCACTCCAAAAGTGGTTGAGCCATAGTGGAGAGCAGATCCCCGTTCTTTCCTGAGGCCGCACTCCCTACATGGGGATACACAGCCTCTTCCTTCCCTCTAGAGCCCTGCGCAGGACTGTTTTTTTAAGCCTGCTCCCGCTGAATTTCTGACCATTACGCGTGTCCAATCCCCCCCGCTCCCGCAACGCGTGTCCAATCCTGGCCGCTCCCGCAAGCTTCTATTCCAATACATTTATTTACAGATAATTGGGACATAAAAAATCTGCCTGAAATGGGCTTGTTCCAAAATGGGCTGGGTGTCTAAGATCAACCTGTCCTCAGCTTACTTACTTGACTTACAGAAACAACAGGTGAGGAGGGCCCTGGCCAAATGAGCTTACGATCTAGAGAGATGTGTGTATGTATAGGTATGGATACTTATAATGATTTAATATTCCATGGCAACATTTTTATTTTTTGTTACTGTAAACATCGTGTTCAAGGTGATGGTCAGATGCCGTTATGGAAACAATATTGATCTCTTATGGCCAGCAAAGTATTTATCTTTGCCACTTTCCTAGGCCTGACCCAGGGCAGCGTCTCCAGACACCCCTACATGGCCATCACCTTACTGCTGAGCTCCAGGTTTATAACATCATATTCTGAAGCTCCTCTGCCTATTAAGGATGCATGGCATCTGGGAATAGCATGCAATCTCCCCAGTTACCAGCCCAATGAGCAATAGTGCACTGGGGAACCTGATTGCCCAGTAAAATGATCTGCCCTCTCTTTGGTGGCAGAGGGCTTGTGGACCACCTAGACCTCCCACCCTAGGTCTACTCAGCCTGGGCCAGAATGCACCGCTACTTGTGACAGCTAGTTAATACGTGTGGCGAGAAAAAATATTTGTATTTTTTGTACGTTAAATTAATACATATGAAAGTACTTGCAATTTACTTTCATGCTTATTCATTGATCATGGGGCCAACTCGAACACTGGAATGCAGGGGCATACCTAGATTATTTGGGACAGATTCTGTATGTGGCACCCCCCAAAATAATGTTGGTGTAAGGGTCCGTGGTCAGAAGACTACCATGACCCAGAGCGCCCAAAGATGGTCTTCAGGAGTTAATGCGCAGTGGCGGAGTTGGACAGGGGGACTGCACTCTCCAGGGTGTTGAGCACCTAGGGTTGTGCAGCCACGTACCAGCGCCCTGACATATCAGCAGATTTTGTCCAATTCAAAGCAAAGTAATAACCTGCAGGCACCCTGGACCAGGTATGGGACATAGCAGGCTGGCAGTAGGGAAGCTAAGCAGAGTACAGGAGAAACATAGCAAGCAAGGGGGACAGAGCAAGGAACATAACAGACAAGACATACATGGTACAGGACACAACAAAGGACAGGGAACAAGGCAAGGAACACAGAGGATGGAGTAAGGAGTCAAAATCCCCAGACGCTTTTCCTTTAAGCAAGGATAGGATATCTTAAACTAGGACATGGGGATGATACAGGGAAAAGAGAGCAAAGGCACATAAGAGACAGGCCAACATGCATACAGGACTAGCCTTGAACTATGTTATAACAATTGGAGATTCCATCACATCATATGGTCATAGTATGCTTAGCCCACCACTACACCAAAGTACTTCAATATTCGGTGGGTCCTAAAACTAAACCCTGCCTACTGAATTACTAATAAACTGAAACTAGACATTGACTCTATACACAGAACAGAGAAGGACATACCTTTAGACTGCAGACTGAGACAAACATAACAAACAGGTAGGACACACCTTAAAAAGGAAACAGAGCTGAAGCAAAGAGCAGAACTTGAATCAAGGAATCAGAAGCACAGAACAAAGTATATGGAAATCCAGGAACAGAAAATGCATTTTTGTTTTTATTTCCTTTTATTTGCCACTCTGCCACCCAGTTATGTACATCTGCCCCTAGGCTTGCCACTCTGCCCCCAGATATGCCTCATACCCCCTATATGCCACTCTGCCCCCCCAGATATACCTTTTACCCCCTGATATGCCACTCTCCCCTCCCCGGACTAACCAATGCATACCCAGACTTGTCCCCCACGCTCCAGACTCTCTGGTGTTTAGTGGGGCCAGCCAGCGATGCATGCAGACAACCTCTGCTTCTGCCCAGCACTTCCGCTGGGGCTTCTATGATGGAGCACCAGATGGTCATGTCATGCCGTCACTTGGTCATAGAAGCCCAGAGGAAATGCCGGGCAGCAGCGGAGGCTGCCGGAGAGGAGGATCCAAGTCCCCTGAAGCACTGCGGGGGATCTGAACCTTAGTCTTATAGGCCTCTATTTGAGATCTGATTTTAAGACGACCTCGAATATTTGCTCTGAGCAAATATGGTATTTCACAAATTTGTCAGCTGTCAAACTAGAAATCTGAAAAAAAATTTTATTAACTTATTAATAAATTAGTTTAAATAAATAACATTTACTGAGCAGATATGGTACAGCGAAACTTCTATTACTATATACTGAGCCAGACATTGATGGTGGTACAGCGTAACCTTCAACACTATATACTAAGTCAGACATTGACATAGTAGGCCTCTGCCCCTGAAACAGCCTGCCTGTTCCCCCTCTGCCCCTGAAGCAGCCTGCCTGGGCCCCCTCTGCCACTGAAGCAGTCTACATGGGCCCCCTCTGCCCCCTCTGCCTGCCTGTGCCACATCTGCCCTTTTAAGTAGCCTGCCTGTGCCATCCCCGCCCCTTAAGTAGCCTGTCTGTGCCACCCATGCCCCTAAACACCTATAACATTAATTTACTCACTCATTCATTCAATCTCCCGCGCCCCCTTACCGCACCTGGTCCGGCTAAGCACCACTGGAGCCGTACAGATGCAGCCTGATGGCAACCTAACCCTTAGGCACACAGCTTACCGCTGTGGTGCTGGCACATTGTGTGAGAAAACTCTTTTTTCGCCCAGGGGAAGCAGAAACCTGGCAGGAAAATAGTTTCTTCACACAATGTGCAAGCTCCACAGCTGATTTGGGCTTTTTCCTTATTTGGAGGCTCTCTTATTACCACACTGGGAAGCCTTCAAAATATCTACTTGGGATCCCTACATAGACCTACAGAAAGATCACCTATATTGCATTTAAGGCTCAACATTATCCTATATTTAGGATTTTTGCAAATCAGAGGACATTTCCAAGTCCTTTAAAAGGTTGTACCTTCTATGCATTTTGTGACACCTTCCTTTCCTATACACTATAATTTTATTGTATTTTATGAGAAGTGCTTGTTTACCATTTGTATGGATGTGTAAGTGTTTCGTGGCAAAGATGGCAGAGGCAGGCTGTTTGGGCCTTGTGGTTTCCAGTTACTCTCCTGTGTATGAGTTAATGAAAATGATTGTTGAATATTAAACCATTCTGCCTTATCTTATATCTAGCTTAGCCTTATGCCTATCCCATGCTTACTTAAATGTCTCAACTCTATTAACATCTACCAATTCTGCTAGTAGGCTATTCCATGCATCCACTACCCTTTCAGTAAAGTAATATTTCCTGATGTTATTTTTAAACCAAGGTACTGCATATGCTTGTGGATGCAAACACCACAACACTAATCTTTTAATTCTGTTTTGGTACCTCATCTCGGATTATCCTCTGCTATCACTTACTAGAGTAGTTGTGCATGCCCCCCAACTGTCCCAATTTGTAAGGGAGGAGGAAGGGTGAGGCAAGAGCAGCACTCATCTCGGGTGCAGCTGCAGCCTGCAGGACTATTCGGGAGCTCACAATCTCCCTCTAGTCGGCTCAACAGTAGGGAGCGCGAGGTCTGCAGAGCAGTAAGGTAAAGTCCTCACGCGATTCGCTTAGAGTTCTACACGGTGCCCAGACTAAGCACCGGGGACTCAGATGCAGGGGACCTGGATCATCCTGTGTTATGCCCCCCCCCCAACTTACCGGTGCTTCTGAGTCCCCGGTGCTTAGTCCAGTCAGCGTGTAGAGCTCTACGCGATTCGCGTAGAGTGGACGTTGTCTACGCGAATCGCGTAGAGCTCTACACGCTGCCCGGACTAGGCACCGGGGGACTCAAAAGCACCGGTAAGTTTGGAGGAGGGAGGGGGATAGAGTGTTAAATGGGGGGCATAAGGCATTTCTGGAGGCAGAGTGCTCTGTGAAATGCCTTTTAACCCCCATTAATGCCACTCTGCCGCCAGAAATGCCTTTTAACCCTCTATACGCCACTCTGCCTCCTGAAATGCCCTATACCTCCCTATGTGCCACTGTGCCCCATAATATGCCTTTTAACCCCCTAAATGCCAGAGTGGCATATAGGGGTATAAGGCATTTCTGGAGGCAGAGTGGCACATAGGGGGTCAAAAGGCATATCATGGGGCACAGTGGCATATAGAGGGTTAAAAGGTGTATCATGGGGCACAGTGGCATTTAGAGGGTTAAAAGGCATATCATGGGGCACAGTGGCATATATGGGGTATAAGGCATTTCTGGGGCAGAGTGGCAAGCCTGGGGGCAGATGTGCATAACTGGGGGGGCAGGTTGAAAAAAAAGGAAATAAAAACAAAATATTTTTCTCAATCGTAGCTTTTATTAACAAACAATTGTTCACATAGTTTACATGAATTAACATTTACTGGTAAAACTTTTTTCCTGTAGGGTCGTCTTATATTCAGGCTTTTTCTTTTTTTTCATAAATTAATATTCAGATTTTGGGGGGTCGTCTTATAATCAGGGTCGTCTTATAATCGAGCAAATATGGTAGTATGTCTCTGAGCCTCATGAGAATTCAATTCAATGTGTTGGTTATTTTTAATATGCATGACTGTGCTGACAAAAATGAAGCGTGTTGTAAGTGGAGATGCAACTGCAACATCGTAAAGTGCAATTGCTTGTATTGGTGAGTTCCGTGAGAGCGATAAAAAAAAAAACAGGGCACATTAAGAAATTGCTTCAGGGTCCATGACAATGGCTGTTATAAAATTTTTGCTGTGTTTGTGTTTAGCTGTAATATTCTTATTTGTCATTTACTGTATCCATACAAGTTATGTATTGTTTTTTCAGGAGAAGAAGGGCTTTCTTTAGATACCCTTTTGATCATATCATCTGATTTACTATAAAAATAAAACACTTTTTCTGACTTTTATTTGGAAAATCTTTTTCTCATCTACAAAAGCTAATAGATTCTAGAGTATCTTTTTCACACACATTGTATTTCAGGTATGAATTTACAGCTCCTGATATATGCTGTGTTAAGCAACACCTCCTGAGTACAGTGATACCACCACATGTGCAATTCAGTTTTTCAACTTGTAATTTTGACTTCTGATCATTCTGCCCTGTGTCCTGTTTGGGACATCTTTGAAGCCAGCCATTTCAATTTACCCCATTAAACCATATATTTTTGAAAACCAGACATCCCAGGATATTTTAAATAATGGTATTTTAACTCTTTCCATGCACTAACCACCAGCATTTCTTAAAGTTTGTAGTGGTAGTGTCTTTGTGTTTTCCCCCATACACATTGTAATTGCTCTTGGTATATGTCACTGCCAAACAACAACAATGTTGAGGCATTTCATGAGCAACCACGTTTGAGCTTAGGAGATAATCAAGCTCTATTAAAGCAGGTGGCTAACGCCCAGGCCCGGACTGGCCATCGGGCAGGGCCGGATTGACTTAGGGGCTGATGGAGCTGCAGCTCCAGGCCCCTACCTTAAAATAGGCCCAGTCAGGACCGGACTGACTGGGCCTATGCGGCCGGCCTTAACGCAGGGCAAAAGGGGCACCTGCCCTTAAGCCCGCAGCAACTGCGACCGGGCCCGCCACTCTAGCAGCGGGCCCGCTACTTACCTGGCAGCCGCGCGCGAGCAGTGTCTCTTTTACCACCAGGGGGACGGAGGAATCCAACTGAGTCATGTAACGTACATCACGTACGTCACATGACCCTGCTGCGCGTGTGCTTCCCCTGTGCAGATCCGCGGAAGTCTGCGAGCAGTGCGTACATTATCAGTTCAGGTAAGGGGATGAGGGAGGCTGTATGGAGTATGTGAGATTGAATGAAAGAGTGAATTAATGAGTATCTGTGAAGGAGTGAGTGAATGAATGTTTCTGAATGAGTATATGTAAATGAGTGTCTGAATGAGGGAATTAATGAGTATCTGAATGAGGGAATTAATGAGTATCAATGTATGAATGAATATCTGTGAATTAGTGAATAAATATTTGTGAACGAGTGAATGAATATGTGTGTGTGATAGCATGGATGTGTAAGGGGGGCAAAGATGCCACAGGCAGGCTGTTTTGGTGGCAAAGATGCCCCAGGTAGGCTGTTTTGGTGGCAAAGTTGCCACAGGCAAGCTGTTTTGGGGGCAAAGATGCCACAGGCAGGCTGAGTAAACCTTCCGTGGAAACCCTCCGGATGCGGGTGTCAGTGTGGCAAAGCCTGTCCTGGTGTTTGTGATTGGGTGTCAGTGTGGCAGAGCCTGTCCTGTTGTGTGTGTGTGTTTGGGTGTCGGTGTGGCAGGGCCTGTCCTGGTGTGTGTGTGTGTGTGTTTGGGTGTCGGTGTGGCAGAGCCTGTCCTGGTGTGTGTGTGTGTGTGTGTGTGTGTGGGTGTCAGTGTAGCAGAGCCTGTCCTGGTGTGTGTGGGTGTCAGTGTAGCAGAGCCTGTCCTGGTGTGTGTTTGTGTATGGGTGTTTGGGTGTCGGTGTGACAGAGCCTGTCCTGGTGTGTGTGTGTTTGGGTGTCGGTGTACCTGTCCAGAGCCTGTCCTGGTGTGTGTGTCTCAGTGTCAGTGTGGTAGAGCATGTCCTGATGTGTGTGTCTGGGTGTCAGTGTGGCAGAGCCTGTCCTAGTGTGTGTGTTCGGGTGTCAGTGTGGCAGAGCCTGTCCTGGGGTGTGTGTTTGGGTGTTGGTGTGGCAGAGCCTGTCCTGGTGTGTGTACGAACACAGAAAAGAACCCCAGCACTCCAATCAGCTACCAATCCTTAGGTTACTTTATTCAAAGAAAGCAACAACAAAAAGCAAAGTTTCGGCCAAACAGGGCCTTTCTCAAGCTCAAAAGGCCCTGTTTTTTTTTTGCTATTTTTGTTATGCTTTCTGTTTTTGTTTTGCCCTTTTTTCCTGCTAGCACCCAGCTTCCTGGGAGTTGAGTGCTGAACCATTTCTTCTTTTTTAACTGTCCTGGTGTGTGTGTGTGTGTTTGGATGTCGGTGTGGCAGAGCCTGTCCTGGTGTGTGTTTGGGTGTCGGTGTGGCAGAGCCTGTCCTGGTGTGTGTGTCTGGTTGTCGGTGTGGAAAACCCTGTCCTGGGGTGTGTGTTTGGTTATCTGTTTCCTTAATTTACAGTAGGAACTATTTCATTTTTACTTATCCAGAGATAAAATGCCCTCCTGAATTGGTAGTGACTTCAGGGGACAAAACATTCAAGGCCCTGAAATCATTTAGTGGAAAAGATAAGGTATTGTGTTATTTACTCTATAATATTTATTTCAAGGATTAGTCGCACTAAATTGTGGCTTCAGGCTTGCCATGTTGAATGACCAAGTATTATGTATATACATATATGTTTTTTCATAAAAATGGTCTGCTCAGTCTGAAATGCCCGGGCTTATTTTTTGTCCCAGTCCGGGCCTGCTAACGCAATATTGTATATGGCACACGTCGTTGCTCTGGAGAGCAATCATACGGGCCCCTGCAGCAGTTTTTGGTGTTGCTGAATGCCTCAATATTGAGGCATTATAGCAACTCCGTTTGGGAGAAAAAAGGCAGGTCAAGTTTCTTAAAGGGGTTATTGTGAGGGACCGTCAGAAACTAGCAGTGAGGAACTGGCTTTACAGCAAGTTTGTATATTACCAGATTAATCCAGTACAAAGCCCAGTGACTTCTAAAAAATATATATAAGTGCATAAAAAAGCACAGGAAACATATTTTTACTGTGCTAATATTACACTGTTGCTGAACGTTGAGGTACAAGAGGTATTTTTCAAGGAATATCCAAAAGTTGATATCTCTTAGATCAGGGGCGTCCAACGTGCAGCCCTCCAGACTTCGAGGTGTGGCCCGCGTGAACAGGGCCGTACTGCCCCCCGGAAACCGTAAGATTTCCCGGTGGGCCTGCCGGTCTGTGGGCCGGTACACAGAGATGCCATTGTGGCAGTTGTATGGCTGCCTCCGTCAACCGCTTAATGATTTTAAAGCAGCCAGTGTGCAGGCACGACGCCCTCCAGTGCCCTAGTCATGCTCTTTGCCCCGCCCCTTTGAAGATACGACATGGCGCTCAAGGGAGTGGGCTCACACGGAAGAGTTCCTTGTGACGGAAGGGAGAGCATGTTGAAGGAGAGCAGTCTGCAGGGGAAGGAAGCCAGCAAAAAGTAAGTATTTTAAAAAAAAAAGTGATAGATGGAAGGGGACCCATATTCAAAGGGGGGCTGTCTTGGGGCAACAAATAATATAAAAAGGGGGCGGCTGAGGGTTATAAGCACACAACAGGGTGGTTGGGGCATCACATAAATCAGTACAAAAAGGGGGGGTTACAATACACATTAACCAGTACAAAAGGGGGTGGGGGCATCAATACACAAGGGAGGGAAGCTGGCTGGGGGCATTAAATAAAAATCAACACACAAATACACATGGGGCAATACACAAGGGTGTTTGTGTGTGTGGGGGGCTTGGTCGGATTAAGAGCATCATGGGCCTGGTGCTGAGGAAACAACAAAGCTGTGTGGAAAGCATTTTTTATGCATTGTGTAGCTTAACCCCTCCTGATGTGAGTGTCGGTCTGGCAGAGCCTGTCCTGGTATGTGTGTTTGGGTGCCGGTGTGGCAGAGCCTGTCCTGGTGTGTGTGTGTGTGTGTGTGTGTTTGGGTGTCAGTGTGGTAGAGCCTGTCCTGGTGTGTGTATGTTTGGGTGTCAGTGTGGCAGAGCCTGTCCTGGTGTGTGTTTAGGTGTTGGTGTGGCAGAGCTTGTCCTGGTGTGTGTTTGGGTGTCGATGTGGCAGAGCTTGTCCTGGTGTGTGTGTTTGGGTGTCGATGTGGCAGAGCCTGTCCTGGTGTGTGTGTTTGGGTGTCGATGTGGCAGAGCCTGTCCTGGTGTGTGTTTGGGTGTCGGTGTGGCAGAGCCTGTCCTGGTATGTGTGTGTGTGTGTGTGTGTGTGTGTGTTTGGGTGTTGGTGTGGCAGAGCCTGTCCTGGTGTGTATTTGGTCATCTGTTTCCTGGCACTTTACTTACTCTAGGAATAAATAGAACTATTAAATTTTTATTTATCCAGAGATAAAACGCCCTCCTGAATTTGTAGTCACTTCAGAGGACAAAATTTTCCGGAGCCCAGAAATCAGTGGGAGAAAAAGTTTTGTGTTATCTCCTCTATTTCAATCTGCATATTTTATCAAAAAGGATTACCACTAAATTGTGTATGATGACTTTTTTTAGTGTACAGATGTACTACCAATCCCATCACATAAGATTCTATCTTGTATTATCTGCTGAGCACTGGTGTCATCTTTATCCAGTACACGTGGTTTCCATAAAACTCCTCAGCACCATGATGCCTCCAGTGTGCGTCAGTCATGTTAAACCCAGCCTGTACCCAGTGTGCTCCAGCCGTGTGTATTTTTATTTGGCTAAACTTGTTTTAAATGGTTTGTTTTACTGTTTATGTAATTCATTATTGATAGAATGACAAACAAGAGTTGATCAAAAAACTGTTTGTCCACTGCTTTTTTTCATTATTGCCAAATTAGCTCTGTAATATGCAATTAATATGCATTATAAAGTTAAGAGGCCATATTTTCTCTCAGTGAAAAATGAGTGTGGCCCACGCACACATACATTTCTGATGAATTGGCCCACTGCAGAAAAAACTTGGAACCCCTGTCTTAGATGTTTAGATTTGTTGCACCTAAGCACACTTTGGTTTATTTTGTGTGCAAAAATACTCATTAAGATTTGCTAATCTTCTAGTGGTGTTTTGGACCATAGTATTTTTAATTTTTTTTTTATCAATTATGTGTTAAAGTGTTAAATTATTGGATGAATCATTTTGCTTTTAAATAGGGCCAAAACATTATCAACATATTTGAAAATCTGTCCAGAAGATGGTGCTATCTAGTAACAGAAACGCTATTCCCTGAAAACTCCCAAAGCTTGCGACTTGACCTAGCAAGACTTTTTGTTTGCGCATGTTATGAAATGGCTACAGGAGTTAATGATGCGCCAACTGATTTTAAGCATAATTTAAGGAAGAACTACACTGCTCAAAATAATAAAGGGAACACTTAAACAACACAATGTAACTCGAAGTCAATCACACTTCTGTGAAATCACACTGTCCACTCAGGAAGCAACACTGATGGACAATCAATTTCACATGCTGTTGTGCAAATGGAACAGACAACAGGTGGAAATTATAGGCAATTAGCAAGACACCCCCAATAAAGGAGTGGTTCTGCAGGTGTTGACCACAGACCACTTCTCAGTTCCTATGCTTCCTGGCTGATGTTTTGGTCACTTTTGAATGCTGGCGGTGCTTTCACTCTAGTGGTAGCATGAGACGGAGTCTACAACCCACACAAGTGGCTCAGGTAGTGCAGCTCATCCAGGATGGCACATCAATGCGAGCTGTGGCAAGAAGGTTTGCTGTGTCTGTCAGCGTAGTGTCCAGAGCATGAAGGCGCTACCAGGAGACAGGCCAGTACATCAGGAGACTTGGAGGAGGCCGTAGGAGGGCAACAACCCAGCAGCAGGACCGCTACCTCCACCTTTGTGCAAGGAGGAGCACTGCCAGAGCCCTGCAAAACGACCTCCAGCAGGCCACACATGTGCATGTGTCCACTCAAATGGTCAGAAACAGACTCCATGAGGGCGGTATGAGGGCCCGACGTCCACAGGTGGGGGTTGTGCTTACAGCCCAACACCGTGCAGGACGTTTGGCATTTGCCGGAGAACACCAGGATTGGCATATTCGCCACTGGCGCCCTGTGCTCTTCACAGATGAAAGCAGGTTCACACTGAGCACATGTGACAGACGTGAGTCTGGAGACACCGTGGAGAACGTTCTGCTGCCTGCAACATCCTCCAGCATGACGGGTTTGGCGGTCGGTCAGTAATGGTGTGGGGTGGCATTTCTTTGGGGGGCCCGCACAGCCCTCCATGTGCTTGCCAGAGGTAGCCTGACTGCCATTAGGTAACGAGATGAGATCCTCAGACCCCTTGTGAGACCATATGCTGGTTGGCCCTGGGTTCCTCCTAAAGACAATGCTAGACCTCATGTGGCTGGAGTGTGTCAGCAGTTCCTGCAAGATGAAGGCATTGATGCTATGGACTGGCCCGCCCGTTCCCCAGACCTGAATCCGATTGAGCACATCTGGGACATCATGTCTCGCTCCATCCACCAACACCACGTTGTCCACAGACTGTCCAGGAGTTGGTGGATGCTTTAGTCCAGGTCTGGGAGGACATCCCTCAGGAGACCATCCGCAACCTCATCAGGAGCATGCCCAGGCGTTGTAGGGAGGTCATACCGGCACGTGGAGGCCACATACACTACTGAGCCTCATTGTGACTTGTTTTGAGGACATTACATTGTGGACATTCTTTTGTGGCAAGAAAGGGGCAATTGCTTTTTCACTTAGGGCCAGGTAGGGCTAGATTTTTTTCCTTCTGTACCTGAAATCCTCATTTAAAAATTGCATTTTGTGTTTATTCTGGTTATCATTGTCTAATGTTAAAATTAGTTTGATGTGAAACATTTAAGTGTACCAAAAAAACAAATAGAAGAAATTGGGTTTGGGGGGGTACTTTTTCACAGCACTGTATGTAGACTGTAAAAGGGAACCCTAATTATAGCAATATAATAACCATGCCATTTGCGTTAGTTTTATACAAAGATATATGGGTTCCTATAAGCTCAGAGCAATATTTTTGGGATCTCAACATGGTCGACGCAGACAGATTTTGAACACAATATTTGATAAAGTTCTGACGTTTATCCCTATGTTGTATTTGTCATTCTACACCTAAAACTGAGAAACAACCCCATACTTTACATACCTTATGTTAGAGCTCCTTCTTCTCTGTGCAGAGCGCCAGGACATGCAGTCATACCTACCTGGGCAAAATGGAATAAAAAGATACTATAGAAGTGTGCCTTAGGCCTAAGCCATAAAATAAATTTAGGAATAAAAGGTACTAAACAAGATTTGCAAAAGTGAACTTTATTGGTCTTGAAATGGCTCAATTTGCAAAGTATACATCTGGGTGGTGGAATCAGCCTTTAGAGGGTTTTTGAAACCTTCAGCTTCATAACACCACAGAACCCAGAGCAACAGCCTTGAAGCAACTTAAAGCATTAGTGGTTTAACATCCTTGCTTAACTACAAAGAAACAATCACAGTAAACAGATGACAATGTGACCTCTGGTACCTATGTGATATATTCTGAATATTGTCTCTTTTGGATAAAATCCCAATGCATATATTTGTGAAATTCAGATTTTTTTTTCAGTGCTACTCCCGTTTCAGAGTACAGCCTGTTGTCAAACCAAAACTTCCATGAGCCTCAGCCTATGTATCAGAATTCAGCATTCTTAGGAGCTGTAGAATAAAGAAGTTAGAAAGACAGGAGGTGTCCACCTAGGTAGGGTCTTATCAATACACATCAATCTGCAACATGAACTGCCAAATTAGAAAGATAGCAATGGTGATTTGATTATTAATTAAGCCCTTGAAATCAGTCCCAATTACCGTAACTTAAATGGGAACTCTGTGGCTGAACTTGGAAGAACCTGTAGTATGATATTAAAGTAAGAAGGTCACAACTGATTACAGCAAACATTAAGTTTGATCTGCATTCATGTTGGCAAATGTCCTTGGGTAATAAATCTTGGTAGTTCATTGTAAAATTATATATACATGTAGAGTTTTCTTGTGAATAATCTTTCCTTACCCACAACATTTTACTGGTTATCCAACAGAAGGTAACGCTTATTTAAAGCAAGCAACCAACAAACCTTGGAATGCGGACACGTGTATATTCCCCACATGCTAAAACATATAAAATATTTAGTTTCCAGATTTTCTTTTCTTTCAAACAGCAGAAACCAACATCGAGTACAAGGGTTACATAGCACGGTGAGTTTCAAAACAAAAAAAAATAATCTTAAATGCAATTTTACATTTACGTTGAATGAGAACATATGTATTCTTCCTCTTCACCCACTGTGAATTTTTTTTGTGTTGTGCCAACAAGCACCAGTATGGATTCATTTCTTCTGTACAAGGTTGCTATGGTTTATCTACTTGTCATGTCCATATATAAAATGGTGGAACAGGAGAAAAATTGCTTGGACAAATTAACTACCATTAAAAACAAGGTTTTTACATCTCTATAGATAATCCCTGCTAGTTATTTACAGCAAATAATATTTGAATGGATTTTCTTTGCAAAATGAAAGACCTAATTTGTAAATTTACAAACTCTGAAAAAGTTATAATTGTATGAAAGTAACAGCATCGTATTGACATTATTTGACTAATAGGGTACATTTTTTATGATACTGTGCCTATATTTAAATGTTAAACTATAATATGGTGAGTAATTAACTACCATTTTCACAAATTGTTCACAGTGTATGAATATTTACAAAATAGTGATTTGTGGTACTCAGCGATAGGTTCCTTAAGATCAATTGTGTACGATACCTATGCCTAATAATAAACCCAATGTTCTAGGTTATATGAATTCAAACAAATTAGTTTTATATGTGCCTCTCAAATCTTCAACCATAGGTAAGAAAATTCTTCATGGTCTGCTGATCTGCTTAATGTCTACCATTACTAGCCACAGGGACTTCTCACTTTTTACATAGTGGTGTAGGGCATATTAGATGAATGAAAAAGGGCTCTGCAGTGCTGTGGTGGACCTACACAGGCCAGGTGGTGACCTCAAGACCATCAATCTGAAAAACTGACTTTCAATAAAAATCTGTGACAGACAGGGAGTTGGTAAGTGCTTAGTATCGGTTTCACTCTTTGGTTGTGGTTTGAACACACTCCTCGGTTGTGAGATGTAGGTAATCTCAAGCAGAAGGCATTGCTAACAAACAGAGAAATATATTGTTTCTCACACCAAATATTTAACTTAAGGACATGATTCAATATTCAACTGTAATTTAAAAGATACACATTCTTATATTATTTACAGATTACCAGAATGACACAAATTCATACCGACTGGGTAGACAGATCTGAGTTCACCTAAAATGCCTTTTGAAGATCTTTAGACCACAAGAATTAATAAACAATTTTTAAAAAGGATATGAAAAAAAAAATTGTTGAATTATGGAGGAGGGGGTAGAAAACAAAATGTATTAACATCACCCTTTTCTGGAACCTTCCTTTCCAATACAATACACCCTGTGATTTAAATGATGATATGCCATAAAGGCTGGCCGGTTAATAGGATTATCTTAATGTTTAGTAAACCTTATCGACCAAGAAGCCACAGTATTTAGTCACCATGATTTTTTTGCACTTCGGGTAAAATATGCAGACACTCACATAAAATATACTTCTCAATTTAACATGTTAGTCTTCTTTACATAATTACTCTTGACCCATTTGCCACCCTGCCTCAGAATGCTTACCTAAAGTAGTACTAAAACAATGCTTACAACACCAACGACGATGATGTTCTATAGAGCCAACATCCACTGCCACATATAATGCTTGGCAAATATTCAAACAGATAACGAGACGCTAATTTTCATTTACAACCTTCCACATGAAACAGCCCAGAAGAGTATTTTTAGTTTTTCTATTTTTACCCCATTAAGGCATATTGAGACATTTCCAGGTACAATGAGAACTATATGTCTAGATCATCAAGTACCCTGGATAGGATGAAATGTATAAATGGAAAACTTCCTAACAAAATGTCTGCAACATTAAGTCTATTAGGTTGTATTTACTTCAGAAACGTAAGTATAAGATAATGGGTATCTCTGTCATACCCAAAATTAGAAACAGACAATAGAGGTAAGGGTTGTAGTTAAAAAGCAAACAAAAAAAACTAAGTAGAAGAGTCCCCTGTTTGAATATACACAGACTATTGCCACCTTTCACGATGTGTACATTCAGGAATATTGTACAAATAAGTAAGTACATGTGATTGGAAATTAATTTTGTTTGCAGATGGTAAAAAAAATAATAAAAAAAATAAATAATTGTATTTGTTGTTGTTGTTGTTCATGACGTCAAATGTCAGTGCCTTGAAGTTTCCCAAATCATGCTTTTAAAGTGTTAATGTCTCCAAATTGTAAAAGAACAACCAGTCACCTGTGCTGCACGGGACATGCTAGTATTTTATGGTTCTTAACAGTATAGACAAAAAGAAGAAGTGGTGGTTTGCAAGTTTTCATTATAAAATGCAACATCTTTCCCTTATCCTCTTGGCAAGGCTTTTTCTCTTCTTCTTTCCATTCTTTTCTTTGCTGTCTTCCATCTTGCGGGCTCGAATTTCCCTCATTAAATCGAAGAATACCTGTAAAGAAAAACAAGTTATATTGCTGAATCCATTGAAGCATAATTAATGGTGGTTATGTAGACTTTAGGCACCTGTATTCAAATGAAGAGACTGTTCACCTACAACTCAATTTAGTAGATAAGCTCCTGAACACTTTACGGAGTCCAGATATCTCTTGTCCAGTCTAAAACATGCATAATTGATAATGCGTGATCAGTAATGTGATAATAGTAGAACTATTGTGAACATGTATGGAGTATACAGCCAAGTAGATGTGGGCAAAAGAGTGGTTGTTTATTGGGAGAACTGCTGCACTTGGCTCTTGGGACAGGAGTAATAGCTACCTTATCAACATTGGCTCGTGTCTTTGCAGAGGTTTCTACGTAGTTAACGTTCCACTGATCGGCCCGGCTTTTTGCTTCTTCCACAGAGACTTGACGTTTATCCTCCAAATCTGATTTGTTGCCAACAAGCAGAAAAGGTACATTTTCATCCTCCTTTACTCGTAATATTTGTTCTCTAAAGGCAAACACAAAGTCAGTTGAGCTCCAGTAGCATAGTAGCATTTGTTTGCATTAAACAAGCACATATTACTTTATAATACTTGTTATAATAGGTTTTTCTTATGGAGACTGACAGTGCAACAAAGAAAGGCAATGTTAAAATCACTCACATGACCTTACTACAATTAAAAAAGTAAATGATCATATCCAAGAGGAGGGCTCTATTCTCCTCCTGCACCAACATGTTTTTTGTGTGCTAATGTTATTGACAGTTTTATATATTGTAGATCTTGATGTTATTGTTAATTTTACCCTCCTATGTTGTAATAGTGTTGTAAATACTCTTTCTCTAGTACATTTGTACCTCCTAAATTGTATCTTTTCTACCAAACCATCCTCTGTAAGAAATACTTAATATACATAATTTCATTTCCAAAGTGGTAGAGGGGACCAAAATAACATCCCTTTTAGTAATCTTGGCTATAAGTGAACAGTGAGTGGTTGTCTAAGATAGCATCACTTGCCTAGAGAAAGCAGCCAGTAACTTTTGAAGTGCAAGCTGTTTTATCAAAATGTTTCTGAGCTCTGGGAGAATACATTTGGTTTCTTCAAAAGAAGCCTAGGTTACTTGTATAGTATAATTGCACTTTAAGGATAATCAGGATTAGTTATGGTGATTTCATCAGTTAGTACTGGAGTAACAATTGTTTCTATGTCTTGAAAAAACTGCACCACAGTTTCTAGTCTAATTGAAAACTACAACAGACATGGCCATATGTTCATCAGACATTTCCACTCGACACCATATCGTATTCCTAAAGTACCGCCTGTCAAGCCATATGCGCACTCACCTGAAATCTGCTGTAGCAGCAAAGGATTCCTGCTCTGTGATAGAGAAGACACAGAGGAATCCCTCTCCACTTCGGAAGTAATTGTCTCTGATTGCCGCATAGTCCTCCTGACCAGCTGTATCCAGGATATCGATCTGGACCTCCACACCATCGAGTACAACCTTCTTCCGATAGCTGTCAGCTTTAGTTGGTTCATAGTCTTCCACAAACTGTGAAACCATACATTAAGCCTTAAGGAATTATACTCCAGAATATAACATCGGATAAAATAGTGATTCTCAAAGGAATTATGAGGAATCAAAAACATAAATAGGAAAAATACCAAACAAACCCACAAATGCTATAGTACAAACAGGACAGGAAGTTATAAAAGATCATGGAAAGGAGTTTGTTTTTTAAACCAAACTATAGTTTGGTTTTTCGCATGACAAAAACAGGACTTTGCTATAACATAGTTTCTGTATATCTATACTGTCATTTACTTGGGGGGGGGGGGGACTGAAAATGTAAGTAATACATTTAAAAAAAAATATTTTTACCTACAATATTTATATCAAATTGTACACCGCTAATTCAAATGAAAAGAAAAAAAGCAATATATATTCACTTAATTGGAAAAATATCATATGCCTGGGACTTTTTATTGCCTTTCTCAGTTTTGCATTAATTCCAGGAGCCGTCACATGCATGCAAGGAGCTGAGACTGGTTATTACTGGTTCACAAAGCGGTCTGTGAATGCTCTCTGACAGAGCGATCTCCGCAGATTGATGAGTATACGCGTCAACCTGCGTTAAAGTTTCAGCTTTTATGATGAGTTTACACATCATTTATGGGTTAATCATAATGGGCCTCGTTGTGTGTGTATCGCATGAAAGAGAAAAAAAAGAAAAGAGCCAGAACAGAGTCATGCAAGGGTGGTCATAGTGGGTCATCACATCTGACTGATGGGTATGGTCATGATGAAACATCTTACTTGGGCTAGGGATGTTGAAAATGCAATGGCCAGTGTTATTTTTAAACTTATTCCTTCTGTTTGGTCTGGCATTGCTTTGGATCTTGGTCAGCTCAGGTTTGACTGTCACTCCAATTTGTTTCTTGCCTACCCCTATAAATGTTTTTCTAAGTATAACTAATCCATAGTCAATGGTGTTTCCAACATATGTTTAAAGATAAAATGGGGGGAAAAACAGTAGGGCTTAAAGGGGAAGTCCCATACAAAAATATTGTTCTCCTTGAGCATTAAACAAAATTGTGTTACAACAAACTTCCTTATATGCAGACCTGCTGCTACTGTTGTCAGTCATGTGATATTGTATTCCTGCTCAAAGAACACACTGAATTGATACTTTATGGCAATGCTAGTGAAGTCTGTTTCTCATAAGGACTTTCATTAGTCAGGATGAGGGCTCAGCTGAGCTATTGTATTGTTTACTACAGGTAGTAGGATAAGCCAGGGTGTTTGTCTATATTGGGCTAAGATAAGAAACACAGAAAAAATACAATTAATAAAATGCAGGAGCATGAAAAAAAAACAAAAAAAACCCCCAACCATGCGAAAACTTGGCACATCAGCCTGACAGCTCACCAACGTCACTGGGCAGTCCTGGATGCACCCCGCAAGGGGGGCTCTGGGTAGCTGGAGGCCAAAAGTTTCCAGGGATGTATATACACCTTACGCGACATGCATATTCCATTGGGGCTTACCTCATCATACATAAATTGGAGTGTTAAAGCTGATTTTCCCACTCCACCGCTTCCTACCATGATGACTTTGTGCAGTGCCAAGGAATTCTGGCCTTTAGGCTTATTAGCAGCCATCTTTGGATTTTGTGTCAACTATACAGAGTAATAAAGCTGAACTGCAGGAAGAAAGAAGTAAACAGGAACTATTAATTAATTGAATTTGTAGAACCAAAGCTCATCATTCATCAACACTATCACCTGTACATAAACATGTGCTGTTTCGCTAAGCTCATTCATCAAAAGAAATCAATAATGAAATTGGTTTTGTTTGCCATTATACATTTAACTCAAACACGGCAAACATTGGTCAAATTAAAGGATGACTCAGCTGGTCACAGCCTAGTGAGTGCAATATGCATACACACAATGAATATGGCTCTAAGTAATAAAACAATCATACAAAAACATGGATTAGGCCACACTTTATTTAAAACATTCCTGGTTTAACCCCTTCGTGACAAAGGCTGATTTTACTTTTTGTACCCTTCGTGACAATGGCCGTTTTAACATTTCTGCGCTGCTCGTGTTTAGTTGTAATTTTCTTCTTTCCCGTTTACTGAACCCACACACATTAGATATTGTTTTTTTCAGGACAAGAAGGGCTTTCTTTAGATGACATTGTTTTGATTGTATCATATTATTTACTACTAAAAAAAGTATAAAATATGGTGAAAAATTTAGAAAAAAATGACTGTTTCTAACTTTTAGTTGAAAAATCTTTTACTCATCTATAAAAGGTAATGAAAAAACCTGCTAAATGGATTCTACTATTTGTCCTGAGTTTAGAAATACCCAATGTTTTTATGTTTTTTTGCTTTTTTCTACCCATTATGGGGCAATAAGTACAGGTAGCGTTTTGCTATTTCAAAGCCATTTTTTCCAAATCTGGTAATTCTTCCCCTCATGTGCCATTTCGGGTATCTTTGAACCCGGCCAATGCAATTTACCCCATCAAATCATATATTTTTGAAAACTAGACAGCCCAGGGTATTCCAAATGCTAGTATTTTAACTCTTTCCATGCACCATATCTACCACCAGTTTTTGTCAAACTTTGTGGTAGTCATTTTTTTGCATTTGTTTTGTCACACACATTTTACTTCAGGTATGAATTAAAAGGCTCTCGTTTATGTCACTATCACAAAACACCCCAATATGTGTTCAGCAACATCTCCTGAGTACAGCGATACCTCACATGAATGATTTTGCCTGGCTGTTTGGGGGCAAAAGGGCCACATTTGGGGCATGCACATTTTTCAATGTTGAACTTTGGCATTTGGGGATCCACTGCCCATGCCCCATTTGGTACATCTTTGAGCCGGGCCATTTCAGTGTGCCCAATAAACCCATATATTTTTGAAAACTAGACACCCCGGGGTATTTCAAATGCTAGTATTTTAACTCTTTCCATGCACCATATCTACCACCAGTCTTTGTCAAACTTTGTGGTAGTCATTTTTTTGCATTTGGTTTTCCACACACATTTTACTTCAGGTATGAATTAAAAAGTTCTCGTATATGTCACTATCACAAAACACCCCAATATGTGTTCAGCAACATCTCCTGAGTACAGCGATACCTCACATGAAGGATTTTGCCTGGCCGTTTGGGGGCAAAAGGGCCACATTTGGGGCATGCGCATTTTTCAATGTTGAACTTTGGCATTTGGGGATCCACTGCCCATGCCCTATTTGGTACATCTTTGAGCCGGGCCATTTCAGTGTGCCCAACAAAACCATATATTTTTCAAAACTAGACACCACAGGGTATTTTAAATGCTGGTATTTTAACTCTTTGCATGCACACATTTTACCACCAGCATGTTTTCAAAGTTTGCAGTAGTATTTTTGTGTGTGTATTTTTCCCACACACACCTACTTTATGTATGAATTTACAGCTCCTGGTATATGCCGCTGTCACACGACACCCCATAATGTGTTCAGCAACATCTCCTGAGTGCAGTGATATCCCACATGCATGGGTGTGTCATTTTTGTGGGAACTAAAAGGCCACATTTGGTACGTGTGCATTTTTCGAATTGGAAATTAGGTGTGTGGCCATCCTTCCCCCGGTGTTAATTGGGACGTTGTTGAACCTGGCCAATTCAATTTACCCCATCAAATCATACCTTTTTTAAAAGTAGACACCCCACGGGCATTTAATATGCCAGTATTTTAACTCTTTCCATGCGAGAATTGTTTTAAGCTAATATGCTAATTTTAGGACTTGCTCACAAAAATATATTTTTTATATATATATATATATATATATATTTTTTTTTTGTCTTTTTAAAAAAAAAATTGTAACATTTTTTTTCAACTTGGAGGTTCCCCTGATAGTGACATCAGTGGGAAATGATTTTTAAATTTTACTAGTTTTTTACTATTTTTTTTCTAATTATTATAAATTTTATTTTATTTTTTAATTTATTTTTACTAATCACACTGTGATTAGAAAGCTGGCTTCCATTGACTTGCATGGTGAATGCAGTACCTGTATTCAACCTGCAAGTGGAGCCAAAGTTCTCTAGATGGTCTGGACCGTCTAGCGAACTTTTAAAATTTGTTTGTTCCTGTTACAGGGCAGCGGCCATCTTGCTTGATGGCGAAGATCATCGGCAGCTGCGGCTGTGACCGCTCTCCGGAGCGGTCACAGCCCATCGAAAGGTAAGTGTTTGGTGTCGCTGGATGCCTCCTGATCGAGGCATTCCAGCGACACCATTTAAGTTTAGGAGGCGATCGTCGATCGCCTCCTAAACGCTTTTAATACGGGCGTCCGCCGCCATACAAAGTATGGCGGATGTTGACGCCCCGTGGAGGGGCCAGAGATGGCCCCTTCGTTCCGATAGCGGCGTTGCTGAATGCCTCGAGGTCGAGGCATTCAGCAACGTTTTTTGGGTACAGAAAGCGAAAACAGATCGCTTTCTGCACCCGTTTAAAGACGTGCCGGTCCTGGCACGTCAATTGTCGTAAAGCACATGCTTTTCCGTGTCATGCCAGTACCGGCAATTGTCGTTAAGGGGTTAAATTGTAATCCAATTGGTCATTTGTATACTTTGTTTTCCTTGTTGTCATTCGCAAACCCTGTTTGGGTGTATACACTTTAAAAAATAAAATTGATCGGCTGCCACATAAAATCGGCTGCTTTGTGCAAAGTATTCACAGATCACTAGTAAAATGCTGCCCATGGATCCATGACAAAAAGTATGACATATTCTATAGCAAAGCTCAGCTCCTTATTTCAGGAGATGCCAAAATGCAATGTTAACTCTTGGTGTGCACTTTTGTTGTACTCTTAATACTAGCTGTATACAAGGCAACTACCCAGCCAACACCTTACAGAATTGGGGTCACTTTTATGGAAAACAAGGATGTTTCTAGACATCATTGCAAAAGGATTTTCTAATGATTAATTAGCCTTTTAGACTTAAACATGGATTTGCTAACACAACGTGCTATCTTGACACAAGAGCGATGGGGGTGATAAAGGGTCTCTGTACGCCTATGAAGATATTCCATCAAAAATCAGCTTCCAGCTACAAAAGTAATTTACCACATTAACATCTACACGGTATTTCTGTATTATATATATACACACACACACACACACACACACACTTGTTTGAACAGGGCCCTCCTTAACTGTTGTCAAATTGTTATGGTATATACTACTTATGTCCTGTCCTACCATTGTACAGCGCTATGGAATATGATGGCGCTCTATAAAATATATATACACACACATACATATATATACACACACACACACACAGAGTTATATACTTGGTTCTTACTTTGTTCCCAAAAGAAAGCCATATAAAAATATCAAGTACCTCCCCATCTTGGGAAAACAAGTTAAAATTTGGGCCAACTCAGACGCTCCACCCTACTCAACTCATCTGAACAGATTTGGTTGAATCGCAAGTGAATAAACCGGTGGCCAAACTACCGTGTTTGCTCGGTTATAAGACAAGGTTTTTTTTCAGAGCAAACAAACAAACAAAAAATTACCCGTGCTTCTCACTCCCCGGTGTGTTGTCCGGACAGCGGGTAGACTTCTGCTGCAGCCGGAAGGAGGTGCTGTTAGCAGCGGGGGGGGGGGGGGGTTGTCTGCGTCCATCGCGCAGACCTTCCCTGACTGTCAGAGAGAATAGTTCCCCGCACCACTGCGGGGAATTCTCTCTGACAGTCGGAGGGTGTATGCGCAAATTAACATTTATTAGTAAAACATTTTTCCTATAGGGTCGTCTTATATTCAGGCTTTTTCTTTTTTTCCTAACTTAAGATTCAGATTTTGTGGGGTCGTCTTATTAATCGAGCAAATACGGTAAATACTGTTGAATGACATCTGTTATTCTTTACATTGCTATATCTAAAACCAACATTTATTCACGCCTGAAGGTTTTGTGCCAAAATTGCCTGGTATTTGGAACGGTTTATAATTCCCTCCACCGGTTCCAGCTGAAGAAAGGCCCTGGGTAAACTGCATCTAATGGATGTGCTTGTTATTAGGATTCATTGTATGTTTATAGGGAACTTTTCCAGGTTTACAAAAAGTCCCTTGGTAACAGCTACCGCACAGCATTATAATCTATGCCGCCTCTTGGCTTTGTGTTGCTCCTTCAATGGGTACGACATATTCCAGAGAAACCAAATACACTGAATGCCAAGAAGAAATCCAATGAATACATCCCCTAGAGTTTACAACACAGCCCACAATCTTAAGAAATGTATCAAGACAAATATTCCGAGGACTAAAACTTAGATATACTCATTGCATTACATACACGCTGAAAATCTAACATATTTCGGTTTTTGCTTACCGCATCAAAATACGATATTTTATGAACTGTAAAATTGAATGCATGCTTTTTTTCTGAAAACATGTTTCAAATCCCTTGGTAAAACACATTTTCTTTAACCATGCAATACAATGTTGTATGTAGTAAATATTGTTCAGCACTGAAGAAAAACTCATCCTTTCTAGTTTTTTCCCCCCATTAACCTTTCTTTATCTGCAGACCTAGAGATACTGAGATGATTCTTTATGGCAACACTGATGAAGTCCAGCCAGGTTAAGAGGACTGAGACATTGTATTCTTCAGGCAGTATAATAAAGAGTCTTTAGTGTTTGTCTAGTAGATTGTGCAAAGATAACAGAGCCAGAACGCATACAAATGGCCACTTTTAATACAATTCTAGTTATAAAAGCTTGGCTAGTATTTCCATAATGAAGACCAGAGTCATCAATAAATCTTAATGACTCGAATGCTGCATCTGTGATTTGTAAAATGCATAAATGTCTAAATGGGCTTAAAAAATTTAAGTAAAACATGTGCAATCGTGATTTAAGGTGATACAAAACTATAATTGACTTTGCTACGTGCCTACATTTTCTAACAGATCGTGCTCTTACATTTATACACAGCAGCAATAATGTTCCAGAGAACCATATATCATCAATGTAGCATGATGGGCCTTTATATGTTCTTTTGATTAAATATTGAATGGAGATTCCATCTGAAACAGACTTAACTGAAGACGTTTCACCTGGGTTAATACGATCAATTTTTAAAACACTGAAAACGTCAGTATATAGGTCTTGCAAATTTTGTAGACATCAAATAATAAAATGAAGTTACAAGCAAAATTAAACAAAAGCCTAAAAGGGTATTAGGGGCCGAGTATTCAGGAGTACGTTAAATATATTTATAGCTCTACCACATGTCCAAGGACCCTTTTGTCCCAAGGTGGCATGAGTACTATTTTTTTCCTGAATCTCCTCACAATTAGTCACACAAACATATTGTTAATATGCATTTTAACACTCACAGCAGCTGGTCCAGTAGACTTAATTAAAAGTCTCTATAGTCTCAATCTCCTATTCTACACCTGAGCAGGTCAAGCACCCACAGAAAAGCTGTACTGACAGGATCAATTCAATTTTTCATGCACAAAAAATAGTTTTCTCACACTCCAAAAAGTGTTATTTAATACAAAAATAGGGATATTTAGGTTAGCGAGAGCACTACACCTCTTGATAGAATTAGCACATATAGAATATAGGTAATGGATAAGCCACTTTACGGGTCAATTTTTTTTTTTCTGGATTATTTGAAAATTAAAAAAGCCCATATTTATGGTCATTGCCTCTGTAGATGAGTTGGTATTATGGAAAAGCCCACTTCAACCCCTTACAGAAATATTCTTAATACGGTATATAAAACCGTTATATACTTTACACATATCACATATTAAATTTAGACATGGCTACCTCAACAAACTAATAATGCTCCAAATACAGATCTTTCTGTGAAATAAACCTAATCTCTTCCATTATGGGCACAAGTGCATGCACAGGTGATCATGGCCTTAGAACTGGACCCTCCCATAGCTGGTGGTTTAATGTAGGGCTGCAACTAACGATTATTTTAATAATCGATTAGTTGGCCGATAATTTTTTCGATTAATCGGATAAAAAAATGTACATTTTTTTTCAATTTAAAATAATGTAATAAAAAACGTACAATTTACACTTTCATCTCTTTATTGCAATGGCCTCTCTCTATTCACCTTCTTATTTTACTGACATAATAATAAAAGCTACAAGAACCCAAACACAGTGTTTCTCAAACTAGGTTTTAATACAAAGTTATTAGTAAATATTAATTCATATGTTAACTATTTTTCATATTTAATAAAAACTATGAGAAAAAAGCCTTGTTTAAATTTTTTTTAATTTACCAAACTGCCCCCGGTTATGCACATCTGACCCCAGCTTGCCACTCTGCCCCCATATATGCCTTATACCTCTTATATGCCAGTGATATGCAACTGAGCCCCCTGATATACCTTTTACCCCCAGATATGTTTTATGCCCCCCTGATATGCCTAATATCGATATGCCTTATACCCCCTATATGCCACTGAGCCCCCTGATATACCTTTTACCCCCAGATATGTTTTATGCCCCCCTGATATGCCTAATATCGATATGCCTTATACCCCCTATATGCCCTGAAATTCATAATACCCCCCATACACCACTATGCCTCCTCCCCCTCCCATACATCACTCTGCCTCCTCCCCCCTCCCATACTCCACTCTGCCTCCTCCCCCCTCCCATACACCACTCTGGCTCCTCCCCCTCCCATACACCACTCTGCCTCCTCCCCCTCCCATACACCACTCTGCCTCCTCCCCCCTCCCATACTCCACTCTGCCTCCTCCCCCTCCCATACACCACTCTGCCTCCTCCCCCACCCATACATCACTTTGCCTCCTCCCATACTCCACTCTGCCTCCTCCCCCTCCCATACTCCACTCTGCCTCCTGTCAGCCACGGAGGTTCACAAGACACCAGGGAGCCGGTTAGAAAGGCAGAGTGCCGTAGAATTCAGAATTCAGAGGGGTGTATGGCTCCCATACACCCCTCTGACTCCTCCCCCCTCCCATACACCGCTCTGCCTCTCTACCCGGCTCCGTTACTGACAGGAACTTTCACTGCAGCTTCATAGAAGCCTCAGAGTAAGTGAAGGTGAGTAACGGAGGCTGTCTGTGCGATGCAGACCCCCACCGGCTGACAGAGAGGATGATTCTCTGTCAGCCGGTGGGGGTCTAAACGATGCGCACAGACAGCCTCCGTTACTGCCCTTCACTTACGCTGAGGCTTCTATGAAGTCAGTAACGGAGCCGGGTAGAGAGGCAGAGTGATGTATGGGAGGGGGGAGGAGTCAGAGGGGTGTATGGGAGGGGGAAAGAGACGGAAGTGAGAGACCGGCCGACAGTGAGGGGAATCCTGGTCCCCTGCAGCGTTGCGGGGGATCTGGATTCTAGTGTTATAATCTGATCTCTGTTTGAGGTCGGATTATAATTTTTATAATCGATAAAAATCGATTCGATTAATCGATAATGAAAATAGTTGACAACGATTTTCATTATCGATTAGTTGTTTCAGCCCTAGTTTAATGTTGATCAATGAGTCGGAAAGATCCATTCATGGCTATGGACTTTTCTTTGTTTTGTTTTTTTTTATTAAAAAATGAGAAACCCATTGGGTTAAATAATTCCTTTATTTTCTTTGCTCCCCTAACATTGTATTTACCCATTTTCTAGCTTTAAATATACAATAGTTCCTTACTAAAAAGATCATAGGATGATTTACATAAATGACCTTGGGAAGAGCCTCAAGTTTTAGGCGTATCTTTATTTCATGGGAAAAAGGAACACATTTTCCACAGTGATTTATGATGCCCAACAAAAACAATATTATTATTATTATTATTATTTTGACCTCAAAGATCTGTTATACGTGTATTTGTTATTAAGTATATCTTCATGTTTTATTTTGTATTTCACACAGTGAAAACATAGGGTCTGCAGTGTTACACTATTAATACAGTCCATACTCTGCCTATCCAAGAAAATATCCAATAAAGAAAATATCCCAAATAATTTAATTATTTTAGCCAAATGATAACGGTACCAACATAGGAAAGACACGTGGAGGAGGATTCTCAGTGTGCAGGCCAAACACTTAACAACACCTAAACAGGGCTCGACAAAACCCTTGCTGCCAGGTTGCCATGGCAACTATAAACTACTTCCTGGCGCCCAGGATTTTGCAGGGCTGCCATCGTAAATCTGGTGTAGTGGCTGCCGTAAGGGGGCCAGCGGGATCACATGATGCACACTACATGACAAAAAATTGTTAACAATATAGTTGCTTGACTTCACTGAGCTTACTAACAGTGTTTCACCACATCACTAATATCCTATGCCAGGGGTGTCCAAGTTTTTTCTGCAGTGGGCCACTTCATCAGAATTGTATACGTGCGCGGGCCGCACTCATTTTTCACTGTGAGAAAATATGGCCTTTAATAAAATATGCAGATTAAAAAAGTAAATGCCACAAAACCTTTACTTTTCCTCTCACTGATTTCTGGGCCTAGAAAGTGTTGTGACTACAAATTCAGGATAATTATAAATGAAATAGTTCTATTTATTCTAGGGATGCACCAAAATGAAAAATCTGGACCAAAACATTCATGGTTCACTTAGCCAAAACTGAAAATGACCCCCCATCTTTAAAAATAATAATAAAAACTCACATTTTTAATAAAAGTAGGTAACACACCACAATTGGACAACAAAAATTAGCAATATGACTTGGCATGATAGGAGTGTGATTGCTAACAGCAATCACACTCCTATCATACCCAGGCAACAAGTAAATGCTGGTACCTAGGCATGATGGGACTGTGCTTGCTGTTAGCAATCACACTCCTATCATGCCAAGTCAGCCAGTACATGCTGGTATAGGGTGGCTGTAAGTGATGTGCAGACCCTGCTGGCAGCATCACTACACAAGGGGGCAGCTAGCCATGTTTCAGCATGTCCTGGCTGACTTGGCATGATAGGAGTGTGATTGCTAACAGCAAGCACAGTCCCATCATGCCTAGGATCCAGCACTTACACATCCATGCTATCACACACACACTTATTCATTCATATACTCATTCATTCACAGATTCATTCCCTCAATCACGCATACTCATTCAAACACCCTCCCCACCCCCTTACCTGAACTGCAGCTCCCCGATGCCGCACACAGACTTCAGCAGGGGGCGCGGCCTCCCTCTGCGTTCTCTGGTACTGAACAGAGGATGCAGGACTGGAGCAGAGTCATGTGATATCACGTGAACTCTGTGGAGTTCCGCTTCCTCTGTCCAGTACAAAAGACCCTCCCACAGGTAAGTAGCAAGGCTCAAGGTGTGGCCCGCGTAAGATCGGTCGCCCTAGCTGCCGATCTTACGCGGGCCGCACCTCGAGGTCTCGGCCTGCGGGCCGCATGTTGGACACCCCTGTCCTATGCCATCTTAAGAACTCCTATGCCATCAAAAGCTCTGAGCTGTCAGCAAAATGTTTAATGCACAAGTTGGAAACTTCTCACGTTATATTTATCTCAATTGTAACACTGGCTTGATTGTAAGGTAAGATGGAGGCTGTGACGCCAAACCTTTTCGGATCAATAGTACATTAGACTTTTTTAATAGCTGACACCACACATCTTTGTGCTGTCTTGTGACAGGAAAGCTTATCAAAACGTCCTTCGTGTACAGTATATTTCACACACACATCTTTGTAGTGTTTTTTTAAGCAAGAACATCAAACCTGTTAATTGCAATCTCTGAAAAGGCTTTTAATTCAAGAAGTCATATATATATATATATGAAAAAAATGAGAAACAGGTGACCAAATTAACTGAAGTGATGCTATTTAAACATAAATCTTTCAAATGTTTTATATACTCACTCACCCACATATCATACCCTGTTACAGACCTATTCTAAGGTACATATTAAAATACTTCATCCTCTTGGTGGCTCTAAGGTCATTTTCTGGACCCAAGAGACCATCGCCATGAAATGTTCTTTTCAATTATCCAACAACAAAAACCTAGAATTAATACTTCACTAGACTCAATAAATACTAGTTACAATTTAGTTCTCTCCTGCATCAGTTTTCTGCTCTAGTTTTCACTTTTGTTTTATTTTTCTTACCTCTTGAACCATCATGTGGACCATATAAAATATTCTGTTCTAAATTTATTGATTGGCTTAAAATCAAGAATTTTAGATTTTCCTCAGTGTCACAGGTGAAATCACTGTGTAGATACAGGTAGATCTGCTAAGGCAGGGCTTGACAAATTTGTTGTGAATCTAGGCGCCAGGTAAAAAAGTTAGGAGCCAGGATTTTTTTAAACTAACAGTTGGTTAGGAGTGATCGGATCATCATCAGCCCACTTACTAAACTCACAGCGTTTGACCTGGAAGCACCCTGGACTTTCAGGTCAGTGCTGTTTTTTTTTTAATTTATTATTAATTATTTATTTTTTTAACTCGTTCGATGCTGATGTTCCATTGGAGCACAACATTGACTGATATTTAGTCCCCACAAGCTTGTGGGGAAAAATGTTAACCCCTGCAATGCCACGAATGTGTCATACACAAGTGTGGCATTGAAGGGGTTAACGCTGCACTGTCACTCTCATGGAGCGATCAGGCAGCAGGGGGGTGTTGGGGCTGGTGTCCACACATGTGGAGACCAAGGAACCTTCTCCCCTGTCCCTGAAACTGCCTCTGGCAGCTGGGACTCAATTGCTGGTCTATAGACCAGCTATTGCAGGGAGGGGAGTCTTTGATGACTGCTGTAGGCTTCCATGCCTACAGGAATCATCAAAGGGCTTGTGGGGGCTCGTTTTTGCTGGTCTGCCTGGGCTTCCAGGCAGACCACCAGCAGCAGAGCCCCGTACAAAACGGGAATTAACCCCTAAATGCCGCGATCGCGGCATTGAAGGGGTTAACGCTGCACTGTCGCTCTCATGGAGCGATCAGGCAGCAGGGGGGTGTTGGGTCAGGTCCCCACACTTGTGTGGGGAACCAATCAACACACAACCCCCTTCCCTGAAGCTGCCTGTGGCAGCTGATAACACGATTGCTGGTTTTGCAGCAACCGCGGTTTCAGCCTACAGGATCACTCCGTGGGAGGGATCTCAGGCTCGGGGGCGGGCTCTGAGTGGCTGTGCTGTCTGCCCAGACTCCTGGGAAGACAGCAGCAGCGCCCCCGTGTGGTTACTCAGCCTCTCACAAAATTCTCTGTCGCCATGGCGACCTGGCGCCTGGGATTTGTCGAGCCCTGTGCTAAGGATAACTAGAAATTCTTATTTTACCCCAAACTTCCTTTTCCAAGATTCTTTACTTTATCAATTTTGCATTTAGAAATGCTTGTGGTTATGGGCAGATTAACCCCTTCATGACAAAGGCTGATTTTACTTTTTGTACCCTTCGTTTTAACATTTCTGCGCTGCTCGTGTTTAGCTGTAATTTTCTTCTTTTCCGTTTACTGAACCCACACACATTATATATTGTTTTTTTCAGGACAAGAAGGGCTTTCTTTAGATGACATTGTTTTGATTGTATCATATTATTTACTATTAAAAAAAGTATAAAATATGGTGAAAAATTTAGAAAAAAGACTGTTTCTAACTTTTAGTTGAAAAATCTTTTACTCATCTATAAAAGGTAATAAAAAAACCTGCTAAATAGAGTCTACTATTTGTCCTGAGTTTAGAAATACCCAATGTTTTTTTGCTTTTTTCTGCACGTTATGGAGCAATAAGTACAGGTAGCGTTTTGCCATTTCAAAGCCATTTTTTCCAAATCTGGTAATTCTTCCCTCCATGTGCCATAAAACACCCCCATATGTGTTTAGCAACATCTCCTGAGTACAGCGAAACATCACATGAATGATTTTGCCTGGCTGTTTGGGGGCAAAAGGGCCACATTTGGGGCATGCACATTTTTCAATGTTGAACTTTGGCATTTGGGGATCCACTGCCCATGCCCTATTTGGTACACCTTTGAGCCGGGCCATTTCAGTGTCCCCAATAAAGCTATATATTTTTAAAAACTAGACACCCCAGGGTATTTCAAATGCTAGTATTTTAACTCTTTCCATGCACCATATCTACCACCAGTCTTTGTCAAACTTTGTGGTAGTCATTTTTTTGCATTTGTTTTGTCACACACATTTTACTTCAGGTATGAATTAAAAAGTTCTCGTATATGTCACTATCACAAAACACCCCAATATGTGTTTAGCAACATCTCCTGAGTACAGTGATACCTCACATGAATGATTTTGCCTGGCTGTTTGGGGGCAAAAGGGCCACATTTGGGACATGCGCATTTTTCAATGTTGAACTTTGGCATTTGGGGATCCACTGCCCATGCCCTATTTGGTACATCTTTGAGCCGGGCCATTTCAGTGTGCCCAACAAAACCATATATTTTTGAAAACTGGACACCCCAGGGTATTTTAAATGCTGGTATTTTAACTCTTTGCATGCACACATTCAAAGTTTGCAGTAGTATTCTTTTGTGTGTATTTTTCCCACACACACCTACTTTATGTATGAATTTACAGCTCATGGTATATGCCGCTGTCACACGACACCCCAATATGTGTTCAGCAACATCTCCTGAGTACAGTGATACCCCACATGCATGGGTTTGTCATTTTTGGGGGGAACTAAAAGGCCACATTTGGTACATGTGCATTTTTCTAATTGGAAATTAGATGTGTGGCCATCCTTCCCCCAGTGTTAATTGGGACCTTGTTGAACCCGGCCAATTCAATTTACCCCATCAAATCATACATTTTTAAAAGTAGACACCCCATGGGCATTTAATATGCCAGTATTTTAACTCTTTCCATGCGAGAATTGTTTTAAGCTAATATGCTAATTTTAGGACTTGCTCACAAAAATATAATTTTATATATATATATATAGTATTTTTTTTAATTTTTTTTGCCTTTTTTTTTTTTTTTTTTAACTTTTTTTCAACTTGAAGGTTCCCCTGATAGTGACATCAGTGGGAAATTATTTTTACATTTTACTGTTTTTTTACTATTTTTTTTCTAATTATTATTAATTTTATTTTTAATTTATTTTTTCTAATCACACTGTGATTAGAAAGCTGAGCTCCATTGACTTGCATGGTTGAATGCAGTACCTATATTCAACCTGCAAGTGGAGCCAGAGTTCTCTAGAGGGTCAGGAGATCGTCTAGCGAACCTTTTCATCTTTATTATTTTTTTTCCCGGGCCGCCGCCATCTTGCTGATGGCGAAGATCACCGGCAGCTGCGGCTGTGACCGCTCTCCGGAGCGGTCACAGTCCATCCCCAGGTAAGTGTTTGGTGTCGCCGGATGCCTCCTGATCGAGGCATTCCAGCGACACCATTTAAGTTTAGGAGGCGATCGTTGATCGCCTCCTAAACGCTTTTAAAACGGGTGTCCGCCGCCATACAAAGTATGGCGGATGTTGACGCCCCGGGGAGGGGCCAGAGATGGCCCCTTTCTGCCGATAATGGCGTTGCTGAATGCCTCGAGGTCGAGGCATTACAGCAACGCCGTTTCGGTGCAGAAAGCGTAAATAGATCGCTTTCTGCACCCGTTTAATGACGTGCTGGTCCTGGCACGTCATTTGTCGTTATCGACTTGAATTTCCGTGACGTGCCCGGACCGGCAATTGTCATCAAGGGGTTAAACACACACCTATATATACACACAAACACTCACTGGCCACTTTATTAGGTACACCTGCTCAATTGCTTAACAAAAATAGCTAATAAGCCAATCACATGGCTGCAACTCAATGCATTTAGGCATGTAGACGTGGTCAAGATAACTTGCTGAAGTTCAAACCAAGTATCAGAATGGGGAAGAAAGGGGATTTAAGTGACTTTGAACGTGGCATGGTTATTGGTGCCAAACGGGCGGGTCTGAGTATTTCAGAAACTGCTGATCTACTGGTATTTTCAAACACAAACATCTCTAGGGTTTACAGAGAATGGTCCGAAATAAAAGAAAATATCTAGTAACCGTCAGTTGTGTGGATGAAAATGCCTTGTTGATGTCAGAGGTCAGAGATGGGCAGACTGGTTCAAGATGACAGAAAGGCAACAGTAACTCAAATAACCAAGGTATGCAGAATACCATCTCTGAATGCACAGCATATCGAACCTTGAAGCAGATGGCTACAGCAGAGAAGACAACACCGGGTGCCACTCCTTTCAGCTAAGAACAGGAAACTGAGGCTACAATTCACACCGGCTCACAGAAATTAGACAATGGAAGACTGGAAGAATATTGCCTGGTCTGAGTCTCGATTCCAGCTGCGACATTCAGACTGCGACTTTGTCGTAAATAACATGAAAGCATGGATCCATCCTGCCTTGTATCAATGGTTCAGGCTGGTGGTGGTGGTATAATGGTGTGGAGAACATTTTCTTGGCACACTTTGGGCCCCTTAGTACCAATTGAGCATCGTTTAAACATGACAGCCTGCCAGAGTATTGTTGCTGACCATGTCCATCCTTTTATGACCACAGTGTACCCATCTTCTGATGGCTATTACCAGCAGAATAATGCACCATATCACAAAGCTCATATCATCTTGCATCACGGATGTGCAGCTGACAAATCTGCAGCAACTGTGTGATGACATGCCCATATGGACCAAAATCTCTGAGGAATATTTCCAGCACCTTGTAGAAAGTATGCCACAAAGAACAAAGGCAGTTCTGAAGGCTCAACCCGGTACTAGCAAGGTGTACCTAATAGTGGCCAGTGAGTGTATATACACACACATGTAAGCATTATATACGTAAACTATGTCTTTGACACACTTGGTATATAAAAGGAGGAGGACTGTCAGATTTTAGCATAACTAGATGAACTTAGTTCACCTCTATGGAGTCCGCATAATTTAATAATTGTTCTGAACAACAATTTTAATATATGCAATTTTAATGCATATCACTTATGCATTTATCTTTAGTGAGACTGTCTGGGACTGTAAACCATCTCTTTAAAAGCAGGAATAATATTACAGATCATGTAAACAGAAAAAAGAAAAAAAAATACTTTTCCCATGGGGTTGCTTATTTTACTCGAGTTTAGGAGGTTAACTTTCTAATATCCTTTAATGTTCCTTTAATTGACCTATATCCAATATAGTTCTCAAGGACAGCAATTTTGGCAGCCAAACATATACCCAAAAGCAATTAGTGCAGAGCAAAAAAGAAAAAAATATCCAAAATAAAGAAAAAGACTAATGTAACGCAAAAATAGAAACGGTTTCATTCTAAATGGGATTTGCTATAAAGCAGAAATCTAGTTACTGATTAGCTGACAAAATGTCTCAAGAGTAATAAAAGCAGTTATTTTACAAGCTTCCCAGGAAACACAGCAGATGTACACTGCAAACTTAAAGGAGCCGTCAACCTCTAAGTTATGTTTCGTATTTATTAAAGAAAATCCTCTTGACCTTACCAATGTCAAAAGTAAAAAGTCCATGGAGGTTGTTTTCAAGCTGATGATGAACAGGCTCAATGTTTTTCCCTCTCCATTGAACAACTTAATTAACCCATTACAATCAACCTCAAATAAAGGAAGTACATCAATTGCACTATAATATCCCAATGAGTGGGATAATACAGCTCCCATCCCCATGTACATACCCTGACTAGTACCAGGCTTAGCTTTTGACACCCCACTGCCTCGCCTGCACATTTGTTTTGTCATAAAACACATGTGCATTATATTACAGAACAAAAGCACTTACTATCAGGATTCAGCTTCCAAACAGTCATGATGGTTTTTTATTATTAAATACCCTGATAACAAGGTACCTGGACTGTACGTATATTACTGCCTCCAAAATGTCCCTCACATATCCGCACTCCCATTTTAAATGCCACGTCATCTTTTGAAGTACTTGTGCACTGATTTCATTTGACAAGGACTATCAACATGTTCCACTATCTCACCGTTTTATTTTGTCTTGTAGGTCATTTTTATAGTGGTCACCTGTTAACACATTTAGGCACAGTTTCTTTTAGACTGCCTTTTTAAATATGGGCCTTTCATTTTTATTTCTGTTTACTGTACAAAAACTTGTTTTCAACAAGATTATTATATACCGAGAGGCAGACCAAGACATCCCAAGTGTTCTATTTTCCACGCAACAGTCCAGATTCTGAGACACTGTCCTAAGGTCCTGCTGAACAGCCCCACTGTACTGCTTTTGCAAGCAGTCAGGACCATAGGCTGATTGAGGAGATCCTGTGATCTCCCCTGACTGGCTCCATGAGTTGTGAAATTGTAAAGTAAAGATGTGTGCTGATTAAAGACATCTTTCTAATGAAATATTTCTCTTCATTGACTTTCATTAGTCAGAGTGTCAATGTTTGGGTGACTAAGACTGAGGCAGTATGATAAAGAGTCAGATGTTCATTTAGCACAGGGCTACAAAAGTCTAGTCATTGAAGGCTGCAAACAGGCCAGGAATATTGTGCCGAAGCTGGGATATCTAAAACTATTTGTGGCCCTCAAGCACTGGAACTGTGTACCCCATGCCCAGATAGAACACATAAAAATGACCAATATGTAGCAATCCAAAAACATATCATGTAAAACTAGGAACGGTTTTAACCCCTTAATGACAAAGCCCGTACATGTAGGGGCTCAAAATGCATCGTTTTCAATGGGTTTAAGGACCGCCCATTGTCCTTAAGGGGTTAAAAAGCAATAAAAAATGGTGGGACAGGACACAAATTTATATGGCAAGGCACAGGTATCTCTGGTCATAAGGGGCATAATAAGTGCAGTAATTTTGGTAATGGTTGGTTCGTTCTGACATACTAAAGATAATACTGAAGAAACAAGAAGTAAGCCTGCTATAAATTCAGTTTGCTAATACACAATCTTATACAAACCCGGTTAACAGTCTCTAATTAGTCTTTGTTTTGTTAACAGGAACATCTCTGAAATATATACATGTATTGAGCAGAGGATTTACTCTCTCAAGAGAGCAAAGTTACGTTTCGGAGCAACACACTGTGTAAATAAGACAACTGGAACTAGACACACCTATTGCAAATGAAAAGTCTTAGCTAAGCTTCCCCGTTTCCAGGCCCTTCATATCAGAAAGATATGATGTCACACACTATGCAGCTGGAAACCACAAGCAAAACAACCGTTCCAAGAGATCAAACAACCAAGGCCTGTTTGCACTTGTGAAATCAGCTATTACTCATACCAAAGCACCAGTGGAATTGTCCAATTAACAAGGACGTTTCTGTTTAGCCTCAATATCTTAGTACGTAAACCACCCAATATCCCTTACTAGTTGATCAATTTGACCTTCTTGCTAAACCACATTTTTTCAGTCCTTTTTAACATGAAAAAGGAGCCTGAGCAATGAAAAGCATCTGAAAAGTGCACTTTAGCGTTGTACAGGGTATAATCCATTAACTAACTTTAAATCAATGAGCCGTGTCAGAAGTGAAGCTACTCGTGTATTTCTGCTACTCGGTCAACAATGGCTCCACTCAGGACACAATAACCTAGAGTTAGAGGACACAATATGGTTAGTTGCTGAAAACACTACCAAAAAAGGCAATCTGTGTTAGAAAAGTGTTTTTTTTTGTCAATAAATGAACATAATGAAAATATTTTGCCACAAAATTATTGTTACATGTGGACCTTTTAACTCCTAATTATTTGGCATGACTGATATAGATCAGAGCTGTGATCTACCTATAGAAGCATTGGTTGTTGGTTCCTCTCATCCATATAGCCACCTACACTCATGCAGCTCTAAACTAAACTAATACCATTAAAATTAATACTAATTAAAAATAACCCTTTTTTCTAGTCGCCAAAAATGCCAGTTTTTGAGAGGCTTAGCAATAGGCTCCTATGGCTTCTTCAGTTTTAAATGCAAATATTATTCTGTGTTCCTCAAATACCACGAGTTGTCATGGAACAGCATGTTGCCGTGTTTATGTCTCGTGTATAAAACCTTTCAGAAGGCAGTATCTTTAATACAGCCACGCACTGAATAGGTTGTTAAAGAGAAAGAGAATTATGTGAGATGTAGTTCTGCAGCAGCTGGAGGGCCGCAGGTTGGACGTCCCTGTTCTAGACTGTACACTCATTTGAGCAGAGCTTTCCTCTCCTTTTGTTTCTTAAGCTCTCGTGATTATGCGATGTCTCACCTTCCACTTCCAAATGTGAGCCAGCACAGCTTGGCCAACTAGACCGTGGTCTTGTTTGGCCACATTACTTTAAGCAAATATTTTCCATCCACTGTTTTAACATAAACTTTCGCCATTTGAGGTAACAAAGATTGTTAAATATTATTATTATTATTGAGATTAAACTGTAGATCGGTTTGTTTTGCACCTGACCATTTGCTTTCCCATTGAAATGGGGGTGGGGGCGGCATTAGTATAAATAATGCCATATTAAACAATAAAAACATAACATATATGTACATTTTTAAAGCATTATATAATCAGAAAACTGTAAAAAAAAAAATAAAAAAAAAAAAATAAGGAAGAATGTGAGAAACAAAAGCGTACACCATTTCATAAATGTAGATGAAACAAGGAAGTAATCCGACTACAAATTCAGATTTTTTTTTACCCTTGACCTAACATACATCAGACAAGGCAAGGCGATAAAGTCCTCATTTCTTCACCCGGTTGCTTAATGTTGTATTATAACCAGGCTTTAAAGGAAAGTCACTATATTTGTATAGTTCGCTGTTTTAGTATTTTCTTTTTAATAATTTGTCAAATGAAACCCATTCAAGACGAATAGCTTTGTCTTTTTAGACAGATGCTCAATAATGGCTTAATAACTACTGTTATTTGTATTTAAATCTTCATAGAAACACAAAATTTAAAAGAACTATTGGGTTCATCTAGACGTTAATAACCTCAAACCATATTTCATACTAGTCTTCTCCTATATTAAGGATAGCCGTTTGTCAATCTCATGCATGTTTAAATCCCCCCACTGTAATAGCCTCTAACACTTCTGAGAGGCCGATTATATATATATATATATGTATATATATATATATATCTATCTATATCATGAGATATACACAGTTTTAGAACATTCTAATTTTAGAATTATACCGACCAGGCCCGGACTGGCCATCGGGCACACCGGGCGTTTGCCCGGTGGGCCGGGCCACGGCAGGGCCGCATTGACTTAGGGACTGATGGAGCTGCAGCTCCAGGCCCCTATCCTACCTACGGCCGCATTAACGCAGGGCATAAGGGGCACCTGCCCCTTAAGCCCGCCGCAACTGCGACCGGGTCCGCCACTCTAAGGGGCCGGGAAGTCCCCACCAAGGCCGGCCTTACGGGTCTGCGGCCGCACAGGGTTTAAATTAAAACATCGGGGGTTTTTTTAACTTTATTTAACATCCTCCATGTTAAATAAAGTTTTTTTTAACTTTATTTAACATGGAGGATGTTAAATAAAGTTGAGAAAAAACCCCGATGTTTTAATTTAAACCCTGTGCGGCCGCAAACCCCTAAGGCCGGCCCTGGTGGGGACTTCCCGGCCCCTTAGAGCAGGACCGGCCTTTGGGGTGTGCGACCGCACAGGGCGTCACACTCTAGGGGGCGGTCCGCACCGGGTGCCGCTTATCAGCGGGTGCCAACTTGCGGCACCCGGCACCCCTCCAGAGACGGACAGTAATGTCCGCCGCTGGAGGAGCAGGCTCGCAAGGGAGCGGTATCGGAGGTCTTTAACAGACCTCCGGTTCCCTTGAGTGATTTTAAGCCGGGTTCAACCCGGCTTAAAATCACTCAAGGGAGCCGGAGGTCTGCTAAAGACCTCCGATACCGCTCCCTTGTGATCCGCGCGGCAACAGCTGCTGTGCGCCGGGGTTTGTTGTTAGATCCCGGCGCACAACACTGAAGCCGCGCCCACCGCTGTCCGTGCCCTCTGAACCGGAAGAAGACAGAGAAGACAGAAGAACTGAAGAAGAGGAGCGAAGAGGAGGAAAAGGAGCTGTAAGGAGAAAAGAGTAAAGGTAGGAAAATATTCAGTGAGAGTGGATTAGTATATATGTGTGGATTGGTATATATGTGTGGATTGGTATATATGTGTGGATTGGTATATATGTGTGGATTGGTATATATGTGTGGATTAGTGTATATGTGTGGATTGGTATATATGCAGGCCCGGACTGGCCATCGGGCACACCGGGCGTTTGCCCGGTGGGCCGGGCCACGGCAGGGCCGCATTGACTTAGGGGCTGATGGAGCTGCAGCTCCAGGCCCCTATCCTACCTACGGCCGCATTAACGCAGGGCATAAGGGGCACCTGCCCCTTAAGCCCGCCGCAACTGCGACCGTGTCCGCCACTCTAAGGGGCCGGGAAGTCCCCACCAAGGCCGGCCTTACGGGTCTGCGGCCGCACAGGGTTTAAATTAAAACATCGGGGGTTTTTTTAACTTTATTTAACATCCTCCATGTTAAATAAAGTTTTTTTTAACTTTATTTAACATGGAGGATGTTAAATAAAGTTGAGAAAAAACCCCGATGTTTTAATTTAAACCCTGTGCGGCCGCAAACCCCTAAGGCCGGCCCTGGTGGGGGCTTCCCGGCCCCTTAGAGCAGGACCGGCCTTTGGGGTGTGCGACCGCACAGGGCGTCACACTCTAGGGGGCGGTCCGCACCGGGTGCCGCTCATCAGCGGGTGCCAACTTGCGGCACCCGGCACCCCTCCAGAGACGGACAGTAATGTCCGCCGCTGGAGGAGCAGGCTCGCAAGGGAGCGGTATCGGAGGTCTTTAACAGACCTCCGGTTCCCTTGAGTGATTTTAAGCCGGGTTCAACCCGGCTTAAAATCACTCAAGGGAGCCGGAGGTCTGCTAAAGACCTCCGATACCGCTCCCTTGTGATCCGCGCGGCAACAGCTGCTGTGCGCCGGGGTTTGTTGTTAGATCCCGGCGCACAACACTGAAGCCGCGCCCACCGCTGTCCGTGCCCTCTGAACCGGAAGAAGACAGAGAAGACAGAAGAACTGAAGAAGAGGAGCGAAGAGGAGGAAAAGGAGCTGTAAGGAGAAAAGAGTAAAGGTAGGAAAATATTCAGTGAGAGTGGATTAGTATATATGTGTGGATTGGTATATATGTGTGGATTGGTATATATGTGTGGATTAGTGTATATGTGTGGATTAGTGTATATGTGTGGATTAGTGTATATGTGTGGATTAGTGTATATGTGTGGATTGGTATATATGTGTGGATTGGTATATATGTGTGGATTGGTGTATATGTGTGGATTAGTGTATACGTGTGGATTGGTATATACGTGTGGATTGGTATATACGTGTGGATTGGTATATACGTGTGGATTGGTATATACGTGTGGATTGGTATATAGGTGTGGATTGGTATATAGGTGTGGATTGGTATAGGTGTGGATTGGTATATATGTGTGGATTGGTATATATGTGTGTATTGGTATATATGTGTGTATTGGTAAGTGTGTGAGAGTGATGGGTGTTATGCTGTACCATTTCCAATGTCTTTTTCATGATCTAATTATGCTCTAAAAGTACATCATAACTCCCATCACTCTATACTGTTCCATACAGTGGCAGAGCTGGGAGGCAGAGGCCTTGCACCCTCACCGCAGGACTCCTGAAAGGTAAGTGAACTTCAAAGAGGGAGAGGGTAGATAGTTAGGAGGGGGTAGATAGGGAGAAGGGCGTGAGACGGGGGAAAGGGGGTAGATAGGGGGAAAGGGGGTAGATAGGGGAGAAGGGAGTGAGAAGGGGTAGATGGGGCAGAAGGGAGTTAGAAGGGGTAGATAGGGCAATCATACGCCTATCATGCCAAGTCTGCGAGTACATCCTGGAATCTGGGTATGCCTGGGCATGATAGGAATGTGATTGCTGTTAACAATCATATATATATACATATAATATTGTTTTTTAATTGTTTTGTCCTATTTTGGTGTGTTACTTACTTTAAATAAAAGGGGTTTTTTTATGGTGTGGGGAGGTCATATTCGGTTTCGGACAGGTAAATGCTGCATTTTCGGTTTCAGTCCAGAATTCGTTTCGGTGCATCCCTACTACTAAGCCAGACAATGAAGTGGTAGGCCTACACCACAACAATGTTTGGCGTAGTATATAGTGATTGGGGTTATGCTGCACTATTGTCAATGTCTGGCTCAATGTATAGTGATAGGGATTACGCTGTACCACTGTCAATGTGTGCCTCAGTATATAGTGATAGGTGTTATGCTGTACCACCGTCATTGTCTGCCTCAGTATATAGTGGTAGGTGTTATGCTGTACCACCGTCAATTTCTGCCTCAGTATATAGTGATAAGTATTATGCTGTACCACCGTCAATGTCTGCCTCAGTATATAATAACAGTGAGAAGAGGCAGAGGTGGTAGATAGTGATACAGGGGGATAGATAGTGAGAAAGGGGAGTTTTGTTACAAGTTTTTATTCCTTTCTTTTTTTGGGATGGGGGGCACCAGAGGAGTAGTCCGCACAGGGCGCCAGAACACCTAAGGCCGGCTCTGCCTTAGAGTGGCGGACCCGGTTGCAGTTGCGGCGGGCTTAAGGGGCTCTGCCTTAATGCGGCCATATAGGCCCAGTCAGTCCGGTCCTGACTGGGCCTATTTTAAGGTAGGAGCCTGGAGCTGCAGCTCCATCAGCCCCTAAGTCAATCCTGCCCTGCCACAGGCGCGGTCGCAGTTGCTGCTTGCTCTGGCAACAAGGTAAATAGGGTGAGGGAAGGGGCTGCAGTGAGAAGGGGCAGAGGGGGGTTAGGTAGTGAGAAAGGGGGAGAGGGGATAAATAGAGGGGGTACATATTGAGAAGTGGGGAAGGGGGTTACATAGTGAAAAGGGGGAACATAGTGAGAAGGGGCAGATAAGATGATGAGAGGGGGTAGTGTGAATGCGTATGAGAATGAATGAATAAATGTGTGGATGAATTGTGTGAATGCGTATGACAATTAATGAATTCATGTGTGGATGAATTGCTTGAATGATTTGTGAGACTGCATTAATGAATGTGTTAATGATTTGTGTGAATGATTAAATGCAAAGATGGTACATGAAGGGTGGGCTTTAACAATAAATAAATAAATATGGGCTGCTCAGGCTTAAATGCCCGGGCCTATTTTTTGTCCCAGTCCGGGCCTGATACCGACACTTTAAAGCAATATTTTTCTGTATCTACGTGGCCCAGTTTCAGTAAGGTACTATGCTCAGATGCTCTATTTCACAGACGTCTTGTATACATAATTTTGCATAACTGAAATACGGCACCTTGACACAGTATCACAGCGTGAAAATGTCAGTTTATTCACACTATGGAAAATGTGATACAAATCCCCCCGGGGCAGGCAGGCAGGCAGGCAGGCAAAGTGACTCAATAGGACAGGTCAGCGTTTTCCAAAACTTAGTATTGTCATTATCCTGTTATGTGCCAAAGGGGATAAGCTACAGTTCCAAGACATCCTGAAGCTTCGGGCGGCTGCTTATGGCTGACCAGCATCGAGCAAAATTTGGAAAGTGAAATCTGGCTCTGTAGGAAGTTTTGCTTTTTAACAGGAATGCATCCCTGCAAAGTACTGACTGCTCTTCAGATAACACTCCAGGGTCTGACGCAGTGTACTGATTTTATACTTGATTTGTTTCTAAAACAAACTACCATCTATCTCGGACTGGGAGTTAGGAGTTGATGGAGAAGACTTGTAAAGTGATCAGCACTGAACAATTCTACCACTATGAAGTATGATAAGGAGCCATGGTGTTTGGGTACTGGACTGGACTACTATGGTACCAGAACACAAACAAATGGCAATGCAACATGCAAAAAGTAGAACTGCTTCAAAAAGAAACACAAGGTTATTTTTGGAAGCTAAGGAAATATGTAGACTTAACTGATGCTATTACTGTAGATAGATTAGATAAATCTATCTATTCCTATCTGAAAAGATCATTACCTATTTAAACAGAACACGCCGTTATCTCGGATGGCGTCTCATATCATCCTCAAAATCCATTAAGGACAGAAACAAATTCTGATGTTTGATACTAATGGCATTAGACTATACCAGCCTCTGTCTAGCATTTCACCTGATTTCAGTCCCAACTGCTTCATACCATTTAAAATTAAATTAGATATACCTTTAAAAGGTTAAAACTGTTAAGCCATGTTGCTGTGTTTATCTCTCCCTTCAGAAAGCAGTATCTTTAATACAGCCACGCACTGAATATGTTGTTAAATGAGATATACCTAATATATTAGATATACCTAATATATGTTAGCAATCACACTCCTATCATGCCAAGTCAGCCAGTACATGCTGGAACAGGGTGGCTGTAAGTGATGTGCAGACCCCATACTGCTGGCAGCATCAATACACAGGGGGGGGCAGCTAGCCAGGTTTCAGCATGTACTGGCTGACTGGGCATGATAGGAGTGTGATTGCTAACCGCAATCACAGTCCCATCATGCCTAGTTTCCAGCACTTACACATGCATGATATCACAACCACACTTATTCATTCATATACTCATTCATTCAGATTCATTCCCTCAATCACGCATACCCATTCAAACACCCTCCCCACCCCCTTACCTGCACTGCAACTCATCGATGCCGCTCACAGACTTCAGCAGGGGGCGCGGCCTCCCTCTGCGTTCTCTGGTACTGCACAGAGGAAGCAGGACTGGAGCAGAGTCATGTGAACTCTGCAGGGTTCCGCTTCCTCTTTGCAGTACAAAAGACCCTCCCACTGGTAAGTAGCAGGGCTTGACATACGGCCCGCGTAAGATCGGTTGCCCTGGCTGCCGATCTTACGCGGGCCGCACCTCGAGGTCCTGCGGGCCGCATGTTAGACGCCCCTGCCTTAGACTCACAGAAGTTTTTGGGAGTGAATGAAACCCCCAAGGTGCTCCCACTGGTTTCAACAGGAGCGTAGCACCAAAGACAAACGGAAGTTTTACATTGTAAAAACGTTGGAAGCAGAAAAATAGAATTCTAATTTGTCAATGTTACAATTTACAATTTTTTTTATTTACAAATTTACAACCTTCTCCCTCAAACAAAAGTCATAACACTTTCTTGAACATGTGAAATCTTGAAAATTTTTGTCTAACCTAAATACCGTTCAGGAAACAAAATTTGTTGCCCAACAACATGACATGCATGGTAGGAAAGATGTTCAAACACAACAGTTCAGGCTTGAAAGCACATATATAGTCAGATTTTATTAATCAAAGATCTTAGAAACCGTTGAATCATTGAAAAGTAAATAGACTCTATTAGATAAGTGATTTTGCTTTGAACTTGATTCTTGGATGTAGTGGTCAGAGGTATTTGGGAGCACCATAGTAAAGAATGAGCTGTAGATACATGGTGGGGCTTTCAATGAGAAGATGAAGAAGCAAACAATATTAAGGATTATAAAGGCCAAGGGTGTATTATATATTTTAGCATTAATTTTTATGGTATACTGGCAATAGAATCTTATCTACAATCATAAAACTAGGTTTCCACCAGAGCCTCTTCAAAAGACTGGCCCGCTAGCCCACACAAAAGAGAAAAATCTTGCCGAGTCACATGAAGATACATACTGCCAATGTAAATAACCTCAGGACATCTAATGTTTCTACGACAAAATTTCAACATAAGTCAGAATTCACATTATTGCTTGGATATACCCAAAGAGATGTCACAGAAGTATAGAGGAAATAAGGCCAGGTCAAACTCAGAAGATCCATCTTTAAAACAAAAATGGAAACAAACCAAGCACTGTTGGAGTAGGATTCAGATGGTTCTATACTGAAACTTGGCACCAACTTGGTTGGAAGAGGACACAGGCATCTTTGTGGATTACGTTGCATCTGCTACGGAACTGTCACACCGCATCCGATAGCCTGTTATTTGCTCTACAGCTGTGCCCAGGTGGTCATGTTGCACCCAACACTGCATCAGTTGTTGCATTGAGTCTGATGGTATCCTGATTTATGCAAAGACATCTCAACTATTTAACTCTGCAGTAGTGTAAGGAGCACGAGTGGCATAATTATTCTTCTAAAATGCAAACTCCTTGGTTAGTGAATAGAGATCAAGATGAAAACTCCTATACTGTATATAAATTCTTGTGATATGGGCATCTCATGTATCATCTTGCATCTATCAATCTGAGTAAATCACACCACTAACAATATGTAAAGCGCGGTGTAAATTGTGTCCTCTATTTTAATTGATTGACATTTACAATCAGAAGCTTGACCAACACATTGTGCGACCTTGTCCTCGCTCTAAAAGATGTATTTATTATAGAACTGCCTTGAACAGATGTTGACTTGCATTAACATGTTCTTTTTCTTTACTTCTCTTACACAGTTATGATATTCGCTTTTCCTAATTTTACCTATATTAGTAAAATGTCTTTATGTGCCCAATTTAAAATGGATCGCAAAATAAAATGTGGATGTTATTTCTATGATTAGAATTAAACATAATATAGATTATGAGGAATCTGACATGCAGCTATAAAAGATAATTGACCAGGAAACAAGCATGCAGTAAAGGCAAAGTGATTAAAATAGGAAAATGTGGGAGGACAATAAGCTTTGTGTACCCATGCATCTCACTTATGGGTTTCCATGTCAGATATGTAGTTGTGAGCGTTCCCTATGGCTCTTTAGAGTGACAGTTTACTGTCCCACACAGCCCCACTACAGAACGCATTTTAAAGTACCATATTTGCTCGATTATAAGACGAGGTTTTTTTCAGAGCAAATGCTCTGAAAAATACCCCTCGTCTTATAATCGGGGTCGTCTTATAATCAGACCTCAAATAGGTCTGACTATGAGACGACTAAGATCCAGATCCCCCGCAGCTGCAGGGGACCTGGATCCTCCTGTTCTCCCCCCCCACACTTACCGGTACTTCTGAGTCCCCGGTGTGTAGCTGGGGCAGCGTGTAGATGTCTACGCGATTCGCGTAGACAACTTCCGCTGCAACAGGAAGGAGGTGTGGCTAGCAGCGGGGGTTGTCTGCGTCCATCGCGCAGACCTTCCCCGGCTGTCAGAGATCAGAGTTCGGGGAACTCTGATCTCTGACAGCCGGGGAAGGTCTGCGCGATGGATGCAGACAACCCCCGCTGCTAGCCACGCCTCCTTCCAGCTGCAGCGGAAGTGCATGGGATCTACACGCTGCCCCGGCTAAATGACAGGGAAGTCAGAAGCACCGGTAAGTTGGGGGGGGGGGGGGAAAGAGTGTTAAATGGGGGGGCCATAAGGCATTTCTGGAGGCAGAGTGCTCTGTGAAATGCCTTTTAACCCCCTTAATGCCACTCTGCCTCCAGAAATGCCTTTTTAACCCTCTATACGCCACTCTGCCTCCTGAATGCCTTAAACCTCCCTATATGCCACTCTTCCCCATAATATGCCTTTTAACCCTCTAAATGCCAGAGTGGCATATAAGGCATTTCTGGAAGCAGAGTGGCACATAGGTGGTCAAAAGGCATATCTTGGGGCACAGTGGCATATAGGGTTAAAAGGCATATCATGGGGCACAGTGGCATTTAGAGGGTTAAAAGGCATATCATGGGGCACAGTGGCATATAGGGGGTATAAGGCATTTCTGGGGCAGATGTGCATAACTGGGGGGCAGGTTGGAAAATAGAAGGAAATAAAACCAAAATATTTTTCTCAATCATAGCTTTTATTAAAAAAAAATAGTTTAGATGAATTAAAATTAAACTTTTTTCCTATAGGGTCATCTTATATTCAGGCTTTTTTTCCTAAATTAATATTCAGATTTGAGGGGGTAGTCTTATAATCGAGCAAATACGGTACTTTGTGAAATCTATGGGAGTGCTCTGCACGTGGGAGTCTGAATAGACCCCTGCCCATAGCATTCGCCAAGCCTGCCCTAGAGCTAACTGGTGATAAGTATATCATGGGCCAGACAAACACATATCCTGCATGGAAAATAGCTGGGGGCTGGCAAAGGGACAAACATTTGCAAAGGGAAGCAACAGCATTTAAAGAAACCTCTTAGCTATCCCTTTAAGGAGAGCCATGGATGTCTAAAAATGTTACTACTGGTGCTCATTTGATCTGAGAACCCTATGGGTGTGCTCCCCGGCTTAAAGGCGAATTTACAACTATAAGATTAAAATAAGATTGAGCCTTTTCTTTTAATAAGTCTAGTTTGCATAAAGTTTTCAGGCAGCTACATATTAGTAATTTGTACATATGTTATCCATGCTCCGTTATCTTAACCCAATCTACTAGACAAACACTGACATCGTCATCATACAGCCTTGTGATTAACAATACAATGGCTCAGTCTTAATCACCCAGCTAGATACTCTGACTAATGATACTCTATGGAGGAATGGCTTCATGCATTGCCATAAACACGTGATATTTGAGCAGAGAGAAAAAACAAAAAAAGTCATAGCAATGGCAGCCTCCAGCTCTACAATAATAGGTAGTTTATTTGGGAAAAAAATAATAAAACCAAGTTGTTGTCAATGCTAAGCATTGCTGTATACAGTACTGTATTTTACGGTGCGTCCTGTAAGAAAATGGACCACTAAAATTCTACAAGCCATTGGGACCAGATAGACAAATATGAATCTAGTTTGGTAATTAGAAAGAAATGTAGGCACCTTAAAAGTATTATTAGTATTATTAGTAGATTTTTAAGTGGGTATTAAAGAAATTAATGTGGTCTTCCCCTCTAAACTTTAGGCATTCATTGGTGCCTATTTTGAGTTGCCTTTTCTAAAGTTACACATTCACAGCTATCAACAAAAATGGCTTGTCCATGGGAAAAGAGAGAGAAGAAGAAAAAAAAAAAAACGAAGACATGGCTGACGAGTTTCATGCCAAGAGACTTAATCATAAGCTCTGTTGTCAGCACCCATTCATAGCTTGGCAATTTTTTTTTTCTGCCCAGATTTGTACAGGGCCTATAAAAATGTGTAATTTTCTATAGGTTGAATAATCATTTATAAATTTAATATGCCAACTAGTTAGTTATTTTTTTTTATTAATCATTTTTAGAAATACAAATTGTACATTGGGTTAACAGAACATAACAGTGTATCACATAAAAAAGTGAAGTTGCAGAAACAAAAGCTTAAAATAAAATATGATGATCCTTGAAGAGAAGCATGTATACGAACATTCATTTATTTTAGATTTTATTTTTTACAGGCCCCATTACACAGAACATTATATGTTTTTTTAATATGCTATTGTGGTTTGGCTAAACACAGACAGGACTAGTTGACGATATCTATGTTTCTCTTAATGTTGCAAAATGTTATAAGATAATATATTTATATTTTATCAGTAACGTATAGAATATTTGAATACCAAAGTATTCAAAATGTGCTCCATGTCCCCAACCTGTGTTTGTGTTCCTAGCAGCTCCTCACATGTAAATTTAACCCTGGACCTATTCTTTGGTATATTTGTCCAAAATAAATAAATGTATTTATATTTGCATACATAGCGTGGTGTTTAATTAGAAGCAGACAAGATCCTGTATTTTTTTTACTCATATCTTGTTTTCAGCTATATTTCTGATGAATCAGAGATGCATCGCTACAAATTACCAGAATACAAGTAAATAACAACCAAGAACAAAAAAAACATCCCGTGAGCCACAGAAAACACATTGCAACTAAATGCTTGTTAAAATTGGCCTATTTTCCCATAGCTTTGTGACTCATATTCTATTACCTTGTCTTGTTCTACAACAGCAATGGTAGAATAGCTAATATCGCTGTTCCCAAAAAGAAATCAAATATACATTAAGGACAGCATGTATCATGTAGCCAGCAGGGGCACAGCATTCATGTCTCTCCCATTAGGAGGATGGCAAAACCATCACATAATAGAACAGCTATTAATAATATTCAGCTGCAGTACCAACATACTTCAGATAAGAGAGACAACCATCCCATTCTCTAGTAGACCCTGATATTAGACCACACCAGTCATCCACCAAGAGATCCTCAACACCCCATACACTGTGCAACTGTTCCCCTGAGCGTTAAATCTGATGTAATAGAAACCTGAAAACATGTTGTACAACTGAGAAAGTAATAAAACAAATCAATATATGGTGGGGGGAAAAAATCCATAATTTTCCCTTCTATTTGCATTCCACCAGAGCTGACAATTCTTCCCAAACTACATTGGGGTGTTACGAAAAACTCAGAATTATGTCTATCAAAGGATTAAATAAATCCAAAAAAGTATAATGATGGGAGGGATCGGCCCCACAGGCCAAAACACCACCACACCCCATCATCAGGATTTTGGTTTTAACTCTTTGAGACCTAAATCAGCATGCAGAAAAAAAAAATCCTGGCCCTTTTAGATCTTAAAAAGTACAAAACAATACATACCACAGAGAGTAATTAATAAGGTTACATATAAGCATTTTAAGCTGTTACCCAAGGCTATTATTTATACAAGCGCAGATACTTTTTTTTAACCCTGTCAGAACATAAGGGTGTTGACATATAGCCAATATTTAAATATCCGTCATACTCTAATCTCATATTATATATATATATATATATATATATATACACACACACACACACACACACACACATGAATGCTGGATCCCCCATAGCATTAAAACACATACATATATTATATATATGTAGAACAAATTTTTATAGATGTATTTCTATTTAGCTGCATTATATTTAACCTTCGATATATATTCATATAATAATAATCGGTATAGTTTGGGTGAATCAAACAGGAACACACAAAGATATAAAATGCTGGAATGGAATATTTAAGTATTCGCATTTCTTATTGATATTCAGAAACAATACATACCCGTGCACTGTGCACGCATAGTAATTGTATACATTACACACGTTATCAGACATGTAAAGACATCAGCCTTCCGCATTATTAAACATACAAAAGCAGCCCCAGAGCCGAACACAGATCCTACTCGCTCGTGATCTGGGATGTGCAGGTTTCCCCTTTCACCAATATGAAGCATCCATGGCCAATACAGCAATTGTAATTCGGAGCCAGGTAAATGGCAGGAGGATCATTAAACAATGGAAAGCCTTCTTTCTTGAGCCAAGTGTATATGATCGCCCACTCCCACTTACCCCAGTCACAGGGCTATTCCCACACCACGCAGGTTCCCCCTTCTCCCACCACGGACTCCCACCGGAGCACGCAGGTATGCAGGCTATATTTAGCCACGCTCGGGAAGCAGGCATTGTTCTTTGTGACGTAATACTAAACGAGATGCAGGCAGCACAGGGGACAGCACTCACCCCACACTCACCTCTCTACTCCAGTCTGGACTCCGGGCAACCTTCCGCTGTCTGCTGCAGGAATCCTTCCTTCTTCCCTCTCTCCACACCCACATCAGTAGGGGCCCTGATCACCCCCCACGACCCTGCCTCCTTTTCTCTTCTCCCCTCCCTTTCTTCTACTTCCACTTCCTCCTTTTTGTCAGTGTATCTTTTTCTTGGTTTATGTGGAGTCTGTGATGCTGTGTGAAGGACACTGTGAGGATGATGTGTGCCTTCTGAGGCCCAGATCACCAGCACCAGCTGTGTGTATGTAAGAGGCTGAAGAGTGTCCAAGAGGAGGAGGAGGAGGAAGAGGAGGGTGTTGTTGTTGCTGCTGCTACTACTGATGATGATGATGTTGCTATTTGCAGTGTGAGCTCAGGCAGAGGCAGTGGCTGCCTGCATGCTGCTCCTTTTGCAGCTGTTGCTGCTGATGGAGCTGGAGAGCTGAATACCCACTGGATGAATCAGTTTGCCTTATTGCTTTATGAAGGATTTTCTGTCCTTTGGAATGAAAAGTGATATGATTAATAGAGATGGGCCTGCTCCTGCTCATGGTGCACATTTACTGGGATCTGTGGTGGACAATTTAATGACGTTCTATGGACCTTCACAAACCTTGACACAAACACTGGTGTCCTTGTACTGACGCTTCAACTATCCGTGATGGATCATGGAATAAACTTATTTTAAAATGCAAACCTTAATTAGTCCTTGGTCTCATCTTAGATTCAGAATACATTGACATAAACATCAGTGACTTCATATTCTCTGTTTACAGTTCAGGCAACTTTCCCAAGGAGGGTCAAGTGAAATATTGGCACTCATATGGCTGAAGGTGATAGATGGAGGTGAAGGATGATAGATGGAGCTTGGGGACAGGTGGAGACTACAAATCTGGTAGAGCAAAATTAATCATAATGGTACATGGATGTGCCCTTTCACATTTAAACCCAGAGACTGTAGTGGGTGTATTTACTAAACAATGAGTTGTGATGGGATAAAGTATTTCACTTCACTTGATTAACTATGAATCATGATGGCCTCACTCCAGGCAGTACATCCTTCTCCACTATTCTGTTTTTAATACCTTATAATGTTAAACTAGGGTTGCCACCTTTTCCTAAAAACGAAAAATGCAGGCCATAGTTGTGGGTTGGTGAGGACGGGATTGGCTTAGTTCATTGGTAAAAATAAATCTGATTAGAGGGATTTGTTATCGTGTTGACATGATAAAATACTGGCTGGGGGGGGCAACCCTATACTAAACATTCTAGCCATATAGGTGGGTTAACATGTTTTTAAATAAAAAAGATCAACTCGTGAGGCACAAATAACCATAATTAAAAATTAATTCACTATTATAACAGTGGTGGAGGACCTCATATGTGAACAATTATATGCATGGCTTCGTTCAGGAAGGGTAGCCACAATCCCCAGTGTCTTATAATTGTTTTTGGTTACACAGAACCCCTCACCTCATTCCTTAAGTCTCACTGGCAAAGGGGAAGGGCTATAGATATTCAAGCTGCCACTGAACTGTCAAGAAGTGGGCCACAAAAAGAGGGGCAAAGGGGCATTTTTGTCATGGGGCAAAGGGGGCAGCTGCCCAGAACCCAAGCATCCACAGGTGCCCGTATGTAGCTTCCCGTTCCCGCCGATTGTTATTTAGTTACCTGGCTGACTTTTGGGTGTCAGGATGTGAATAGGAACCTCAAAATAGGGGCAGAGAAACTGTTGGGAGCATTATATAAAACTGGTGAAAATGGATTCCACCTCTCCCCTGCCTCAAGTAGTTTGTTCCATTCCATGGACACTTCCTATTCGTCAGAATGAATAGAGTGCTTCCTGTGATAGGGTGTGTGTCTGTCTCATAGGGTTCTAGAGAGTCTGCCTGCTTTGTGAGCTTCGTGTTTTGTATGTACTAATACAGATGAGCATAACTGGGAACTTCTCGGCTCCGACTACCCGGACAGTGGGCGGTCTGGCTGACGTTGGTGAGCGGTCCTGCTGATGTTGGTGGGTAGTCCGGCTGACATTGGTGGGCGGTCTCACTGATGTAGGGGGCGTTCCCCCTGACGGCGGGGGTGTTCCTGCTGATGTCGGGGGCGTTCCCACTGACAGCAGCAGGAAACACCCCCATTTCAAGCAAAAAATGGGCAGGGAGTGGGGCATGTCAAGACCCCACACCCGCCACCCGGAGGATTCAGATCTTGACCCGGACGAGTAGAGCTCACCTGGCAATCTCCGGGTCAAACCCAGGTATGCAGATGAGTGAGGGAAGTTGCTTTATTATTAATGGGCTTCATTTTTGAGTTGACTTTATCAGCATACCTGGGAACTCTCACTGTGTGACCCCGAGTCTCAGGGTTTTTGCACCAATATCAGGATCTCAGGGTCACACAGTCTGAAACTGACTCCTTCCTATTCTACACTGCTTTAAATATATATATTGACTACCAGATGGTGCTTTTGTTACCAGTATGTTATATTTAATATCCCTGCTTGGTTGCAGGTGTACTCAGTTAAGTGTATCTTTAAATAATGACAATTCAAGGTTTCCATGAGGACCGGTATTACAGCCATTTGGGTAACAGATTTCACTACAGGCTACTAAAGGTTTAACATTTCAAGAGTCTCCGGGTGAGCTCATTTAGAAAGTTCTCACATATGGTTATCGGTGATGATAATGTCTGTCCTGTTCGGGATCACATCAAAAAGAAATGCTTAATTGTATTAATTTGCAAATAATCCAAATTTTAACAAAGACAATTAAAGCTGTAACTTAGCTTTTGCCTACAGCAATTCTTTGAGTGCAGTAGCGTGCCTTTTATAACTTATAAACAAAGTAACATTTATTAGTAGGAAAATGTAATTAGTCCAAAGAACCACATAAATATATACATATATTTATGTTTCTATGCATTAATTACAGAAATTTTAGAAATAATCAAGATTTAGTAAAATATGGCCATAGTTGAGAGGAGTCCTGAGAAAAAAAAATCACGTTTTTATGATATTGTGGTAATGTACTGTCCTCTCAAATATAAAATCCAGCCTATTAAAATTTCAAACTGATTTTCTTTTTGTATTCACCTAAACTCAATGAAGTTGGTTGGCAGCTTTGTATTTATTCATATCCCCATCCAATAAAAAGCTGCTTGTCTAGAAAGATTTCCTGTTTCTCATCCTCCTTTTAGTACACCTTTAACGCCCTTAGCAACCGTTCTACATGCACGCATACCGTTGAATAAATATTACAAGGAAAACAAACACTACTGGGAAAACTGGATATGGAGATGACAAAGGATTGTCTGTTTTTGATAGACTCGCTTCTAGTTATAGTTGTTGACTATAAGGGATATTAAAGAGGAGATGATGTAATTAATGAAAGAAAATATATATTGTGTGTGTCCTGCAAATGCATGTTGCCTTAGGTTGATGTTGTGTGTTCTCATGGAATTTGTTCACCTAGAAGAGCCTCTGCTGAATGTGTGAACAGCACTGAGTTACTGTATGTTAATTACAATCAGGGCCGGCCCTACAATGGAGCCGACTGGGGCAATTGCCCCAGGCGGCACTTTGCCGCCCCAAGCGGTTTTTTTTTGAAGCGGAGGAGAGAGAGAGAGGGGCACCGAGTGGTTTTCGCTTACCCGCTCGGCGCCCCTCTCTCTCTCTCTCTCCTCTGCGGCGAGTTTCCCTGTTCGGTCTCGGTGCCGGCTTGTAATGCAGAGCGCCGGAAGTGACGTGAATTTCCGGCGCTCAGCATTACAAGCCGGCACCGTGGCAGCACAGGGAGACTCGCCGCAGGACTGTTTAAGGGTAAGTACCGGTGTGGGGGGGGTAGATAATGCCGCCCCCCCCCCGGCGTCGGCGGGGGGCGGCATTTTAAACTTCGCCCCAGGCGGCGTTAAGTCTTCGGCCGGCCCTGATTACAATAGTGGTTATTTAGAAGTTACGAAGTTACTGCTTTTTAGACAGTTGGTTGCTATTGTGAAAGTGCCGCTTTTCAAACCTTTGCACTAGAATAAATTTTTAGACTTGACCCCCATGTCTACTAACTGTAGTAGTATCTGTTTCTTATAGTAATGGTTGCCAACTCTGTCCTCAAGGGACACTAGCACTAGGGGCACAAATTTAGCGATTAATCCACTGTTTCTGTTTAGAAAATCTTAGGTCACTTGTGTTGATTGAAACATAGGTTGGAAGCATAAAAGTAAGAAAGATTTATTTTGCTGAGAAGTGGGTAGACATATGTAATGTCTAAAAGGTAGGGAATTTAAACATATACCGGTATATATATAATAGTCTTGTGGTTATCCTGAATCCAAAACAAGACCAAGGACTGATTAATGTTTGAATCTTTACAGGAATAATTGGAAGACTAGATGGGTCAAATGGTTCTTATTTATGTTTTCCATGAATACCATTAACTTCAGAATTGTAGTAGTAGATTACTTAGAAATTAATTAATTAATACCGAAATAGTAATACATGGCGGCGGCAAAACGTATACGAAGACAGACACACAACACGAAGAATCTTCGTGTTCGTCTTCATCTTCGTTTACTAATCTCCCTGGTCCCTTTCCCATCTAGCCTACCTATCTATGCAGCATCGCAGGGGTTAACGGGAGCGGAAATCCGTAGGTTCACCTCTGGCATCAATGGGTTGATGCCAGGGGAGGCCCATGCAGGTGAACAATAGAGTCCCTCACACGGTCCTTTAACTCCTGACAGTGGTCTCTCCGCTCTAAGAGTTAAAGGTCCGTACGAGCGACTCTATTGGTTGCCAGCATGGGACTCGTCTGCCATCAACCAATAAAGTGCACTTTATTGGTTGATGGCAGAGGAGGACCCTGCCCGCGACAAATAGAGTTGCTCGTACAGACCTTTAAAATCCTTGCGCCAAAGCTGCTGCGTAGTGCGTACCGAGTTAACCCCTTCTACAAAAAACGATGAAAAAAACGAATACAAAGAATGCACACAAAACATTCGTTCGAACCGAACACAGGAACAGGCGAATATTCCTGGAATACAAAGATTTTTTTCCCCATGAAGACGAACACGAAGAGTTGGGCGGCACCCAAGTCTACTTATAAATATGTTTCCTGCTGAGGTGTGTATTTACCCTAGGAAGTAAGAAAGATTCATGTTTTGCCTTGCAGCATCCATTTTTGTGAATTTGGTGCAAGAGACAGACCCACAGTTATCTTTACTTTTTGGGACTTAAATTGATCAAGAAAACGTCAGGCGATCCATGACCAACGCTAGCTTAAGATACCCATGAAGGTCGATACAGGCACCATAGGTCATGGATAAGCAGTGACCAGACACGAGCACTAGTGTTCATGATGACTTTTGGGAGTTCACAGTACACATGGGGCATTTAGTCAAATGTCCATCATTAAGCCTGTTTTCGACTACAAGGTTGAGCAGTGATCAGAAAGCAGATAAATGTATAGAATGCTAATATTAAGAGCATAATAAAAATATATCCCTATATAAGCTGTGTCTAAATGTTGTCCATGAAATTCTTCTCTCTGGGAGGAACACCTTTACAAGGTTACAGGCAGGATTTCAGGGAAAGCACTCAAGCATAGCATAACCCTCTGATCTTTCAGCACCCTGGGAAAACAGTGAAACCAAACAAAGGAAAACACTGCCTCTGAGAAAAATGTTTCTGGTTACACTAAAAACTATTTTGTTGGCTGCACAGGCCATGCATCTCTATGAGTGGGAGAATGCAACATAGATTGCTGCCAAATTTATTTGCTGAAATGATATCAGTGCCAACTTTTGACATACACACTACAAGCAGCTAATTGTGCACAGAAGTTTCATTTGTATACTCCATTTATTGTCTGAAGAAGCTCTCTGTATGTACAATGATGTCACAGAATAATTAAGAAACATCACTTAAAAGTGCATTGACCTTTGATGAATGTATTAAGTGACTGTAATACAGCATTCATTGTTATTAATATTATTCATCTTGTCTGTCAAGGCCATACTATTAAGTTAGATCACCCTATTGAACAATAACAACTGCTACCTGGACCAGTTTGGCAGGCCAGAAAATTTCCCCTATCCCCCCCCTCACCGTATTGGGCTACTCGTGGAAATCTCCAGCACAGAACTCTCTTTTTGCTTTAGTTCAAGAATTTTCACTGGAGTGGTTCTCCAACAGAATCCACCTCTGTCTCCAAATTGTTTATTTTCACATGGATGTAATATGCTGTTGCATGAAATTATAATGCATTGAATTAATTGCACCAGTCCCATTATTGGTCACCCAGGGTTAAATTCCCTTTTAAGAATAACCAAATCATCTGTTTATATGGGTAGTAGATGCCATTGTTTTTTTTTTATACTAAACTAGGAATGTAATAGATTTCTACAAACTATACTATAGTAATGAAATGTATAAACATATCACGTTTATTGATGACTCACTCCTTGTCAAAAGGTGAGCCCCATAGGTCAATGGTGGACCTGAGCTTCTCCAGTTGTGCTGCCATCTTTGAGTACTGGGGTGTACTTTTGGGCCTAGCAAATGGCTCTGGTCTACTCAAGAGCAGTTCCTCAAAAAAAACCCAAAACTTACATATTTTGTTTCAATCTTATATTTAACAATAGATTAGATCATACTTTATCTCAGAGGCGTACCTAGAGTATTTGGCACCTGGGGTGGATCCTGTATGTGGCACCCCCCCCACACACACACACTTTAAAACTGCATAGCTTCTACCGTTATATACCGGCGCAGACACTGAAGGTGGTACTGCATAACACTTACTGTTATCATTATATACTGAGGCAGACATTGACGGTGGTACAGCATAACACTTATCACTATATACTGAGGCAGAAATTGACGGTGGTACAGCATAACACCTATCACTATATACTGAGGCAGACATTGACGGTTGTACAGCATAACACCTACCACTATATACTGAGGCAGACAATGACGGTGGTACAACATAACACCTATCACTATATACTGAGGCACACATTGACGGTGGTACAGCGTAATCCCTATCACTATACTTTGAGCCAGACATTGACAATAGTGCAGCATAACACCTATCACTATATACTAAGCCAAACATTGATGTGGTGTAGGCCTACCACTTCATTAGTAGTAGGGATGCACCAAAACGAATTCTGGACTGAAACCGAAAATGCAGCATTTACCTGGCCGAAACCGAATATGGGCCCCCCCACACCAAAAAATCTAACACTTTTATTTCAAGTAAGTAACACACCAAAATAGGACAAAACAATTAAATAACAATATTAATATATATATATATTTATATATATGATTGTTAACAGCAATCACATTTCTATCATGCCCAGGCATACCCAGATTCCAGGATGTACTCGCAGACTTGGCATGATAGGAGTATGATTGCCCTATCTACCCCTTCTCACTCCCTTTTGTCCTACCTACCCCTTCTCACTCCCTTCTCCCTATCTACCCCCTCCTAACTATCTACCCTCTCCCACTTTGAAGTTCACTTACCTTTCAGGAGTCCTGCGGTGGGGGTGCAAGGCCTCTGTCTCCCAGCTCTGCCACTGTATGGAACAGTATAGAGTGATGGGAGTTATGATGTACTAGAGCATAATTATATAATGAAAAATACATTGGAATTGGTACAGGATAACACCCATCACTCTCACACACTTACCAATCCGCACATATACCAATCCACACACATACCAATCCACACACACACCAATGCACACACACACCAATCCACACATACACCAGTGCAGACATACACCAATCCACACATACCAATCCACACATATACCAATCCACACACATACCAATCCACACACACACCAATCCACACACCCACCAATCCACACACACACCAATCCACACACACACCAATCCACACATACACCAGTGCAGACATACACCAATCCACACATACCAATCCACACATATACCAATCCACACACATACCAATCCACACATATACCAATCCAGATATACCAATCCACATATATACCAATCCACAGATATACCAATCCACACATACCAATCCACACATATACCAATCCACACATATACCAATCCACACATATACCAACCCACACGCATACCAACCCACACGCATACCAACCCACACGCATACCAATCCACACACATACCAATCCAGACATATACCAATCCACATATATACCAATCCAGACATATACCAATCCACACATATACCAATCCACACACATACCGATCCACACATACCAATCCACACATATACTAATCCACACATACCAATCAACTCTCACTCACTGAATGCTTTCCTACCTTTCCTCTTTTCTCCTTACAGCTTCTTTTCCTCCTCTTCTTCAGTTCTTCTGTCTTCTTCCGGGTCAGAGGGCACGGACGGCGGTGGGCGCGGCTTCAGTGTTGTGCGCCGGGATCTGACAACAAATCCCGGTGCACAGCAGCTGTTGCCGCGCGGATCGCAAGGGAGCGATATCGGAGGTCTTTAACAAACCTCCGGCTCCCTTGAGTAGTTTTAAGCTGGGTTCAAGGGTTGAACCCGACTTAAAATCACTCAAGGGAGCCGGAGGTCTGCTAAAGACCTCCGATACCGCTCCCTTGCGAGCCTGCTCCTCCAGCGGCGGACATTGCTGTCCGTCTCTGGAGGGGTGCCGGGTGCCGGCAAGTTGGCACCCCCCTGATGAGCGGCACCCGGTGCGGAACGCCCCCCCCCCCTGCCCCCCGCTAGGTACGCTACTGCTTTATCTTGGTAATCATCAGGACATTTTTGTATTGTACATATTAACAAAGTAATCCTGTTGGAAGGTTAGAACTAGGCAAATGTTGTTTACTTAACTTAAACATTAGGTAGATGAGAGAGAGGGAGGTTCAGCTGGTAAAGTAAACAGCTTTTACTGATTAGAAAAACAGACTGATAATGGAAATTAACCAGTCAAAACCATATCAGAAAAAATTTGCTCTTAACGATGGTTTTATTACACATACAGTGCATACAAACCACCTGCCATTTTCAGGCCATTTTCCTGTAGAAATCAGTACCTCTCCAGAGATTAGCTGAATTGTTTTTACCTGAAAAAACATGTGTATAAAACATTAGAATTGGCCTTATAATCATAGCTAACAAGGAAATCTTTAAGTGACCAGACCATTCCGCTAGCTGCTATGATGGCAAGATTATATGTATTAAGCTTTTTGACATCACCCTAATTTAAAAAAAAAACAACTTTATGTTGTTATTATATCTGTTTCTTTTTTTTGATGATTGAAAACAAAAGGGTGTAAGGGGGTGGTTTTTGCTGTCATTTGTGCTTTTGGAAAACTTTATAGAACCATTGCCCAGGCAATTTATCAGGAACCAAACAGGTACTGGGTTAGGTGGGAGTTTCTGTGCAGAGACAGATGTTTTGTGAGAACTGTATGCTTGTCTGGTTAAGGTTGTTACCTCATGTTGTGAGTGTCTGCCAACAAGGTGCATAAGGTCATTATACTAGGGCTGGCAGACAAAAGGAGGGAAGGATTCTAAGACAGGAACTGGCAGACGGCAGGAGACCGGGACAAGACCGGGGTCATACTAACCAAGTTCATACGTGAAGTGGGCCACAGCACGGTGCAGAAGGATATGATGGCAAGGTATATATCAAGTCCAGGCCAAGATCAAATACCAGGTAAATAAGAGACTGAAACAGGATACAGGTGAGCAGAGTAGAGTCAAGTTCGAAGCCAGGTAAATACCCAAAACCTGTCATTCTGAAATAAGGTACAAAACACAAAAGCCAGCCAGAGTCACCAGCTAGGAAGACAACCAATCCTCCAATAAAGTAGGGTCCAAGGGAACCAAGGCGGTAACATCACAATCTCCAGTGTGACAACATCACAACATTTTTATTTTGTCTGGTTTAGGACAACTAAATATGGGGGGAGGCATTTACTGTTCTAAATTGTGACTGTTATTTCTTTGAACACCTGTTAAAGAAGGCCAATAAATTAAATACTAAGCATAATCCTTTTATGGCTTCATATTTCTAATATTATATATTGTCTGTAGTACCAGATATTCTAGAAAGCAGACTTGAAAAAGTTTTTTTGGGGGATACCAAGGGAGGCAAAAAGGGTAACAATTGGTGCCCCTCTTACTCAGTTTAATTAGTTTGCTTTCCCTTTTTGCTCCGAGGTCTCTTTCTTAGATGCCCAAGCCTCACCAAAGTTCTGTCTATGCTCGGGCTACTGGGGGTGGATACATTTAAATTTCACCCTTTGTAAAGAACACATACAAAGCATTTATTATATAATCTGTCTCTCTCTTGTCTGTTATGCCATATGCTTTTTATATTTTACTAATTCACCTTATTTCAACATATAAATGACATCTATACACCACAGTGAATGTGCACCTACAGAGAATATCAATTTAGTTTGTTGCTTTCGATTTTTATTTCATACAGTAATTAAAAATAATAATATGCAAACAAAATATGAATTACAAGTAAACAGGCAAAGTAATGAAATGGCTCTCTTGTTTAAAAGGAAGTATGGGAACCCATAAAACTTGTTACGTACTGTGTGAAAGATGAGTGTTACAGTTTCTAACAATAGCTTATTAAACTTTGGGTTAAAAATTATCCACAAAGAGTATAGCAAAAATATACCTTAATGTTGACGTTTTAAAGATTAAATCAGAAATTACTGTTGTGATTTCTGTTAGCTCAGCTCTTTACTGTTTCTTATCAAAAAGAATCTGGCAGAACACCAAGTGTCTGCACAGGGAACATCTAATGTTCTTTGGAAACCTGTATTAGGGTCCTAATCAGCCCACTTTATGGTTAGAGGTAGATTTGATTTTATAAATACTTATATAGACAAATGCGTACGTGTTTTTACAATGGCTTTTTCATATTGTTTTATGATTTTTTTTAATACCCATTATGAAAATGAGTCATTCTACATGTCTAGACTTTACATAGGTCTTAATAAAAACACTACAGATAGATATATGGATGGAGAGATATTTTCTTAGTATGTCTATGTTTTTCATCCGTAGCTTTGTTCATTGTAGTTTACGGGACATTTAGTCCCAAGTGTTCCTACTGTCGTGGCCAGAAGTGTTAAGAATCACACAAGTATTGGTCTTCACAAAATTTGCTTCTTCAGTGTTCTTAAATATTTTTGTCAAATGTTGTTACTATGGTATACTGAAGTATAATTACAAGCATTTCATAAGTGTCAAAGGCTTTTATTGACAATTACATTAAGTTTATGCAAAGAGTCAATATTTGCAGTGTTGACCCCTCTTTTTCAAGACCTCTGCGATCCGCCCTGGCATGCTGTCAATTAACTTCTGGGCCACATCCTGACTGATGGCAGTCCATTCTTGCATAATCAATGCTTGAAGTTTGTCATAATTTGTGGGTTTTTGTTTTTCCACCCGCCTCTTGAGGATTGACCACAAATTCTCAATGGGATTAAGATCTGGGGAGTTTCCTGGCCATGGACCCAAAATGTTGATGTTTTGTTCCCCGAGCCACTTAGTTATCACTCTTGCCTTATGGCAAGGTGCTCCATCATGCCGGAAAAGGCATTGTGTCACGACCACCACCACACTGGCACTTACCGCAGAAGTTTTTCTACCCAAAGTACTACTGCTGAAGGAGAAGCCCCCGGCAGCAGCACCCCAGGATTTAGAGGATCCCAACAGTAAGGAGGCCAGGTAGAGGTAGGTAATATTGGAACGGAGTTGGATCAACAAGGTATTGGTAAAGCGTAGAAGGATCTGGTAAAGGATCCCGCAGGGTTGAGATGATGCCAAAACGGTAGTCAGGAAAGCTGGGTCAGAGCACCAAAATCGGGTAGTCATACAAGCCGTGGTCAAAATCCAGAGAGGGTAGTCGAACAAGCCGGGGTCAAAATCCAGAGAGGGTAGTCAGACGAGCCAAATTGGTAGCCAAATCAGAGAAGGTAGCAGTACAAAATCAGCAGGCAAGAGAGACGTCAGGCAAGCAAAGGGTTAAAATACTCAGGAGACTAAACAGCACGGTGCACACAGCAAAGACCACAACGGGGTAACTGGGAGGAGGATATCCGCATTTTTAAATCCTGTGCAGCTTCAGCCTGTCATCAAGACCACGCCCCCAGCTATGCTGTGACGACACGCCCCTGTCTTCTACTTAGGAACCATGGATGTGCCGAGATCGGGTAAGTACTTGTCTCTGGGGGTCTCCACCTCGTGGTGCCCGTCGCGCACGGGCATTAGCTTGCCCGTGCTTGCCGGACCCGGGACTGTGACACATTGTTCATCAAACTGTTCTGGGATGGTTGGGAGAAATTGCTCTTGAAGGATGTGTTGGTACCATTCTTTATTCATGGCTGTGTTCTTAGGCAAAATTGTGAGTGAGCCCACTCCCTTGGAAGCAACCCCACACATGAATGGTCTCAGGATACTTTACTGTTGGCATGACACAAGACTGATGGTAGCGCTCACCTTGTCTTCTCCGGATAAGCATTTTTCCAGATGCCCCAATCAGAAAGGGGATCATCAGACAAAATAACTTTACCTCAGTCCTCAGCAGTCCAATCCCTGTACCTTTTGCAGAATATCAGTCTATCCCAGATGCACTCACATCTGCCTGCTGCCATTTCTGAGCAAGCTCTGCACTGGTGGTGCCCCGATCCCGAATCAACTTTTAAAGCTTCCAGTCTTTTGTTCTAACTCAATCAGCACAACAGAGTGATCTCCAGCCTTGTCCACATCAACACTCTCACCTGTGTTAACAAGAGAATCACTGACATGTCAGCTGGTCCTTTTGGGGCTGGGCTGAAATGCAGTGGAAATGTTTATTTTCATGGGAAAGAGGGACTCTTACATGGGAACTTCTTAGCTCAGGCTACCCGGAGCCTGCCCTTGCGGGACGCGACCAGGACTGCCCACTGAAGTCAGCTACTTTTGGCCACAACTGTATATTTTCTTGCTTGTTGTCTGCATGAGATGGGAGCCACTCTGTTTGTGCAATCATGTGTATTGTTCATACTGACTTCATTAAAATGCCAGATGGAACTGTAAGAACATGTAAAATACTGTTACAACGGGAACCACAGGAAATGTTCATATCTGCTACAACACAGTTATTAGCACAGTGGATGTCACACCAGCCATTCTGGCTGGCGTACACAATGACATTGTCACTGAAAACATGTAATGTGTATGTTGCCGGAATAGTGGCTCATGCCTTTTTTTCCCATGGAGCATCATTAAATCCCTTATTAAGAAATGGAAAGAATATGGCATCACAACAAACCTGCCAAGAGAGTGTTGTACCTACCTGTCCGGCCGGGGTCCCACGGCATTCCTCGCGCACGTCCTCCTCGTGTACTGACGTGCGCTCGGCACGCACACGAGGGGGCGTGCGTATCGAGCAGGCACGCCTCCCAGCCACTGACAGCCTTGATCGGGCTGCCGCAGCATATCAGCGGCGATCGGAGAAACTATCCGCCGCTACCTGCTCGCGGCGCCCGACCAGTGCCTCTTCTGCCTGTGTGCCGCTTACGCGTTGCTCGCGGAGGTAACACAGGCAGGAGGTTTTGTTGTTTGGTTGCCATCGCGACAACGCTATTATTGCGCCGGTTGCGATGACGTCATCTTACCTGCTCTCCCACCATTGGCTCTATTTAAACTTCCTGGTCCTATGTTTCCTTGCCCGTTCAACGAGTTCATATATTTGTTCTCAGGGTGTTTGTTTCTCTTGTGCCTTCTTATTGATTTTCACGTGTACCAGACCTCGGCTTTCGTTCTTCTGACCTTGATCCTGTGCTGCCCGTCCCGACCTCTGCTATTGTTCTTTGACTTCGCTCCTGTGCTGCCTGCCCCGATCCCGGCTTGTTTATCGGATATTCTCGCCATTCCTGCATTGTGGGTCCATCACCTGTGGTGCCTGATCCGACGTAACAGAGAGGATCGCCCACCAAAACTCACAGACCAGACAATCACAATCAGAGAGGCAACAAAGAGACAAAGATAACGCTGTCCATCGGACCACTTTAAGCGGTACACTCCACAGAGCTTGGCTTTATGGAAGAGTGGCAAGAAAAAAAAGCCATTGCTTAAAGAAAAAAAATGCAAAAGAATCAAGTTGTGCCCCAGTATCTTGAAGTGGTAGGTGGAAGCAACGCACTGGAGCACAAACCAAATAACATAAAGATGTAGCAGAATGTGTAGAAAAGGGCATAGCTACAGACTTATGGACGATCCTCGTGATGGCCAGTCCCAGACGCAAAGACATGCTGCAGGTAAGTGGTAGTCGCAGGACCTCGAAGAGAGGACTTGTTATGAAGCGTCTCTGCTCCAAGCTGTGAGATGCGCAAAATGTCCATCACGAAACAGGGGCAAAAGGTAAATTCGCCAGACTGTGGATATGTTGAGTCCAAGAGTCCCGAAGAAAGCAGCAAAAGCCGTAGCGCTGAGTGGGAGTTTAGGCAGTGGAATGCAGAGGGGGTGTAGATCGCTTCTTGCGTTGCGGTCTTTTAAATAAGTCAGAGCCCGGATAGCTCAGTCGGTAGAGCATCAGACTTTTAATCTGAGGGTCCAGGGTTCAAGTCCCTGTTCGGGCGCAAATTTTTTTTTTTCTGAAGCTCATTGTGTTTTGTTTATACATGGATATACCAAGTTAACACCCTTTCAACTTATTATTACTTGCATTGTATTTTCTTTTTTTTTAACTAATGCAATGTAACAAACATTAGTACATACGTTCTATAGCACTAAATTTGAACTGGAGACATTTTTTATAGGCTAATTAATACAAATCCAACATGCTACAGTTTGGTATCCTTACTAAATCTTACGAAATATTACCTGATCAAGATAAGCAATATATACTCCACTAGAATTTCCTCTTAAGTACCTTACTTACTGTTACTCTCCGTTAATTTATTCCTCCATTTTTGTGGAATTTGATTCTGGTAGCCTTAGAAGAGGGCAGTGAAAATAATATTAAAAAGCAATGTAATTGTGTCCATAAAAGTGTTGGTACAGCACCACACCCTAACCACACATCTTAAAACAAGTGTCCCTCTTTGATAATATCAGATATTGAAAGATTTAAAAATGTATATTTTTAAGCCAGGTATCTTCAAAACAGTAACTGATTGACAAATGAAAGGCACAATCTGTAGGCAATTTAATAAATGAATGTAATGATGCCAAAAGTTGGGTAGATGACAATTCTTCTTGGCAGGCTGAATTACGTTTATTTGCTAACCATATACAGCAATCATATTAGTATATCAAGTTTTTCAAGTACATGAGAAATAAGTACATGAGAAATATTTACATTTAATATGTAGTTCTAAAATAGTTTCCCCATGTAGCATACATGGGAAAAATAGCAAATATATAAATAATATTTAATAACATATATAAAGGTGTTATGTACAATAAGAAACAATGATTGACAGTGACATCACCAATGAGCATCTCTTTCCATGTCACTGGATGACTCAGATCTCTGCAGAAACAATGACACACTGTTTAAAAAACAAAACTTTTATGTCCTACTTCCTTAACTCCTTCTACACTGAGGGTATTTTGTACCCAAAAGCCTATGGCTTTTTTTGCATTTTTACATTGTTTCATTAACCATAATCCTCCTTTTTAATTTTTCGTGTACCCACATTAATTATATATGATCTTTTTCAGGGATAGATAGAGCTTTCTTTGAGATGTATAGGTCAACATTTAGAAGGAATACTACATTAAAATAGTGCTTTTTTTTGTAATATTTTACTATGATAATTGTCTCCAAACTAGTTCAGTTGGGCAAAATACCAGAACACGTATGAATGTACCCAACGTATGAAGGTTTTTGGAAGTTATGGGGCACAAAATGGAACATGACAATTGCCTTTTTCAAACTTGAACTGCTCAACTTTAATTTTGAGAGGCCTATACCCACCAGCTCAAAATACCCCCCCCATGTATATTTTTGTACAGAAGACAGCTCAGGGTATCTCACAAGGAGCATCTGTACCACTGGTGTAACTACAGTCGACCCCTTGTTCCTGTCTCCCCATGCCTTTTCAAAATTGAAAAGTGTGTGTGTAAGCATGCATGTGTACGTGTGTGTGTGTGTGAGAGCAGGGATGTCTACTTGTGTGTGTGAACAGGGATGTGTTTAAAATGAGACATATATGCCGAATTAACATGATCTTTGCTTCTTGATAGCGTTGTCCTTGAATTTTTATGCATTTCATTTTTGCCAGCTCTTGTAAATCACTCAAGGTAATCTGTCAGGGGCCTTCTCTGTACTACTATAGATATAAAGCAGATTCTCCTTTATTTTACTTAGGGAGCAATAAATGAAAAATGAGAAATAGCATTATGGTTAATCCAACTAAAACCTCACAAATGAGTTTCCTTGCACGGAATTAAGGCTAGTTGTGCCATCTGGGATTAGACATCAAATCACGCAAACAAATGACAAAACTTCAATTTGGCTTTTGTTAGTGCGAGAGTGAATTTAATAGCAGGAATAAAGAAAGGATGTTGTCACTGTCTGATTTAGCAGAACATACATATAATATACAAGGCTTACTGCAAGGCAGTGCAGAACACAATCACCAAAAATATCAGGGGAGGACTGGCCTGGGGGCAGGGGGGCAAATGCTGATTCAAAAGGCTGATCCAAATTCTTAACTGAAAAGAATAACCATGAATATATTACATATTCAATTACCACACTTAAATATCAAAACACTTGTACAGTTGTAAGTACTGTATGGTGATGCAGCATAGCACCAACAATCAAGCAAACAGAAAAACAAAACAGAAAAACAAAACAGTTCCAGAGGCTGAAAAAAGTGTGGCATTGCAGTAACAGTAACTCGACAAGGAATGGTGTTAATAGTTATGAAAAAAGTCCAAGTCGAGAGGGCCAAAAGTGATTAGTCTTCTTTCTATTGTGGAATAGTCTTTAAGCAAGCTGTAGATCAGTGTCTTGTTCCCTCCACAAGATCAAATATTTCCTAGTTAATCACATCGCAAAATGGAGTGATAGAAGAGGAACTTCTGCTCCACAGAGTATTTGTGTTTATTACAAGGAATCTCAACAAAGTCTGTGCAAAAGGACACTGCCAAAACAAATGTAGTGCAGTCTCCTTCACCATAGTGCACTGCAGGCAGTCTCTGTATCTGCACGGCTCCTTGGATGCATGTCCAAGTAGGAAGCCTCCCTGAATGGCCATACATGCTTTGTCCTTGTGTCTTTTCAGCCAACCTGATAGATGCCACATAAGTCCAAAGAGTGTTTGCTGTGGGACCAAGGAGCAGTGGAATCTGGTTTATACTTTCCTTGGACCTCCAAGGACCTTAATGTTCACCACAGGAAATGACAAGTCCAGTTTCGCTACATCCAGTTGCTGTTCAAGACAAACTTTATAATATCCAGGGTAAAATAAAGGGTGTACTTTTTTTAAAGGGATGGAGCTGTCCAAGTTTCCCCAATTCACTCTCCTCCAGAGGGGATGGAACAAAAAGTTGGAAATGGAACTCCCTGTAGAGCAATTTGCAGAGTCCCTTACAGTCCTATGCACACAGTTGCTCTCAAACAAGGCTCTCAGCAAAAAAAAAAATTATATATATATATATATATATAGTGACGCTTCTTTGGATGGATTTTTGTACGAAACTGTGCACTTAACTCTGTTCTAGACTTGTGCATTCAGATTCCTACATATTGCAAATTCACAGAATTTTGGCAAATTCTGCGATTCGTACAAAGACATATCTTCTATCTTTGTCTGAATTTGGGTATCATGGGATTTGTTACAAGACCAGCTATAGAGCCTTTGATCACTGCTGAAATGTAAACAAACAACTTTTAAAAATGTTTAGTAATATTGTTAGTTTTACACTTGGATGTTGAAGAAGCTTCCTCAAAACATTGTATAACAGCAGTGGCCAAAGCAAGAGGATAACAGTAATGCAGAAAACATTATAAGGCTCCCATTATCAAGGTTAAATCTAATTTATCAATTGCTCTGTATTCTGAACTAGAGCTATGCAAAAAATTTTTATCCAAAAATGTGAGGAAAGTAGCATTTTATGCCCTGAGTATTCCCAGGAAAAACTTTGCTCCCCTGTCCCAGTCTCCCTCAGAGATATATGTCACTTATCCTTAACAAAAATATTTGTGACATCACAAATCAAAAGCCTTTTGAAGAAATGTTGCATGGGTTGTAATGTCCATTAGAGAAATGTGGCGGTTTCTGCCCATGTTCATATTTGTCAACGGTAAATTCATCTATAACAGATAATTGTTTTACTCCATGATTGGTTCTTTATATGGCTCTTATTGTTAATTTTAATACTCAATTGGAAACTGATTTCAATTTGTGGAATGAATTGGTCTTTCTCAAAAATAAATTAGAGACCCCTGTAATGGTGGGTTAGAGACCCCTGTAATGGTGGAGACTCTGTAACATACCTTGGAAGTATGATGACCCACTGATGCAGAAACAAATAGACAGGTGCTAGAACTCCGGGAGACAGGAACGTCAGGAATATGCATAAATACACTTTGAAACATCTCAGGGATGCCACACCAACAAATGGACGTGTAAAATTAAGCCTAGGTGCTAAAAAGGTGTAGTAAAAGAGCAGGAACACAAGGCTATCTGAGGACATAATGGGTCATCCGGGATCACATAGCATCACACATGCGCAATCATTCTTATTGCTGGTCAGACTTAATTCTGGCTTACCACGAGGACGGATAAGCAGAGAAAGTAGGTGAGCACTGGTGCTCCCTGCTACCTCTGCAGATTGATGGACCATGAAAGCAGCAAAGGTTAACTGGAGCAGGTTGGCAGTCCCCTAGAAATGATCAGCATAGGGAGCATGTCGCAGGGCAACCTCATGGAGGCAGCGAATGGGTGCATGAGGGCAATAAATCCAAAGACGTAGTACAAGAGGGAGAGAGGCAAAAAGCGTCATCATGGGGTAGCAGAGGTCAGGACTAAGGTTCTAGGTCGAGGAAACAGACTGGAGGTCAAAGCACAAATATAACAATAGCAGCAAACAGGCACTTCAGGAAACAAGAGGCACAATGGAGGTACCTTAATAACTAAGGAAGGAAGGGAAGGTAGGTGTGGCTATATACATAGGCATGTAGGTATCTCACATCTGGAGAAGGTCTCATTAACTGATTTGTTGCTGCATTGCTCTGGTGTCTCCATAGCAACGTTAATACCCTGTATGGTGGTAGGTGCCAGGTCATGCTCCCTATGGAAAGCTGAATGTGGCAGCATAGGGGAATGCTACCCTGCATACTGTGGGTGTGTTCCCATAAAACCCAACGCAGTCCTTTAAACAGACTCTAGCTGCTGCTTACGTGCATGGTGGAACTAAAACAGATGAGTCTCTTCTAGCAGCATTTTCATAAAGGGAAATGCAAAGTAGCAGGCAGTAAAATACAGTCCAAAACTCTGTTCACATATATCACTATATATTATATTTTCTGTAGCGTCACCATCACAGGGTTGTCGTTGGGCTATTGAATTTCTGTTGCTACAATTGACTGAATGTTCTGTTCAATTTTTAATTTTTTATTGTACTGGAACAAACATAGTTTTTTTCTACTGCCAGTGCATCCGCTCATTAATACTACTACCAATCATGTGTATAACTTTCATTAACTCCACTCAGTCTGAACACAAGAAATCCATATTATATAATCACTGACTTGTTTAATTGTAGCTACCTTCCAGTAAATTAATTTTAGTGAGTAACAGAATGATGGAAGATTTATTTTCATTTGATGGTTTTACTTAAAGGTACAATCCAGCCATCGTAAGTAGCTTTCATCATTTCAAAGTATTATTATTTATTGTTTTATATAGCACCATCATATTCCATAGCACTTTACAATCTACTTGCTAGGGCATTACAACTTTCCCTTTATGTTTGTGTGTCTGACTGGGAATATTTCATTTTTAAGAATGCTGTATGGCTACAACATTCCGACATCAGAAACATAGCGACAGATGATTTACATGTCAGAGATATTACATACTCTAAGACACTGTGTTACTGCTGGAACAATACATCACTGTATGTGCTTTGTGCATAAGAAAAGCAGTTGGAGAACACAAAGCTATTGTCCTAGTACTATAGGGTCTGTGTAGATGCCCCATGAACGTAGTAAACAAAAGATCCCATCATGGTAAAAGTACTACCCATTCTGCATGTTACATTGGGCACCTTCCTGGCATTAATCTGCCATTAACACAAACAATTCAAAGTAGTATGGCAAAGCAATGGCCTAATTTTAATCTATAACTCCTTGTTATATGTGAATATGAAATTAGGGACCACAAAAAATCTCGTAGTGACCCAGCGTCTTCAAATCATAAAGATCCAGGGGGCAAATGCTAATGGAATACATTTAATTTGTTCCACAAAGAACCTACCAGCTTCAAACGTCTTCTGAATTATTGAACACCTCTAACTTTGATGAGGACATCTGACACCGCTTTGCTTCAGATACCGAAACAATAGACGATTCTGAGCACCTCTGTGTGCAGCTAAAGTCTATACAATGGAGTTACTGCAATTTGAGTATTTGAGTTTTGCTTGAAGTTGTATCTAATAGATCATGAGACTTCTGAATATACATAACTTGTTTCTCTTTAAAATGTGTTTATATTCTCTAACCTAAAAATAAGAAACAAAAAAAGTATGGTGCATTTTATAGGAAATATAATAGCATGCTCCCAGGATTCATACATATACTGGGCAAATGTGACAATACAAATGATGCGGTGCAAATGTATACAATGTATACAATGTATAGGGGAAAATGTATGATAATGTCTTGGTATGTCTCCTTCAGCATGCCAAGACATTTTGAACAATGCTATGCTTCCAACTTTGTGGGAACAGTTTGGGGAAGGCCCAAATGACAGTGCCCCAGTGCACAATCACATGTTTGGGCGAGTTTGGTGTGGAAAAGCTTGACTGGCCTACACAGAGCGCTGACCTTAACCCATCGAACACCTTTTGGATGAACTGGAACGGAGATTGTGAGCCAGGCCTTCTCATCCAACATCAGTGCCTGAACTCGCAAATGCCCTACTGGATGACTGGACAAAAAGTCCTGCAGAAAGACTCCAAGATCTTGTGGAAAGCCTTACCAGAAGAGTGGAAGCTGTTATAGCTGCAAAGGGGCAACTACGTATTAATGTCTATGTATTTAGAATGTGATGTCATAAAAGTTCCCGTTGGTGTAATGGCCAGGTGTCCCAATACTTTTTGTCCATATAGTGTATCTTTCCATGGCCCAGAATCCAGTAGCTGTACTCCTCAGGAATAGCATCTACCTGATCAGTAGGTTGATTAGGGATAAACATGGTGTCAGTTATAAGACTTTTTGTCACTGATGTCTCTGGGACACTTTGCAAAATGTAAATCACAATTCTTATGCCATTGTCATCATTCTCAAATAGACAAATTTTAAATAACAGCCTCATTACATAGTCACGTAATCGCCAGTTAAATTCAACAGATTGACCATAATAATAACCATATCAGGGAAAATGCTGAATATAAAATGCAAATCAAAGCTCACTGTGAAGACAGAAATTGATTAAGTAATAATGTTTCCAAGAAAACTGCAGAACTTTACTGTCATGTATCTATTTCATGTAGATCTATTTTCTGTTGGATAAGGTCATTAATGGATTCACTGACTCAAACCCCTCCATTCCAAGCAGAAAACGATGCCAACGAATAGAATTTTTATTGTGTGAGTCATTTCAGATGCTATCAGAGGAAAGACATCTTTACAGTCTATGATTTCTCATGGGCAGCTTTCAGAAATAATTACTGAATACTGCTAAACCTAAAAAGGGTCATGGGCTCAGTAAGTATACAGTACAGATAAAAGCTTATTTTTTTTTTTTTTTTTTAGTTCTTATTCTTTATCATTTAGCTAGAATAAAGACTATTATGCGATAGAAGAGGAATAAAGTGATAACTCGCATTTTCAAGGGTGAGGTCGTGGGAACAGTTGTCCCATAAGCTACTCTGATTTGAATTTTCTTGGACACCACCAGAAACATTTCTGCTTCTCCTTTTGTTGATTGTCAGCACTGGGTTAGTGCGTAGAATGTTTTTTGTGTTGTTTTTTTTTCCCATTACTTCTATGTGAAGCCCTCTCCAGAACTCATTGTTTCCAACCACTTTCTTTGATGGCCTGTTCATCTTCTTAGTATAATATTGTGCCATTGTGATGTTTGGATGATGCAGGGTTAAATCCTTAAAGCAAATTGGGCATTACTGTCCTTTTAATACAGGGTCTCCACTACTCAAGGCCTCTGAACTCTGAACAGGATGGGCTTAGTTAATAGGGTGCCTCTAATGCTATACAGTGCATAAGTAATTTAAAATGACATCACCCCTAAACCTTTACACAAAGCCTGAAAACTATAATTTATTATTACTCATAGTGTGCACCTAACATCAAGTGAGGCACAAAATGTCCAATTATATTAAAATGTCATTCAACTTCCAGAGGAGGAGCGCTGAACAAAGTTTTAGAAACTGATGAATATTTTAAGCTAATCATGAGAAGAAAAGGCCATGGAGAAACGAGTGTAGCACCTGTTGTGTTACATCATTAGTATGCGTGAAGCTCACCTGTTCACCTTATTACCTGTGGAAACACAAGTGGAGAAGTCAGCACCTTGCAGAGTTTAGGGAGAGCTGTGGTTTTAACTCCCTCACATGACTATTTATTATAAAGAACCAACACTGGTAGTTTTTTCCCAGCTAGAATGACCAAAATGGCAATGACTAAGAAGTCCAATTCATTTAACTATACATTATACTGGGCTGTTCCTGGAGCGGAATTTCACTGGGTTGGTTCATCATGTATAGTGATTTTGAGGAGGTAAAACTGTCCTTCAAACTCTTAGTTTAGTTAATAAAAACCTAAGAAATCTCATAACCTTTTTTCCCATGTTTCAAGTATTCTTTAAATCCATTACTTCACCCAGCAAGATGAATGTAATTGTGACATAAAGAGTGGTATACATTACATAGAACTTTTAAAGGGCTGATAGTGGACTTTTGGAATGACCATTGTGACAAAGGTAAAGCTGTGTTCCATGAAAACACAGTTTTGTTGCAGTGTATATTATTATTGTGTGTCTGTGTAATATATATGAGTGCGTGTAGGCGTTGGGTTATTTACTAAAATGTGACATATTGGTAAGTTGTGGATGGCCTTGTAAACAGTGGGATGTTTGGTGATCAGGATCCCTGATCACTGATGTTCCCAATCAGCTCAACTTGACACATTCCTCCATGGTTTCCTTCCTCCCAGAGCCATGTGTCCTTAAAACGTGGAACGCTGGGATAACAGAGTGGTGTGGAGGGGGAGGCTGCAGCCGTGAAGACAAATACTCCTCTACTAGCATAGTACATACATGATAACAGACATATAAATATTTCATATGTTCCTGTCCAACACATCACCACATCCAACACAATGCAGGGTAGCAAGTGCTGGATTTGTGTCCTGGAAGCAATGCTGTCACCCTACCCCCATCCTGCATATGCATATTATTTTCAATTTACTTGTATCACCATACGTATGCACAATTGTTACGCAGATATATATATATATATATATATATATATATATATATATGTGTGTGTGTGTGTAAGGTTGTATTAATGGCCAATTAAATACTACATTCAATTTGTACAAAAGCCACTTCACTATTTATTATACAGCACTGATATGTGTCTCCAGCAAGAAGTTCTGAGCTGGCCCTGCACAATGCATTAAATGGTTAAGGAGACTTGAGCAATCACCACTGGTTTAACTATACATGATGCTGGGTCCACATAGCCTCATCCGGCAGCTCATCCTTCATAATGTAAAATGAAGTCAAAGAGCCAAAACCACAACTCTCCTGCCAACTCACTGTATTTATTATGCCTGGTAATACGTAATAATTGAAGTCATAAGCATCAGCTGTCAACATTGCCAAGCTTAAAAGGATATAAGATAGAAACTAAGAAATATCATGAAAATGCATTTTTAAGAAGTGTAGCTTTAACTAAGGTGCCTTCACCTGATCAGGTTGAAATTGCCCAGGTGTGGCAGGATTTAGCAGGAGTAAGAGAAGAGATATTAGTGTGTGTCCAAGTAAAAAATAACCCCAATATGTCAATTATGGAGCCAGTGGTTGATCTGACAGTAGGGGAGAACTGTGTTGATTTGGCAGAGGAAAAGCCACCAAAATGTCTTTTGATACCAGAGAATGAAATTGATAAGGCAGCTCCTGATGTACTGCCTGTGACCATTGAGCATCAAGAAAGGAAACCACCTGAGTTAGGTAAAGCATTTTTCATTTTTTGCACGGTGCCTCAGCGAAGGGTTAAAAAAGGATGTTTTTTTCCCCCCAAAATGTTTTCTATAATTTAATAAAGTGTTACAAAATGAATAACTATAGACAAAAGGAACTTCCAACACCCCAGGTCTCTTGAGTGTGCTAACATAGCAAAATATGTTTTGTTTTGTTTTAATGTTCAGACTTGTATATTTTAACTTATTTTTAATAGGGGGCATATATGGAATTTATCCTATATAACGCTATTAAAAACATTGCTGCCCTGCATAATAAATCTTTAAATTATCTTCCATTAAAGAGAGAGAATTATTCCTTTTATACCTCAAGTAAATATGAGCGCTGGACGAGTGGCTTCATTTACCAAAGTGTCCTCTTTGGGTTGCAGGCCCTTTTTCCTCCCCTGATCTTTATTGGCGCTCAAACAGTTTGGTTGGTATTAGTGTATTAATTCTTTATAGTCTTCAAAATTACAGTAGTGAGTCTATCCACACCCTCTAAATAATTGTGTCCCTTGCTGGCTATTGGAGATGTTGGAAAGTATAGGTTACATTTCTATTGTTCATGCACTTAGTAGCGTATGGTCCAATTGGTCTAATTAAATTGATTTCTCAGTTTTAAAGTTTTTGTACATTAGTTGGTTGTTTTCTACGTGGCTGTCTTGTGCATGTCTTACAGTTCCACCAAAACAAACTATAAAAACCTTACTGGAAAAGTTACATCATAAATATGCCATGAAGCCATGGACCGAAACCTTCAGACTTGTCCGGTACTGCTTGGTAAGAACTTGAATGAAGCTAATAAAGTCCGAGTTATCATGAACGGTTGTTTGGATAAAATATATTTAATGCTTTGTACATGTTAAAACATGGACTAAAGATTAATATCGTGCCTATGGGTATCCTGGATTTACTCATTCATGGCCAAGTGTATTTTGTAAGCTTAAGGCCCTGAGCCTTTTTGCCATTTTTTAGCAGGTTGGTTCAACACAAATTCTATATTGTGTATAATTCTATATTGCTTCTTTCAATATTTTTTTTTACCATCTTCATTCACAATATTCATTAGAAATAAAATATAAAAAGAAATGAGAAAACATTTGTTCCCTTTTTTTGCATAATAGATGGCTAGTGCTTTAAAAAATGTTTGGCAACACACCCTAGTACATGAAATATTTTTTTCCACATTACCGGTACTTTTGAGATGGTGGACAGCAAAGGGTTGTTTTTAAATTCAAATCTGGCTGTTTCAAATTTGCTGGACTGCTCTCTTCCGTGGTGAGCACCCCTGATGATGTCATAGTTTTTGCCTAAAATTGAGTCATAGAGGGGGATATAAAAAGTATATGATCCTTGCCTATCTCTTTCTATAAAAGGAGGAATAGACTAAATTGTCTATGCCACAGATCTCCGTTTTTAATATCTTTGTAAAGTAAATAAGTGACACAGGAAACTGAAACTGGTTTGGTTGATTGCCCCAAATGCCCAAGGCAAACTGAGCTTCACAACAGGTATTTTTTTTTTTTTTCTTGTATTGACTGACAAGCTTTTTTTGTGACATAATCACATTATCAACAATGAACTATTTGATTTCTAATTAGCACACTTACTATATTCCTTTAGGACAAGCCTGTTGGCAATTATTTAAAAGACACCCTAGATCACCCATTACTGAAGTGTCAGGGTATGCTCCAAGATGCTGTAAAAGGTGGGTATGGTAACATTGCTGATAGTGTGTGTGTGGGGGGTCCAGTCCCAGGTCCAGCTCCAGCCCTATAACCCAACATATCAAAAATATATTTCACATAATACTTTAAAAAGTTCAATAATCAATACTTGGTTTCAGGGCCTGACTGGCAATGATGGGGCAGACCTGGCACTTTAAGGCCAGTGGCTGCCTGAGGCTGTAAGTGCAGATGACGGCTGGATACCCACAGCCACACATGTGGTTTTTATGTTTAGGTAGCAAGCGGTTGGACATACCCAGAGGACAGCTGCACGTTGTAGCACCCAACCAGAAAAAGTCTAGTTTAAAAAAGAAAAATCTAATGTATGGTGTCCACCCAGGTTAGAAAATGGCAATAGATGGGTGGCTTATGCTGTTTTTCAGTAGTCCAAACGCTGTCATCTTGTAACACATAATTGTTCATGCCATATTATTGAAATATTTTGTTTCATGTACGGGTCATTTGTTTTTTCATGCATAGTGTTAAAACTTCCTATGGAAAAATAACTAAAATAAGATATGACAGCAATCATATTGAGAAGTTGAAAAAGGGGAAATGTTTCAAAGGTTTCAAAATGTTGTGCTGTTTTATTTTATTTTTTTTGTTTTTGTTTTTTCCCCCAATTAGCTGCGTATTAAAAGTGATATGTTGAACTATACCATCTGTAGTTTCTAGATTAAAGTAACTGCCTGGGTTAGTATCCCCCAGTGAAACACAACCAGCTTCATTGTATTGAATTTTACGTCATTACAGTAGGGTGTCTGTCTATGACTTCAAATTATTCTATCATTTTTCATGGTGGAATATGAGAATACTTTGATCAAAATATCCAAAAATGTATCTGAAATTCATGTCTTCCATTTCAGCAAAGTCCTTGTCTGCAATACTGACACGTATAGAGTCCATATCGAAGCAAAAGGGGTAAGTTATGGGGTTCTTTTAGTTAAATCTTGTCCATTCATGACATTTATACTAGGTAAGCTTAACACCAAGTAAATACACACAAGGAGAACATTGTAATCTGGACTTTTTCCCATTGCAAACCTCTTATTACATCACATTAAATCATTTATTCAACCGGAACGGAATGGGGTTGTACCCTCTCTGGTTCAATATACTACACGTTCATCAATTTATCCTTTGAAGATTTGCAAATATCTGAGACTCTGTAATTATACAGCTGTTGAGTCTAGCACACACACGTGCTTTTGTGTTTCAGTCCTCCTACCGCATTGCATTATATAATAAATCAGGATACCTATGCACTCTTGTGATTCTCCGAAATAAAATTGCACATTTTGTCAGGGCTTGGCCCCAACTCTTGTGTTCATGACAAGATGATTTATATAATCTACCCGAATCTCTGTGGTCTAATATATCTCAAAGGTATTAAGGCTGCGCTTCTATGTAGACTTCATAAATTAAACTATCTAGTCGAACGATTTGATGTCATGGCTAGGTAAATTTTGCTTTAAAACTGTATCCTATTCATACAAGAAAAAATAACATTTTGTTGCAAACCCTCACTTGTTAGTATTCTTGAGGTTCAGTGGCTAATTTGCAAAGTTTTAGAGCAAACCAGGCAGAAGACCTTGTTGCTGTTCCAAAATACTATCTAAGCATTATTCAAGCTCCGTTGAAAATAATGGCTTATAACTTGGGCTTAAAAGAGAGATGGATAATGGTTTTGGCGCATAACTTTCACAATCACTCGTCCATAGAAGAGTATAAAAAGATATCCTTTTTACGACTGAAAAGTCGTATTTATTAGGTATTCCTGGGTATTTGGAATATCGCATATGTACTTTTTATGTATAGTCTTATTGTGCAGAGATGTTGGTGAGATCCTACATAACTTGGCAACATTGTTGCAAGCAGAAGTCAAATTATTTTAATGTGACTTTTTTCCCCAATGAGGAGGCATTACACATTTTTGCCTTGAAGACTATTGGGGAATGACCCTTGCAATGCTGACCATTATTTATGTATCAATAGCATTATTCTTGTCCTCAAGAAATACATAAATATACTTGCACTACACTATTCTGTGTTGCATTGAAATGTTGCGCAATACTACATTTCACCTTACAATGAAAGGGTTGTATTTAGACTCCTCTGCACAAGCTTTTACCCCTAAGAGGGGGTTTGATTGAGGTTAAGACTTGTCTACGAATTCCTAAATAAAATTGTCTTCTAAAATGTATACATTTTTAACAGGGCCCTTTTGAATCCTTTAAGTACATTTGATTACATTAACTTTCATTACATATTATTATTATTATTATTATTATAGCAGTTGCCTAGTTTCTACTCCTTAGAACCAAAGTGGGCCAAATAGTTCCTATCTGCTGTCGCTTTAAGACACTCCTTGGTCTTGTCTTATATTCAGGATGGCTTTATGCCTATCACGAGTATGTTTAAATTGCTTACCAACAGTGGAAATAATACCTCTTTCTCTGACTTACAGGTTGGAGTCCCACCTTGCCCCCAATGGACGCATTTGCTACATTACTTCCGAAATGTTTTACATAGAAATTCAAGTAAAGAAGAGTGGAAAAGTAGAATTTGTAAAACTGGCGCACCATGGGGAGGCACCTAAGGTATTGTCGCGCATTAACTTTATATCGCATACTTATAAAGTCAACAATGTTTTTGTGTTTAGCATTCTGCTGTGTGTACTAAACATGCAACTGCACTATTCTTTGCCAGTACAAATGTTGCAGATCAATAAGCATGCAACCTCTAAAATTACAAAATAATCCCTTACACCCAATTTTAGACAACTTTCTGTCTTACCAAGTAACTAAAAAAAAACATTTGAACAATACTAAATAGTTTTACAAATAATTATATTATATTAAAGATTATATTAAAGATATTTTCATATTGGTAAAAACCAGTTCCCTGGTCCTTTTACATCCATTGAAAAATGCAAATATGTAAACAAAAATGATCCCAGTCTGGATCTGGATAAATGGTTGCATATAATATAGTAATCGTATAATAAAATAGCAATACAGTTAAAATGCTAATATCCAGAGTTGCTATTCTCCATTTTATAATATAAATTGTTGTCTTGGATGACAGTTCCACTTTTCAAAAAGCTGTTAATGAACTCATAAACCTCCATGGAGAGGGGCAGCGGCGGCATGATCGGTTCCATCGAAGACTTCTTGGAAAATAAATATTCTATTTTAAAGTCACAGTGTGGAAACAAATCCAACCTGCGTCACAGCAGTCTTAGTCTGTATCCTAGCTGCTCTATCTCACAATTTATCATTTCAATAATGGGCCTTGGTATGTTATTATTACCCTCTGAGAATCCCATTAAATGTATTTTTGATTGCCGCCACCTTTCAATGCAGTGAATGGGAGATTGTCTCAAATCAAACCTCAGCTTAAAACCTCAAATTAGTGGACAGGTTGCAGTGAATACAAATTCATACATTGAGTCATCTATCCATTTGTTTTAACCCGAGAGCTTTCAGACAGGAATGACTTACTCTAAAGGAAATGGAAATTACCAGTTGTGTATAACACAAGTCCAGGGGCGGGCTGGGCCGGGGGGCAGGGGGGCAATTGCCCCCCAGGCCGCCCGAAATCTAATCTAAACGGCCGCTGGGTGCTGATGCCGCCGGGCGGCGCTACTTTAATACTTTTTTTTTAAATTTAATATGGCAAGCAGGATCGGCTATTAAATGAAAAAAAAAAAAATAGTATTAAAGCAGCGCCGGCCGGCGGCATCAGCACCCAGCGGCCGTATGCGATGGCCGCCAAGTGATGGGAGCAGCGTGAGGGGTGAAAGCTCCGCCCCCTCGCACTCACCTTTCACCCCTCACGCTGCTCCAATCACTATGCGGCCATCAGATTGTTGGAATTCGAATCTAAACGGCCGCTGGGTGCTGATGCTGCCGGCCGGAGCTACTTTAATACTTTATTTATTTTTAACCCCTTAAGGACCGGGCTCATTTTTCGTTTTGTACCCTGTGGGACCGAGGCTGTTTTGACACTTTTGTGGTGCTTGTGTTCAGCTGTAATTTTCTCCTCACCCATTTAGTGTACCCACATAAGTTATATATTGTTTTTTTCAGGACAAGATGGGCTTTCTTCAGATACCATTATTTTGATCGTATCATCTTATTTACTATAAAAAAATTAAAAAAACATGGTGAAAAATTGAAAAAAAAACACATTTTATGACTTTTATTTGAAAAATCTTTTACTCGCCTAAAAAAGCAAGTAAAAAACTAGCTAAATAGATTCTACTACTTGTCCAGTTTAGAAATACCCAATGTTTTTATGTTTTTTTGCTGTTTTTTGTAAGTTATAGGGCAATAAGTACAAGCAGCGTTTTATGATTTCCAAATCTTTTTTAACAAATCTGGTCAGTCTGCCTCCATCTCCTCTTTGGAACATCTTTGAAGCCGGTTAACTCAATTTAACCCATTCAAACCATATATTTTTGAAAACTAGACACCCCAGGGTATTCCAAATGCTGTTATTTTAACCCTTTCCATGCACCAATTATACAACTACACTTTGTCAAACTTTGTAATAGTAATTTTTTTTATTTTTTTTTCCACACAAATTGTACTTTAGTTATAGATATACAGGTGCTGGTATATGTCACTGTCAAACAACACCCCAATGTGTGTTCAGGAACATCTCCTGAGTGCAGTGATACCCGACATGCATGGGTTTGTCGGGTTGTTTCAGATTTAAAATGCCACATTTGGGAAGTGCGCTTTTTTTCTCCATTTTGGTCAGTCTGTACCTATGCCCTATCTTTGAGCTAGGCCACTCCAATTTACCCCATCAGCCATTTTTTTTATATATTAGACACCCCTTGGGTATTTGAAGTGCTTTTATTTTAACTCTTTGTTGAGATTTTTGAGAAATTTTAGCACTTGCTCAAAATAATAAACTTTATTTTTTAATTTTATTTTATTTTTTTAATACTTTTTTTATATTTTTTTTTACACATTTTTCTGGTACTGGATGGTTCATCTAGTGACATCACTGCATAATAATTTTTAAATGTTAGCACATTTTTTTTTAATTTTTTTTTCCATTTTTTATTTATTTTTATTTTTTTTTGAATATTTTACTAATCACATAGTGATTAGAAAGCTGGGCTCCATTGACTTGCATGGTTGAATGCAGTACCTGTATTCAACCAGCAAGTGGAGCCAGTTCTCTAGAGGGTCTGGAGACCCTCTAGCGAACTTTTTCGTCTTTATTGTTTTATTTCCCGGGCCGCCGCCATCTTGCTTGATGGCGAAGATCACCGGCAGCGGCGGCTGTGACCGCTCTCCGGAGCGGTCACAGCCCACCCAGAGGTAAGTGTTTGGTGTCGCTGGATGCCTCCTGATCGAGGCATTCCAGCGACACCATTTAAGTTTAGGAGGCGATCGTTGATTGCCTCCTAAACGCTTTTAATACGGGCGTCCGCCGCCATACAATGTATGGCGGCTGTTGACGCCTCCGGGAGGGGCCAGACATGGCCCCCGATGCCGATCTCGGCCTTGCTGAATGCCTCGACATCGAGGCATTACAGTAACGCCGTTTAAGCGAAGAAAGTGATCGTTGATCACTTTCTAAGCTTATTTTACTTTTTGACGGTTCAGGACCGTCAAAGGTCATTTAGTGACCTTCATGTCATGACGGTCCTGAACCGGCAAAGGTCGCGAAGGGGTTAATATGGCAAGCCGATCCGGCATATTAAATAAATAAAAAAGGATTAAAGTAGCTCCAGCCGGTGGCATCAGCACCCAGCGGCCGTTTAGATAAGTTTTCCAGCAGTCTGACAGCCGCATAGTGATGGGAGCAGCGTGAGGGGTGAAAGGTGAGTGCGAGGGGGCGGAGCCACTTCACTTGACTTGCCCCTCCAGGCCTTAGGCTGCCAGCCCTCCCCTGCACAAGTCCTTTGTTAAAGGGGGGCTGACACATTTCGAAATATACAAAAAACAAAATACTGTCTGCGCTTCTCACCCTAATAAAGTTGGCAACAAATATATAAACATAATATAAATGAGAGGTTTTGGTTATATGAATTGGCCAAAGCATAATTAAGCTCACCCGCCACGTCAAGGCACACTCTCAATAGGGTGAGATCCTACTCTCACCTCCTACATAGTGGGCACACAAAGCAGTTTATACTGCTACCAAAACCAGATTAATGTGTTGGGGGAGGTGCAATTAAACCTCCTCCCATTTAACCCCTGGATAGCAAGCTGCAACCAGACTGATGAGGAGCCAACAACCTCAAATATGTGCAAACAGGGAAAAGAAAAAATGTCGGTGCGCTAAGCTAGTCTCAGGCTCAAATAATACAAATGTATAATATAAGGCCTACCAAACAGTGTGAGCATGCTGCAAATACAGTGTGTTGGCTGTACAATGTATACAAAAAACAAAATACTGTCTGCGCTTCTCACCCTAATAAAGTTGGCAACAAATATATAAACATAATATAAATGAGAGGTTTTGGTTATATGAATTGGCCAAAGCATAATTAAGCTCACCCGCCACGTCAAGGCACACTCTCAATAGGGTGAGATCCTACTCTCACCTCCTACATAGTGGGCACACAAAGCAGTTTATACTGCTACCAAAACCAGATTAATGTGTTGGGGGAGGTGCAATTAAACCTCCTCCCATTTCGAAATATACCAGTTCTTACACCCTTATTTAAACTTACATTGTATCATTAAATATTAAAATGTTGTATAGGCTGTGAGAAATGCTGCCTGGTGACATGGTTTAACCCGTTCGTGACAACGGCTGATTTTATTTTTTGTACCCGTTCGTGACAATGGCTGTTTTAACATTTCTGCGTTGCTGTTTAGCTGTAATTTTATTACCCCCCCCCCCCACAAACCCTTTACAACTGCATAGCTTCTATCGTTATATACTGGCACAGACATTGAAGGTGGTACAGCATTACTGTTATCATTATATACTGAGGCAGACATTGACGGCGGTACAGCATTACACCTATTACTATATACTGAGGCAGACAATGATGGGGGTATAGCATAACACATATCACTATATACTGAGGCCGACATTGACGGTGGTACAGCGTAATCCCTATCACTATACATTGAGCCTGACACTGATAATAGTGCAGCATAACTCCTATCACTAAACATTGATGTGGTATAGGCCTACCACTTCATTGTCTGGCTTAGGGATGCACCAGACGGTTTCTGGACTGAAACCGAAAATCCAGCATTTACCTGTCCGAAACCAAATATGGCCCCCCCACCATAAAAAAAATCTCATACTTTTTTAATTAAAGTAAGCAAAATAGGACAAAAAAATCAATAACAATAACAATATTAATATTAACAGCAATCACACTCAGCCAGCTAGTACATGCTGGAATCTGGGTATGCCTGGGCATGATAGGAGTGTAATTGCTGTTAATTTATATTATATATATATATATATATAAATATTGTTATTGTTCACTGGAGGCATAGAATCAGACATACAAATCCCGTACAATAATAATGTATGGAAACATAGCAAGAGAAACAACTACAGGCATAGATGAAAGGTTGCACAACCCAAAGCCAGCTCTGGCGTCCACACTGCCCACATAGAACCTGACCAGCACCCGGATTACACACACAGGATTTACCATCTTTGTCTCCAAACAGCCCGGCCTGTGCCATCTTTGTCCCATAAACACCCTGCCTGTGTCATCTTGGTCTCCAAGGCTCAAACATCCTGCTTGTGCCATCTTTGCCTTTCCACAAATCAATTATACATCTATCATACACACAAACACTTTAACAGTCACTCACTAATTCACACTTTCATTCACATAATTAATTCACACAATCATTTATTCTCTCTCATTCACACATTTACACATTCATTAATGTATTCTCACAAACTCATTAATTATCTCCCTCATTCAGACAATTCATCCACACATTCATTCATTCTCACTATCTACCTTTCCCCCTTTTCTACCCCTTCTCACTATCTACCCTCCCTCTCCCTCCCTCCTCACTATCTACCCCCCTCCCTCCTCACTATCTACCCCCTCTCCCTTTGTAGTTAAAGGTTTTGGACTTACCATCCAGAAGTCCCACGGTGGGAGCACGACGCCTCAGTCTTCCTGCTCTGCCGCTGCTTCCTGCTCTGCCGCTGCGCTGCTTGACTGCTGAAATATGATGTCATATTTCGGCGCGCAGCATGACATGCCGGCACCGCGACGGAGTTAGAGGCCTCGCGAAGGAGACTGAGGGGCGCCGTAAAAAAATGACGAGGCTGCCGGGGATTCGGGACATGTGGTCACCGTAGCCCGTGGCACCCCCCTGATGCTAATACTCTCTGCCACCATACACTTACATACTCAGAGCTGCTCTACAACTTCAAAGTCATGTAACAAGCATGTTACATGATCTCACTGGGCACCTTGGTTACTGGGTATGCCTGGGTGCTACGCACCTGCCTTACCACACCACTGGCCCAGTCATTATTCTAAAACCCTCCTATGTCTTACATCACAGGAATCTGACGTCCTACAGCCACCCCTAGTCCCTTTAAACGAGAAGACCTTTCCATGATTTCAGAAATTGGCAGGATTTTATGTCTACAAGAGTGGTATTAAGCATTTAGTAAAGCTGGGAAAATGTGTAGGTGGAACAGCAGCTTTGACTGTTGTTAAACATATAATCATATCTAGGAATCTACATCTGAACGAATCCCTGCTTTCCCGCAGGTTCCATTTACTCTCTTCCCATTCCCTATTCTTTAATGTCCTTAAAACTTCCGGCAAGAAGCCCATTAGGACATTTAGGTAGGTCCTGAGCTTGTAGCAGGGACTTTTTTTCCTGACGCTACACAGGAGATCTAATGATAGCCTGGGCTCTTGGCTGCCATGTGTAGTGGCACTCCTTGCGAGCACCGGTACACTGTCATTCAAGGAATGCATGATCGGGCATTCTCTTCTGATAAGTTCCCTTGAGAACTTCCCAGAAGCTCCCTTGAGAACAGTAGAGCCTCAGCAAAGTCTTTCTAGACCTGGCTCAGCTCTCCCATTGCTCCCACTGCTGGCTAATTGCAATTATTACAATCAGCAATGGAGGGCTATAGGACCCTGCTTGCTGATCACAGTGATGACTGGAATGCAGATTGCAAGCCAGGGCTTCTCACCCAACATCAGTGCCTGTCCTGAAACAGATAAGAGTGATACAAAGCACTTATCTCATGATAATCAAACTATTTGTATTGCAGCAACCCAGACCTGTGTGCAAACCAATATAAATAGTTGCTGCACAACTATTAATGTACGGTAATAAGAATATTAACATGGAATAAAATAAACACTAAGATGTTAGCAATATTTTGTTCTGATGATATCGGGGAAAACTCATGTACATGTAGGTGCCTGCATACTTTTGGTCATATTGCATATTATTCCAATAGACAAGCCTGGACTGGCCATCTGGCACACAAGAGAAATGTACAGTGCAGCCGCACATATCCAGCCTTAACATTTGAGGGCTGCCCCATCATCACCAGGCTGGCCCTGCCAGTGGAAAGCAACAAGAGCAACAAATAAGCAATTTATCCCCTTAAGGACCGGGCTAATTTTTCGTTTTGTACCCTGTGGGACCGAGGCTGTTTTGACACTTTTGTGGTGCTTGTGTTCAGCTGTAATTTTCTCCTCACCCATTTAGTGTACCCACATAAGTTATATATTGTTTTTTTCAGGACAAGATGGGCTTTCTTCAGATACCATTATTTTGATCGTATCATCTTATTTACTATAAAAAAAATAAAAAAAACATGGTGCAAAATTGAAAAAAAAACACATTTTATGACTTTTATTTGAAAAATCTTTTACTCACCTAAAAAAGCAAGTAAAAAAACTAGCTAAATAGATTCTACTACTTGTCCTGAGTTTAGAAACACCCAATGTTTTTATGTTTTTTTGCTGTTTTTTGTAAGTTATAGGGCAATAAGTACAAGCAGCGTTTTATGATTTCCAAATCTTTTTTAACAAATCTGGTCAGTCTGCCTCCATCTCCTCTTTGGAACATCTTTGAAGCCAGTTAACTCAATTTAACCCATTCAAACCATATATTTTTGAAAACTAGACACCCCAGGGTATTCCAAATGCTGTTATTTTAACCCTTTCCATGCACCAATTATACAACTACACTTTGTCAAACTTTGTAATAGTAATTTTTTTTATTTTTTTTTCCACACAAATTGTACTTTAGTTATAGATATACAGGTGCTGGTATATGTCACTGTCAAACAACACCCCAATATGTGTTCAGCAACATCTCCTGAGTACAGCGATACCCCACATGCATGGGTTCGTCAGATTGTTTGGCTGGTAAAAGGCTACTTTTGGGGCATGCGTAATTCAGGTGGTCATTTGGTCATTGTGCCTCCCTCTCCTCTTTGGAATATCTTTGAAGCCGGTTAACTCAATTTAACCCATTCAAACCATATATTTTTGAAAACTAGACACCCCAGGGTATTCCAAATGCTGTTATTTTAACCCTTTCCATGCACCAATTATAGAACTACACTTTGTCAAACTTTGTAATAGTAATTTTTTTTAATTTTTTTTCACACAAATTGTACTTTAGTTATAGATATACAGGTCCTGGTATATGCCACTGTCAAACAACACGCCAATGTGTGTTCAGGAACATCTCCTGAGTGCAGTGATACCCGACATGCATGGGTTTGTCGGGTTGTTTCAGATTTAAAATGCCACATTTGGGAAGTGCGCTTTTTTTTCTCCATTTTGGTCAGTCTGTACCTATGCCCTATCTTTGAGCTAGGCCACTCCAATTTACCCCATCAGCCATTTTTTTTATATATTAGACACCCCTTGGGTATTTGAAGTGCTTTTATTTTAACTCTTTGTTGAGATTTTTGAGAAATTTTAGCACTTGCTCAAAATAATAAACTTTATTTTTTAATTTTATTTTTTTAATACTTTTTTTATATTTTTTTTTTACACATTTTGCTGGTACTGGATGGTTCATCTAGTGACATCACTGCATAATTATTTTTAAATGTTAGCACATTTTTTTTTAAATTTTTTTTTCCAGTTTTTATTTTATTTTTTTTGAATATTTTACTAATCACATAGTGATTAGAAAGCTGGGCTCCATTGACTTGCATGGTTGAATGCAGTACCTGTATTCAACCAGCAAGTGGAGCCAGTTCTCTAGAGGGTCTGGAGACCCTCTAGCGAACTTTTTCGTCTTTATTGTTTTATTTCCCGGGCCGCCACCATCTTGCTTGATGGCGAAGATCACCGGCAGCGGCGGCTGTGACCGCTCTCCGGAGCGGTCACAGCCCACCCATAGGTAAGTGTTTGGTGTCGCTGGATGCCTCCTGATCGAGGCATTCCAGCGACACCATTTAAGTTTAGGAGGCGATCGTTGATCGCCTCCTAAACGCTTTTAAAACGGGCGTCCGCCGCCATACAATGTATGGCGGCTGTTGACGCCCCGGGGAGGGGCCAGACATGGCCCCCGATGCCGATCTCGGCCTTGCTGAATGCCTCGACATCGAGGCATTGCAGCAAGGCCGTTTAAGCGAAGAAAGTGATCCTTGATCACTTTCTAAGCTTATTTAATTTTTTGACGGTTCAGGACCGTCAAAGGTCATTTAGTGACCTTCTTGTTATGACGGTCCTGAACCGGCAAAGGTCGCGAAGGGGTTAAAGAGACTTTTACAGTATCTTGGCCAAAACAAAAGAAAATAGTGAGTTAATGCGAAATCTGTTCAAGCAATTACTAAATTAATTTTGAAAGTTATAGAATATATTTTGAATTGAACTATTTATTTCAATAATTACAAATTTCACCAGATAGCAAATGTAGTATGCAAATTTTACTTGCAAATCTTATCGTGATGATAATTGTGTATTTTTATTTTTTTATTGCTTCTAGAACTGCAGGGAACTGCTCCAGTTTCTCAGGTATAATAAGGGACTGAGGTCCTTGCATATTTTATTAATTTGTTAAACATGTAAATCAAAAGCCATAGTGAAATGGAAGGGACTAATATGTATACTATATAAACCATATGTGCCCCCAGACAGCTTGCCTGTGCCATCTTTGTCCCCAAACGGCCTGCCTGTGTCTCTGTTTACACCACTTACCTGTAGGAGTGTTGTGTCTTTATGCTTCCGTGGTGTGTGCAGACTGATTTAGCATGGAGGAAGTGGAAATGATGTCACTTCCTGCCTGTTGGATCAGTCTGCCACAGTGTGTAGGCAGAGAGTGTATTACCCGCACCTGGTGGCTTTAAAGGGGTGGAGAAGTGGTCAAAGGGGTCACCCTAGAGCGACAAAGATAATATAGGGGATTTCTCGTAGAAATACTATACAGTAGCATCGGAAAGGTTTTTTTTTTTGAAGAAGAAGAAGAATACGTTGTTTCTGTGCATTTTCCATAAACATGCTTTCCTTTCAGTGAAGAAAATATGGTTTTATCATTCTGTTCTATAGAATAAAGGATTTTGAGAGTTTCGGGACGAACCTAGAAGGGCTTTTAAATTTATACAACATTCCCGGAAATAGGTATTTAATATATTTATAATGTTGGGGTTTTTTTTTTTGTTTTTTTTCTTTACATTAACGGCACCTGTGTGCTGCCTCCCTTTTTTTGTTTTTCTGTCTCCAGTGAAACAAAAGCTAAAGTATACCTTGCCTTGCAGTCCCTGGAAGCAGATTTGTATACCATGCTCAATATGGGAAGGTAACATAATTTGTCTCTTTGCTACATATCTTAAAAAGTGGGTTACTAGCATGATGTAATAGAGACAACAGTATGTGCTATCATAGTCACAACAGCAGATCACTGTGATACAACCAGGGGAAGGGCTGACACCTTCTGGCTTGTGAGGCAAGCAACACCAAGGTTTTTTTTTTTTGTTTTTCTCCTCACCCTGTTACTAACACACAGTAACACAAAACACTATACATGGAGACTGTTTTCACTTCTACCACTGGGTCACATAACACAACACAGAGCTCCTTCCTCTACTTGCGGGCTGGCCCAATTTGGAGTGGCACTGTTGAAGAATTTGTACGGACGTTCGGGCCAGTCCACCTCTGGACCGAGTCAGTAGTCACTCTGTTTACCCAAAATGACACCAGAAACAGGCATATTTATTCACTAAAGTTAAAGGTTCCTCCTGCAAGAAGGGCTGAGCAGGCCCTGCATAATGTGTAGTTCAATCAGAATTCTCATTAATTTAGTTATTGGTTATGCAAGGCCGGCAAACAAAGAGCACAAATTCTCTGGGATTGACCCTTCATAACACATAATGTAGTTGAAGACCATGTACCAGGAGATGTGAATATATTTTCTATCCAATTCCCTCTTGTAATCTTTTAATAGTCAAATAGTTAGCAAGGCCATCATTTTTTGGCTTTTCTCTTTAGCCAGACAGAATTTTATTTAAGCATAAATGGATAATAAATGTGACAAAAAATACTTTCTTTTATTAGGCTTAACTCTAATAAGGACAGAGTGACTGCAATTCTACATGGACCAGTTGGTCACATCACTGCCAGAAATGGAGGTGAAAATCTAATTGTATAGCTTCATTCTATGAAATGGATCCTATTCTGATTGGATCGTGTAACTAGAATTAGATCTAGATTTTAGAAATGTAAACTAAACTGTCGTGTTTACATAAATATCTTGCTAAAATCTGTGATCCCTAAAGGAGCAGGCATATGGATTCTCGCAACCACACCAAACTCTTAATGAGTCTAATCTATAACTGTTATTACATTTGCATTGAAAAGGAGAAGTTGAAAATCTCATTAGAAAGTAGTGTAAGAAAGTAGCTTTTCATTGGCCATCCAATCTAGCACATGTAGATTTCATACCAATGGTTATACCGAACGCCTAGAACAATAAAGATAAAGTTGGGAATATGGAGGTCAGTATGTTATGGGCAAAATATTTGAAGGAACAGTAAAGTGAATATTAAACCTTGTATAAAGAACAAAGATGTGGTCCAATCTCTTCATATCTGCTTCATGTTTACGCTCAAAAATGATTCTTTATAAATTTGCACAGATCTGACATACATTTTATATGTGTATGCATTATTCTGTAAATGTCAGTGGTGTCATGTCCTGAAGTCCCAATATGTTTGTGTTTGTCTGCTCTTGTATAATAGTTCAAACAGTAAGGCGCGCAAACAAACAAATAAAACGGCAAATCTTTGAGTTTTACTTGGTTGGCAGAGAATGGAGTGGAAACTGCTTAAATATAAATATATATATATATATATATATATTTATTTTTCTTAAACATACATAAACTGTTTTATGGTTTGGGTGATCTTTTTTTTTTTTTTTTTTTTGCAATCATTATTATATAACACAAACCCCAGTAGAATTATTGTATCTCATATTTATTTTTCTCTCCAGGGACCCCATTGAATATAGAGTATTATATTTCTGCATCTCAAATCTTGGAAGAAAAGCTTAAACCAGGTACACATCATTTACTTTCATCTTTTTTGTTTGTTTTAGCATCTTGCTAATTGTGATTCCTATCCCTTTTTAAGTCTTTAATGTAGCAGTAGCCTTTCTTAATGTGGTTTGTTCGATTCTCTTCTCCAGGAACCTGCATAGTAGGTGCTGCAACATCTGTAACTGTCACGGGTACAAAAAACTATTACCATCTTCCAGTCTCTCCACTAATAAATGAGTCTCAGCAAGAAGGTAGAAGGTACCTCCAAAAAAGTAGTTTGCATTAAAGAGCATAGGATGGCTTGAATGTCCCTTTAGTAAAGTTCTCATAAGTGTAGACCATGCCTAATGTTGCATACTAACTTTGCTTTGTGTTTTTATGTGTTTATTTTAGCATTCCTGTATTTACAGCTCTTACTGATGACTTGAATCTAGCCTTGCCCGCTTGCTTCTTCCTAATGTTCTCGGAGCCTGTACCATTAACTTTGTCTTTTATTCATATGATCCAGAACATAACAGGTATAAAATTGATTTACGGGGAGGGCAAATGGTATACGTAAAGTAATCGCTTAACACATTAAATACCAGACGGCACAGAGATCATTTTTGTAATGTTTCTGTCACCTGAACCATAGTAGGATTATACACAGGCTTAATGATTGTCTCGTTAATGCTCATATTAAAAAATCTGCAGTGAGCCTCGTTCAGTTAGATGCTAATTGGCCAATTCTTTAGTTTTTCTTTAAGCTTACTATATGTTTTCTTTATTCCAACGTGTCCTCTGGTGTAGTTGGAGCAACACTTCCTATGAAAATGTCTTTCTCCCCATTCCTGATCAAGCAGACAGTGTAGTGAAGTATGTTTTCCTTGCATGCGTAAGTTGGGCCTCCATTATTTTAAATGGGAGCTTAGCTGGTATACAGCAAGTTGAGTTGACAACTGTGTGTCTGCCGGATGTATACTTAAGTACACCAGAAGCAAACAAGGGAATTAAAAATTACATTCCTTTTTTAATACATTTTCATGCAGTAAAATAAACAGGAGACCATGAAAATAGACTCCAGTGTATGTTTTACATGGTGAGCCCCTTTTAAGATTTTGTTTATTTAACTACTCTTGGAGAGATACTTGGTTAGAAGTTCTACTATTTCAGTTGTCCTTAACAGTAACTTACCACTAGACATAAAACCAAAACTTTGTTGTTCCCATGTTTTGGCCCTATTTTTGATTATTTCTGAAAAGGTTTGGTCAACAGTAAAGCCAGTTATGGCATCATAAACAATGTTGATAGTAGAAATTTATACTCTACAGAGTAGGAGAAACAATACATTTCAATACTTTTTTGTGTGTTTTCTTCCTTAAAGCTTTTCAAAGTGTTCCATTTCTGTGAAATACAGCCACATAGAACCGCATACATTGTATTATATATAAAATAATAATCAGTTCTATTTTAAATATTATTTCTTAGTAGGTATTGCAAAAAAGAATGAACACACTTTGTTTTGAAGGGCTTTCAGTTTTTGGATTAAGGCAGTCTCCATTACATGAGCTCCTCATTCAGATGACAACCACAACCAGTGGAGCTCAGGAAGTTTGTAAAGAGCCCAGGTTTATAAAGGTATATTGTGAGCACATGACATCTTGGTGTTTGTGAAGGGTACATGCTTAACTGCACTTATAATGTGCACGTTTGTTTAAATGAACGTACAGTCTGACCTAAATTTTGTCGTGGGTAAAGCAAGATACATGGGATACATATGAACAGGACATGGTTCCTTTAGGGATTTGTAATGGTTGGTGGAAAGTCTGGTTACTTTTGCAGTAGGAGAGAATTACATATAGTATCAGGGAGTCTTGGTGAATAATTACAAATTTTGGTTTGTTAAAAAATCCTTGTTTTGTTAGTCTGTTCCAGATAGCATGGATCAGTGCTACTATATATACTCCAGCACGGAAGAGTGTGCCTTAATGGGTGCCTCGGTTAATAAAATACCTTTCACTCATCCAAGTCATGTACCTCAAATCCTGGAATTGCTTCGGCAACAGGCTGCCTACAATGCTCTTGTATGTAGCTGTATATCCAACAACAGAAAAACCAAAGGTAAATATGAAATGACCACATAATACCTTGGCATGTGCCATGAAAATAACTTTGCTATAGTAAACTTTTCCTGGCAATGTCCTTCCCGTACGGCTAATGTGGTGGGGGGACTGAATGAATGAAGATCTGTGCTGGAAGTAACTATAAAGTAATAAAGTTTGTGTCTACCCTGTGTCAGCTTGAAATTAACATTGAACTGTTTTCATTACCACTTCATCACATATGTAAATCAATTAAATTACGGTAATTGATAAATTAAAAAAACAATGTAAAAAAAAAAAGACTGTTTTAGATATGTAGTTTAGTTCACCTTATGTATTCACTAAGTAATCTGAGTTTAAAGGCAGCTTGTAGCAGTGGTAGCTTTGTTTCTTGCCCTGTAGTTCTCTCCATTCACCTTACCTCTCCTCTACTAAGGCTCCCTAGACCAATCAAAAACAATCAGTGACTTAATAGGGGAGAGAGGTTAATGGGGATGAATAATCATGCAGTGCTTATACCATGAACGTTTCCCATGATGTAAATGTAAATTATATGTAACAGGTGTATATATAGGATGTCCTTAAAGAAACACCATTATACAGGTTTTTACCTAGTGTATAAAATGAGCATATAATTTTAAATATCTGCACATGTACCTATGTTGGAAGGCTAGATCTTATGGATCTTTTGCGCACGTAAGTTAACTTACTACCGCCATTCATCAGAAGCCTTTGTCTTACCAAACAGTTATAGTGTAGGGAGTCTGGAGGAGATAACATTCAGGTTTTTGTGACTTTCATTTTAGTTCAAGGGGCTTGTTCTGTTCATCCTAGCATTCCAGATTTCATCAAAATCAATCCACTCTAGAAAGCATATAGAGGCTATTAGTTGCTAAAATATCCAAATATATAATACTCATTTATTCAGCATCAAAGAATTCCTCCATTCCCCCAAAAACTGATGGTGCCAGTCAGGCCTGGGACAAAAAATAGGCCCGGGCTTTTCAGACTGAGCATCCTATTTTTATGAAAAAACATATGTACATACACATACATAATACTTGGTCATTCAACATGGGAAGCCTGAAGCCACAATTTAGTGCGACTAATCCTTGAAATAAATATTATAGAGTAAATAACACAATACCTTATCTTTTCCACTAAATGATTTCAGGGCCTTGAATATTTTGTCCCCTAAAGTCACTACAAATTCAGGAGAGCGTTTTATCTCTGGATAAGTAAAAATCAAATAGTTCCTACTGTAAATTAAGTGCCAGGAAACAGATGACCAAACACACACACACCAGGACAGGCTTTTCCACACCGATACCCAAACACACACCAGGACAGGCTCTGCCACACCGACATCCAAACACACACACCAGGACAGGCTCTGCCACACCGACATCCAAACACACACACCAGGACAGTTAAAAAAGAAAAAATGGTTCAGCACTCAACTCCCAGGAAGCTGGTAGCTAGCAGGAAAAAAGGGACAGCATAAACCCTCTTGAAGTATACGAACGCAGAAAAGAATCCCAGCACTCCAATCAGCTTCCAATCCTTAGGTTGCTTTATTCAGAGAAAGAAAAACAAAAAAAGTAACGTTTCGGCCAAACGGGGCCTTTCGAGCTTGACAAAGGCCCTGTTTGACCAAAATGTTGCTTTTTTTATTTTGCTCTGCCACACCGACACCCACACATCAGGACAGGCTCTGTCACACCGACACCCAAACACACACACCAGGACAGGCTGTGTCACACCGACACCCAAACACACGCACACCAGGACAGGCTCTGTCACACCAACACCCATACACAAACACTCACCAGGACAGGCTCTGTCACACCAACACCCATACACTCACCAGGACAGGCTCTGTCACACCAACACCCCTTCACAAACACTCACCAGGACAGGCTCTGTCACATCAACATCCAAACACACACACACCAGGACAGGCTCTGTCACACCGACACCCATACACACACACGCACAGCAGGACAGGCTCTGTCACACCAACACCCATACACAAACACTCACCAGGACAGGCTCTGCTACACTGACACCCACGCACAAACACCAGGACAGGCTCTGCCACACTGAGACCCGCATCCGGAGGGTTTCCACGGACGGTTTCACTTTATTGATTTATGTGATGGTCGCTGCCCCCAAAACAGCCTGCCCCTGGCATCTTTGCCCCCCCCTTACACATCCATGCTATCACACACACATTCATTCACTTGTTCACAAATATTTATTCACTAATTCAGATAATCATTCACTCATTCAGATATTCATTCATTGATACTCATTAATTCCCTCAGATACTCATTTACCTATACTCATTCACAAACATTCATTCACTCCTTCTGATACTCATTAATTCACTCACTCACTCTCACATACTCCGTCATACAGGCTCCCTCATCCCCTTACCTGAACTGATGATGTACGCGACGCTGGCAGACTTCCGCGGACAACCTGTTCTACTGCACAGAGGAAGCAGACGCGCAGCAGGGTCATGTGACGTACGTAACGTGACTCTGTTGGATTCCTGCGTCCCCCTGGCGGTAGAAGAGATGCTGCTCGCGCGCGTCTGCCAGGTAAGTAGTGGCGGGCCCGGTCGCAGTTGCTGCGGGCTTAAGGGGCAGGTGCCCCTTTTGCTCTGCGTTAAGGACGGCCGCATAGGCCCAGTCAGTCCAGTCCTGACTGGGCCTATTTTAAGGTAGGGGCCTGGAGCTGCAGCTCCATCAGCCCCTATGTCAATCCGGCAAATGCCCGGTGGGCCCGATGGCCAGTCCGGGCCTGGTGCCAGTCTCTATGCGTTATCTACTGATTGAAAGCTGGTGAGCTTCCTGAAGATTGGGATCAACCTATTGGGTTTGAGACATCTAATCTAGCATTATCTTCTCTTATCTCCTCCTTAATGTCTCTTATCTCTTCAGACAGTGGTGATTTGCTTCACTTTGAAGTCTTGTTGCAATTGGACTCTAGAATCTCCATTTCATTCCAGCATCCTACAGGTTCCAGTCTTTGCTGTGGTATGTATTTAACATGGGGGCTTCTAACCATTTATATGCTTAAGATCTTGCACTCATTAAATCATAGTTTATGCCTTTTCTTTCCACATAATTTGCACCGTGTGTCATCTCCATAGTCTACACATATTCAGCACATGCACACCTTCAAACTGTAGCTCAACCTTGCCCTGCAAGTTTGCATGGAAAATCAGCTCTCTCCTCTAACCACCCAGCACATTGTGCCCACCCTCCACATGTAGTATAGGACCCTATTTCCTTTTTATTCTGGGGCTATGCAGGTGAAACCAGACAGGTGGCAACCCAAATTCCAATAATTGTGCATAAGAAAAATACAAAAGGCGCTGAAGTGTCGCTTTTGCATAAAAGATAGTGGTGGACTTTTGAATGGTTGCATTCAAGCTGCCACAAGAAAAGGGCCAGTTATGGATTTCAGTCATTGTGCTACTACACTGTTTACTCATATTTTTTTTAAAAGTAAAAATCAATGTTTTTTTTGTGTCTTTATGCAGTTTCCATTGATGTGAATTCCAGGCAATTAAGAAGCAATATCTATACAAGCACATTAGATCCTCCTTTTCCATGTAGCTCAGAATTCATTACTCAAGTTATGGAACGGTAATCTGACATATTGAATTCTCTGGTTTGGTAATGTCACTATTGTGACTGCCAGTTGCACACACTCACTGCAGGTGATGTCTGAATGCACTGCTTTTGCTGAACTACCAGCACATTAGGTTAGGAAGAACTTTTAGGTATGTATGTGTGAAGGGTCAGGTTTACCCTACTGATCTTGTACAACATATTGACCCTTCTCTCATGACTGCAGGCCACTAGAGTCCCTTGATGTCTCCGACTCATTGAACTGATCAGCTGTGAGTTTCACCACCTGAAGGAATCTAGCATTAATTGGGACAAGTTCTACCTACAAAAAGGGTTCCTAAATTAACACCCAATTGGAAACAAAAAATATCAGTTTACAATCCTATGCAAATAGTGCATTTACAGTACCTAAATTCATGGAGGAGTGAGTTTAATCTGTAGTCAATATATCTTAAATATTAGCACAATGTAAAACTAAACAAAATTGCTGTATGTTGTAACACATACAATCATCCTGTAAATGAAAGCAGATGGAAGGGCTGTCCAATTTTTGACCCTAAACAGATATCCAAGAGTATCATTCAATTGATTCACACTGTAGAAGACCTACATGGTACCATGCATACTGCAATAAATCCAAGTAGTAGTAGAGATGTGAAACACATAGCTGTGACAAGGTAGACGAGTTACATTCATTTATTGTAAATGTGCATATTAAAACATCCAACTAATTTTTCCCTCAAATGTTTGATCTTTTTGATGCAGGAAAGCATCTTAACAGACACTTCTATCTTTCAGCTGCATGTCCATACCCATTACTATGAGAACTATTTTCAAGAGGGCCGAGAAGGAGAAGACGTCTCAGGAAATGACAATTTCAGAAGGTTTAATAGAGAGCTCCCAGTGTATGCCTAATGTAGTACAACATGGCAGACCACAAGAGATCCAATCAAGCTTTGAAAATAACAACCTATGTGTCTCATTACCTAACACAACCCATAATGGGGATAATTCAATGCCAGATTGCAAAAGGGCAATGGAGTCAAACACGCAAAAATTTAGTTCTACAAATGTTCATGATACAAACTTTAGCACTGGACATGTAGATGCTATTGTGGCAGAAACATACTCTACCATAGCCGAACACTCATCTGCTGTCATTATTCCTAAACAAGATTCTGTAACTGTACAAGATCTTAGTCCTATCCCCACTGAACACCCAAGTCATTTGATGGCAGAAGGCCTTAGTCCTATCATGGCAGAAGACCACAACTTTGTTTTACGAGAAGACCACAGCCCTATGATTACAGAGGAACAAAATTCCAGTGTTGCTGAAAAGCTTAGTTCAAGCTTCGCAGAAGAACCAAGCTCAAGCTTTACTGGAGAACTCAGCTCGAGCATCACAGAAGAGCTCAGCTTAAGTGTCACAGGATTAATGGCGCCAGGCTCAGTTCCAGAAAATGAAACCAATGACTTCTATGAAATAAAATTATGAGAATTTAGTTTGTTAAATATATAAATATTTCAAAGCATAACCCGCTGTATTCATTTTGTTATTGGGTGTGTTGGTGTCCTACCTTTTATTAAGACAAATGCTTAGTTTTCTGTGGCTCTTGCCAAAGTGAAGTTGTAGGTTTGTACGGCTGTCATTTGATTCACTTCACAGACAAACATACGAGATCCATGAAATATAATCGGTAAAAATAACAGTGATAGTGGTATCAGAAAAGTAAAAAATATGGAACACCTATATAAGTATAACTAACATACTTAGTATGGATAACTCTACTGAAAATCCATCGGGTGTATAACCCTCCCACAAAAACAGGTAACGAAAAATAAGCTGGAGAGTAGAGAATTATTTATGAACCTGGTGTCCCTCTTGGCAAAACACACACCTTTTTCTCTGTGATAGAAACTTTGTTCAGTCTCAAGCTTGTGCCGTTATTTAGAGGCTAATGTTTCTGAACACAGTGTTAAGTTCCTTTCCTCAAAACTGTAACATTCTTGCACACTCTAGATAAGGTTTCATGCAAGTACCTGCCTTAAATGAGTGATTTATCATGCAGCTTATTTTGCAAGACATGGGTATCTTCTTTTTTTTTGGGGGGGGGGGGCATGACAATATGTCTGGCTTTAAATGTATATATGAAATCCACTTGATTACTTGATTTCAAATTTGCTTAAAACACCTAATTCCATTCTAAATTGAGGTTGAACCCCAAATTGGTTCACAAATTCTAGGTCCACAACTGATCTGCTTTTTGAGGCCAAGAAAAGCCTCAAGTATGCAACTTCCTCTTTCCCTATTGGAAACGTCTTTTATGATTGCTTGATATTATGAAATAGCAGACAAAAGTTAAGTCTTCCCTTAACTGCTGGAAAAGTTATTTAGATATTTTTAAACAGCCATTGGTTTTCTTTTTAGAAAACAGCTGAAGTCTCTTGAGCTGACTTTGGGCCAGATGTAATAACCAGTTTTTACGGGAAAAGACCCACATTGTGTACTTAAGTCATATGGTTATTTATCACTACGTCTATAACTCTGGGTGGGGAATATCAACCTAACTCCCAGGCAGTATTTCTACAGACATTTGTCCAGCCTTGTTGTAATGCATTAAAAACAAGGTACTACCTGAATAAGCACTAAGTAAAAGAACCTGCAGCATGCAGAATTTCATAAGCATTTGTTGCAGTAAAACAAAAACTCTCAAACACAGCACATTCTAAACAAAACATAATACAAAGCTTTCCAATTCTGCAACAGGAGAAAAAGAGCATTCCAGTGAGCTTTTGTGGATGTCCTCAATCCATACATGCTAATACTTACCTGTAACAAGTCTGATTTTTTTTTGTTGAAAATATGGGATATTGTGATAAATGCCAAAACAAAGGATATAATTTACGGTATATACTAATATATATATATATATATATATATATATAAAATCTACAATGGCTGGTATGAATTTAAAATACATATGTACAGTATCTCACAAAAGTACATCCCTTACATTTTTTAAAATATTTTATTTTTTCATGTGACAACACTGAAGAAATGACACTCTGCTACAATGTAAAGTAGTGAGTGTACAGCCTGTATAAATTTGTGTAAATTTGCTGTCCCTTCAAAATAACTCAACACACAGCCATTCATTTCCCAAAGACAACTTCTGGATATGATGCTTGGCACGTGCACTCAACTTCTTTGGTTGAGGCCTGTTCTGAGTGGAACCTGTCCTGTGAAACCGCTGTATGGTCTTGCCGACAGTGCTGCAGCTCAGTTTCAGGGTCTTGGCAATCTTCTTATAGCCTAGGCCATCATTATGTAGAGCAACAATTCTTTTTTTCAGATCCTCAGAGTTCTTTGCCATGAGGTGCCATGTTGAACTTCCAGTGACCATTATGAGAGAGTGAGAGCGATAACACCAAATTTAACACACCTGCTCCCCATTCACACCTGAGACCTTGGAACACTAACGAGTCACATGACACCGGAGAGGGGAAATGGCTAATTGGGCCCAATTTGGACATTTCCACTTAGGGGTGTACTCACTTTTGTTGCCATGGTTTACACATTAATGGCTGAGTTATACAGGCTGTACACTCACTACTTTACATTGTAGCTGAGTGTCATTTCTTCAGTGTTGTCACATGAAATGATATAATTAGGGCTGCAACTAACGATTATTTTCATAATCGATTAGTTGGCCGATTATTTTTTCGATTAATCGATTAATCGGATAAAAAAAATGAATGTAAATTTTTCATTTATTTAAAATAATTTAATAAACAAATGTTAAATACAAACGCAGAATTAAAAAAAACTTTGATAAAATAAATTTCTTGTCTTTATTTCCCAACTAGCCCCCCCCAATTTATGCACATTTGAGCCCAGGCTTGCCACGCTGCCTCCCACACATACCACTCCACGCTGCCCCCCACATATGCCACTCCACGCTGCCTCCCACATATTCCACTCCACGCTGCCCCCCACATATGCCACTCCACGCTGCCCCCCACACATGCCACTCCACGCTGCCCCCCACATATGCCACTCCACGCTGCCTCCCACATATGCCACTCCACGCTGCCCCCCACATATGCCACTCCACGCTGCCTCCCACATATGCCACTCCACGCTGCCTCCCACATATACCACTCCACCCCCACATATGCCACTGTGCCTGATACGCCTTATACCCCCTGATACACCACTCCATCCTCCCCAGACATGCCACACTACCTCCCAGACATGCCACGCTGCCCTCCCCACATATGCCACTCCAGTCTACCCCCAGATATGCCACTGTGGCCCCAGATATGCCTTATACACCCTGATACACCACTCCGTCCTCCCCAGACATGCCACACTGCCCTCCCCACATATGCCTTATATAATGTATATGCCTTATACCCCCAGATATATCACTCCGTCCTCCCCTGATACGCCATATACCCCCCAGATATCTCATAGTCCTCTCATAGAGTCACAGACCCGTTCACAGCACACTGACACCATACTTTTATAAATAAGTACTGGGTTAATCTTCACTGCCCCCAGGATTTAGATTCACCTTAGTTTGGCCCCCCTTTATCTCTAACTGCACCTTAAGTTAACTTTATTAAATTAATCAAATTAACCCTCAGTCCTCATCATTAAATTAACCCTAAACACCCCATTAACCATAACTACCCCTAAATTAACTCTAAATACCCCATCAAAACAACTACCCTAAATTAACCCTAAACACCCCATTAACCATAACTGCCCCTAAATTAACCCTAAACACCCCATTAACCATAACTGCCCCTAAATTAACCCTAAACACCCCATTAACCACAGCATCCCCTAAATTAACCCTAAAGACCCTGTCAACCACAACAGCCCCTAAATTAACCCTAAACATACCATTAACCACAACTGCCTCAAATTAACCCCAAACACCCCATTAACCACAGCTGCTCCTAAATTAACCCTAAACACCCCATTAACCATAGCTGCCCCTAAACACCCCATTAACCATAACTGCCCCTAAATTAACCCTAAACACCCCATTAACCATAACTGCCCTTAAATTAACCCCCACCTCCCCTAACTTTCAGTAGCCCAAATATTAATTTTATACTCACAGTTAGATGAGTGTCACAGCCATGTTGTTCTGGCCTTCTGGGAGAAGGAAGGGGCGGGGCCAGTTGTCACAGTGATTACAGGGAGGGCCTGGTAAGTAGGAGCTGCTGCTGTGAGTCAGACTAAACGGATTATATAATGAGGGGTATTTTTCAGAGCGTTTGCTCTGAAAAAACCCTCATTTTATAATCGATAATAATTGATTCAACTAATCGATAATGAAATTCGTTGGCAACGAATTTCATTATCGATTTTATCGATTAGTTGTTGCAGCCCTAGATATAATAAAATATTTACAAAAATGTTAGGGGTGAAAAAGATTTTAGTTGACTGGTATTTTACTGGCTTCATTTGCTGTAGAAGATGAGAACCTTACATTTCTGTTGACTACCGACCCACTCTTGGGTCAAACATCATAGTTAAAGAAATTATTAGAAACTAGAGTATATCGACCACACCTCAATGACAAGGCCCATGAAGGGTGAAACATATGCCTGCCATTGTTGGTTCCATCATCCAGAGGAACTTGTCTCGCATTTCAGACCTAGACTTCCCTTGGGATTACACTCACATGCTGCTGAAAAAAAATCTCATAAGATACTATTAAAAAATGTCAATAAGTTCAAGCTCCAAAAAACAAAAGGCTAAATAAAGCTTCATCCAAAATTATTTGAATTTTGTGGTGTCCCTTTTCCAAATGCATGAATGTATTCTACAGAATCACAGAACGCAACTAATTTCAATGGAACCATTCAGTGAAATGAAACGTTGGGACACAGACACGGTGGGATGCTGCCACTGCTTCTCCCTAACTATAAAGTACTTTCATATGCTTTGTTCGCTTAGCAGGCTCCCTGGAATACTTGATCGTCCCTTTCAACTAGAAATGATTGGACCCTCTTAATTCAAGTTAGAAGCAATGCAAAAAGTTTGTTTAAAGGTGAACTTCCATAATTTTTTTATTTTATTTATTTTTTAACAGGTCTGGTTTTTACATAATGTTTTTAGAATGCTGCATTTTAGACATTGTGATAAACAATGTACTGGCACATTTGTAATTAGCGAGCCTGGCTATGACTTATGGAAGTCTACAGAGTATGAGATTTCCATAGGGTTCCTGTAAATAATTAGCTCTGTTTAATGTCTTCGCAAGGAACGTCACCTAAAATAGCATATGATGTGTGCAATGGCACCCTCTAGGTCTGTTGATAAAGGATGTTTATTGGAACAAGATGCAATAAAAATCAAGTTTTCTTCTTTACTGTATACAGCGCTACAGTTAATGGTTAAAGAATATTTTTTTTCTATGGAACTTCCTCATTAAGTTTTCAGTCTTTGAATATGAAAAACAAGACCGTCTGGAAGAGCCATGTCTTTAACTACAGAAAGCATTTCCCCCACAATCCTATAACGTTCATGCTTTCCTCTGTCATTGAGCTGCTGTATAGTCCTACAGCTGGCAAATGGAGATGAGTGAGAGTCTTGGATCCGACAACAGTCCAGGCCTTCTGTACACGGGTTTTGCTTATCCGTTACACCTCCACATTCAATACTGGCCAGACCTATATCTTCCAAAGTCGTGGACAAATCAGAAGGATGGGGTGTCTGGTAAATGGAAGACAGACCTCTCAGTAAGTGGTCTTCACACTGACATACCACGGTCAATAGATCATTAAGCTTCGTGGTCACCGCAGGTCCAGGGTCATGAAGCTGACACCATGTCAAAAGTGCACTAAAATGAAAATATTTTATCACACAAATTGCGTTTTGCATTTCAAACAGTCAGACTCTTTGTTTCACATAGAGCCCAGGGATGAAGACTACTGATCAATGTGGAATGGCACTTAGTTGTGTGGATCCCACTGCATGTTATGTATTAGTCTAAACATACTTTTTGTTGCCCTAAACAGTCATTTAGTGTAAAAGAAAAAAACTCTGACAACTATAATAAGTTTAAAAATGCTAAACACAGTAACAAGACATTGGAGATTACAAAAGATTTACCAGAAGGTTCACTTATTAAGAACTAAGATACCATTAAACTGCTGCAAACCTAATTCAGAACAAGTGGTTTGAAAAAAGGATTGAGCAATATTTGGAATGGCAAAAAATATTTTAGTGAGTAACTGCCCATTTACTCCTTCACTGATGGAGGTGTATACAATGGATTGAACCATGGTATTTCCTACTGCACTGCAAGTATATAATGTTAAGCATTAAATAACAGAACTGCCTAATGAAGTCTATGGGATAAATTACAGATTCTGAGCAAAACCACAAGATAAAATTCAGTTTGTACATACCTTAAGGTTCCTCTGATTTCACCGTAAGGCATAATCATATTCACTCCAAGTTTATATCCCTGATTGAATCCACTCTGGAGAGAATTTCCTTTTCCAGCATCTACTCCATCGAGATACCCTTCCTATAACGATACCAGAAGATTAGATACATTGAAATGTTGTCTAAAATTAAAATGGTTGGAGTTGGCACTAACACAAACAGCCGCTGCTAATTTATCATTAGATCAGCAGTTATTAGGTTGATCTTTATAAATATAACCCTATTTAACTTATCTCTATAGACCTCTACCACTTAATGTGCCTGTGTCCCTATAATATAGTTACTTTACAAGCACTTGTTTCTTCTGCTAACCATTAAAATTAAGAATATATATACACAACAGTCCTATTTCATTCAACAAAACAAAGCAGACACTTGAAGCAGGTCTACAACATTCCCCAAATTCTACATTTTACAGCTTTCTATGCTACACCTATGTAATGGTAACTACACATTAAAATGAGCAACACAAATGTATAAAAACTCATGTACATACTATGGGAAAAGGTATTGTGAGTTCCTTTCTGCATGATGATTCCTCCCCATTATGCTATTGTACACCTACTGTTAAATTGCTGATTGGCTCATGCAGTCCTTGTTAAGGTAAGATGAGAAGGGAGAGAACATCAGCACTGGAACCTGATCATGATCAGACAATGCCTGCCCTGCCTTAGACATTAGCTTCTGTGAGGTTAACAACCTTTCAACTTGCTATCGCCAAAACACCCACAAACCATTAGAACAAGTAATATAAGTAATTTAATATATATATATATATATATATATATAGATATATGTTTATATTGGGATATTAGGGGGTATTATTTTGCCCTGATTTCTGAGTTCACTCAGCATGAGTGTGTATTTTTCACTTTAGTAACAGCTTTAAAACTACGTAGGTTTAATGCATAAAAAAAATTACATTGATGGAAAGCTTGAACCTTATTACCATAGCAACCAACAGAATGGCACGATAGCGTTCCATCAGTTGCTATGGTGAGAACTTTCCACTAGGGTAGGGACGTCAAAACATACGGGGTACCCCCAGATGCTTCCATATCATATTATATCATGCTATCTGTTGAGCCTTTCGAGAAATAAGCGGATACGGGTGCCCTATCTTCATGTTCACCTTCAACCTCTTCTCCATGGATCGCTTCCAGTCCTTTTGCAAAAGACTCAGTTCGTCTCCATCCTCATCAAACACTTCCTCCCCTTCCTGCTGCTCCACAGCCGCCCGAATCCACGACATGTCTAAAGCCCACGAGCTCCAGCAGCTCGCTTCCGCCTAGCACGAGCATACGGGAGCGCGCGAGCACGTCGCTTAATGACGCAAAAGTGATGCGACGGCGTCTGTCTAAACAGTAGAATCTCACGATGCCTGTGGCGGAAGTGGCTTCATATATCTGGTTATAATAATCAGCAAGCAAAATACCCCCATAAAATATAAGATATAAACGTTATTTATACATGTTATATCTTTAAAAATTATACGTAGCTATTTAAACCCATAATAATGATTAAAAAATAAGTATAGGGAAATAGCGTGTCGTACACGAAAGGAATTATTAAAAGATAGTGGCAGCATTCTGTAGGTTACTAATGTAGTAACAGATATTGATATAACTAAAATTCAAGCTTTAATATCAATTTGTGTACGTGTGCTGCAAGCAGAAAGGAAAATAAGTGCCAGTCATACCTCCCAAGTGTTCTGTTTGGTGTGGCACAGTCCTGAATGCTGCACTGTACCTATTTTGGGAGCAGTGGTGATCATGGGTTGGCTGGGGGGATCTAGTCCAGTGAGCATTGCTTTTCTTTCTTTCTATTACACGTACATGATAGGACAGGGTAGTCTACAAACCTCCATATCTGTAGAGACTCTCCAAAAGAGGACCCTGCAAAAAACTGGGAAGGAGCACATTAAACAAAATATGATAAATGATAGCACTCAGAAAACAGTAACTGGATGATCAATCTGGGGATTATGTATAAAAAATTATGTAGCGCAGGCTTTGAAAACTTGGGTTCTCACCTTAGCAACCAATAGAAAGCACTTGGTGATTTAGCGGTTCTGTTGATTGCTATGCTCATAAGTCTTCTTTCCAAACTTTGTATTGAAATTACTCTTTACACATTAAACTACCTGTGATGGCCCAGGGTTAATAGTCTTGGTCGTAGTTATTGGTTGCGATTGCTGTATTTTCTCAATATATGTGGTATTTCTTGTTTGTGGTTTGTTCTCCCTCATGTCCTACCCTGTCAATGTTTCATATGCCCTGCCCAAGAACCTTAACCCCTCCTAGCCCGGTCCAGAGCGCTCTTTCATGGAAATAACCCACGGGTGGTGTGATACGGACCAGGGGTGGTTCAGAGAGGGAGCCTCTTGCAGGTTCCCGGTCACTGGGACTGCCAGGAGAGCGGAGATCAGCCGACATGGTTATCTTACGCATGCCGGCTATCTGACAGTCCGTCCCTGAGAAACTTTGATCGCTTGTTGCCGCTCGGGGTCCCTTCGGCCGATTGCGTCGCTTTTTGGACAGGATATCCTTGGGACCTGGAGCTATCCATCGGTAGGGATGGCCGCTGCTCCTTCGGGATCACCCTGAGAACAACAGCTTAAGATTGTACGGATGTTGCGGAGCTCGGTGGCCGGAGTGTGGCGCTGTGGCATGTCGCCTGTCTAACCCAGGAAGAAGTGCAGTGCCGCCTAAAAAAAAATCAAAATAGACAAATCACCAGGTCCAGTTGGCATTCACCCCCGCGTTCTAAGGGAGTTAAGCAATGTAATAGACAGACCCCTATTTCTAATATTCAAGGACTCTATAGTGACAGGGTCTGTTCCCCAGGACTGGCGCATAGCAAATGTTGTGCCAATATTCAAAAAGGGGACAAAAAGTGACCCGGGGAATTATAGGCCTGTTAGTTTAACTTCTGTTGTGTGTAAACTGTTTGAGGGTTTCCTGAGAGATGCTATTTTGGAGTTTCTCAAGGAAAATAAATGTATGACTCCATATGAGCATGGGTTTACAAGGGATCGGTCCTGTCAAACTAACCTGATCAGCTTTTATGAGGAGGTGAGCTCAAGACTGGATCGGGGTGAATCGCTGGATGTCGTATATCTTGATTTTTCCAAAGCATTTGATACGGTGCCACATAAAAGGCTGGTACATAAAATGAGAATGCTTGGGCTGGGGGAGAATGTGTGTATGTGAGTAAGTAACTGGCTCAGTGATAGGAAACAGAGGGTGGTTATTAATGGTACATACTCTGAGTGGGTGACTGTTACTAGTGGGGTACCACAGGGGTCAGTTTTGGGTCCTATTTTTAATATATTTATTAATGACCTTGTAGAGGGATTGTATAGTAAAGTATCAATCTTTGCAGACGATACAAAGCTCTGTAACGTGGTTAACACAATAGAGGACAGTGCACGATTACAAATGGATCTGCATAGGTTGGAGGCTTGGGCTGGGATGTGGCAGATGAGGTTCAACACAGATAAATGTAAGGTTATGCACATGGGGAAGAAAAATCCAGGCTGGGAATATGTATTAAATGGGAAAACACTGGGGACGACTGACATGGAAAAGGACTTAGGAGTTTTAGTTAACAGTAAATTTACCTGTAGCGACCAGTGTCAGGCAGCTGCTGCTAAGGCAAATAAAATCATGGGGTGCATCAAAAGGGGCATAGATGCCCACGACAAGGAAATAATTCTACCACTGTACAAGTCACTAGTCAGACCACACATGGAATACTGTGTACAGTACTGGGCACCAGTGTACAAGAAAGATATAGTGGAGCTGGAGAGGGTTCAAAGAAGGGCAACCAGAGTAATAAGGGGAATGGGAGGACTACAGTACCCAGAAAGATTATCAGAATTAGGGGTGACTTAATAACTATGTATAAATATATAAGGGGGCAGTACATAGATCACTCCCAGGACCTATTTATACCCAGGACTCTATCTATAACAAGGGGACATCCTCTACGGCTGGAGGAAAGAAGGTTTCTACACCAGCACAGACGGGGGTTCTTTACAGTAAGAGTGGTGAGATTATGGAACTCTCTGCCAGAGGAAGTGGTGATGGTAAACTCAATAAAAGAGTTCAAAAGGAGCTTGGAAGTGTTTTTGAAAGCAATAATATTACAAGTTATGGATATTAGATTAATAGGGACAGAACGTTGATCCAGGGATTTATTCTGATTGCCATATTTGGAGTCGTGAAGGAATTTCCCCCCTGGTATGGGGCAATTGGCATCTGCTTTATGAGGGTTTTTTGCCTTCCTCTGGATCAACACAGTAGAGACACTATATGTATATAGGTTGAACTTGATGGACTTTGGTCTTTTTTCAACCTTATGAACTATGTTACTATGTTACTGTTTGGGCAGGATGGAGATATGTGGACGTGATTTATGACTGTTTAAACTGTATATAAGACCGTGTGTTTCCCAATAAAGTGTGTGTTCTTTCCCTGGACATTAGTCTCGTCTAATGTTTCAGGGACTCGCTATATCAGGACAATTATTGGACTGCATGTGGCTATGCCTCCGCGAGTTGCTATGCTATGACACTAAGGACACCGGGCCAGTTCCTGAGCCCTTCCCCGCTAATACCGTCTAGAGCTGGAAGCTTCCCGGGAGGAAGCAACCGAGAACCGACGGGTATACCTAGCCAGGGTACCGGAGGCCCATCACACTCCCTTCATCCTAATGCTACAATAAAAACAACATCCCTAAAACACAGAAATATCCCAAATGCATGAATTCTCCTTTATTGCATATTTTTTAATTTGTCTTGCAATACTTTTGCGGGTAACCAAAGGCGGGTGGTTTGACCCAGTCCTAATTCTCCAAACAAGGCTGGCATGTGGTGGGACTTAGTGTTACATGACTCCACAGGAGTAGCATGGCAGCTTGCACTGCAAGCTCTGAAGCATTTAAGGTGAGAGAGTGTGTTTCTGAATGAGTGGGTATTTAAATTGTTAGTATATTTATTAGTGTTTGCATGAAGAGGCTACATTGTAGGAGAGTATAAATCATGTTCTGGAGTCTTGTCCTTGCTTGAAGTTACCTCTGCAACCTGGCTTTCAGACTTAGGCCTTCATGACAATGAAAAAAAATCAGGTAAGTCTATTAGTACTCTTTGCCACTTCATGAGATTCATAATTTTCTATATAGCTATGAACTATTTGTTTTCTAAGAGTTGGTGCTCCTCTGTATACCATTTTTGGCCAATCTGATAACATATTATCTTTGAATAATAAATGACAGTATTTATTAACTCTTTGGTTAAACATATGAAAATAACTTGAATAATCAACAACTGGAGCGATATCAAACGTGTTTTGTTCTTTTTCCTTATATTTCATTAAACTAGTTCTAAGTCATTCAATTGCTTCTTCACTTATCAATTCTAAATCTTTACTGTTATATTTTGTCTTATTATTTGATGGTCAATAAATATATTTTTCTTGCAGTAATGTCTCCTTAATCTCAGAAATTGAAAAATGACAGCTACATTCATGTGAAAAAGAAAGTACACCCTCTTTAAATTCTATGACTTACATATCAGGGCATAATAACAATCATCTGTTACTTAACAGGTCTAGAAATTAGGTAATACAACCTCAGATAAACAACAACACATGACATATCACAGCTTGTCAAGATTTATTCAACAAAAATAAAGCCAAAGTGGAGAAGCCATGTTAAAAACTAAGTACACCCTTACTGCTTTCATAAGAATTAAGATGCTAAGTAGCAGACAGGTGCTGCTAATCAAATTCCCTTGTTTAATGGATCATCAGCAAAGGTGGTCACACTTGCTGATGATCAATTAATCAAGGGCATTTACTTAGCAGCACCTGTCTGGTGCATTCAGGTGTGTGTTAACACAATTCCAAGGAGGAAAGACATCAGCTGGGAATCACCTTGGGAAGGGTTATAAGGCCATTTCCAAACAGTGTAAAGTCCATCATTATACAGTGAGAAAGATTATTTAAAAGAGAAAAACATTCAAAGCAGTTGCCAATCTTCCCAGAAATGGAATGTCAGACCCCAATGTCAGACAATGCTTTGAGAAGTTGCAAAAAAACAAAGAGTTACATCTCAGACTCTACAGTCCTCAGTTAGCATGTTAAATATTAAAGTTCATGACAATGACAATGACAGTGCAATTAGGTAAAAGACTGATCAAGTATGGTTTGTTTGGAAGTGTTGCCAGGAGAAAGCCTCTTCTCTCTAAAAATAACATGGCAGCTCAGCTTAGGCTTGCAAAGCTGCATCTAAACAAACCACAAGACTTCTGGAACTCTGTCCTTTGGGCAGATGAGACCAAAGTGGAGATATTTGGCCATGCACAGCGCCACGTTTGGCAAACACCAACCACAGCTTATGGGGATTGTTTGTTACTGATCTGCCTTGGTCCCTGGGGCACAAACAATTGCTGCCACCTCTCCAGTTCTCCAGCAGTCTTGGACAGCTTGACAATTGGCACTAAGCACTGTTATTTTTTTGCTTTTATGCAAAGTGGAAATTAGTGTGAAATTATGTGTGAAGTGTATGCCCTATTTTGGAAACAAGTAAACATTGACAGTATGATAGTTGTGACAGAAAACAATTATTAATAACCAAAACTACTTAATTCCTATATGTTATCATCTTTATATATCTCACATAAACCATGTTTATGTCCAGTTTACCCTTTCTGTAACATGGTTACATTTTCACTATACAATATATAGTGTCTACTATGCTAAAATACACCTCTCAAGTGTCCTGTTTGAAGCGAGGTGGCCCCCATTTTCAGGTACTGCCACGCAGGCAATGGTGATATTGCCCTTGATACCTCACTACAATCACAGGTAACAAGTGGCCACCTCATGGCATATTAAAGGAGAGAGTTGTAGTATGACATCATATTCTGGAACATCGGTACGTGGCTGGACGTGTAATGTATTTCAGTGGTCCAGACAGTGACATTATCGTGGTCAAGGCCAACTAGACCTAGGCCTAAGGCAGCAGATCCAGCGGGAGGCAGTCCCCCAGCTGCCAAACTGGGCGGCAATCAGGTCCTTCTGCTCAAAGGGGCCATTGGTCTTTGATCTCCCCAATTGGCCTATTTACACTATGTATATAGACTGCATTATAAGGTGGCGCATTGTGCTTTTAAGACACAGAGCACTGAGGTATGACATCTTTTTTTTTGAAATTAAAAGTTTTTATTATTCATCGGAAAACGGGTTACAAATAAAGAGTCGCGCAGGACCCAAGACAAATAACATCCGACACGTAGGACGGAACTTGGAACGGTCCGACTAACCGCACGGCAATCAAAAAGACAGATCATAAAATAGCAAGTAAAAGAATGCCCAGAGGAACGACAGTTCGCAGCAGTCGGACTCGTAACAGAAAACGATACCGATGAAAATTTTTCAGTTTTACTCAAAACATACAATAACCATGACGTGGAAGCAACAAGACCACCTGCTATACATTGTGTTATAAATGGCGTATGGTGAGTGGAGATGCATAGCGCAAGTGATCACGAAAACAAAATAAATGCAACATAAACGAACCAAAACAAAAGCGAATCAGTGATACATCAGACGGCCGAGGCCACAGAACAGCGGGCGCAATAAGAGCACGCTGCATCCTACCAAAACAGCAGAGTGCCGGCCGGGCGTGGTCGAAGGCAAGCGATTAACAATAATCAGAGAGGACCTGGCTAGCAAGCCAGGGAGTCCAGACTTTCAAGTAGATATGTGACGTGCAAGACGAGTCATGGGACATTTTCTCCAAGACCCTATGCCTCTCAGTGATGGAAACTATTTCATCGACGGTAGGAGGGAGAGGCGCTTTCCAGTGTCTGGCAATACATAATTTAGTGGCTAGGAGAATGTGTATGAGAAGCTTGCGTGTCGAGGAGGGGATAGGATCGGGGAACACATGTAGTAAAGCAAATTCCGGAAGAAAATCAAAAGGGCAGTGAAAAACGTGGCGGAGCAGGGCAAATATCTCCAACCAAAGCGGCTTCAGAACTGGACAGCTCCACCATATATGAAGCATAGAACCAGACTGGCCGCAGCCCCTCCAGCAAAGTTTGGATTGGGTTGGCCACATACGAGAAAGACGAGCCGGGGTGAGATACCAGCGACAACTGAGCTTCTTTTGGAGCTCTATGTGATTGGTGCAATGAGTAACCCCCCGCATCGCCTCCTCCGCCTCCAGCCATGTATCTAGTGGGAATTCCTTTCCCAGCTCCCTCTCCCAGGCAAGCATATGAGGCAGCTTATGGGCAGAGAAACGGGCCAGCAACACCGAGTACCAAATAGAAATACCCCCTGGAAACCTGGGAGCTGAGTCGCATAAGGCGGCCACCTGGCGGAGGAGCGGGGTCGAGAGACACACCGACGAGGGCAGGGAGCCCAGGAGATGACGGAGCTGGAGGTAGCGAAAAAAGTCGTGTCGTGGAATATTGTGTGTAGATGTGAAGTGTGAAAAAGGGCGCAAAGTCCCGTCCTCGAAGAGATCCCCCAGTGAGGAGAGACCTGGGCGAACCCAATGGGAAATAGAAAAATCAGGAATGAGCAACTCCAAAACCCGTAAGGGAGCAATACGGGTAAGGCGATGGAGAGCAGGAAAGCGTTTGGCCACCTTATCCCATATGTCAATAGTGTGCCTAGTAGTCGGGGGCAGAGGCAGAAGGCGCGGGCGTGTAGAGCGGGGCAGCCACAGGAGCTGGTCAACAGTAAGAGGAGAAATAACGCTATTTTCTTGAGCCCTCCAAATAGGAGGGCGAATGGGCGAAAGAAAAGGGAGAGTTTGCGCCAGAACGCAAGCCTCATGATAAGATTCTATATGGGGAACACCCAAACCCCCCTGCAGCCGAGGCACAAACCGGGTACGATTTGCCACTCTGGACCTGCTTCTGATGCACGTGAAGGAAACAAAACATTTCTGAATAGAACCTAAGAGCCCCCGCGGGGGTTTAACCGGGACCGTCCGAAGCACATATAACAGTTTCGGGAGGGCTGTCATTTTTAAGGCGTTAACCCTTCCCAACCAAGAGAGCTCATAGCCCCGCCATCTAACGATGTCTCGCCTCACCGAGTCCCATACCCTCACAATGTTTAAGGTGTTTATATCGTGAAGTGACTTGGGCAATCGAATACCCAAGTAGGAGAGATGGGACGTCCTCCACTCAAATCTATAGATAGAGGAGAGACGAGCCCTACAACCCGGGTCCAGATGGAGACACATCGCCTGCGTTTTAGAGATGTTAATAGAATGATAAGAAACAGCAGAATAGCGAGAGAATTGAGCGAAAAGAGCAGGGAGGGAGCGCTCCGGGGAGGTAACCGACGCCAGAATGTCATCCGCGAATAACCCAAGCTTGCTCTCATTTCCGTTGGGTAAGGGAAACCCAGAAATCATAGGATCCGTGCGTATGTTAGCCGCTAAGGGTTCAAGTGCGAGCGTATAGAGTAAGGGGGAAAGGGGGCAACCCTGACGGGTACCATTCGTGATGGAAAACGGGGAGGAAAGAAAACCCATCATGGAAATGCAAGCGGTGGGAGACGCATAGAGCGCCAGGACCGCCTGTATGAAGGGGGGGGGGGAATTAAATTTATGAAGAACTCTCGACAAAAACACCCAGTGAAGCCTTTTCGGCGTCGAAAGAAATAAAAAGGCTGGGGCATTTACGCTTAGCTGCGTCCCAAAGGGAATTCAAAAACTTGCGGGTATTGTCGGAGGGCTGACGGCCCAAAACAAAGCCTACCTGATCAGGGTGGAGAAGGGAGGGTAGGAGCGGGGCAAGTCTATTCGCCAATATTTTCGCATAAATTTTCAGGTCGATATTGAGAAGAGAAATGGGACGAAAGTTAGGACATACCGTGGGCGGCTTACCGGGTTTGGGCAAAGTGACTACATGCGCTCTAAGATTCTCAGAGGGGACGACGCCAGATGACATAAAGGAGCGGAAAAGAAAAAGCAGATGAGGTCCTAAAGTAGGTAAGAAAGAACGATAATATGCTGCAGTGAATCCATCCGGACCCGGGGCCGAACCCTTTTTAAGATGACAGATGGCCCTCTCAATCTCCCTCAACTCTATTGGCGCGGCAAGCGATTCAGAAAGTTCAGGCGCAAGGGTGGGTAAGTGTGTAGACTCCAGATAGGTGGTAATGTCTGTGAGTGAGGGTTGAGAAACGGTGGTGTCGCGATGCAAGTTGTATAATTTGGAGTAATAAGCAGCGAAAGCCTCTACCATCTGCGAAGGATTACGAATCTCACGACCCCCACTATCAATAATGTGAGAGGGACGGGATAGAGACACAATTTGTTTAAGTTTTCTGGCCAGAAGGGAGTCGGCTTTGTTGCCTTTCGCGTAGAACTTTTGTTTTAACTTCAACAGCATGTATGCTGTGGAACGGGCATTGATTTCCGCTAATTGGGATTTAATGTGTTTGATTTTGCGCAACAGGGAGTCAGATGGATGGCGCTTGTGGAGAGTTTCCGAGTCGTAAAGTTGCAGAAGCAGGGAGGATTTATCCGCCAAGTGTTGCTTCTTAAGGTGAGAAGCCAAACTGATAAGCCTGCCACGTATAACCGCCTTATGAGCGTTCCACACTGTCTCTGCAGAGAGATCAGGGGAAGAGTTGTCGTGAAAATAATCAGTGAGATGCGCTTGAATTTGTTCTTTATGTGCGGGAGTTAACAACAAACTATCGTTAAGGCGCCAACTGCCTCTGCCCGAGACCGGATAGGAGAGTGCAAGGGTAAGTATAACCGGGGCATGGTCGGACCAAGAGATGGACCCTATGGAACACGATTTGGCCGATTGCAAAGTAAATTTGTCCAGAAAAAAGTAGTCTATACGGGAGTATGAAGTGTGTGGTGCAGAAAAATACGTGTAATCTCGCTCGGAAGGGTGTAGGACCCTCCAAGCGTCAAACAATTGATTGGAGTGTAGCAAAGAGGACAACGTGGAGCCAAGCGTGCGTATGCGAGAAGTGTGTGTGGAGGGCCTATGAGTGGAGCTGTCCAGCTCGGGGAATAAAGTCGCGTTCAAATCACCACATAAGATGACCTGACCCTGCCGTAGAGTATCCAATTTAGATAAAAACGAACTAAAAAATTGAGTGTGGGAGGTGTTGGGGGCATAAAAAGAGGCTATAGTGTAGCGAACGGAATTAACGTCGCATACCAAAATGAGGAAGCGTCCCTGCGGGTCAGGGCATTTACGTATCAAAGAAAATGAAAGGGCATTAGACAAGAGGAGCGAGACTCCCGCCCTTTTAGAGGTGGCCGTGGAGTGATACTGCCATGGAAAGCGTTTGGAAAATAAATTAATCTTGCTAGACTTTTTAAAGTGGGTTTCTTGAATACAAACAATATTGGCTTTGTGTGACTTGACCTCAGACCACAAGGAGGTGCGTTTCTGAGGAGTATTAAGGCCCTTGGCATTAATGGACAGGAGAACTAGATCAGCCATTTATATAACAATAAATAAAAAAAGGGGAAAAGAAAAGGGTAAGAAGGACCCGCAGGGGAGCCAGTCCCCAAAGTGGAGTGAGTGGAGACAACGCATGAACAACCACACCCGACCCGGCAGGACATGATAATAAAAAGACATAATAAAATGTAGCGGAGGAGCATCACTGATTACAAACAAAAAGAAAAGAACATACAAGGAACACAAATAATGGAGAACCAGGGCGGAATGCCCAAACATACTACGCAAAGGGCGTGCTAAAGATGTAAATAGCACTTGGGGGGCGGGAAAGAGTGAGTGAGAAGGACTCATCCGGCGGGAGGCCGCGCAGCCTAAAAAAATGCGTGACAGAATCACATGGCCGTAGATGAGGGCCTGAGAAAAATGTGTGTGTAAAGAAAGAAAATAAAAAAAAGTACCATAAGTGAACAAACCGACGTGTAAGTAAGAAAATAAATAAAAAAAGTAATGTATGAAATAAGGTGTATGGTGCAGTGCAACGTATCCCTAGTGAGGGAAAATATCTGAAGCCCGCGAATGGGCTAAGCCAAAACTTGTGAGGGGCTCTAACCCAAATGCAGCCGGCGTAGCCGGAGTCATGGGAGAAAATGGAGTGCAATTATGTAATGCGCTCTCGGCGTGAAGCTAATAAAACTTAAATAATGCGTAAATAAAAACGACGGAAAAAGGCGGCGAAACAGAAGTAGAAAAATGAAAAAAAAAAAAAAAAAAAATTTAATAGAAAATCCCTGTGTAGCGTGCAAAATGTAGGCGACAGCCAAAGGCCCAACAGGCGATAATGTACTGGTTACCGTCCTGTAGACGAATGAAGGCCGTCAAGTCTTCGTGGACCAGTCCCTCTTCAATTTCTTCTGCGGGGAGAACTTGTCTTTCGCGGCGGAAGAAGGCAGCGGCGCAGGAGCCGAGACCCCATTTATGCAGGAGAGCCATGCCGTCCTCCGGGGTGAGGATGGAAGATGCGGAGCCATCCCTGATAACAATGAGCCTTATGGGGTAGCCCCATCTATAGGGGATATTGTGCGATCTCAGGAGGCTCGTCACTGGAGCGAAGGAACGACGACGCTGGAGGGTAAGTTGAGAGAGGTCGGTTAAAAGCATGATGTTCTGGAAACGAGGAGGGAGATCAGGCTTGCGCCTGGCCGCTTGCATGATTTTTTCTTTGACGTCGTAAAAATGCACCCTAGTCAGAACGTCCCTAGGGGATTTTAAGGATAGCGCCTTGGGCCGCGCGGTACGATGCAATCTGTCGAGATGTATGTCAACGTTGTTACCGTCTCCCAGGAGGTGCTTGAAAAGGTCAATCACGAAAACTTGCAGGGCCTCCTGGCCCATATCCTCTGGAATGCCCCGCAGACGTATGTTGTTGCGCCGGGAGCGATCCTCCAGGTCCATCACCTTCTCCCTGAGATGCATCACCTCAGATTTGAGTGCAGTATGGTCATCCGCGAGGGTGTTGTGTGCGTCAGCGAACTCCTCCATGCGCCTCTCGAGATGATCTGTGCGGTCCCCCAGGCCATCCAGGTCGCGACGAATAGAATTAGCGATATCTTGAAAGTCTTGGCGGAGCTGTTCCCGCATTTCGCGTAACAGAGACTTCATAGTGTGTGAGGTGAGTGCGTGCGTGTCTTGACCCGGGTCATCTCGTTGAATGTCGGCTGGGGAGGGAGGCCTAGAGCGGGAAGACAAGGCAGGGCCTGTAGAGGCATCAGAGTCTTCCTCCTGGTCACGTGGTAGGCCCGACGTGCGAGATGAATGCTTTTTCCGGCCCTTCGGCTCAAAAAAGTTTGGCATTTTCGCAGATTTCTTCGTGCGAGGACCCGACATAGACAGAAAGCAGACGGGATGAGGCAAAACGGCGAAAACAGCCACCGATGGATGCGGATAAAATGCTGGTAAGGCTGGTTAATAGCGGAGCTCCCGCACCCTGCGTCCGTTCAGTTCGCCATCCAGACCACGCCCCGAGGTATGACATCTTAAAGGCATGGGGCACCTTTTTATGTGGTGCAGACACTGAAGGAGGAGGGGTGATTGGGCCTAAGGAAGTGGAAAATGTAAATAGGTAGCTGGGTCCAGCCTCTCCTCTAACCATGCCTCCAACAGAGGTGTCTATCTTTGGGTACCTAAAATGCTAGGGTATGCAAAATGTATTAAAAAAAATTTAAAATCTGGTCACCTTAGTCTAGTTACACAGGCAAGATGGACTGCATGTCAAAAAATGATTAGGACAAATGTTTTGGTTTGTTTTTGGCCCATTCATTTTGGGCAAAGAATTACATTCCCTGCCTATTCATTCCTATTCACTCTCTCACACTCTCACTTCCTCTTTCACCCTGTGTAAATGTTTCCCTACCTTCTCTGACATCTGCTTCCGTTCTTGTTCTTTATCTTCTTTCTTTCATCTTCTTTCTTTTATTGTCTATCTTCGTCCATGTCTCCGTGAAAATAACCTGACGTGACCTTCCATCAAAAAGGCTGGAACTTCTGGGAGAACATTGTCCAAAGGGCTGTGAAGTTGGCGAAAGTTCACTTTAGGACAAAATCACTGCGTTTCGGTCACTTTCTCCCACCAAGTTGGAGGAGCAGGCGAGAGAACATCACTTGAAGCACTGCTATTTAGGCAAAGTTTGCGCCAGACTATGTCCAGTCCTCCTATCCTAATGTGAATTTCCGCCAAAATCGCCGCTCTTTCAATGATGCCCTCACAATTTTTGCGCCAGGTTTTGGCTACAGAGATGGGGATGAAGATAGAAGAGAGAAGATGAAAGAGAGAGAAGACAAGAACAAGAAAACAATATACGTAGTGAACATGGCTTAATATGTGGCCCATTTATAGTGGTTAAAAAACTCAGACCCTCCAACTGTGTTTTCAGCAATGAGTGTCCAAGACACAACCTTTTACATTATTTTTGTTGTAAAATATGTCCACTAGAGGGAAGCATTGGTTAAACAATGGTTTTGATTTGTGAATGCTTTTTATACATTTTTGCTTGGTACTATTGACAGGGATCTCCATAAACACACAGTCCTCAAGGTTGCAGAGACAGCTCGGACATAGAAATGATCTGAAAAGTGGTTTGGCCTGTTTTTATTTATACTGAAAAGGCACATCAAAACCAAAACCAAATCATCACTAACTATACAGAAATCAGTACCTTAAATGCACATTTGCTTCTTTAAATTTTCTAAAGGCCTTTGTTAGTGTATGTGTGTGTATGGGTAAGTTAGTGTGTGGGTATGTTAGTGTATGTGTGTGTATGGGTAAGTTAGTGTGTTTGTCTGGGTATGGTAGTGTCTGTGTCTGATTACATTGCACTCTGAGTTTAAAAACAAGAATAGAAGAACATGTAGGTAACACTTTTTTCTTTACACATTTCAACAATACACTAACATTTAATAATCGGCAACAGCTGATTCCATGTGTTCACTCTACACAACATTACAACCATATGTATTTACATTTGTTTACTCTACTCTCCTATAGGACTCACTACAGCCACTCTGGAAGCTGTTGTCCACCCTGTGGCATGCCCTTATTTCATATATCCTTCTAACTAAAAGTAAATTGGTCAGTATGTCCATTATTTCCACATTTCTATATTCTATTCTATTTGTTCCCTCATTTATATTGTCCCTTTTTATTTATTTTTATTATCGTTTTACTTTTGTATTTATTTATTTAGCTTTCATGTAAATAACACTTTACCATATTAATGTATATCATGCATGTATATTGACACATATTTTACATCATGTTTTCTGTGCAACATCTTATTTTCTATTTTTCTTGCTGTACCATTCCCTTTTCGTTCTTGTCTATAGGAAACCATCACGTTTTGTTTCTAATCTGAGAACATTGATTTTAACCCCTTAACGAAAAACCTGGCATGTCATGGCATGTCATTAACCCTTTAATGACAATTGCCGGTTCTGGCACGGCACGGAAAAACAAGTCGATTATGACAAATGACACGGCACGTCTTTAAACGGGTGCAGAAAGCGATCTACGTTCGCTTTCTTCACCCAAACGGCGTTGCTATAATGCCTCGACCTCGAGGCATTCAGCCTCGCCACGATCGGCACCAGGGGCCATGTCTGGCCCCTCCCCGGGCGGATGCCCGTTTTAAAAGCGTTTAGGAGGCGATCAACGATCACCTCCTAAACTTAAATGGTGTCGCTGGAATGCCTCGATCAGGAGGCATCCAGCGACACCAAACACTTTGGATGGACTGTGACCGCTCCGGAGAGCGGTCACAGCCGCAGCTGCCGGTGATCTTCGCCATCCGCAAGATGGCGGCGACCCGGGAAAAAAAACAATAAAGGTGAAAAAGTTCGCTAGATGGTCTCCAGACCCTCTAGAGAACTCTGGCTCCACTTGCAGGTTGAATACAGGTACTGCATTCAACCATGCAAGTCAATGGAGCCCAGCTTTCTAATCACAGTGTGATTAGTAAAAATAAATTAAAAAATAAAATAAAATTAATAATTAGAAAAAAATAGTAAAAAAAAACAGTAAAATGTAAAAATAATTTCCCACTGATGTCACTATCAGGGTACGAAGGGTACAAAAAGTAAAATCAGCCTTTGTCACGAAGGGGTTAAACAAGCTTAGATCGCTTTCTTCGCTTAAACAGTGTTGCTGTAATACCTCAATGTTGAGGTATTCAGCAACACCGAGATCGGCATCAGCCGCCCCATGTGGCCTTTCCCCATAGCGTCAACGTCTGCCATACTGTCAGGTCATTGTGGGGATGAGCTGGAGACCAATGGCAGGGTAGTTGGCACAACAAAAGGGTCAGGCAAAAAGCGGAGTCAATAAACAAGCCGAGGTCAGGGCAGGAGAGGGCAGTATAATCCAGGAGACAAGCCGAAGTCAATATAACAGAAGAGACTGTAGTACTGAAAAACAAACACTAGGTGGAGTACTGTGCTAGGGAACGAATACCCGTAGGAGTTTAATACACAAGCACCCACCACGGTCAGTGCAAGGGTTTTATGGGTTGCGAAACCCAAACCCGCCCCTCGACATCAGCTAGCTCCACCCCCTTGCCATAGCACTAACGTAGTTAGTGCCTTGCTAGGGGACAACATCCACAGCCCCCACCAATGGAGAGCGCTTAGCGGACGCCCAGATACGCCCCCCCCGCGCCGACCGCACCACGGAGGCACTCGCACCTCGAGGCCCGGGGATGCGGCCTAGGAGACGGTGGCGCCGAACCCCGTTGGGACCCAGAGGATGTGGGGGCGGAAGGTAGGGACCCTCTGCATGACACAGAGTTTAGGAGGTGATAACGAGGCATTCAGTGACACTGCACACCCACCCCAGGACTCACTGTGACCACTCCAGTAACATTTAAAAATAATTATGCAGTGATGTCACCATCAGGGGAACCATCAGTTTATTTTTATGAGCAAGTGCTAAAATTATCGCTGTATCTCCCCAAAAATCCTGACATGGAAAGAGTTAATATACTAGCATTTCAAATACCCACGGGGGTTGTCTACTTTAAGAAAATGAATGGCTAAATTGGAGTGGCAGGGTTCAAAGATGTCCCACATAGGGCATAGGCACAGACTGACCAAAAGCAAAAAAATTGGCCTTTTAGCCCCAAACAACCAGAGAAACCCATGCATGGGTGGTATCACTGTATTCAAGAGATGTTGCTGAACACATATTGTGTTGTTGTTTGACAGTGACGATGAGCCAGGAGCTGTAAATTCACACATGAAGTGCAATGAAAAAAAGCACACAAAAGAATACCACCACAAATTTTGACAAAGGCTGGTGGTAAAGTTAATGCATGGAATGGGTTAAAATACCAGCATTTGAAATACACTGGAGTGTCTAGTTTTCAAAAATATATGATTTGATGGGGGTAAATTGCATTGGCTGGCTTCAAAGATGTACCAAATAGCACATGGGGCAGAATGACCAGATTTGGAAAAAATGGTTTTGAAATAGCAAAACGCTACTTGCATTTATTTCACTATAACTTGCCAAAAAAATAAGCATACAAACAGTGGGTATTTCTTTTTCAATAGCTTTTGTAGATGAGTAAAAGATTTTTCAAATAAAAGTGAGAAAACTTGCTTTTTTCAATTTTTATCAAATGTTATTATTTTTTTTTATAGGAAATTAGAGGATATGATCAAAAAATGGTATCTGAAGAAAGCTGTTTTTGTCCTGAAGAAAACCCAATATATAACTTGCGTGGGTTCACTAAATAGGAGAGACGAGAATTACAGCTAAACATGAGCACCACAAAAGTGGTAAAACAGCCTGGTCCTTAATGGGTTTTAACACTATATATTTCTGTGTAACATATTGAATTTGTATTGTTGACTTTTAATATTATTAATTAAATACCTCTTGTTCTTATTGTAAAGTGTCCATATTTTCATGTGTTAGAGCTCTCACCAATTATTTTATTGGTTTCTTTTTGAAAAATGCAAGTAGGAAACGATCTAGAATGTATTAAAACAATTTTAGCTTAGATGCTGATGGGAAAAATACTACACTGCAAAAAAGTGGCTTAAGCTATGGCTCAGATTGATTGTTCATTAGAGCATCAGAAACGACAAGATGGCACATTTATATTAAAACACACAAACAACAGTTTATTGATTAATCACACAGCATCAATATACAATGTTCTCAAGTAATATATATATATATATATATTTATATAATTCTAAGCACTTTTCTGAATAACATTCACCTTTTAACTCATCAAATATCACATAAAGTTGATATAACATATTTAGCCCGAATAAATATATTGCACTTAAAAAGAAAATTCCATTAGGTGTCACTTCATAAAGGCTTGACATACATTTTGACACAAAATTCCTTCCTAAAGAATGCACTTCGTTTTGCAGACTCTGCGATCACCGCAACAGAACAAAATCACACAGCAAACCAGAAAAATTATGGAATTTTCTAGTCAAAGGAAAATCCAGTTAATAAGTTCAGTTAAGGCTGACTTCTGGCTTCAGCAGAAGTTGAATCCATCCTTAACAACTAAAGATGGAATTAAGAGGGGATCAAGATGAAAAATCAATATTCAAAAGTGAATAAAATCTGTGCTTTGCAAGATATGGTCATTCTCGTTGTGTACCCTGTTGCTATTTTAAATGGTAAAGTTTCACAATTTAAAAATGGACCCCTGTATTAAAAAAAAGCTATCTGGATGTATGGAAAACCCATGGCAAAACCCCCCCAAAACAACAAAAAAAGGAATATGGCATTATCAAGTACCAGAATATCACGTGATCAGGCCTCCCTTGAAAATATACACTTCCATGTTGGGGTTTCAATGCAGAACTGCTGTGTATATTTTTCCAGAGCCCACCATTAAAATAAAATTCTGGTTACGTTGCCATAGGTAAAAGATTTTCATGGAATTATCTACTTCCCGTACATCAAATGTGAAAAAAAATATTTGTAATAAAAGATGCTGTGACAAATATTTGGCACTTCAAATAGAACCCTATGTATGTTGCAATCAAATAAGTTCTAAAATTAAATTTAGAGAAAAACATTGAATTGAAACATTGAATTTTTGTAGCACTATAATATTAAATACTAACTAATATAAAAACAGCAGAGACTTCAGCAGACAATTACTTATATGTACAAAGTCTGGAATAGTGGCTAGGCTTGACATTGCGAAATTGTGCCAGATACCTGGCTAGCTCATGGGAATGAAAGGAGGAAAAACTTGATCCATCTATAACCCCTCACCACCTGAAGCACTCACTATTCAGTACCAATATCTGCCGAGAGGGAGTCAGTCTGATTACAGGCCCAATGAATGCTGCTGGCTTGCCCGGTACTATGTACAATCTGGCTGGTAACATAAAATCTCAAGCCATATTTTATTTATTAATATTTATTTACAAGCAAAAGAAATATCAATTTCATAAGCCGATATTTCTGCTTGAGAGTGAGAAAACTGAGATTATTGCAAAGTGGCCCAAAAATTAAGTGTTTTAATATCTGCCAGATGAAATCAAGGAACATAAGTAAAAAAACATTGTACCAGAGGAAATAAGAAAAGCTGAAACAATGTTATACTCTTACACCCCAAAGATCTAAGAATGTAAATACATAAAAATTAAATACATTTTCCGATAATTCAGAAGTCAGAACATCGGAATACCCATTTTTACAAAGTTTGAAGACCAGAATAAGATTACACTGAAATTCAAAGAGCCTTATCTTAAAAAGTAAATAATTGGCAGCTTCACAGACAATCTCTTTGGAGTGGGATGTGGTAAAGTTTGAATAAACAGAATAAATAATAAAATATAATCTTAAAAAGGATATCTATAATAATAATGGTTAACAGCTTACTTTATGGGGCATCACGTTTGTTCTGATGCACAATATCAAAGCAAGCTGATTATTTGGCAGATGTCGATGATGAATGGTATTGAAGATAATTTGGCAACCATGAACAACCTTAAAAATTCCATACTGTACAGCAACTTTGACCCAAGAAAGCTAAAGATGATGAGTACGGTAGTAGGTACCCTAGACTGAATGTAGCCACAGTAATTTTTTAACCCCTTAATGACAAAGCCCGTACATGTACGGGCTCAAAATGCATTGTTTTCAATGGGTTTAGGGAACGCCCATTGTCCTTAAGGGGTTAAACATACGCAATCTTTATCTAGATACAGATCATATAAAATATTATAGCAGTACTATCAGAATGTATCAGTGATACTCACTAAATGCTACGAAAACCAATGTCTTACAGGTGCAGAGCTGTTTTTTGGCCAATTGATTTCCATGCCCATAATATCCCAGGAAAACAAACAAATAATGAAAACCCGTAAATAAAATGACATTAAAATGACATAAATCTTGTGTTATTGCTAAACGTAGTACCTTCAGTGCACATGGACTGCGGGGATACTGATTCCTAGAAACGTAATGTTGGTAAAACAAACAAAAAAACCTCATGATCCTCCAAAACTCCCTTTCCTATTGAAAGCGTAACTTCCACCTTTTGAAAACTATACAAAATCAGAAAATATAATAGGGGATAGAACATTATTTGAGACATGTGCAAGTTAACAAGTCTCCATGGTCTCTTATGCTTTAAATCTTACAATAAATAATACACAGTTGTAATGAGTGGGTTAAAATAGTCACCATGTTCTATTCTTTTAAAGTTATTGCAGCCAATACAAAAGTGTTCATAACTACACAGCTGTACAGTATTGCATTTAGAGCATACTTGTCTTTTAATTGGGTGCTCCCGTTGTGTGTCTGTTATAAGCAGCATTGCATGCTTCCATGTGGACATATAAGCAAAACGTACTACAAATAATTTACAAAACATGATCACATTTTGCTAATATTGGTATCTACAGTTCCTCAAAATTTTATTGTTATTGACTACAATTTTCTATTTTCATGATTCTGATATGGTTTATTTTTTTCATCCTCATGTCCAGCCATTGATTAGTAGAATAGATAGAGATAAACAAGATATTAGCGATGGCTAAAACATTTCCTCCATGATCCATGTACAGTCCTACTGATCATGTTTATTCCAGATATCCATGAACAGAACAGCTCTCACGTGTTCTTGGCAAGGGGAAATGTCTTGGAAAGACTCATGGAAAACCAGCTCAAGGTTGTCTGCTGGTCTTAAGTTTTCTGTTTCACCATGCCTATTTACAATGTGACAAATGGAGAAAGAGCCTTAAACTATGTTAGAAACAGGGGGATATGTCAATATGTGGGGAAGGCCTCACCAAAACTGTTTATTGAGACAATGTTCAGCTTTTATAATGATACTCCTGTAAGATCAAAGGACAAAAATATTTTTGTGTATACATCATATTTGTATCTCCATTAATTTCCACTCCTCTCAGTTGATTGAATAAAGATTTTGGCCTATTGGTGAAATGCATGCAATGCTGCTTTCATACGCTGCGTTGGGGGGGGCGTTCAACAAGCAGTTTTGTACCTTTCTACATCTCCTTCTTTATAATAGTGCCTAATAAACCTGATCATTACAGTTTTCCTCCATGGACCAGTCTTCTATAGTTGACTCCAGTCACATATATTTATCTGTGTTTATTCATTTCTTCACTCCAGTCATACAAATGGTGTCATCACTGCAGAGGAGTGTCTGAGTCCCTGAATAGCAGCATAAGGCCCTTGCTGGAAATAGTGGTGGTACCTGGGCATGTGGAAAGAAGGGAATGTTGGCCCGCTGCCTTGCATTGAGCTGGCTAGGGCCGTGGGGGTGAGTGGCATACCCAGCCGACTGTAAGGAGGCAGGGATCCCTGGATTGGATGGGAGAGTGGCGTGGCCAGGGAAGCGGTGCTGGTGCCCAGTGCTGTCAGGGATTGAGGGTGCTGGAATCCAGAAAAGCCCGAAGTAGAGGATACCCAGGAACTGATAGACAAGTTATCGGATGTTGTAAAGGCTGATCCTACAAAAGCAAAATCAGATGATAAACAGTCGAGAAAAACAAACACTAGTAATATTTTATGTTCACATAAGCAACATACAATGTATGGAAAAAAAATCAGCACCACAAAAAGCAGATGCCTTGCACATGCCTAAACTCATATAGAATCATATACAACATTGACATCTTCCTTCTAAAAAAGCTTTCACCTCTCCACGAGAAGACACGTTAATGCCTTTTATATTCACTAACGTTGTTACTAGAAATTATCTCTAGTAGGAACCGTGTGTTCTATCTGCATTTTGATGCTAGCTACCTAGGTGTGCCTTTCTCATTATACTTAAATTCACACAGGCTCATATTAATATTATAAATATTTAGTAATATTAAGTGGAGCCTGTCCACTTTTCATTGGTTAATGCTTGAGATTTCCAGTTTGTTGAGGGTCATCTTAGTTAATCAATAATTCTATTAATATTAACTATACTAATGAATCTTCTTAACAGTACAGTTTGTGCTGGCCATTTTTGTAAATCTAAAATTATAATCCATGTGTGAAAGCTGTTCTTTCATATATTTTAAAGGATACACATAATAAAATAAATACTAAAGATGATTTGTGTTTTGAACAATAGAACGTTGAACCAATGTTGCAATTTAATTCACCTCAATTTCATAATATTATTTTTTATTACTATTAAACTGTATTATGACTCTACACTAATACTATTATAGCTGTATTATACATTAAAGAAGGTAGCTCAAATTCTTGTAGAACTATATTCCATCAGATAATCTTCTCATAACTCTCCTGCAATATTCCCCAAAGTTAATTGTCAATATGTCTAGATACATGTTTATATATGTGATTTTATTATTATTATTATTATTATTATCTTTTGTTTATATAGCGCCAACAGTTTACGCAGCGCTTAATACAATACATAAATTCAAGGGGTACGACAAGACGAGAATTGACAGACTAAGACAAACCGACACATTAGGTGGAGAGAGCCCTGCTTTATGTATGTTAATTGTTAGTGTGTGTGACTGTATGCCTTAATATAAGTTACTTTGTATGTTAGGTGGCCACTGTTTTATGAAAGAAAATTGTATTTGTATTCATATATACACACACACAACAGGGTGACATTGCGGTTTTATTTGTTTACTTATGAAAAATGCATAGTCCAGGGCTGGACTAGATAAAATGAAGACTATAGCCTAGCCAATATGTTACAGGTGACAGTCCTATTGTATGCATTTTTTTTTATATAAATAAAGAAATAAAACAGCAATGCCACCCTGTTGTATGTTTATGAGTGTATGTTTGAACACAAATACGACTGTGTTAAAACAAAACACAATATTATTTCATAAAATAATGTATATATAATATGACAACATAAATACATAGATTGATGTTGGGTATTGGTGGGAGGGGACCCCACTGTTATATTTTTGTCCCCAGGGCCACCAAAGCTTTAAATCAGCCCTGCACACAAAATGTAAATCAAAACATAATTTTCACATACATTTTCAATGAAACTGCCAGTACGACTCACCTCTGTTTTGCACTGCTTGACTATCTTCCCCCAAGATGTCATCCTCTGCTCCATATGTCCGAATAGGAGACCTTGCATATGAATGCTTCTGAATGAGACTTTCCACACTTTCCCTGTTCAGTGAGAAACTAAACATTGTTTATGTTCCTACAGGATGCCTGTTATCACTAACAAAATGTCCATACTGTCAGTCTTAAAGTGGCATACCAAGTCTGTAAATCCCAATATCATACAATGAGAAGGCAAAGGGTTATGACACAATGTGTTACATCATAACAAATTTTAAAAAATCCTGATACAGCAACTCAAGATGACATAAGTAAGGAAGCTGTTATACATAACATTCAACCAGTTCTGCATAAGAAAATGTCATGTGTAAACAACATTGGTTGCTAGCGTGTGATCCACAGGGCACTTTTGGCCTTAGGGGTACTGACTAAGGTGACTTTATAACCAATTGATAGATTATTTATGTAACACTCTTATTTGCAACAAGGTTATTATATTACATTTCAGAAAATTAATTTGTGCCATGTGATTTTATGAAATATGAAAAGCTGTCCTTCATGTATTTTGCCACTAGAGGGAGCTTTTTGAAAACAAATGAATGCATTTAGGGATACAGATCCAGGAGTAGGGAGTAAGTGGATGGTTTTAGTTTTTGACAGTGAATGAGACAAACTATATTAGAGATTAGCTCGTTATTAGATTTCTAGGAGCAGGGCAAACATTTCCAGTAAATATGTCTAATAAACTTGAAAGGCAAAACAGTTACAATGGAAGACTATCGGCAAATGTTCTTCAGATTTTTGTTACGTTTTGGTGTCTTACTCATATGTTTTGACACACATTTTCAAACAGACTTCATCTTTGAGGATTTCAGGATTTCAACTTCTCAGGGGAAAGCAAGTTTAGTCATCAAGTTCATCTAAGATGACTTTAAGGATATGTCTGATAAAGCACAGTGTAATAAACTTGCTCTGTTATGTTAATGGTTCTAGTCGGGGTTTTTTAGAGCGAAAAAATACCAGGACAAGATTTTGATTCTACCAAATATGTTCCAACATGTGACCGAACGGCTCACTAAAATATATTAGAACTACTGGTTGCGAAGAGGTTAAGACACTGAGTAGATAAATGTGTTTTACATTCCCGGTCCTGTTTTTGTCCTAGACAATCTCCGGGTTGGAAGGCAGCCCAAACGACAAGAGATATTGTGAGTAAGTAGAGGTGAGGAGAGAAGGGAGCATGTCTACCAACCATCACAGACACCCCACAGGACTCATAATCACAGAGAATGCACACATTATCTCTTAGCGAGACTACCATTCCTGTATGGGCCTCAACTACGAGTTATCTTATAAAGCTGGCATTGTTGTTAGTACCAGGTGGAATGTCTTGGTAACTTTAGAAAATACATATTCTTTATGTACTTCCGGCTGAAATTTTTATTTTGGAATCAAAATATGAAAACCCTACTTTTCATACTACCCAATATTTAAAAAGGCCTAAAGAGGGACACTTTTTTAGTGGTTGTGATTAGGGGCAAGGCTTTTTATGTGACTTTGTAAGCTATTTCTAGCTGTTTCTATAAAAGAGTAAGACATTTAGGAGATGAACAATTAATTTGCATTAACACAGTTTATTATTTCTATAATAAAATTATACGATGGCATTCTGTATCAATGAATACGCTTGCATCTCTTGGGTAGAACATCCCTCCTAAGTATCCATATATTTGTTGTTTTTAAATAATACGTTTTTCCACTTAGAAATGCAATAAATATGCAAATGTTTTGCTGTATTCAGAAATAATCGCAAATGAGCTGAAATGGTAAGGTCTTATTCAGCATTTAACGTAAACTAAAACAAAACCTAATTTTCAAAATAAAAAGGCATATTGTGATACAAATGTCATTAGCAGCTCTCCAGTTCTCCTACGACAAACACTAATAAATCCCAATTATGAAATTTAAGATAAACCTATATATTCATAATGTAATATCCAATTAGCCCAGAATAGTGCAATTTCTGTCAACATGTCATTAAACGAAGTGTTTTTGCCCCAGATCACCTATAGGCAGGAGCTGTATGTGTTATTTTCAGATAAGAACTGATTCTAATCAGTTACAAGAAGAAATCCAATTATTCAGTGGTTTAGTGCCCTAACTGACTCCAGACTAATTCAATTTGTTTGGTTCTCTGAAGATCAATTGACCTGATTTATTTTTTCCCCAAAGGCTGTTTAGGAGACTATCTACATTACACATCTGAACATTAAACCTATAGGCCATTGTCTTGTTACAGTGAGACTTGGGTAGACAGACAACATAAAACTATGTAAAACAAGATGAAGTATGAGAGAAATCTTTTTCAAGAAACAAGGACAGATCGAAACGAAAGAAACAACAAATATTTGTTTGATACCCTGGATACCCCTGAATTCCTGACCCTCCTCATTGAATCTCATCTCCTTCCATAAAGTTGAGTAGCACTACCCATCCCATTCCCAGGCCCCCAACTTGACGTGCTTCATCTGTGTCAAACTCCCTCTAGATTGGGAATCTAACCCTATTTAACTAATGTAAAGTTTATTTTGTCTTTCCACACATGTTTAGAGGCCTGCTAGAAGGGAGCCGTGGAATTTTAGTCTCTATCATGGGTGATTAAAAGGTCATAAAAAGGCCCTGTTCATCTACACAGCCCAGATTAAAAGGTGGATATGGTAGATGTCTGTGGCGTTAAAATAATTTAACTTATTTTTACATTTAGATATTACAATTTATTCTTTTACACAGGTAAACATCTGAATGCATTTATTGCATTCCTTAATTATTGAACATATTTATCTCTTCTCTCGTGGGCCACTAGGGGGAGCCAAGAAATTAGCTCCGTGCCATTTGAGGTGCAAGTGTTACCACTACTTCACACTAGTCTTTCCTACTGGTCTCTCTGCACTTGGTGTCAAATATAATGTAGCTAAATGTAGCTAAAAAAAAGACCAATTAGCCATCCTAACCCAACCCTTTGGAAAAGTAATCAAGAAGGGCATGGCTTCTGTCTCTTGTGAAACTAGTGGTGATGGATATGGTGACATATTCCATCATTTACATTTAAACATAAAAATCCTCCTTTTCTAATACACTACAATTGTGTTCTACTGCTTCATCATTTTATTGTTTCTTCTATACAATCCCTTATTTATATTGTCAATGTTATAAAACTAGAGGGTCATAGGCTAAGATGTAACATCAGGAATTGGAACAACCTTCCAGCAGAAGTGGTAGAGGATAATACAGTGAGGGAATTTAGACTTGCATGGGATATGTAATTGGACTATCCAAATAGGCAAATGATCCGGAATCTAAGATGTGGCCAAATAATTATTAAGGCTTGAGTCTTTTCAATATATCACAGAGAATGCATGACTGTAGACCAGGAGTAGACTTACTGATTGGTCATTTGAACAAGTAAACTTAATTAATTGAAGTATGAATGTCAATCACAGGATTTGTATTTTACAGTAGATCAATATTAACGGAAATCACCCTGCTACAGAAGCACATGAGTGATCTTCTCCACCTCTGTTTTTTTGTTAATGTTAGTAGACAGACACCAAGGTACAGAAAATAATAAAACTTTGATTTGTTCCTATTTCAAAATTTTTACAATTCGCCTTTCATTTAACTTTAGTCATTCCAGTTTTGAAGGATGTTTGGTTCAATGGCTTAAGTGGAATTTGACTTAATTTTCTTTTTTTCTATAGCCAACAAAAATATTGAACAAAATAAATCCAGGCTTTACGAGCAAAATATTTGGATTCTCAGCAAACCCACCTGCCACTTTTTATCTTAATCATACTACTGTAAGGAAAGTTGTGATTTTCAGAATAAAGAGGATAAGAGATGAAGAAATGTCAAAAAGATATGTAGTGTCAGGAGATAAAATAGTCCAAACGTCTAAAAAAGAAAATCCTAAATGTATTCAGATTTAAACCACTGTTGAACTAAAAAAATCTTAATCGAAATCTGAAGTGGTTACTAAGGTATTTTCACTTAAATGCATAGTTTTACATAATTAAGCCATAATTGGCCTCTCAAGTATGCAAATATATTTTTCTATTAATTTAAATTAGCAGATCTGTAATTTTCTTATTTTGTGAAGGCTTTATCACCAAAAACAATACAAAAGCCTTTAAAAAGCTGTTTTAGTGTCTATGGCAAAAAAACGTTCAGTAACTGTTTTTGTGCTACATCTAAATTAAGGGTTCCTAGTATTGTTATAAAAAGTTAAACTGTAGATATACACAATTCTTTAAAAAACACAACACAATGTTATCTCTGGGAGAGGCACCAATCAGTATTATTCCCTGATATAGCATATCAACATTTGTATGAATATTTTTATACTAAAGGTTTACTCAAACGTTAACATTTTTCAACAAATTCATTTATATCATAAAATAATTAAATGAAAAGTGAAAATCACCATAATTGAAGGATACATATGACATAGTTCCCTAGAAGTCTAAATGTCACATAATATATTATGGTTTTTTTTTTATCCTGGCATGGTTTAGCCTGTTCTGATGTACCTAAATTATTAGGGCTAACATGACCTTTACCTAATCTTACATATGTGATCATTTTATGGACTGACCTTTTCCAATAATGTAATAACTAATACTTAAATGTTCACCAAATCAAAAAGCTAATTGTGTATTATTTTCAATAATATGGATATTATTGTTCTTGGCGAAGAGTATGTCAAAATAATCTTTTTTGTGTGCAGTCTAACAAATTGGCAATTGAAGTCTGTTAAAGGGTCGCTAAAATCCTTAAAACCACCTACCATCAAGTAGTAAAATATGGAAACAGAGCAAATAATAATAATAATTTAAAGCTACGTTGTTTTTTTCTATAAGAGCATGGTACGTTTATGGTATGTCTAGCAATAAATAATTACTCAAATCATTACATTTAGGACCTAGAAACCCTTTGAACCACAGGGGCCTATTTTATGCCCATGTTACTACTGGTTTGGAACAAAAATATGCATGAAAAAAAGTAAGATGGAGCACACTGGAGATGTTTAGTTAGCGAATGTAGAGTGAAATAAAAAAAAACATTTTCCATATCTTGAATTGAACATTTATAAAATAGCAGCTTTTTTTTATTTACCTCTCAATATCTGTAAGTCTAGAGGAGTCCCGAAATCCTTTAGCAAATGGGTTGCTGTCAATTTTCAGCTTGGTTATCTGAAAAAAACCCCAAATAAAGTTCAGTTTTATAAAGCATTGATCTATATATTTTTATTATTATTATTTATTTAATTAATCTTATTCTTTGTTTATTTATGTGTTGACGGCAGATCTTGTGATTTTAAGAATGTTACACATATTTATACTTTGCTGATATGTTTAATTAGTATACTTCATTACTTGAATCCTCATATGTATGATTTACAAAATGAATAAAATATTTAAACACCACAGCAATAATCTGTAGGAAATAAAGAAAATTTAAATACAAACCCCAAATGGTTACAAAAAAATAACATAACGAAATAGGATTATCAATATGTTATAAATACGGTAATTAAGTTACTAGTCTAGGGGCTGCAGTTATATCACACTGAAAGGAATCAGATATGCAAAAAGAAAAATACATCGCTAAATTTACTCACTATATATTTATATATATATATATACATATATATATATATATATACATAAAAACTTTCAGTACATATAAAAGAAATAGATTTATTTAATAAAAAAACACAATGCCAAAAATAAATACAATCTATGAATGCTATTAAGGTATTCTTAATCACCAATATACATGTATTCATGTGCTTCATACATTATAAAAATTGCCATAATAATCTATCGTATATAAAAACACAATAAATATCAGGAGAAAAAAATAATATTAAATGAATATAAAAAAGTAAAAAAGGACCAATAATCTATAAAAGCAGACCTCGTTCCCACAGAGGCTTCCTTTCAGGTGGACTACACCAAAGAAAGAGGTTGTATATTAGTGTTTATGCACTAAAACTATCTTAATAGCATTGATATATTTTGTTTATTTATGGTTTATTTGGTATATTTGTTTTGATTTATGTATTATATCTATGTACTGAATGCATTTATTTTTATATAAATATATTGTGTCATTGAGCAATTTTAGCTCTATCTTTTTTCTTTTTTTGTATATCTGATTCCTTTTAGACTGCTTGTATTATATATAATAATATATAATATACAATAATATTATTAATATAATATAATAATATTATTATTATTACTATTATTTAATATATAATATATAACAAATCCAGTGACGTATGGTGGCCTAGGCTGACTAGGCCTAGGGCAGCAGATCCAGGAGGTGTTGTTCCTCCTGCAGTAAAACCAAAGGGTAGATGACCTCTTGGGTGATGAGGCCCCCCCAGTTTGTTGCTCCTCAATGGACCAGTTACAGGGCAGAACTCTGAACTCTTCAATCAGCCCACTTACATTATGGAGACTGTGCCAAGAGGACACAGCCTCCATAGACTGCACTAGACTGCACGCCGTTAAGACACAGAGCGTCGGGCTCCTGTTGTGAAGACTGGCTGCGGAGTGAGCATGTTGGGGGGAAAATCACTGAACAAATCAGTTGCCATTTGTGAAAAAACAATAGTTTCATCAGTAGGTTCTTGTAAAAGGCACAGCGGTATGAAGAATTAAAAAAAAGGTTAGGTGCCTTTAAAATTGTGCAATTTTCAGAGCAGGATCCCTAAATTCTAGAATCAATACACTCCAAATAAAAACCCCAACTCTTCACAAAAATCATTCTGTAATCATGAAACATTTTGCTTAATTCATATTTCTGCTGGGAATCCATCATTGCACTTCAAGTAATGATTTTTCATGGGGAACATCTCCTAAACATTTGTGTTTTAGTCCTCCAAACTCTTGTTCTGTGAACATTGACTTGTGCTTCTTGTACACCTACCGTTCATACAGATATGCCTTGGAAACCTTAACCCTATATTAGCCTTTCACACTAATGCCAGCCCTTAAGGTAGAAGCAGCTTGTCAGGACTTGAAAAAAGAATGGCCATCAATCCTGATTAAATACATTTATTAAAACTACATATATCTTTTAATCTAAACCTAAAGCCTAGAACAATAATGAGAGGGCAGAATTTAGAGATTGGTGTTATGTATATTGACGTTGGTGCGGCTGAAGTTAAATCCCTACCCTTTTTTGTCTCAGTGTTTTTTATGCATATACCTTATGAGTTGTCCGGTACAAGTCATGTTAAATGGTTATCCATCAATGACATTAAAAAGATAGGAGACATTTTTTTGTGTGTTGTGCCCAGTAATTGTACTGATGTTCTAATGGCCACTTTTATAAAGAGAAATCCCCAACTTCAGAAGCTTTTAATATGAGATATGAATGCCTATTGCTAGAAATGCTAAATACAATAAAATATTGAACATTTACAGACAGATTTGCTTTAAAAAAATATATATATTTTTTAAAATAGTAAACCCAATACTGTTTCTGCATGTCCTTGCTAACCCACAAATCTCTGCCATCTCTAAAACATCACTTGACCTGCCCTTCAACTCCGTCCCAGCGTTTTGACGGCTAAAATTGACCTTTATATTTTAAATTATGAGATAGTTTGTTGAAAGTGTAATGTGTTTATCTTTTATCTAATAAGGAGAGGATAAATCAAATCAAGTCCTTGGCAACACATGAAGAAAATGTTCTTATTCAAACCTATAAACAATGCTGGGTTTTATCTTTGGCAACATGTATGTTTATTTCTAAACAGTCATAAATAACGTGCCACAAGCAATCCGTGAGCAAATGCACAGAAACAGGAGCAATGACAAATGATACATTTTTTGGGTCGTTTTTTCCATTTATTGATAAAAAAAAAAGCAGAATTGTTTTAAGGGACATAAAGACACTCACCAGTTGGTTTTGATAGGCCGTAACAGCGGTAAAAACCGTTTCCTGAAAGATAAATGTTCTGAATTCTTCGGATTTGAGATTCAGCAGAGACGCTGTGTGGTCTTTCTTTTTAATAATATGTACCCTTGGCTGGTATTTATGCATGGAATTCAGTATAATCTGAAACGATACACCAAGCATGCTTGTATTACAAATATGATAAAGAGAAACAAACAAATTTCATTGGTGGCCTCACTGAGGGCTGTTTGTTTTAAGTATTCAATAGAAACCCCCCCCCATTGCTTAAAAAATATTTTCTATGTATAATTCATACACAGATAAACTTATATCATATCAAATAAATCATACTATTATTTTTAATATCATACAAATGTTTTATTAAAATACGCAGTGCAGACCCCCTTTAAAATAATATTTATATGGAAAACACAGATTTCTGGGTTACACATATAAAAATATAGAAAGTTGCTAAATGAGTTATTTGCTATCCCGCTTTATACAATGCCCAATATATAATATATAAATACAAACATGAATGCGCATTAATTCATAACACCTCTTGATTGACACATCAACTAACAAATTGACTTGGATGATGTTGAGATGGAAAGGTCAGCTGGCATAATTCTCAGTGTTTTTCTTTAATGCAGAGATACACTAAATGCCCTTCATATAGTATGCATGGACTTTTTTTCAATATACATAAATCTTTGCATTATGGTTAATACTTAGAAGGCATTCTAGCTATTAGAACCTGGACAGTACAATCCTGATATCTCCATTGTCTGGATGTCTGCTCGTGTTTCCTCCTTTAATCATATCATAACTTAAATACCTCTGTCCTCTCCAATTTTTATTATCAGTCCCAAGCACTAGTGGTTGATTGAGTAATGCAACCCTGTCTCATGGTGCTGCTGTTATTTTTATAGCCGCACTGTACTTGACCCCTCGGGGTCCGCCATGTGAAGCGCACACACTTACGTGGCCGTGCTGATCCAATTCATTGTTTGTGAGCTTGACTTTTTCAAATGAAACCATTTGCTTCAGCAACTGCTCCCCGGTAAATGGAGAATCCGGATGAACATACAGCCTAGGAGTAAATGTATATATCGTAAACACTTTGCTCATTTATACACGTACCAACAAACTCATGTAAGTATGACACTTAAACGTGTACAGCTCTATAATGTAATGTAGTGAAGGCAGCCATCATGCAAGTGTGGTACGAAATGTAGAACAAGTGCACGCTACCGTTCAAAAGTTACTTGTTTTTTTCCAATTTTGTCCATTAAAATAACATGAAATGGATAAGAAATACAGACGTTGTTAATGTTGTAAATGACTATTGTAGCTGGAAACGGCTGATTGTTAATGATAATATCTTCATAGGCTTCATCGCTCTTGTGTTCCAATTGGTACGCTGTGCCCGCCAAATCAAGTTTAAGTTTAAAAGGCTAACTGATCATTAGAAAAGCCCTTTGCAATCATGTTACACAGCTAGAAATTTCCTTGTTTTCCATGAAAACAGCTAAGCGAACCCAAACTTTTGAACGGTAGTGTAGTTAAGCCCAGGCCAGACAGATAAGGTGGTCCCTCCTCTCTATCTTTGGGTTCTGCATATGCACATGGACAGGTATCTCTAGAGGCAAGTTCTTTCTTAATTTTTGATAGCAGGTCCCTGCAGCCCCTTTTGCTACAGATGCGGATGCAACATCAACTCAGAGTTGGACCTCTGATCCTAGACCCCTAGGATCAGCTACTGTGAGTTAAAAAGACCTCGTAGCTTTTCCTACTTTGAATGGTCTTTGGTGGCCCAGCTAAAGTCTGTGGTCATTGGTATAGTAATTTATAATGTTTTTTTATTACACAGAAAAGGTAAATTACAGTAATATGTCCTAATGCTTGTATTACGGTAATGCTCTCGTGTTTTATAAAACAATTGCGCCATTTAAATAGTGTTATTACAACTCCTATTAGCTTAATCTCTGGAATAGATTTGTACTTGGAACGGTTTCAATGAAAAGCCTAACTGCATTCAGAGCTGGTCTTAACAGTGTCTTAATTCCTGTTATTGTAGTTTGTATGACAATCAAGCAGTGGTAATAGTCACTAAAATGAATTACAGATGAAACTTGAATAAAGTAGTTTGATGTGTAAATTCTGATTTATTTCCCATTTTCCTTAGAAAAAAAAACATTATTCTTTCTATAAATGGCAAGATAATTTGAAATCAGTGTAAATTATATATCGGTTATATTGAACAATATTTATGTGACCGTACTAACTAAATATTATTTTAATGGTCAGATCCTTATTCTAGAGGCTTCCGGAAGCAGTGATACATGTGGGTTTTGTTTTTCCATTACATAAAATAAATTGTAGATACCTGGCAGGTAAAGGAGGATCTGCTTTTCCAGCAACGAGCCAAGATGACCGGTGATAGGCATATCTGTATCTCTTATTGTCAACCGGAACAATATCCATGAGAACAATGTATTTGGCTTCTGGATCAACTCCCGAAAATGAAACCCTTATTGTTGGAAACATTCTCCTAGGAAAGGTGACAATCTGATGATTAGAATGGTGTCTTACCATTACATAAACATTTCACTGAGCAACTAGGACTTGTCTTATTTCATTGTATACGAAAAGGGACATCATTATGAAAGTTTAAAAGGGAAAATACACAGACATGGAAACATAGAATTTGATGGCAGATAAGAACCATTCAACCCGTCTAGTCCGACATTCTTTTCTATCCAGCTTTAAACACTCGGCCCTTGATGTTGTCTTAGATTCAGGATATCCATATGCATTGTTAAATTCCCTTACTGTGTTAAGCTCTACTCTTAGGCTGTTCCATTTACCTACTACCCTCTCAATAATATATTTATATTATATATATTATTTACACAGAAGTAGCCAAAGGCTAGCTGTGTGCCTGCATCACATACTACAACTCTTAGAATGCTCAGATAGCATCAAAAGAAAGAATGTGTTATGGCTGGGCATGTATCACGGGTGTTATAGTTAGGTCTATGCTAAGATATTTAAATTTGATTCAAATTGTAATAAACTTAAAGTAACTGTTGTTCAAATTAGTTTAGATAATCATTTCATGATTGAACAAGCAAAGCAATCTCTAACACTCCTGCTGCAGTAGACGCAGAACCAACATTATGTGGCTAAAAGTCATGGGAGTTGGAATTTTAAATAGCTGGAGTGCCAGAGATTCCTTGATCCCTGTTTATGGAAGTCATTATGGTTCTCTAGAGAGTGTCCTGGAAATCTGCTATTGTATAACCTATGGATTCTGACGTTATGCCAGAAGAACAAATTATGTGTAAGGTGTAATTTGTCATCTTTATAACTGTATTTTGCTCGATCATATGTTGAGCCTGAAATGCACACACACACACACACACACACACACATCTTGAAATAGTCATTAAGTGCACTCTATTATCTATCAATCTGGTTTTTGTTCCAATTGTTCAACATATGTATTAATTCTGTTAACTGGGTGTCTTAATCAGAATTCCAGTATTGGAACGAATACCCACTAAAATAGCATGCTGTCCAATTGCCATGAGCCATCACAGTGGAACATTTCTCCGAGCTTCATCATTTCAGACACCATCTAGAGTACAACCCACACTAATCCACATGACCTCTGGAAATGAATCCTTATATGATGCTTATACTGTGACAATAGTGAGTTCGGGGCCTGTTCTATACAAATCTGCAGTTATAGCTCACCTTCCAGACTTGGTGATGATCATTTCAGTTCCCAGGTCGTGGAATTTGTCCCAAAGCTCTTTAGTTTCCAGACTGCAGGAAATCTTGGCCATCTCTTCACTGGGAATGATGGGAGTGGTGGGGATTAAGGGTTCTGTACACAATGAGGATGGACTGTTGCTAAACTCCCCATGGTGATCAACACTGGACATGTCACTCAAAGGCTGTCCACAGGATGACTTCTCCACAAATTGTTCTAATGCAAAGGAAAACAACACATATACATAACTTCATTTCCCATGATACAGAGAAGCAAACACAGGAGGCCTTCTTAATTTAAAAGGGATGCATTTCATTTAGAGGCAGTGTGATATACAGTATAATTTACTCTGCATTGACCCCATGAGTACCTGGGGCTTTGCAACAAGGGATGGGTAGTCTTTTGTAGGTCACCTGCTGTGTACTACAGCTCCTATAATGCACAGCCAAGAACCAGATGAACCATAAGAGGACTTAAGGCAGTAATTTGCCAACATCTCAAGATTGTAAAGTTGAGATCAGGGCCCATCTTGTATATCGGTTTGTCTTAGTCTGTCAATTCTCGTCTTGTCATACCCCTTGAATATATATATTGTATTATGTGCTGTGTAAATTGTTGGTGTTATATAAATAAAAGGCAATAATAATAATAATAATACTAATAACAACAACATACTGTATGCATAGTAGCCATTGGTAGAGCCGAAAGGATAACAACCTACTCAACTGTGCCTGCATTACTTTTTATGACAAATTATTTTTTATAGTCTAATGTTGATCAGATCATGTTTAAATGATAAATATTTTCCTTTCCCAAGATAAAACCAAAGCAATATGACAAGTAACTTGTCATTATGAACTGCAATTTTTATTTTATTACTTTGTATAATATACTAAAACAATGCAATAAAAAGTAAACTAGAGTTAGAAAGTGTATGTAACTTCATATAAAACATCAGAGCATCTAGAAGGTAATTACTCTGCCTGGAAAAGGTTAACTGCAATGCAGCATACATTTCCGGTTATGGGCAGATTAAGAAAGGATACTCTTATTAATAAAGGGATTAGGATAAAGGGGATGATTAATAATGGTACTTAGAAGAACAAGAACATGGGCATACAAAGCACAATATTTTACTTTGATCTCAGAAATCAAGCACCACTATAAGTTGCAGGATACCAAAATAAATACATTTAAATAAGAGACAATATATAAAAGTTGTCTGTTGATATCTGCACCTATATTTTGATTTACTTTTCATTTTGTTAGCCTTTGTATTTTGGCAGATTTTGGAAAAAAAATATATTGATCATTACCATTGGGTTGTGAGAAACAATATTATAAATAAATACCACAATTTAAAAATCAGTACATGTTAGGAATAAACCACTTAAAACAGATCTTTGTTAAGAAATCTATGTATGTTTGTGTGTGTGTATATATATATATATATATATATATATATACACACACATATATTTATATTATATTATATATATATATATATAAAATAGCTAGAGTCAGTTCTTCTTTGGGTTTCTCTAATGAAGGTCATTACACTTTTTGCATACAAACATATTGTAAAATTAGAACATTAATACAATCATTAATTTTCTCATTCTACAATACAATAATATATATATAAATATATAATAGCAGAGGACCCTCAGTCATTAAATTGGTTAAATTATTAATTCATATTATTTTTCCATATATATATATTTATATATTAATTTAACTGTTAATGAAGAAGGTCTTGTGTGTGTTAATTTATCTTGTTCGACTATCTTTAGTCTTTTTTTTTCTTTTTCTCTTTTTTTTGGGTTGAATTTCCTGAAATCTGTTCCTGGTTTGTAGGAATCTGCAGTCAGTTTGGAGACATGGTATTAGCAGATATCTCCTGCAAATGCAGATTTGGAGACAGAAGCAAGCAGAGAGGATGATCTGTCTCCAAGCTTTTCTCCTAATCTCCAAAATTTACTTTTGTAATGAAACCATTTAATTCTGACTTGTGCAAGTCAATAGAAGCAAGCAAAAATGTACATCTACATTCAGACTGACATTTTCTCAGAGACGACAGTCATACCGAACATTCTATTTACAAACGGCTTTGTATGTTGTTTTAACAAAATCCAATGTTTTCATCAAATGTCAATCCAAGTACAAAACAACAACTTTTGTATCTATTACATTTGTACCAGGGACATACCAACACTTTAATTTACCCAAGATGGACCTAAGAGTTCCATTAAATAAATAAAAAAATCACCAGCATTGCCATCATAGGTTCAACGTACTTTCTAAGGTTTCTAACATTCAATAGCCGCTGAGTTCATTGAAACGAACTAAATTATAATACATATTTAGAGTGAATAATTCCAAAATTAACATCGTAAAATAATTCACTATAAAGTCATAATACATCCATGTGCCTGTACTGTTATATATTATTTGCTGATTTATAGAGCGCCGTCATATTCCGCAGCAGTGTACAATGGGTTAACAGGGCATGGACAGAACATAACAATTTGGAATATATATATATATATATATATATATATATATATATATATATATATATATATATATATATATATATATACACACACATATATATATATATAAGATATATATACATATATATATATATAATATATATACATATATACATATATACACACACGCATATATATATATATATATTATTATTTTTTTAAATAAATTCTGCTCTTTGAATTCTGTTTTATGCTTTTATGTCTGTTTTTTTTTACCGATCAAGTAATGTAATCAGGAGCCATTTAGATACATTTTTCAGTAATGTATATATATGTATTATTATATGTATTATTAAAAGTACAATTGCTCAATTGTAGTAATATATGGGCTTCTTGTAAAAGAACCATATGGAAGTAACAGTACATCGTAATAAGATCTATAATGAGAAAACAATATATTTATCCTGCATACATTTGTTTTTTAAGGTATTCTAAAAGTTCTTTCACAGCCATCGTTCACCAAGCACATTAGTATGTTTGCTAAGTTAATAATAATACTACTATTAATAAGAATATTAATAATAATTATATATATAATTTATATTATGTCTTATCCAATAAATGACATCATATGCCATCTTGTACGTTAGCAGTGTATTAATGATCTTTTATCATTATACATTAATTGGGGAATGCATTTTTACAAAATTGTGTTTGTTACACATTAAGTAAAAAAAAGTTTATATTTTTTCCCCATAACTATATACCTAACTATGGACTTAACCGTGCGAGTCCAGACAAGAACCTTATAATTGTGCAAATATATTCAGATAAATTCTGCCAGCAAATGGTCTCCTGTATCAGGCATGAAAAATAAGGAAATATATATTTCTTTGAGCATACAAGGTTTAACTAAAAGTAACTATTGCATTGTATAGTTTGTAACCGCTCTATGTATATGCTTTTCATCGTGTTACATAGGAGTTACATAGTGTTTTCTTCTGCTTCTAATTTAGCACACATATTAGGTACATTGTACATACAACCATAATCTATCTAATTTATGAATTGTTAGCATCTTGAAACATACACACATGTATCTAAATGTACATACAGTGTAACTTTGCAAGTACATACAGATCGTGTGTTGCTTTAATTATATTGTGCCACTTGTTAGCGCCATGACTTTACCCTGTAGCCTGCCGGCCATTTAGCCCGCACACAGATACCTCTCTCTACTCACCCAAGGGTTTGATTGTGTTCTCCGATGTCTCCTTGTCCTTGGCTGTCCCACTTGACATGAGAGACGCAATGGAGAAGGCATTAGCCCTGGAGGAGAGCTGGGGTTTGGGAGACGCCGTGTATTCCATGCTGAAGGAGCCTGCCTTTACAGCAACAAGTAGGGGAGCAGAAAAGGCAGATCGCTGGGAGCTGTGCACACTACAGGCAAGGTAAAGCTGGACACCCTTAGAGCCTTTTGTGGACACAGAAGAGCATTATTTGGTGAGGACCTCTTCTTCCCTGTAGGGGCTGCTGCTTGCCTTTGGGATGCTGGGCTCTAAGTGCAGCAGAGTCTTGGCATGGGGTCCCAAGGAGCCAGGGAGTGTCCGGTGGGCTGATGGAAGAAGACTGGCTGCCTCAGTGGGGAGTTGAAGTTGCTCTCACTGCTTGGAGTGTCAGCCTCCCCTTTCCTTAATTTGATGGCCGCACAGATCCTATCTCTGCCCCGGCCAATGGCAGCGCTCCGGCGTCACTTGTGCCAGATGCAGCTGATCGGTGTGATAAGGGAGGTGGTGGGCAGAGGTGCGCACAGTGGGTGGAGAGCACGGAACGAGGGGGGCTGATCAACGTGGCCACCACATTCTCACACCACACACACACTGTCTCCTAAAAGGTCGGTAATTGCCCTAAACAAGGTACACATGTGGCATTAAAGGAGTGGTGGGTGGGGTTTGGGGCCATTTAAATTAAATCCTTGGATGTAGGTAAACTGAGAAACACTTCTCAATTAGGGGTAATTTACAGTATAAGAAGAAAATGACTAATCAACCATCACAATATATAAATGCTTGTCCTAATGTGTTTAAAGGAGATCTTTTGACATCACAATTAAAAATGTCCTCAACACAACTTGTATTCATGTATTTATATCCTGACATGCAGAATACACATGGTATACGTGTGGGGTATACCGTCCTAGTGCATATGTTGGAATACAAGTATCATTGTATATACTACCCTCTATGCTAACATAGCATCCACAAAATGGGCATAATGGTCAGTTTTGGGACAATCTGTTCCTTATTTTATGTCATGATATCCACTGTAAATTATAGACACGCGTGCAAGCAATTAATTATACACATTCTATCTATACCCTATATTACTGAAAGATTAAGTAGCTTCCAATTACCTACAAACCAGTAAACTATCAGCTGGGTTAATCCCTATAACGATAACACCATTCAGTGATCATTTGCCCTCTGTCCACATATTTTCTGAGCTTTCAATGTATGCAATTTATCAGATATTATTTTGTGCCACATTTCAAGATTCAGCATGAAAGCCATTCAATATTAGTGTTTGGTAATATCATATGTTTCTATTGGTTCAGATACCATTTATTGGATGTTGCAATGTCAAGCAAAAAAGTTAGGAAATAGCTAAGCAAATAAACACAATCTGTATGTTTGTGTATGTATGTGTATATATATATATATATATATATATATATATATATATGCATAAAGTTATATTTAATAATTTATAGTTATATACAATACAACAATACAATATTATACACAATACGTATGTATAATAATTATACCATATATATATATATATATATATATATATATATATATACCCATACTGTTTACCCATCTTTTACTTCGCCTAGGTAAACATATCAAAATATTATCCACTAAGCTCTATAGAATTTAATGAACCCTAGCAAAAAAAAGTCTGTATAGCTGACATCACATGAATTCATATAATGATTGTACTAAGATATAACTAAGATATTTTATATTTATTTTGGAACAAAAAAGTCACAGATTCCAATATTATGATTCCAATCGAAATAATAATTGACAACCTCTGTTCTCTCCCACATATAGATGTCAGATTGCTGTGAGGTTTAAATTCGCTGTGGGGGCTCCAGTGAGGTTTTTTTTTTTAAGTCTATTTTGTGTGTGAAATGCTCAGTTTAGTACAGATCATGTCACTTGAGTTTGTGGAGACTTTGTGGCAACATTTGTATAGTCTGCCTCCACTCCCTATCTCCTCCAGACCCTTTCTCAGTGGGGTTAATCCACTTCACAACACACCATTTCCAGCTAATCTGAGCAGGGCTCCTCCATCAGACTCTGGGAAAGTGAGCTGTAGGCAGCCAGTAAAATGAAATTCCATTGCAGGTACACTGCTAAATTTGTTTTCTTACAATGACATATCTCTGGTAAATGTCCAATAATGTCATGTTGTTATTTTTCCTTTTTCTGTAAATCAACACTTGGCATCTGAACCTGTTTTCTGGCATCATCCAAATCATCTGATTCTTGGCATCTCACAAGATGTTCATTTATTTGTTTTATGTATGGATTACATTGGGATTATGACATTCGTCTGTATTAAATACAGAAGGTAAACCTTATCTATTAAGGATGATTCCAATTGAAATATTGTATTAATAATTATGTCTTTTATTTAATGAAAATATGCTTTTTGCTGTTGGATGTAATATTTAGTACATTTCTAGTATCTATCTATCTATCTATCTATCTATTTATCTATCTATCTATCTATCTATCTATCATATATCTGTCTCACAGTTTTATTATTCCACATGAAGAATATAAATACCGTATATAATTGCAGCAATTGATACAATTGGTCTAACTTGCATATAATCGGTCCATTATTTAGTAGCCGGTCTCATACATTTTAAATCATTTGGCATTTTTCGATTCTGTTTAGTAATAAAATTCAATCAAATAGTCGAGTAAATTGTACAATATATATATAAACAATACATTAGCAATGATATATATATATATATATATATATATATATATATATATATATATAAACAATAAATTAATAATTATATATTTTGTTACATTCAATTACATATATATACCGTTATATATTATAAAAAAGGAATTCCATTTAAATCCCTAACCACTAATTTACCTTTTATATAAACTGCTAAAGGCTTCATTAAATCTACCGAATCTCTTGTGTTTGTAATGTTATGTACAATTGCAAAAGTGTGGCCAAGTTAGGAAATAATCCAGTATTTTTATTACAAATTGTCTAAAAAAAACATAAGCAAAACAAATAAATAAACGAATTCTTTATTTCCAATGTATGTTTCTTTTTTTTTTTTTTACCTAGACAAGTCTTTTTTCAATATTTCCGAATCATATTTGCAAATCCACACACATCTTAATATTGAAATCATCTATAGTTTCTACATATAGAATACAATTAATAATGAAATATTTTTTTCTCTAGTGGACATTGAAATTGGTCATTGATAGCCAACAATCATTGTCCTATGTGTATAACACACATTTAGTTCCATATGAAAAACCGCTGTTTTAGTTGTGACCCCCTGCAACGCTCTCTCTTCTTGCTCTGGGAGTCTGATAAGGAAATGACTACAGTCTAGACTCCAGTCCTTATTCTAAGCCCTCTCTCCTTGTTTGTCTAATTAATTTCTTTCACTAAAGCAAGCCTGTTTTTTTCAGAGATCCATGTAGATCAGCAATCCTGATGACTTAACAGTACTTTATATTATAATTCAATTTATATGCCACGCTGGCAGTAATTTAACCCTATCAATAAGAGAAAAAAAATCTTTCCAAAAAATTATTTACATTTTATAAATTATGATATTCCTTTAGAATACAAACAAACTGAAAAAATGAACCTTCATTTAACCCTTGCGATCTTGGGCGTTTGGCTCTCAAAGCGTTAATACAACAGTACAACAGTTTTACGGTATTGTTTTGCCCGAAATACAGAATCTCCCAGATCTTTTCGTCTGCTCATGCTAAACTGTTTCATTAATGAGGAATTAAATTATTATACACAGAATTATAAACATAATTACGATATTGGTAAAACAGACATTAAGACAAAATGATAAAAAATAATCTCTAACTAATACATTATATATATTTTTATATAATATATATATATACACACACACACACACACACACACATATATATACACTTAATTTATAATATATATATAAATGTATATATTCAATTACTTTATATATATATATATATATATATATATATATATATACCAGTTTATTTTATCCGAAGAAAAATCATGCACAATAAACAAGTCCTTACAGAATTATAAGATCTAAAAAAAACCCATCTGATTTAAAAAGAAAGTGAAAAAAATGGTGAATATCCTCTCTCCTTTTATTCCCAGTCCCAGACTAATATATTCTTTAATTTTTACTGGTGTTTCTGTATTTTATTGGTTGGTGTCACTCACTAGGCTTTGCTTAGAATGAAAATCCCAGTTCTGTGCACCTGCTCTGGCCTCTAATCACATTTATTCTGGTTAAAGAGTCTCTCATTGTCCTCCAAACATCCAGTATAAGACCCTTTCATAGCCTCCACCTAAAACCAATCTCCAGTATTATTTTATAAAATTAGGCTATATTTCGATTGTAATTAGATAAGAGTTCAAACATGCAGAAGAATCATATAATGAGTAACTCGGTTTAGAAAAAGTTTGCATGTAACTGAAAGGTATCCCATCTGCTCAATTAAAAATGTTTATTTTTTTAGCTGTCTAAAATACTTGTTAGCTTTGATGTACAATCCCTATATATTTTTATAAATCCCACATGGCATGCAGGCTGGGTAACATAATCATAAGTTACTTTCTCTAGCCACTTTTGCTTTGAAATACTGAGAATTTTTCATATTTAAGTATATAGTAGTGTTGATAAATTGATATGTATTTATATATATAAATACCTTAGGGAAAAGTAATTCTCACTATAAATACATATGGCTCATAGCTTGAAACACACACACACACACACACACACACACACATATATATATATATATATATATATATATATTTTATTTTTTAGTTCAAAATATTAAAAATGATAAAAGTCAAAACTAAGCATATTTAAAACTACCCAAAAGCTTTTAAGAAGGCAACACAGCCTTTTCCACCTATCTCTTTTATCTACTTGTCTCATATATACTACATATTCAAATTAAATGTGCTGTTCCACCTACTCTGCTGACATTAACACATATAGAATTAAAAGGCACATTACAAGCATCATTCATAGCACTGCTGCTTTTAATCATGTAAAAGTTTGCCTCATTCATATTTTTTCAGGCAATGACTGAAATGTAATACAAAAGCAGATTGTTGCCATAGAAACTGAAAAAGGCTTCTTAAAAGTTATTTTATGTGATTAAACCTTCAGAAGAAAGAAGACAGATATCAGCTAAGGTTAATTTGCTTAAGGTGTTAGCTAGCTCCATTAATGATTTGTTTAAGTGGAACAGCACCTTTAAGTTAGCCTGTTTAAATAAAATTGACAAAATATGACATGGTTGACTACCTGTTTTTGGCACAGGCTGGGACATAAAATGTTAGGGATGTTTTTAAAGAATACCTTTTTATTTAGATATAAAGTGTTATAGTTACCAGAAGAACACTTTAATATACAGTAACAATTTACTGAGGTTCAATTTTCTACCGAATACAGCATCATGTAATTAAAAATACAAAGAGTCAAATGAATACAATTTATCACACATTTTAAAGTGGAACTGCCATCTTAACAGGATTTAGAGAACTTTACTTGTTTATATGAGATATATTATTAATATAAGTTGTACATTTTGTTTTTCAGTTAGTGTAATTCTTCTTGATGGTATTTAGTTCAAAAGTGCCTATTTTGCAGTAGCTGAGATCTGTGCCAAAAGTTGGCAAAACTAGCATGATTCAATAAAAATTCTTGTCTTGAATCATCCGACAAACTAACAAAAATTGAGAGAAAATGAATAGGGGGGGGAATAATCATTACATTCACATACACCCACCCATATGATCTATATATCTGCTATATACTATCATCTCTATCTCTATGTTAATGAACACACATATCCTAAAAAAATGAATAAAATGCATAATGTTACAAAATCACAATTTTCTAGTCTGGGGATGATATTCATCTTTTATCATTGGTCTTTCTTTCCTATATATTTCACAACATATATTAGAACCTATATTGTAGATTTTGTATACCTATAACTTTGGGAATATGACAGAAACCATATAGTGATGACCCAAGTGTTTTGAAATGCCTCTCATTATTTCTCCATGTAAAAAGTAATTGTACAAAGTCTATCATAGTAGTTTACATGATGAAAAGTGCCCTTATCTGTTGCATTGATGGAAACATGCATTCTTCACATTAGTTTTTCACAGGTCTCTGTATTTCTGCTATGCTGTTTTAAATCTCAACGATTGCAGCTGACAGCGAGATTCAAATCACATACCTGTGACTTGTCTTTGTAAGTTTCTATATATTCTGACAATATTGTATAAATAATAATATTTTGTATAGTACATGGGCATTTAATTAATAATTCTGATAATTTCTAGGCTAAATATGTGTGTTTGTTGGTAGTAGGTTCTAATCTGACAAGGTACCAGCAGGCGTCAGATATGGTTTAGAAGAGAACACTGAGAGTATGGAAAGTTTCACTATTTGACCCATCCTTTCACACAAGAGGCCTTTTTCTAGTTTTTCCAAAATATTGCCATGGATGAATGTCCATGGTCTGATTCTTGCATAAAGATGCACAGGGATACTCTTTTAGAACAAGCTCAGTAGGGTGCTAACACGTAGGGTGAAACTGTCACAGGAAAGACACATGAAGACTGGGTTCACTTGCAAGTACGTAGTTATTTCATACTAATTGTTTAGACATCAGCACAGGAATTCTGTAATGTGAACTCATTTACTGGTCTTCTGGACTCAACAATAAAACCAAACAGGCCCCTTCACAGCCAGATGAATTCATCTGCAGTAGAGCTTGGTAGGATTTTTGAATGAAATGCTGCAGGACCTTCCTGTCTAGCTATTCACGTAAACCATGCTGGGGCTCAATATTTTGTATGCAGACTGTAACAACCTACGTAAAGACCTTTATATGCCTCAAATAATTTGAATCCCAAAATTCCTAAAACCCTTTTTTTTCCCCCCCAAGGCGTTGGCATGGTAGCAAGCATAGGCATGAAGTCCCTTTTAGTGGTCAATGTTAGGAGTGTAAATGTAAGAGGTGATCACCTCCAGATATGTCACCCACCTTGTAAAAAAAGCTGGCACTTAACAACATGCATTAAATTTGTCCATCGAACTCCATAGTAAAGCATCTCAATGTCACCTACACTGAAAGGACCCCAAAGCCAGAATATATAAGCCTATTAGCGCCTGACTTGAATCACGTTCAGTGGAGAGAGAGTTAGAAAGGCTTTATTAAGAACTGAGACTTGACAATTAGATTATAGTTCAGTTGCTGGTGGATAATGTGCTAAAAGCTTTCTCACTCAGTGTAACTCCTTAATGAAAATTATTCACACTTTGCAGGTTATTGCACACACATATGTCCAACTGAGGATATGGTCAATGGGGAACAACGATGCATAGGCACACTTTTATTTCACATACATACAGCATGTATAACAAGTAATACATTCCTAGTACTGGTCTCCAAGCACCTATTAGGATCAATAAACAGATGTAATATGCAGTTAATTTTTTGCTCCATTAGCGGGCACAACTCTTGATTAAAGCAAAGTAAAACACTTATTTCTACCGTGGTGTGTGATACATGATACATACTGGTTTTAATTTAGCATTCACTGGTTGTAGAAGAATGCCCTCTATATTTTTGAATGACAATGAAGATGATAATGAACAGCCAGAACATGTCCCACCAATTGAAAAATATAACATTTCTATAAAATAATACTGGGTCTTATGACGATGAAGATGATAACACATTAGTAGCTCTTACTAACAGGTGTATAGAATCTAGCACATAGGCAGCCATCCCCATTGAAGATTAGGGTTGTACTGAAGAACTCAGTTACTTTAAATGTGGCACTGTCATATGATGCTACCTTTGCCACAAGTCAGTTTGTGAAATTTCTTCCCTGCTACATCTGTCCCTGTCCACTGTAGGTGCTATTATTGTGAAGTGTAAGCATCTAGGAGCAACAGCAGCTCAGCCACAATATCACAATAACACACACAGGGTGAGGCTGCTGAGTACTGAAACATGGAGCGCGTAAATATCTTCTGTCCTCTGTAGCATCACTTATATACAGAGTTCCATACTGCCTCTAGAATGGATATTAGCACAACCACTGTGCATCAGGAGCTTCATGAAATGGGTTTCCATGTCCAAGGAGCTGCGCACAAGCCGAGGGTCACTATGCACAATGTCAAGCGTCGATGGAAGTGGTGTAATGCACACTGTCACTGGAAACAAGTGGACAAATCTGGGTTTGGGGGATACCAGGAGAATGCCACCTATTGGAATGCATCATGCATACTGTAAAGTTTGGTGGAGGAGGGATAATGGTTTGGGGATGTTTTCCATGGATTGGGATTCCAGTGAAGGGTTATGTTACAGCATACAAAAACATTTTAGACAAATGTATGCTTTTGACTTTGTGGCAACAGTTTTAGGATGCCATTTCCTTTTACACCATGACTGTGCCCCAGTGCACAACGGAAGATCTATAAAGACATGGTTTGATGAGTTTGCTGTGGAGGAATTCAAGTGGCTGCACAGAGCCCTGACCTTAACCCACTGAACACCTTTGGGATGAATTGGAATGCTGATTGCAAACCAGGACTTTTAATCCAGCATCAGTGCCTGACCTCACAAATGCTCTCCCAGAAGAGTGGAGGCTAAAAAAAGGGGGAAGGGTCAACTCCATGCTTTTGGAATAGATGTCCAACAAGCTCATGTAGGTGTGATGGGCAGGTGTTCATATACTCTTTCACTGTCTTCTCTACTGCTGTCAACACCCACCAGTAACTGCTTATATTACGACCAAAATGCTGCAGTTAGCTGCTTGTCAGGCCAACTTTTTTCCAAAAATATTTGAGAATATAGGGAACATCTCTTGCAGTTTCCTTGTAATAGTAGTCACACTGGCGGCCTGTAGACCTCTTAATTAGTCCACCACTGACATTCTATATGTAAATATCTTTATGTCCTATCTTTTCCTCATTGTAAAAAAAATATATTTTGAGAAACATCTAAGTGCCCACTCTTTTTTTCCAAGAGTTTCTGTGTGATATCAAGATATTTATTAGTTTGTGTCCAACTAGTCCATAAACCACACCAGGTGGCAAAAATCTATGTCTTGTCTTGGTTTCTTAATAAATAATTAAGTGGAAATTTTTAAAAAATATATATTCTGAACCCTATTCCCAAGATGTTGAAGTTCCAGTAGTTGAGGCGTTTTTTGCTCTAAGTACTGCAATGAGATCTTACTTTTCACCTAGCAATACAACTAACTGTACCATGGAAAAGAAAATTTGTTTTGGAAATAAAGGGTTAACGTTAAAAAAACTAAAAATTTATGTATTATTTTTTTTAAAGCAAATTATGTGGAGATGAATATCGTAAATAACTCTTCATGCTGGCCTCTAAAATAACCTACATAGACATCCATGAGCTGAATTAAAGGTGCAGTTCCACTTATCCTGCTAAATTTAATATTTTAAACATAATATACTACTTTGTCTTATTCAAAGCTTAGAGCTCTGAACAAATAGTGTATTCAAAAATCCTCATTTGGAAATAGACAATCTCAGCAGCTCATTGGATGTGACACTCGAGATACTTTCACTTATAATAAATAGTACAACTTTCTAACAGAAGACCCAGAATGCAAATACTTAACAGGAGCTGGAAAGTAGCAAAGGAGGAAGGTGAACTTGACGTGCTATAAAAGTAACAACCAGATGACTTTTGACAGACATTGCATTTTAAGTCCGCTCCCTTTCTTGCAATTAATAATGTCTATGAAATCCCTTCTGTCATTACTTAGGGTCTGGAGCACTTAAAGTGTTTGATTCTGTTTCAGGAATTCTGCACAGGCACCTCAACTCTGATGGTTTATGCTATTGAGAGATGTCATTTCCTGATCCCTACTGGTGAAAATAAAGTTCAAGCCATTCCTGCAAGATGTCTATTTTGCATAATTTTTCATCCATGATATCTTTTTTTTTCTTCAATCAAAGACGGAAAGTGTCAATTTGAAGTGTTTTTATTTTCATATATATTTTTAATTTGTGTATCTTGTCTTTCATTGTATTCCTTTATTGTGACTCTGCAAGCAATACACTTACATTTTACTTCTTTGGGTCAATCAACTGGGTTTTAGATGTTGTTATGTAACTTTTATGGTCAGGTTATGGTAAGGTTATGGTAATGGCAGCTACAGTGATGTATGAATTATAAGTGAAATGTGGCCTGTTGTGCAGAACTTACAATTTATGGGTTAAGTTCTAATTAAAAGTAAAATATTTAAAAAAACACACATATATATATATATATATATATATATATATAAATAAAATAAACATTATATAAAAGTGTATCTGACTCGTAGAACAATTCTTCTGTAATGTTTATAACTGGCAAGCTAACCCTTGTTTATTAAAGCAAATGAGTGCCCCCAGATCAAACCCTATACCCTCCCTCATTCATGTGAGAGTAACTGAATAGATGAGAAATGTAGTTTTGTGTAATGTTATGCCTTTTTTTGCTTGCAGTACTTTATTTAGCTGGTATTTATTTAGCAGTTATCCATTACAACATCTAGGCAGTCATGTTTGACATTAGATGCGCTGAACATGGGTAGGGGCAAGATGGTACCTGCCTTATACAATCATACCTCCGTGAGCCCTCAGCACAAATACTGAAATGAATATTTCCTATTGCTAAAAATGAAACTACAGCTGCTATTTATGAAATTGTTCAAGTTTAGCCCCATTATGGAAACATGCAAATCAATTCTAAAGGTGATTGGAAGCTCCAGTCTTCCACGGTGGGAAACCCAGGGGATCTATATAATCTGTAGAGCTTCTCTCTTTGAATTATCACAATTTTATTTAATAAAATATTTTTGTTGCTTTTTAAGACTATATTATTTTTTTTTATAGTAGTTAGTATAGATAATGGTGCAACAACATGTATTTATTAGTTGTGATTTTATTGGCACTCATTGTTTCTATTTTTCATTGTTCTATATGTTTTTGTTATATGCTGCTGTTCTTGCAATAAAAAGGCTGGTGGATGTGATAAAACAGCATAGATTGCAAAAAGATAAATGAAGGCATAACACAAAAGACAGGCAGAAACAACTAATCTTTATTAAGGAAATTGGTTACAAAAATGTGGGAATATATGAATTTAACAACCGGTCACACACATCAACCATCTTAAGAGTGAACTTCCACCATCCCAGAGGCATCTAAAGATGGTAATGCATCTAGACCATGATTTAAGAAACATTTAGAATTATTTTGTTTATGTTGCGTATTTTAAATCGTGTTAATATTTTAATGTTTGGGCTAGATCATATGCTGTCCAGTGGGCCTTAACCATAATCATATAATACATACAAAAATATATGACTGGCCAATCAAAGATACAAGTATTTAAAAAAAATACATAAGAAGCAACATTAACTTTAATGGAATATATTCTCTGCAAAGATTTTATGTTCCATAGTCTGAAAGGCCCTTCTGAAATAGTCATTACCGAGTTGGGTTGCCATAGACACGTTGCCCAGTCGTAAAGAACAGGGAGAAGAAACAGCAAATGCAAGCTGGTCCTAGTTAAAATGTATAGGAAGCAAGGTTAGAACCATCTACCCGTATCCTCATTCCTCTAGTGATCTGACAGTTTTCATTGCTCTTAAAATGAGAGGATAATCCCTCCACACTCTCCCACTGAACTAGAACCCACTCTCTGCTTTTACCCTCAGACGAGCATGGAATTGGCTGGCTCTGGATTGATATAAAGTCCCCTTGGTGCTAAAACTTTAACAATTCCCTAAACAATGGTCTAGATGCAACAACTTTAGTTCATATATATGGCTTGTTCAGTTAGTGCAATTAACCCAAGTACAGCTTTGGGTAAGGACAAACACAGAAGTATTCAATATATTTTAAATATTTCAGAGCCAGCTTTATCAGGATTTTATTCTCTGTAAATCCATAGGTTAGGGGCGTACTTCAAGTACATAAATCGGCGTCTATTAAATAATACTGTGCTGCCACCCGGAAACATAGCTGCCGCTCCCTCTCTGCCAAAATATACAGTATATCACAATAAAAAGATGCCCAGGCTTGCTTGTCAAATAATCACAAGTTTATTTGCATGAAGAGCAGACCTCAACACATACATTTCGAGGTGCCCACCACCTCTTTCTCAATGTAAGTGCTCCCCATGAGGTCCAATCTTCATGCAAATAAACACGCCTGGGCGGCTTTTTATTAGGATTTTATTCTCTCGCATTTACATTTCAGAAGAACGAACAAGTCATTGAGTGTCCACTCCTGAACATTATTAAAATTGTACGGTAGTCTTGTACGGTGTTCGAGAATATGAAAGATATTTACAGTATACATGCAATTATGAGTCAATACATATTGGACACATATGACACACAGGAAGTATATTATTTTATCAAATGAGAATTAAGAGAATGCCCTTCTTTGGATGAGATGTGGATATTTTAGAGAAGTAGGGCAGGGATAGAAATTCAGAAAAGTGTTCTAAAATATGTTAAGGTTGTTAAAGGTTTTCATTTAACAAATTGTATAATTGCACATTTTCTGAGAAAAAAGGTAAAATGTACAAATCTGAAGAAACTCTGGAGAGAACTAATGACTGGAGCAACATTCTTTTAGCCATAAAACATTCAAAACAATGCCCTCTTATAATCAGATGATCGAGTCTTATGTTTTCGCCTGGGCTGGCAGGTAAATCTAAAAACAAAATACACGGGGCTTTAATGCAAAAATCTTAAAGGAGCCAATAAACCAGGTACAGTTAACTTAATCGTAGTCAATGCTACAAGCACATATGCAGCTATGTAGAGAGGCTATGCAAATGTGAGAATTACATCACTATAATACATTGCTTCAAAACAAAGAAACAGGTGAACAATACCTTTTTTGCATACAGTTATATCCATCAAGTTTGTTTCGAATGGCCCTCTTAAAAGCCCTAGATAAAATATTGGCCAAGCTGTTCTGTGGACAGGGACATCAGACCAGTTGCAACCAACATGCAGCTACGCAGCATTACAAAACATACATACAACAAAGAATGACACAACTGATGGTAACTGAGACTGTGAGCAGGGTTTGTTTAATTTCTAGAATAGGAGCTTCTCACTTCTCTGTCCTTTTGCTCTTCTTTTGCTCCTATTTCCCCTCCATTGTCTCTTCCCTCCTTTCCTCTATCCTTTTATTTTCTCTTTTCTCCTTTTTGTCTTCACTCATTTTTCACTCTCGTTTCTCAGTTATATTTATTATAATTTCTCTTCTCCAGCCTTTCTATCATCTTTCTCTGTACTCACTCATTTCTCTCTACTCTTGTCTGCTTATCTCTCCTCTCTCATAATTCTCACTCCTTTACTTTTCCTTTACTTTTCTCGCCCTTCTTTCTCTTTTCCTTCATGTTTGTCCTCTCTATACTCTCCAAAACCAAACATTTTATTCTGTAACCCAAACGGGTAACCTACCCATGTGATCATGCCCCAGCCACAACCTCTCAAAGAGTGTTCAAGAAACAGCTGAAACGAGGTGGCAACCCTTGCTGTGACCTAGGTTGACTAGTAATGAGATATACTCTGTAATATCCTGCTATCAGATGGCACCACCAGCTAGGAACACCCACAGCAAGACATTAGACCATGACTTTTTTCTTTTTTGGCAGATGCCTGGATCTGGGACAGGGACATTCCATTTTTAATACTTCACTATTCTTGCACAAAACATGCAAGGCAGGAATAAAAACAACCTGAATCTTGTCTTTGTGTTCTGTAAATATGCATCCTGATAAATAAAGATTGAAACTGCTATAAAACATACTGCTATAAAATAAGATACCATATTGGTTGGATTTATTAGCAGAGTGAGTTGATATTGAAACTTTACAACAGATCATTAAAGTGCTACCAAGCACTGCCAGACTTTTTCTTAACAAAAATAATAAAATAGTAACATACATAATGTATCTTGTTGATATTTAAACTTGAAAATGTCCTATTGTATATTTGTTTATATCAGCTGTTCCAGTGAAAAAAAAAACCTGACAAAATCCAAATTTATTGTCATCTGTATAGTGCAGTGCCACAATGAATTTTTTTCCTTGTATAAGAAGTGACAGGGGAGCGTACCTAAGGAAGTGAAGGCGAAGCCCTCTGCTCATATGACTAATTAGACAGGCTTCATGCTGTTTTGCTCTTTTTGATGCTGATCCTTGTACTAATTGTCAGCTTGTTTCAAGAGGAAGGCTTTGCTGAGTTCAGATGCTGCAATGCCATGTTCACCTTTAGCTTTTTAGATTAGAAACTAATGCAGGCTGACAAGAAGCACACTGAGAGAAAGGCTCAGACCAACTGAGGAATCTATTTTTTAAAGGTACAAAGTCTAGAAGCAGGAACTTCTACTGACCAAATTACCTTAACAATGATTGGTCGTGTCATACTGCAATACAATTCAAGTAGAAATGTGAGGTGGAAAAAAATAAAATGTTATTGAATATTAAAAATGGTGCATAGTAGGAAGTAGGACAACAGTGTGTGACAAGATGTGAGAAGAAGGCATTGGTGGCTGCAGGGACGTTTGTGAGATGTTCACCACCAAGTCTTTTACTGCTTATCCTTGGTAAATAGGTTGTCCTTGGGGTTCATATGGCTTTTACTAAAGGATAACTACCAGGAGAGTTGTTTTCTTTCATTGATGGTATAGTTATCTAGGTACCTAGTCATGTGTGCTTTGCAAAACTTAGCAGAACAGCAGGTTGGAGAGTGCCAGAGAAGCATGGGTAGGTAAGTGTACAATGTGTGCTAAGTAGGTTTTTTGTTTCTTGAAGCAGAAGACCATAAAACCACAAGTAGAGGTATGCATGGGTGTTTGTTAGTTCCTGTTTTCCCCAGTGTATTTACAGACAATAAAAAGACGGGAAAGCTGAATTAATTCATTTTGATTTGTAGCTCTTTCACAAGAATCCTCCACTCGCTCTTACCCTTTTGGGAATATTCTGGAAGTGGACCTGCATGACTAGTTTAGATAAGTTCCTGAGAGCTGCAGTGCCCTGAGTCCTCCTTTATATATTGTACTGCATTGGTCCCTCAAAGCCTTATACTAGGCTTTGGAGATAGCTATCTGTGCAATGTGTGCTTGCATGGTACTAAAGAGGTGTGAATATTTGACAAACCATTGGATTCATAATAATCTAATGTACAATCTGAAGGCTCCTATGTGTATAATATAGAATTAATTTTAATGATCATTATCACAGAACACTTCTAGAGTAAGTTTGAGATAACTGATCTATATAGCGCATTGACTTTATAGATACTGTATTTTTGTTTCTACTAAACAAATGTGTATGTGTATATCTATACGTTATCCTTTCCTTTTACATACAGTTGAGCTAATGATAACAGACATATTGACGTCCTGTGGCTATTAGTGAAGTACACACTGGAACATGTGGACCAGCAAAAGAACCACAATAATTACAGAAACAAATCATAAATACAATATGGAAATCCATAATGATAAAGGTACCTTTGGTGCCATTTTACATCTATAGCCTTAGGAAAAAATCTTAAGAAAAGATGTAGAACATATGGCACAGAGAGTAAATGATGACTGTGATCAATTAGTGCTGTTCAAGTAAAAAGAGTCAAAAAGCAGGGCCATGAAAATCCACTGGAAAACACAAAGCGCAATGTGTTGTTAGTTGTTTGATCTATCCACATCTCATACTTTTTAAATTAGAAAGGGCTCAATCTTTATGGTTGGATTAAGACTACAGTATGACGGCAATCCTAGGTTCCCTTCTGAGAAATGAGACCTGTGTGTTAGGATCAAAGCTTAATATTTATATGAAAAATGGGTTAAAAGGTAATTCTTCAATACAGTGTTATGAGAGTTAATACATGATATGCTGAACAAACTGAACAAAATGTCAATATGGCTAGATGGGTAGATACCTACATACATACATTGATGCTTGTTAAAATGCATTTTAATGGTTAATTAAAAGGATAAGCAGTATAACTTCAGATAGAATATCATTGGCTGAATGATTATTCAGAAAAAATGCAGAAGAAAATACTTTATTTTAAACATAAAAAAATAAACACAAAAAAACCCATAAACTGGAAAAATGTAAATATTTTTATTCTACATTTACTATAAAAATATAGCAAAAATGTACTTTTTAAAATGCATTTTGATCAATGCTGCATTGCTTGGTCACAATTGTGTTCTTGCTTATATGTCTGTTTTTCATACTTATCACAAGTGCATGGGTTAGTGGAAATTCCAAACCTCATAGGGCTACATATAACCATATATGTCCATATCATCTAGTATTTTGATATTATATGTATACTTCTAGTATGTTGACTTTAAATCAGATATTCTGAAAAGCAATCATTAACAAAAGACTTACATAAGGAAAACACATGCAGTCAATTACTACACCTGAAATATGTATTCTTCCGACAAAGGACTGAATTAAATGCCAGAGATAACTCTATCACAAGTAATTGAATAGCAATCTTCACATAGTTTGCAATGGGAAAACAGAGATATATGGGCATAGATTCATTAACTGGGATAAAATTAATCCTTGCTTTTATCTCATTTCTTTCTATTATAATCCATGCAAGGATTGTTCATCAAGTACTTGTGAAAGATTGATCTCTGGCAATGAACCTAACCCAGCATTTTAGGTTCCAACCAGCAAACCTCCAAACATTACAATGGCCAACAAAAGGGGCACTTTTTGTTTTGAGAAGTGTGGTTAGAGGCATGGCTAGGGTTAGGGCATTACAAACACTTTTATATTTCTCTGTGACCTATCAGTACCTATTTATGTAATTTAATAAGGTATTTATTTTACAAGGATAATGTATTCTAATGACACAATTTAAAAACAGATCACTGGCTGTTTCTAAACACATTTTGTGATTTCTTGGCCTGTAGAACACTGTTATATGATACCCAGCAAAATAATTTGAGCATCTAGAAAAGAGGTACTAGATGAAATAGGGACAGAGGGATTTGGAACCGAAGGAGGATCTGTCTTGGGATGGTGGGACATTGGGGAGGTATGCACCAATGCGGCAGGTATCCAGGACATCATGATATGGTCAGAGAATATCATTTACATTTTATCAATATCTTAATTGCAACTTCTATATGCTATCAAGCCCCATTAAAGTATTACTTTATAATGCAGAGGACATTATATAACCAAAGGATATAAGTACACAAGTATGACATTTTATATATCTTCTCTGGGTATACTAGGAAAACAGAAAGGCTCACATGCTTTTATTACACAGTAGAACAGCTTGACTTCGTCTATCTCTCAATTTCATCGGATCATCCGAAAGACTGACCGAATCACTCCCATGATTATAATAAATGTCATGACAATGGATTTTAAGATATGCTGATTTTAAAGGTAAGCACTTATATGAATTCTATGTAATCCTGTTTTTAAAACCCAGTCAATACACGTAAAGCAGTAATATTGTTAGTCCGCTGGTTTCATAACAATGGATGTCTAAAAGGTCTAAATGTAAAACAAGGAATTATACTGGTAAGTCGGATTTTAATTAAAGTAAAAGTGTTGTGTAACATCTCATCTAAAAACAGTATGAAAAATATAGCTCAGTTTCTTCCACTAGTTAACTAAGTGTATTGTCTTGATGTGCAAAGCTCTCTAGTTAGCAGGATGGTTGAATTATTATTTTTATGTAAATACAAGAGGAAATGTCCCCTATAAGAACCAGGTATTAACAATGGGAGCTTAAGATACAATATAAGTGTTGATTTAAATGATTTTTCAGTAAGTTTTAATTTATATGAGCTCATTACCAAATGTAATAGACTCACATTACAAACCATGTTCCATCTCTAGATTTTTGTACTATTTTAAAGCAAGTTTCAAATATTGAAAATCTGATATAAGATAATTAAATAATAGTAATAATAATTCATTCATTAAATAATTGATTATTTAGGAAGAAGGGGTTCAAATGTATGCCTTAGGCACAAAAGATAGAAGGCAATGGTTGTGTGCAGGGGAGGGCTGGCAGCCTAAGGCCTGGGGGGCAAGTCTAGTCAAGTGGCCCAATGCGCCACCAAACCAGCCCACCATCCATGCCCATCTTCTCCTGATTTTCTAATGCATATTGATGTAATGTGATAAGATTGGGAGTAATCAGTATGCAAAAATTCAGGAGGGTGTTTTATCTCTGTGTAACTAAAAATGAAATCTGTTCAATTTATTCCTACAGAAATGAAAGTGCCAGGAAACAGATGACCAAATACACACACCAGGACAGGCTCTGCCACACTGCCACCCAAACACACATATACCAGGACAGGCTCTGCCACATCAACACCCAAACACACACACCAGGACAGGCTCTGCCACACCAACACCCAAACACACACACCAGGACAGGTCTACCACACTGACACCCAAACACACACCAGGACAGGCTCTGCCACACCGACACCAAAACACACACCAGGACAGGCTCTGCCACACCAACACCCAAAAATACACACCAGGACAGTCTCTGCCACACTGACACCCAAACACACACACACCAGGACAGGCTACCTATCCTTCCTGCTTCTGATCCAAAAAACTCCAATTACACTATTTTTAAAATTATGCCAAAATCCTTAGGGACTCCAAAAAATCAGTCAGATTTCTCCTTCGAACAATAAGCTATGAAATGTTTATAGTGAGTTGTCTGTAAGTTGGCAGCATATTTAATTATACTCAGTCCAGTCTAGCTTGATAGAATATACCCCAAAGACCCCTTTTTTCCTGCATACTAATCAGGAGAGGGCTGGCAAAAGCGGCCAGTTGCCCTCTTGGCTGATTTGAAGGTTTAGTGTGTATCTTACTTACAATTTTCAAATATATATATATATATATATATATATATATATATATATATATATATATATATATATATATCCACCTGGAGGTTTAGAGTAAAAATGGCTTCAGGAAATGTAATATTCTTAGCATGCAGTATATGTAGTACCTATAGGTTGGAACATAGTCTAGGCTTTGAGGACACTTCGGCTGCATGAAGCACTATGCATGAAATGATGGAAAGATAATGCAATACTCTACTCTTCCATTTTGTAATTAATTTACAAAGCTTTTAAACTCACTTGTATTTAGGAAAATGCCATTGATTAAATAGAAGACATCAATTAGGAGTCTTTTTAGAGAAAGCTGTTTGAACGTCAAACAAATGTATATATTCTTCATTGGAGCTCTAATGGCTTATTTCTTTTTAATCTGCTACTTATCCAGGGCATTTTTCTGTATTGAAGTGGAATGTATATGCTTATATTCATGAGCTGGAAAGTACATCTGTGTGTAATGATAAACAGTGTATGTATACTTAATGGAATATGAATGAGGCAGCGTAACTGGATTTGCGTGCATTTACAGGGTACCATGACATGGATGAGATTATATATATATATATATATATTAATATATATATATATATATTAATATATACATATAAAGCAATGTATCAGTGCATATGGCAAATAGATACAGTAGCTTTGTCATTAAGGGGTTAAAAGGGGTTAAAAGGTATTGTTCTGTTTTTGTTGTTTTACAGCTTCTTGTTTTTTTATGTTTTCAGACAGCTGCATATTAGATATGTGTAGAATGGCTTAGTCATAATTACCAAACATGACAAGCTGACTAATAAAACTCTACAGAGGAAACGTTTATCTTGTATAAGCATGGCATCATTGACATTGCCAGTATCCAGTTATTATCTCTTACCAGTGCCGTGTTAGCGGATGATCACACTGGCAGTTGCCCTGGGGCCTCATGTTCCAGAGGCCTACCAGGATGCCAGGAAATTTCCTAGTAGGTAGCCACACCTAGGGCCTGGCCATCAGATTATATGTGCTGCCATGTGAGGCACAGATCTTCCACCCACTGCACGCCTGCCAGTCAGTGCGGCTTTCGGATATGACATTATATCTGACATGCACAACAAGACCGCACCGCAGACCGACAGGCAGGCAGACTGACAGAGAGGTAAGGGGATTAACATACAAAAATATGAATGGGGGCATGCTAGAGAGCGGTATAAAGAGGAAATAATCCTGGGTATAGAGATGGATGATGATAGGGGATGAAAATGATGGTGGGGAAGAATATGATGGTAGGAGATATGAATATACCGGATGGGGGACATGACTTACACCGATCAGCCATAACATTATGAGTGGGTGCAATATATTAGGCAGCAAGTGAACATTTCATACTTAAAGTTGATGTGTTAGAAGCAGGAAAAATGGGTAAGCCTAAGGATCTGAGTGGCTTTGACAAGGGCATTGTGATGGCGAGACAACTGGGTCACAAAATCAATTGCATCTCTTGTGGGGTGTTACCAGTCTGCAGTGGCCGATACAGATCAAAAGTGGTCCAAGGAAGGAAAAACAGTGAACCACAACAGGGTACTGGGAAGCCAAAGCTCATTGATGCTCATGGGAGCGAGGGCTGGCTCATGTGGTCAAATCCAACAGATACTGTAGCTTACATTGCTGAAAAACGTTAATGCTGGTTCTAATAGAAAGGTGTCAGAACACACAGTGCATCACTTTTTTTGTGATGGGGCTCTGTTGCTGACCACTGTCCACTGTGAAAGGCAAAATATTAGGCAGGTGGTCAAAATGTTATGGCTGATCCGTGTATATAATTTATGATGTGAGTGTGTGATGATAGTCAGTGCAGCTGTACACTTACACATACATACACACTCTAACACCTTACATACAGTATTTCTGTCCTTATATGTCTGGTTTATATACACATGCATAACCTCTTGAACACTCCACTATCTGGTTATAGATCTTAGCTGCATGTGTATATGCAGATACATGAAATAGGGAAATATAGAACTTTAGATCTAAGTGTGAGAGAAAGGATGTTATCTGAAAAGATGTGATAGCAACTCTAGAAGAGTTACCATAGAAGGGAAAGGGGACTGCCGCAAGTTGCCAGATAGACTGTGTATTGTTATGGTGGCATCTTTACTCTCTGATGGGTCATGATGTGAATGTCCCCCCTGCTTTAAAACTGGTTAAGTCAAACAGGCTAATCCATCTGTTGTAAAGCAGCATGGTTATACCCGGGAACTTTCCAAATTAGCTGACCCTAAGACCCCTTTGACAAATTGCCCCTTTAATAGCCCATAGTGAAGATTCTATATAGTGACTCATCAAATGTGTTATCCAAATGGCTCTAATACCAGCCTTCATGTAACCATTGCATTGTCGTTATTTAAAGATACACTTAATTGAGTCGCCAGCATTGAAGAAGGGATATCAACCATAAAATATCAAAAGGACCAATTGGGAGTCTTATATATGATCGCAGCAATCTAGAATCAGAAGAAGTCAGCTCCAGACCTTGTGACCCTGAGAATCTGCCCCTTCACCCTGGGACCTTGAGATTGGGGCAAAAGCCCTGAGACTCAGGATAAAACCCTGCGAGTTCCCAGGTATGAGCATGGCCTACAGCAAATGAGAAACCATACAGTAATGTTGAACTGCAAACAGAGACATAAGTAAAAAAAAATACTACTTGCCTTCACTGATATTTCTTCATATTGTTTGATGCCCAGTGCTTTACAAACTTTAAAGGGGCTCTTCCACTTACCAAAACATTATTGATCAGTATTTCTTGGAATGTTAAACAAACAAACCTAATCTGTATTAAGTTACGTTCACATTAAAACAACACAGACATTTAAAAAAAAAAAAAATTGGTCTCCATGGCAACAACCTATCAGTGTCTGCTTTTTTGTTATATCACATGTTAATGTTTTTAGTTGTGACAACCCACAGGCCTTACAGACTGTGGTTCATTTTGCTTTATATATGACCCCTGCTTGTCACACCCTTTGAACCTAGGGCAGGGGTGTCCAAGTTTTTTCTGCAGTGGGCCACTTCATCAGAATTGTATACGTGCGCGGGCCGCACTCATTTTTCACTGTGACAAAAAATATGGCCTTTAATAAAATCTGCAGATTAAAATAAAGTAAAATGACACAAAACCTTTACTCTTCCTCTCACTGATTTCTGGGCCTTGAAAGTTTTGCGACTACAAATTCAGGATTCCCTAGATTTATTCTAGGGATGAACTAAAATGAAAATTCTGGACCAAAACATTCAGGGTTCACTTAGCCAAAACCAAAAATGACCCCCACCTTTAAAAATAATAATAAAAACTCACATGTTTAATAAAAGTAGGTAACACACAATTGGACAAAATTAGCAATATGACTTGGCATGATAGGAGTGTGATTGCTAACAGCAATCACACTCCTATCATACCCAGGCAACCAGTAAATGCTGGTACCTAGGCATGATGGGACTGTGCTCGCTGTGATTGCTGTTACCAATCACACTCCTATCATGCCAAGTCAGCCAGTACATGCTGGTACAGGGTGGCTGTAAGTGATGTGCAGACCCCATACTGCTGGCAGCATCACTACACAAGGGGGGCAGCTAGCTAGGTTTCAGCATGTACTGGCTGACTTGGCATGATAGGAGTGTGATTGCTAACAGTAGTCACAGTCCCATCATGCCTAGGTTCCAGCACTTACACATCCATCCAGTAAATGCTGGAACCTAGGCATGATGGGACTGTGATTGCTGTTAGCAATCACACTCCTATCATGCCAAGTCAGCCAATACACGCTGGTACAGGGTGGCTGTAAGTGATGTGCAGACCCCATACTGCTGGCAGCATCAATACACAAGGGGGGCAGCTAGCCAGGTTTCAGCATGTACTGGCTGACTTGGCATGATAGGAGTGTGATGGCCAGGTTTCAGCATGTACTGGCTGACTTGGCATGATAGGAGTGTGATTGCTAACAGCAATCACAGTCCCATCATGCCTAGGTTCCAGCACTTACACATCCATGCAATCACACACACACACTCATTTATTCATATAATCATTCATTCACAGATTCATTCCCTCAATCACACACTCATTCAAACACCCTCCCCATCCCCTTACCTGCACTGCAGCTCCTCGATGCCGCTCACAGACTTCAGCAGGGGGCGCGGCCTCCCTCTGCCTTCTCTGCTAAAGCACAGAGGAAGTAGGATGTCACGTGAACTCCGCTTCCTCTGTGCAGTCCAGAAGACCCTCCCACAAGTAAGTAGCAGGGCTTGAGGTGCGGCTCGCGTAAGATTGGTTGCCCTGGCTGCCGATCTTACGCGGGCTGCACCTCGAGGTCTCGCGGGCCGCATTTAGCCAGGGGGCCGCATGTTGGACGCCCCTGACCTAGGGCCATGAGACATGGGTAAAGAAAAATGAATATTGTATCACAGTATGGTTTCCTGAAAGGAGTATGGTTTCATTTAAATGTTGGGAAATTTTCTGATAAAACGTAAGTTTCCCCCTTAATCTCAAAATTGGTATATGCCATGATCTAGCAACCTCTTTTAATATAAAAGATCATGTTTCTTAGCAAAAGCTTTTATGTGAATATTCCAGGTCACATTACTGTCATCTGGTTATTGCTATTGTTCTATCTATTGTGCTATCGTTCTTAAGGTCAGTGATTTCAAGCATGGTCCTTTGATAGGATGCCACCTTTACAATAACTCAGTTTGTGAAATTTCATCCCTGCTAGATATTCCACAGTCCACTATAAGTGGTATCATTGGAAAGTGAAAGCAGCAACGTAACGTCATAGAGTGGAGTCCCAGAGTACTGAGATGCATTGTGCGTAAAAGTCACCAATGCTCTTCTGATTCCATAGCTGTAGAGTTTCAAACTTCCACTGGCATTAATATCAGCACAAAAACTGTGTGACGGGAGCTTCATGGAATGGGTTTCTATGGCCAAGCAGCTGCATGCAAGCCTCACATCACCAAGTACAATGACAAGCCTCGGATCAAGTGTTGTAAAGCACATCACCACTGGACTCTGGAGCAGTGAAAACGTGTTCTTTGGAGCCATGAATCACGCTTTTCTGTTTAGCAATCTGATGGGTGGTGAGTCTGGGAGGTGCCAGGAGAACGTTACCTGCCTGACAGCATTGAGCTCACTGTAAAGTTTGGTGGAGGAAGGATAATTGTATGGGGCTGTTTCCCAGGGGTTGGGATAGGCAACTTACTTCCAGTGAAGGTAAATCTTAATGCTTCAGCATACCAAGACATTTTGGGCAAAGCTATTCTTACAACTTTGTGGGAACAGTTTAGGGAAGCCCCTTTTCTATTCCAGCATGACTGTGCCCCAGTGCACCAAGCAAGGTCCAGAAAGACACGGTTGAATTAGTTTAGTGTGGAAGAAACTGGCCCGCATAGAGCCCTGTCCTCAACTCTATCAAACACCTTTGGGAAGAACTGGAATGGAGATTGCAAGCCATCCCCTCTTGTTCAACATCAGTGCCTGACCTCACAAATGCTTTACTGGATGAATGCAATGTCATAAAAGTCCATGTTGGTGCAATGGCCAGGTGTCCCAATACTTTAGTCTACATAGCGTACAGTACACACACACACATACAGTATCACACAAAAGATGTATGTACAGTATCTCACTTGTGTGAGATACTGTACATACATACACACATACACACACACAAATGTACCACACAGAACATTTCAGATAGATTTTAGCCCAGCTAAAATTACTAGACCTGTTTAAGAGCCATCTCATTCATTTATCTTACCATGGAATTATACTGCCATTTTTTGTAGCTTTTAGTGAACAGACCCAAAAGTATTTTCAAAAAAGATCACATTCCAGGGTTATGTTGACATTCCAAGACAGCCAGACTACTTTAGCCCCACCAAACTATATTATGTATAAATTGAAAGATACAGAAAATAAAATCTGCTGAAAATTGTTGTGGAATATAAGAAAAAAACCATCAGAATAATTCCAGTGTTCCCCACTTTTTGTGGGTTTTTTCTATTTACTGTACAGATCAAGGCTTTTATCACTTTAATTATTTGACTGTGGTGGTGTGAAGGTCTCTGACATTGCAAAAAGGATTTTTACTGGCAGGAACATTCACACCCTCTAAAACATCTATTTTTGTGTTGTCTATTGCGTGAAATCTTTTTCTCCTGAGATGATAAACACTGCTTGTGAAAACTCACTTTGTACTCTATGTTTTGTGCTTAATGTAATACATGTTTTCTCTGGGATCAGGGTTGTGTTAGTTTAATCCGCTGTATGTGGAAGATTTGGAGGCAATCAATTTTCAGACTTGTGTCATCATTTACAAGGATAATGAAATTGTTGTTATTGATCACTGCTTAACCTGTGGACCAGCAGTAAATCGGTTATTATACCACTTTTAACAAGATATCAGCTGCTGTTTGTCTAAAGACTCCCTGTGTTTTTGATGGTAAGAATTGGAAATTATTGTTTCATATATAGCTTCAATCTCTCTGTTAGACTTTACTTATTTATTGTAAAGTCAAGTAGCCCTATCGGCACCTTGTCCACTCTTACCCCAGTAACTCACACTCTTAAATTTACACACTAACACACATATACACATTTACACATGCTCACTAACACACACTTACACAATTAGGCTAACATATACTCCATCTCATCACATTTACATATACAAATTCATGTTTACATACACTTACACATTGATGCTCACACACACTTGCACAGACACAATAATGCTAACACACACATATACATTCATGCTAACACATATATACACATTCATGCTAACTTATAGATACACGCTCACGCTTACATGCATATATTCATTAACACATACTGTACATACTAACGTAAATACTCTCGTTCACATCATCCCTCCACCTCCTCAGCTCACCTGCCTCGCTCCGGTATAGTGTGCATTACATGACCCTACTCCATTCCTGCTTCACAAGGCCAGTCCAAAATTGTTCACATGTCAGACTGGCCCTTTATGAACACTTTGGGTCCAGCACGAGGGCCAATATGCCCCGGGGCAGCCTGCCTCTGCTTCAGCAGCCCGCAAACCATGGTGATTCCGTCATTCTTCATGCAGCACACTTACATTGCTCATGAATGGCTACTGGAGTGGTATAAGGTAGAGCTACTTTGGTCCCTGAGGTAAGCTTGGGCATTGAATAGCTGCTCTTTTTGATTCACAAAATCAAAGTAGGTCTGGTACAGTATATATTAGATTTAATAATATATAGCAACATTTTCTACAGATACGCAGAACTAAAGGAGAAGCGTCACATAGGCAGCTATTAGCATAACTTGTTTAATATTTAAAACCCATAGATTTTGTACTTCAGCCACTTTAATTGCTTTAAGGAATTTACAGTTATTTTAAAATGCCTTTTCTTATGGTATACACGTAAGATTTTAAGTTGTTAGTTCAGCTTAGTTCAGATTTACAATATTTGTTCTATATAAAACACTATCCAAAGAGGTAAAACCTCAAACTTTCACAGGTAGTTTAGCCAACCTCTTAAGTCTAATGTTCCTTGGGGTTTGGACCTGCTTTTGTTAAGTAAAAAAGCCATGTCAGGGGAACAAACACCTTGGGTCAAATTCAATGAGCCATCAAGTTTCGCCACTATTGCAGGAAAAAATGAGAATGAGTGATAAATTGTTGCAAAGTAGTCAGCAATTCAACTCCCAGGGCACACAGTAAAGTAGCAACGGCTAACGGATCAACCCCGTGTACGTGTTTAGTGCAACTTACTTTCTATCTTCTCAGAACTGACACTATTTTCAATTAAGAATCACTGCTTGTCTAAGAAGATCAAAGCAAACCTCTTTCAGTCAGTTAAGATCAAAGTAATTGAACAATTAGGTTCAATTAAGCTAAACTAGCTGCAAAAATGTCTCCACATTTCCATTGATACAAACTGAAGTTTGAAGTTGATATTTTTTATTAGGCTTACATAAGCGTTACAAAAACTGTTTGGGATATCAGCAGTCCCTTTTCCCATCTGTATAAATAAATATTGGTTCAAGAGAAAACGGAGTCTTTAGTTGAAGTTGACACCTTTTATTGGACCAACATAGAAAAGATCAACATGGAAGAAAAAAGAGAGAGATTGAAAGTCCTACTAATTGTCATTATATATACCATGCAACTGTTTTCACATATGTGAGTATTAATTAAATATGCGTCATGTACATAGAATACAAATAGAAATGTAAATAAATATTATCGTAATAACTGGCAGAATGATTTTAAAAAGTAAAAACATTGCAAGGTTTATTTTTTAAACTCATTTTTGCTGATTCAGAATGTTTACTTTTTCACCTACATGGGGTTAGTGCAGTCTGTCAGTCTTCATTGCAGAAAGCTCTCTTGAAAATTAATTGATATTGCAAAGTATGCAATAAAAAAGTTCTAAAAGAAAACACCTTGCAATGCCAACTCTTTTTTACGCCTCGTTTGAGCAATTCATATGTGGATCATTGTCCTGTGTGCATTGCGCTTGTCCTTTAGGTCACAAACTAACAGCCGAATATTCTTCTTCAGGATTTTCTGGTAGAGAGCAGAATTCATGGTCCCATCAATTATGGCAAGTCACACAGGTCCAAAAGATACAAAGCAGCCCCAGACCCTCATGCTACCACCACTGGGTTTGACTAGAGGTATGATGTTCTTATTGTGGAATGCTGTGTTTGCTTCACACCAGATGTAACAGGATCCATGTCTTCCAAGAAGTTCCCTTTTTGACTTATCAGTCCACAAAATATTATTCCAAAAGGCTTGGGGGTCATCAAGATGTTTTGGGGCAAATGTGAGAGGAGCCTTTGTGTTCGTTTTGGTCAGCAGCGTTTTTTGCCTTGCATCTTTCCCAAGGGTGCCCTTTTTGCATAGTCTCTTTCTTATTGTGGAATCACACTGACCTTAAACTGAGGCAAATTAGGTCTGCAGTTGTTTCCATTTTAGTAATGATTATTTTGAGACCTCCTGGATGAGTTGTTGATGTGCTCTTGGAGTAAAATTGGTTGGCTGACCACTCGCCACTGTCTCAATTGATAACGGCTCAAACCACAGTTATAAATGGCTTTGTAACCTTTTCCAGACTGATAGATGCCAATGAATTTCTTTCTCATCTGTTTGTTAATTTCTTTAGATCGTTGCATCATGTGCTGCTTTTTGAGACCTTTTAGTCTACTATACGTTCTATTTGATTGATGTTTATATTCAACAGAACTGGCAGTAATCATACCAGGGTGTGTCTAGTCAAATTATTATACTATTATATGTTGCAATGTTGGTACATACTAAATTTTACCTTGCAATGAAAATGCCCAAGTTAAAGTGTACTGAGACTCCTCTGTGCATGTGTTGTGTGTTAGTTTTATCTTTTAAGTTTGCATTAATTGAGTTAAAATCTGTCATGACACGTTTCATGACCTGCTGTTTGAACGTCTATAAAATCTAAAATGTATCGTTTCAACATGGGCTATTTTTCTATGAAACCCATGCAGATATTTCCATTAGGTTTCCTTGTACTATTTTGTTGTGTTCATTGACTAGTTGCTATGCTTCGTTTCCATTTTATGTCATTGAATTGCAAACCATAGGTTATTAACCTCCATTAAAACCAGTTAGGGTTCAGATGGGTCATTGAATGTTATAGCTTACAAATTATGTGTTTTCTGAAGATTACTAGGGTAATTTAAAGGGGAACTGCCAATGTCACAGCTTTTACAATAGCTTCGATTAATTAAAACTACTTCAAGTGTGTACTTTCTGTTTGTCAGTGTAATTATTTACGTGCTATTTTATCCTCCTGGAGGCTGAGGTCTGTGTCTCGGAGTGGAAGCATTATCTGTGCTATTTCCTGTTCTGAAAGTCTCCTCTCCTCAACCGATCCTTACAAAAGGCTTCTGAACCAATCATTAACCAGAATCAGCACCAAGGAGGCACAGCTAAGGTACTAGAAGTACAACCATGTAATTTTTGAGAAAAAAAAGTTTCAAGATAACCCCCTCAATATGTTTTTGGGTTTCTGTTTTATAGAGCCACTAGGCCGGACCTGTCCCCATTCTCCCAGACCTCCCTTACTTTTAAGGCTACAGAACATTGTAAAACAATCATACCTAGAAGGACTGGCCTAAAGGTAACAATTTGAAGGCCAGCGGCTGTCTAATGACATAGGCATGGTTGACCGCTAGATATATTGACATTTCATTTTTATGCTCACGTAGAGTGCAGGCAGGCATATCCAGTTGGGTGGCCGCATACTACAGCACCTGATCTGCTGCTGGAATGACCTGATACCTTGTAAATATTTGGAGCTGCTAGGACATATGAACATCAATGGAAGAAAGTAGGGATAGAGGTATATGGGTCCCAAAAATAGACTATGCTTCCTAAAGAGTGAATTCTTGTAGGTATATATGGCATAAACTGATTAGGCTGCCATATCTAATCAGTTTCCTGCTTTGTTATTTTGTTGTCTTCTTCTGAATAAATCATCAACTTAATGGGGTGTTATAATCATCACAACAACAGGAACCTAACATGGCTGCTCTATTACTATTTAATAAGTTTAGTTAGCCTACTCCATTGCTCATGTACAATTTGGAAAAAAGTGACAGATGAAATTTCATTTTAAATATTTTTTCTTGTAATTCTTGTATCAAATAAAACTTTTATTATAAAATTGAGTAGGTCCTTAAACATAAAATAGTAATGTTGAGTTAATGATAAGTGCATTAGATAAGGTTTCATACATGAGGTACATAGATTCCATAGGCTCTTTGATTTTTTCATCAGTGTTACCGACAGGAATTTAATTATACACTTGTTTCGTATATTTTACAAGTGTTGTCCTTGAAGCTTCAAGGGACAGAAGACTATTTATCATGTGGTATTTGGAATGTTCCATTGTTCCATGCTTGTATCAGTCGAAACACCTTGATTGCGTTATGGTGAAAGAGCGGCACCATTTACGTTCAGTAGCAACTATTGCATCTGGTTAGTCTCCTAAAGTGACAAACGAAAAATTATGGATGGAAGCCATTTAAATGTAATGATACAGAACATTATTTGTGTTTCCCAAGAGAAGTTTGAAAAAACATCTGTATAAATAAACACTTTGGTCTCCAAGCTCTGCATTTATCATTGTATTGGTGATGATGAAGAAAACGCAAATAATGATAATGTCAATCCACATGGAATTTGTGTTTAAACTCATAGACTAGTATATACAAAGGTTTGATGGTGGTAAGGTTCTTATGCTAGAACTTCAGCCTGTTTTCCTTTATTCATATAAACTTAGACTTATTTAAACTTAGTTTCCTTAGTTAACAGCAGTCCCAAATTTTCAAGGATAGTCCCGCATCCTGATTTATATCACTGCTACTCTCAATCCCAGCCATTTGGACTATACTTGGAACTATAGGGAGGTGTGTTTAGAGTAACATGTCTAAAAAGTAATATTATGATCCCACAAACCACATATGACTGGACTGGTGGACCCTTTAAGAATTGGGTTCTAGACACATAGACTAGGACTAGGTTAATGTTTGTAGTTACATTTGCCAGCATTGCCAATAATGGAAATTATTTTTCAGAAAAGCCCTGACCTCTCCAATAAATTTATTAAATATATGCTGTTGTTCATACATGTACAGTAGTATATAAGTGTCGGTGTACATCATATCACAGTAAAGGCACAGATAAGATGAGTGTTTAAAGCCTTAACATACAACATGCACAACCTAGGTTCAAAATACACATTTCCACAATTGTTTTACAAATGTTGCTCAGTAGCTCAGTAGATTGTAAGCTTATTTGAGCAGGGCCCTCCTCATCTGTTGTTTCTGTATGTTAAATTGTTATATACTACTTGTAATGTCCTGTTTACCCATTGTACTGTGCTACGGAAAATGTGGGTGCTATTTGAAACAATAAATAATATTAATATGGCTGTGATTGCCACCATTATCATTCTGTCTGAGGGTCATGATAGTTTTAGTCCACAAGCCCTCATAAATATATTTCCATACATTTTTGTGTGTTTTTTATGGAGCTGGCTGCATCTGTCCCATAAAAACTGCTAAAAAATTTTTTTTAATTAAAAACACTTTCAGCTTTTAAAAGGGTAAGAGCGTGACCACTTAATATATTTACTCTGGGCCCACTTTGCCAACCACATGGTTGACAGTCTGAGGGTTAAACAAGATCTAGGGCCAGCCCAAGACATTGTGCTGTCTGGGTCCAAGGATTCAATTCTGCCCCTCCTCCAAAACCATGCACACCAAAGCTATGCCCACGTCCATTATGTTATATCATGATTAATGAAATCACTCTTTCATGCTCTCTCACACTCTCCCTCACTTTCACCCATTATCATTATCTTCCTACCAACTGCTTCGGTGTCTTTGTCTACCTCTTCTCTTGCCTCTTCTTGTTCTTCTTTCTTATTTCTTCATCCACTTCTTGTAGTGTCTTCTTTCTTTGTCTGCTTTTCTATGAACCTGGCCTCCCGGTGCACTTCTGCAAAAGGGCAGAGCTTCTGGGCACACCCTCTCCACCAATTGGAGGAACGGAGAAGCTCTTCTCTTCCTCCACAAATCTATCCCGAAAGAACATGCCTTGGGGTGGCTAATAGCCGCGCCCCTGTGAAAGTGCTGGATTCACTGGGGCTAATTTAAGCGCTGGCTCTAGCAACAGCACCACAGAAGTACACAGTTAAATAATTTTGATTACGCTTCCCAGAACCTTCACCGTTACATATACATCCCAAGTTCTTCTTTGGGTTCCAGATCCCTCTTTCCTCCGCTGATCGTCTTCTTTTTTTATTAGTTTAAGATGTTGGCTGAGTTTGAGGGTATTCTACAGCCCAAAATGTCACAAATCTAATGTGTAATGATGTGTTTAAACTCAGTTAACACATTTGTATGTACTGAACTTGGTTACAAAAATTGCCATCAAAAAGTCACATTGTCATATAAAACGTCTTGTGAAAACCCCACACTAGCCATGACTCTAACAACATCCCCAATACGAGTTTCCCTCTGTTTATCTAAAAGAAGGTTTCCTGAAGGCCTTGTGATGCTGCTTTACTTATATCAGCTGGCAGCCACCAGGAAATATAGAGCAATTAGGCACTGATCATTTTTCTAAAAGGCGCAGATAGTGATTAAAAGGTGGACTTCCTAACATTTTTCTTTAATGTAACATGAAAAATGACTGGTATGACAGCACCATTACCATCCATTCCTATTTCTAGGTAATGGAGTTTTTCCACCTACACTGGATTTACCACTTCCATAAATAAATGAAGCATTAGAAAAAATTATATTTAATCATGTAAAGTATTTTCTCACATTTTAGTTCAAATTTAATTTGCAGCTTTGGGGCTTGGCCCATGCCAAGGAACTAAAGTGATATGACTCCTGTGGCAAGTAGTTGGGTCAGACCGCTAGCTCCACTGAAGCTTTTAACGGTTGTTTGTGACCACCAGGACCAGATGGTTTTCAAAGAGCTGCTTGGAGACTTCAAACACTGATGTGACACACTTCTTTGATTTTAATACTTCTAGTTTCATCTTGCTGCCAAATTTATGCACACTTGAGTTAAAATCTGCCACAACTGTTCACTTCTCTCATTTTTCAGTTCTTAGAGTAATTACAAGTTGGGACTGACAGAGATTCAAGGCAGCCCTCAGCAGCTGTGTTGCTTTATTGACTTTTATCCAACCTGCGTCAGAGGGCCAAAGACTTAACTGCAAAACAGGCCCTTCTGAAGTATTTCATTTCATGGTTACACAGATAACAGAAATACACTTTAGAATTTTACAGTGTTCGCTTCTGTCATTAATAACAAGATTTATAGGACATGTCCTAACTGTGGGCCTTATTACAGCCAGCAAACATTGGCAATTTTAATGTTATTAATAATTGGGTGATCTGATGTCTCTGCTTACATGAGACAGTTCCCTTATTTGAGACTTTTGTCCCCTGATACCTGAAAATTTCCCAGGGCTAGTTCCCTGGACCCTCCCATCTACTTCACCATTAAGTAGGCAGGATGGGGTGTTGGCTATAACGAGGTAGGGCTAGCAGGGCACAGGGTGGGGGCTAGCTCCAATTAGGTCTTGAGAATAAGAGCCTTGACAAGGTGCCCTGGTGAAACAACTTTCTATTCAGAGACTCCGGGTCAAACATAGTGAGTTCTGCAAGGGTGGCACAAAAATAAACCACAACCAGATGTCTGGTTGACAATTGCATAGGAATTTCCCTAGATTTTGCTTTATTTTGGTACTGCCTGTTTTCATGTCTTCTTAACCTTCTCCCATTCTTGTTCTCATAACTTATTTTACACAATCAGTAATATTGCATACGTTTGTGTGTTATTCCTATGTTTACCTGTTTACTATTGTTGCTAACAACTTATATTATAAGAAATTTGCCTTTGCACAACATTAAAAGTCAAGTATATTTTTTTTTATTATGGACTAATGTTCTTGGTTTTTGTTGTAGAATAATCAGTGAATCTACTATGCTAGGTCTCTGGGTTATGATTATTCCCGTTCTCTAAATTTCTTATTTCATATAAGTGTCTTGAGAACTGTACAAATATATTGTAAAAACATTTTCGTGTTTCCTTTGAATTAGCATGTTGTTTTAATACGACTAAAAAGGATGGATTAATAGGCAAGTAAACAAAGAAGTGATTATGCATCATTTTACCAAGCAATTCCTGGTATGGCTGCTTTGGCCATGCATTTAAAGTCTTGGTTACCTCTGCCATACTAAATTTCTAATGCAATCACTCTTCATTTGCAACCCCACCGTGCCAGTATTCCACTGGCTCCCCATACTCTCCAGAATCAAATTAAACTCTTGACTCTCGCCTTCAGGCCGCCATATCTCTGTTCTCATCTCTAACCACCTTCTTCGTTCTTCTTGCGACTTGAGTCTCTCCTCAATTATCACTTTTTCCTACTTGCATATCAAGGATTTTGCCCTTGCTGTACCTGTTCTCTCAACTTCCCTACCCCATTTGGTCAGACTTTCCTCTACTTATTCTATCTTTAAATGCTCGCTGAAAACCTACCTTTTTCAGAGAAACTTAAAATCTACCCTCCTAATACACTAAAACGGCAGCCTACAAAAAGTATATTCTTCCCAACTTCAGTTCTTTGTGCCACTGACTTTTCCACAGCATCCTTTCCATAATGAAATCATCCTTATCCATGTAACCCTTCTCATTCTCCCTCAACATCCTGATAGATTGTCTTCTACACCTGAACCAGTATGTCTTGTGTATGTAACTTCTATTGTAAAGTTGTATATTGTAAATTTTGATCTTATTGTTCACTATCCCCCAATTGTAATGGCACTGTGGAATCTGCTAATGTTAAATGTTAAAAATATCATGTTATGTAACAGTGGTTTATTCCTTTTTAATAACTAACCTAATATTTTCTGCTACAATATTGTATATATTGGTGATTTTAAGTAGAGTTCATGGGATACACTGTCTTGTATTTAATGGAAAGGACAAATTCCATTAGCTTTCATTTTAAAATTGGAAGAAACATTTTAAATTCTATATTGGTTCCAATGATCTTTTCAGCTATGCTTTTTCAGAGTTTTAACTCTTGGCTTTCAAAGGACCTGCTTTTAAATTAAGGACACTTTGATTGATTCCAGTAATGGAAATGGAAATTCTGCTTGTCCTCATTACCATCATGACGGTTATCATTGTCATCCCGGCCGCTCTCGCCACAGCTATCAGTATACAATGCATGTCATTTTGTGAGTAACCGCTAAGTGATCTCAAAAGAAAGTACTGGGTTAAAGTGTTTACAGGTTAGCTTTTGGTTAGACAATCAATCTACATCAATTGCACAGCTGGTAGTCAAAGTTAACAAGATTTAAGTCAACCAACCTAAAGAAGTCGGGCATGAACTGATCCATGGAAACCGAGACCATAGCCTGGTTTGCCTAGTCTGCTCATGAACTGAGCTGTTCGTCCCATCAAAACACACTTCTTCAACTGATGAAACCAATGTGTCAGGATTCGGGCCCCAGCCCTGCCAACTGCCAGGCATGGCCGCCCCCTTTAAGAGGTCTGCCTGGAGTTGAACTCCTCTCCACAGCTTGCTGTTTTGTTTACTTGTCTGTCTGTATTTTATGTACCTTTTCCCTCTTTCCCTTATTCATCTGAGGATCTCGGTTCCTCTCTCCTCTCCCCATGTCCTGTTTGAGATATCCTATTTATGCTTAAATGAGAAACGTCTGAGGATCTCGGCCCATGTTGCCTGCCTGTTAACTTTTTGACCCGGACTCCCTATTGGATTTACCCATTTTGCTTGCAACCTGTCCCAGACCCTTTTGGATTCTTACCTGGACTATTCTAACATTGTACTCCCCAGCAGGGGCGTACCTAGAGTATTTGGCACCTGGAGCGGATCCTGTATGTGGCACCCCCCCCACACACAAACACTTTAAATCTGCATAGCTTCTATCGTTATATACTGGCGTAGACATTTAAGGTGGTACAGCATTACTGTTATCATTATATACTGAGGCAGACATTGACGGTGGTACAGCATAACACCTACCACTTTATACTGAGGCAGACATTGACGGTGGTACAGCATTACACCTATCACTATATACTGAGGCAGACATTGATGGTGGTACAGCGTAATCCCTATCACTATACATTGAGCCAGACATTGATAATAGTGCAGCATAACTCCTATCACTATATACTAAGCCAAACATTGATGTGGTGTAGGCCTACCACTTCATTGTCTGGCTTAGGGATGCACCAAAACTTCTGGACTGAAACCGAAAATGCAGCATTTACATGTCTGAAACCGAATATGACCCCCCACCATAAAAAAAATCTCACACTTTTATTTATATAAGTAACACAGCAAAATAGGACAAAAAATTAAATAACAATATTACTATATATATATATATATATATATATATATATATATATATGATTGTTAACAGCAATCACACTCCTATCATGCCCAGGCATACCCAGATTCCAGCATGTACTAGCTGACTTGGCATGATAGGAGTATGATTGCTGTTAGCATCTATATTCATCTATAATATACACAAACACTTTAACAGTCACTCACTAATTCACACTTTCATTCACATAATTAATTCACACAATCATTTATTCTCTCACCCATTCACACAAATTTACACATTCATTAATGCATTCTCACAAACTCATTAATTATCTCACTCATTCAGACAATTCATCCACACATTCACTCATTCTCACTATCTACCTTCCCCCTTTTCTACCCCCTTCTCACTATCTACCCCCCTCCCCCTCCCTCCCCACTATCTACCCCCCTCTCCCTCCCTCCCAACTATCTATCCTCTCCCCCTTTGTAGTTAAAGGTTGTGGACTTACCATTCAGAAGTCCTGCGGTGGGAGCACAACGCCTCAGTCTTCCTGCTCTGCCGCTGCGCTGCTTCACTGCTGAGCGCTGAAATATGATGTTATATTTCGGCACTCAGCATGAGATGCCGGAACCGCGACGGAGTTAGAAGCCTCGCGAAGGAGACTGAGGGGCGGTGAGCGGTTGCTAGGTGCCCCTCTGTCTCCTCCGCGTAAAGAAAAAAAATGACGAGGCTGCCGGGGATCCGGGGAATCAGGGACATGTGGTCACCCTAGCCCGTGGCTGCCCCCTGATGAGCGACACCCGGGGCGGACCGCCAACCCCCCCCCGGCCCCACGCTAGGTACGCTACTGCTCCCCAGCTGTCTGTATACTTGGTATGCCTCCTACTCTGCTACTTATGGTGAGATTTATCTGCTTTGTTTAATATACCTATATTCTAACATTCAGCTTTTGTTTCAGTTGTGAAGTGTGTGTCTATCACTGTGTGCGTTCTTACACTCCTGCGCCCTGGGCTCCAACATCCTGTAAGGGCTGAGATGTGATGAACCTGACACAATGTCAGACAGAGGGAGTTCAAAGTCAAACCAACTCTTACCGAACAAGGGACAAGAGTGCTGCTGGACCAATGCCTTTTGCACTTTTATGTCCAAAGAAAATGCACTAAAGGCAATCACGGGGCAAAACATAAATTTATATGCAAGTTATCATTTTATATTACATGAAGATAGCACATTCAATCCCAGTGATTCTGCCTCTAAAACAATGAGTCTGGCATTTTTGTCAGGTGAGAAATACAAACTTACAATTCACGGTGGCCTAATGAGATGCAGCATGGAAATCTGTGCCTGTGCTCAGGGGAGGGCTGGCAGCCTAAGGCCTGGGGGGCAAGTGAAGTGCCACCCGAAATCTAATCTAAACGGCCGCTGGGTGCTGATGCCGCCGGCCGGCGCTACTTTTAATAACGGATCGGCTATTAAATGAAAAAAAAATAGTATTAAAGCCAGGCCGGCCGACGGCATCAGCACCCAGCGGCCGTGTGCGATGGCCGCCAAGTGATGGGAGCAGCGTGAGGGGTGAAAGCTCCGCCCCCTCGCACTCACCTTTCACCCCTCACGCTGCTCCCATCACTATGCGGCCATCAGACTGCTGGAAAACTTATCTAAACGGCCGCTGGGTGCTGATGCCGGATCGGCTTGCCATATTAAAAATAAATAAAGTATTAAAGTAGCGCCGGCCGGCAGCATCAGCACCCAGCGGCCGTTTAGATTCGATTTCCAACAATCTGATGGCTGCATAGTGATGGGAGCAGCGTGAGGGGTGAAAGGTGAGTGTGAGGGGGCGGAGCTTTCACCCCTCACGCTGCTCCCATCACTTGGCGGCCATCGCACACGGCTGCTGGGTGCTGATGCCGCCGGCGCTGCTTTAATACTATTTTTTTTTCATTTAATAGCCGATCCGGTATTAATTAGATTTCGGGCGGCCTGGGGGGCAATTGCCCCTGCCCCCCGGCCTAGCCCGCCCCTGCCTGTGCTGGAAGAATTATATAGAGATTCTTATGGTTCAAAAGCTCCCCCACTTTATACTATTTCTAGTTCCAGAACTGTCCATGTGCATGACTGCCAAGCCCTGTGTATTTTGGTCATAATCATAACTGTGTTCGCATATTGTTCAATACTGTCTGCTGTCCTTCATCAGGAGCTTAATATATTGTCAGGAACATAGCTTAATGAATAACACAGTTCATGTTAATAAGGCAGTTTCGGGATTTAGCTGGATTCCTCAGAATCCACTTTGTTTTTCCTATAATGCCCTCTTCTACAGCAACAGGTTACCTTCTTGAATTTCCCTTTTAAAGTTTGGTTCCCAGACATCTTACATAGGTTGAGTCAGGGCCGGCCCTACAATGGAGCCGACTGGGGCAATTGCCCCAGGCGGCACTTCAGAAGGGGCGGCACTTTGCCGCCCCAAGCGTTTTTTTTTTTGAAGCGGAGGAGAGAGAGAGAGGCACCGAGTGGTTTTCGCTTACCCGCTCGGCGCCCCTCTCTCTCTCCTCTGCGGCGATTTTCCCTGTTCGGTCTCGGTGCCGGCTTGTAATGCAGAGCGCCGGAAGTGACGTGAATTTCCGGCGCTCAGCATTACAAGCCGGCACCGTGGCAGCACAGGGAGACTCGCCGCAGGACTGTTTAAGGGTAAGTACCGGTGGGGGGGGTAGATAATGCCGCCGCCCCCCCCCGGCGGCATTTTAAACTTCGCCCCAGGCAGCGTTAAGTCTTCGGCCGGCCCTGGGTTGAGTCATCCCAATTCCTACAACACTGGATTTATATATTGGACACACATGAATTTACCATCTGATCCTGTACTACTATGTTAGACATAAGAGCATCCCTGACACACACAAGGACCAGAATGCCTGCATTGACATGCACATTTGCAGAGGTCACAAGAAGCAGAATACAACTTTCTCTTTTCTGCTTTTGGTATTGCAAGCTTCAACATATGCCTATGCATACTCTGTGTACTAAAAGGATAAAGCTGGTGGCTGGGCAGCACACTGTTGCATATAAATAAATACACCAAAAGTATTTATTATTTGTAGATGAAGACATGTAACAAAAAGACAGAGAGATAGAAACATACATTGAAAGATGAATGGTTGTATAGACAGATGTGTAGATAGAGAGGTTAGATATTGATATGTTCTTATACGGTCTTATTTATTCATTGCAATATTATGATTTCCCATCAGTGGTATGATCACTTTTTTTCCAACAGTTTCACATGTGGTACATTATTTATTTAATTCAATTTTTGTTACTGTCATTTGGTCTTCTCTACCTAACAGTTTTTTTTCCGAACAGTGTTAATCCTTGGGCAATTATCACTTTGCTTGGGTTAAGCTAGGTCACCAGTTCATAATGCTTTTACGCACTCACCATACTCTGTATGTAGCAACAGGACCAAACGTGAAGACTCCTAGTCATTCTTCCAACAACACTTCTTATCCATGTAACACTTTATTTGTCAACTGACATAAAAAAGAAAGTGTCATAAAATTAGTTTGGATTTGAAGCCTTAAAGGCATGGCCCTTATGTTTTAAAAATAAATAATAAATAAGTTATGTATCAAAAATACATTTAGGATGATATCACATATACACTAAAAACCCACAATAAAACAATAAAGCAGAATAGATAAAAAGATAAAATGCATCTTCAATGCACCCTTATATGTACCACAACCAATTGAATAGCCTGAAAAGTAAATAACCATATGGATTGAAAGTTTATTTTGTTCTGAGTAAAAAAGAAAACTAAAACATTTTTATATACAAATGTTTATTGAGCAACAGACTATAAACATTTTACATGGTCACTTTCTTTTGAGAGTTGTCAACAGATGGTTTGTCAACCATCCTGTAGAACTATTTTAATAGAGTTGAATTACAAAGGCGTTAACAGTGAATTATGAAGAAATCTGGATTAGGGAACATATTAAATTGGTTCAAAGAAATTTAACAGGTAAACATGATTTATTAATTTGATATTTTCCAAGCTAATTGAGGATTAGCTTTGTGCAGTTTAACCCATCAAATTCTGTAGTAAATGTTCTACCAACCTTTTCCTGGTACTGTTTAGCCATACCAGCTAGACCACACTACCTAACCTGTTATCTAGACATAAAATCATAATACAGTGTGTTACACCAAAACATGGGACCAATGTAGAACTCATTTGTCTAGACTTTTAATCTACATGGGGCATATTTTCAGTGTTGACAGGGCAGAATGTATTAATTTGTTCAGTCACCAAATCAACGGTATTTTCTTAAATGCTTACTTTTCTGGATTCCGCCAAGCCACTTTACTACAATGAAACACAATAGTTAGGCTTCAGGCTGGAGGAATGTTGTGCATTTTTAATATTTAGAACAAGGATTGTCTGACAATGAACATGACCTCATGTAAATGTGCTACAAACATATTCTCTTCAAAGTAAAAAAACAAACTTCTTTGTTTATCTTGGTTAAGCAGTAGGAGAAAAAACGCATTCTCTTCTCAGCAGGAGGTTGGGTGTGCTGATTACTGACACTGTTAGTAGATCTTGTAACTGAAAGAAAAGACTTAAAACCAATCAGCAAACTAAGCAGTGATGAGGATGACACCAGGATCTGATATGAAGCAATTTAACACTTCATTGTGTAGAACAGAGATCTGCATACCCTATGCAATGGAGCAGAAAGCAACCATGCAATCATCTTTCCATTATTGCATTTTTTCTGTGATGATTAAACATACCTCCCAATCATACTATTTTCCACAGAACAAATTTTGGGCACTGTCCCTCTGTCACAGGTAGTTGCCTCACTGTCCCACTTTTGTGGACGGTGGGGATCATGGGCCCATTGGGGAGATCTTCTGATCATCCCGACTGATCCTAAGAACTATAAAAATGATGGGGGTCTGTCCCAGGTGTTGCAGCACCTACATGGCCATCTTGTGAGGCTCTGAAACTGATCGGAGCAAGATAGGTCTTGATGTTCCCCTATCCTCTCTGCCCATACCTCCCAGCCTCAACTAGACGAGGGCTCTGGGTTTTTTTACACATGGAACAATAGTTTCTGATAAGCTATTGTTGAGCAGTATATATGGTAAATAATAATTTTGATACTTACCCTTGCTGCCACTCCAATGACAGATCGGGTCACGAATTGGGCCGCCAGCTGGATAAACACAGCCGCACGCTGCAAGAGTATAAAAAGCCCAATCCGGCCCAGTGAAGAGTAAATGATTGATCATATCATTAATATTCATCTTGGGGTAAAAGGGAAAACACTTTGCCTCTAGCTTTGTTTAACATACTGTTCTAATAAAGAAAACAACTCCAGATTATTTGCATTAGTGCACATGTGAGTGTTATATACACAAAAAGCAATGGAAGTTTGAAATGCATCTTGTATCATGTTTACAGCTTATCTACTCCATACTGTACAAGCCACGGTAGATGTTTATCACATCTGGTATGAAAATTGAACAAAAGCATTTTTTTTTTAAAAAAAACTGCATCCCCTTTTGTTAAATTATTACAGCCCTTTGCCACAGATCTCAGCCTCCACGCAATAAAATAATTGTTTATTAAACCAAATATCTGTAAAACAATTACAAAGATTGACAAAGAATGACCCATAGAGGTTATATATATATATATATATATATATATATATATATATATATGAATGTAGTTACCCCCTAGACTATTAGACTATTGAAACATTCCGCAAAACCGAAAACATAATTATTAAATGTGTGCTATGATATTGCCACTGAAACTGCATCTTCGTTAGATTTCATTACTATAGAATGTATCACATCTATTTTAACAAGATTTCAAATGACAAACTCATTGGAACATTAGCGGACATTTAAATGCTAATTAGCTAAGTCACTGCTAATCTTTCCCAGTCCAGTTCACAGACACATGTGTCAATTAAACAGGAGTCAGTCCATGGGGAAAACAGAGGTCAGAGAGTAGTGCTCAGTCAGCTGTGAGATCATATTAAAACAGATTGAGCTGTTATAATCACAACAGGGAAAATCCACTCTTGTATGCGCTTTCCCTGTAGTAGCACAATGTTACAGTATGTATTTGCAAACACAGAGGGAGTGTCTACCCCCTTGACTATTGCCTCTTACTTATCATTGATCCCCTTTACCAGTTATACTGTAACATTTTAGTGTTTAAAGGAACCATAGCACCAGACATTTGTTGGGTCTATAATATTAGAAGGAAAGATAAATTCCAAGACAACATATCCTACAAATAGTAATTGGGAGTAATTGTATCATGACAACTGTTGCACTGAGAACTTCTTTTTTTCAGAAATATGGTAACAAAAGAGCCGGAAGGTTGGGCAGGGGCCAATTATCCCCTGAGCTGCTCTAATTTGAACGTTTTTGGTCACTACCCTTCATCTGTATGTTTTGCCTACAGTTTCCCAAACATGCTCCACAACTGATCCATTATTTGCTCCACTTGGCATATCAATACCCTCCACCTTAAGTTGTGCAGAAAAATAGTCTGCACATGCCTCCACAGCACAAATTGGCCAGTTTCAGAGGAGGCGCATTGAGTGCTACGATGCACTAGAGAGGTCATTTAGTAAAGGGATTGTGCCCCCCAGACCCTCCACCATAAGCTTAGTCACCCTAGCCCAGAATACACCACTTGCTTTCCCTATGTAAGCCATCAGAAGATGTCATATTTTAGCTTGCGTACCGTTACAAGGAAATATCTCAATCAGACTGATCCCATCCATTAGGACAATTCACTTCTGAAATGTGAGGTAAAATACCAAAATAGAATGTACACAATCTGTTAAATCTCAGCTGGTTCATCTCATTATGTCTTTTTTTTCCAAAGATCCGATTGCTTGCTCTAAAAAAAGCTGAACAATAAGAGATATAATGAAGTTTCTGCTATCTATAAACCAAAGTTCCATTTCCATTATCTATTTAGATGCTGAGAGCTCTGAGCATGCATGGTTATATTCATCCAGGGCTCATTGGTGTTATCTCTTTTGCAGGACTGGAATAAGAATCAAGGGCTGAGTAAGGAAAGAATAACGAATTTAATGAATTCAAATTTTTTGTTACTGCTCCTACTTTACCACTTGGGCTCAGAATTTATTTAAGTTTGGTCTGTTATGACACGCGATGCAAAGCAAAGTAAGTTGAAAAGGTATGGCACAAGAGAGTTCATATCCCCCTAAGGGTTAACAATGAGGAAAAGGGCCATTTTCTTAAGGCTCCCACTTGCTACTGTGCCATATACTTGCCTGCACTGTGAAGTGCGAACTAAGGGCTTGTTGTGCTTGTAATTATTATACTATTAGCCTTCCAGCTTCTTGGGGAGCGTAGGCTAGCTGAGGATAACGAGAGCTGTAGCTCAACAACCGATGAAGAACTGTTTGTTGGCTACTCCTGATATCAGTACTACTACTCCTACTCCTCGGTATTTTTTTATTTTTTTTTAACATCTTTTAGAAATTGTACTGAACATACTGAAAGGTGAGATATATTACTTGCTCGAGATAAACTCAATGCCGTTTTCAAAAACTATTAGCGTCAAACATATTTTTGATTGGTCCATCTACTAATGGTTAGTGGAAAGAATGTCAAATATGTAAGTGATAGTATAAGCAGAGGAATTGTAAACAAAAATAATATTAATGTCTGTTAGTTTGGCACATGCCAAAGGGAAAGTGAAGTGTTTATCCACCTTGTCAGCAGGTCTCTAACCCCTTTCCCTATTATAACATTTCACTGAAAAATTAGATGATTGCATTCTAGCCAGAATTGTTTTGGCACGACTACAAGAAAGTGACTGTTTCGCAGATGTAGAAGAGAAATGCAAAATTCTGCTTATAGTCCAACAGGTTTTTAGGCCTTTTTATAGCTCGGGCTCGGTCAGGGGCATACCTAGAGTATTTGGCACCTGGGGCGGATCCTGTATGTGGCACCCCCCCCACACACACACTTTAAAACTGCATAGCTTCTACCGTTATATACCGGCGCAGACACTGAAGGTGGTACAGCATAACACTTACTGTTATCATTATATACTGAAGCAGAAATTGACGGTGGTACAGCATAACACCTATCACTATATACTGAGGCAGACATTGACGGTTGTACAGCATAACACCTACCACTATATACTGAGGCAGACAATGACGGTGGTACAACATAACACCTATCACTATATACTGAGGCACACATTGACGGTGGTACAGCGTAATCCCTATCACTATACATTGAGCCAGACATTGATAATAGTTCAGCATAACTCCTATCACTATATACTAAGCCAAACATTGAGGTGGTGTAGGCCTACCACTTCATTAGTAGTAGGGATGCACCGAAACAAATTCTGGACTGAGACCGAAAATGCAGCATTTATCTGGCCGAAACCGAATATGACCCCCCCCCACCATAAAAAAAAAATCTAACGCTTTTATTTAAAGTAAGTAACACACCAAAATAGGACAAAACAATTAAATAACAATATTAATATATATATATATATATATATATATATATATATATATATATATATATATATGATTGTTAACAGCAATCACAGTTCTATCATGCCCAGGCATACCCAGATTCCAGGATGTACTCGCAGACTTGGCATGATAGGAGTATGATTGCCCTATCTACCCCTTCTCACTCCCTTTTGTCCTACCTACCCCTTCTCACTCCCTTCTCCCTATCTACCCCCTATCCCCCTGTCTCACTCCCTTCTCCCTATCTACCCCCTCCTAACTATCTACCCTCTCCCCCTTTGAAGTTCACTTACCTTTCAGGAGTCCTGCGGTGGGGGTGCAAGGACTCTGTCTCCCAGCTCTGCCACTGTATGGAACAGTATAGAGTGATGGGAGTTATGATGTACTAGAGCATAATTATATAATGAAAAATACATTGGAAATGGTACAGCATAACACCCATCACTCTCACACATTTACCAATCCACACATACTAATCCACACATACCAATCCATACACATACCAATCCACACACATACCAATCCACACACATACCAATCCACACACATACACCAAGCCACACATACCAATCCAGATATATACCAATCCACATATGTACCAATCCACACACATACCAATCCACACACATACCAATCCACACACACACCAATCCACACATACCAATCCAGATATATACCAATCCACATATATACCAATCCACACACATACCAATCCACACACATACCAATCCACACACATACCAATCCACACATACACCAATCCACACATACCAATCCACACATACCAATCCACACATATACTAATCCACACATACCAATCCACACATACCAATCCACACATACACCAATCCACACATACACCAATCCACACATATACCAATCCACACATATACCAATCCACACATATACCAATCCACACATACCAATCCACACATACCAATCCACACATATACCAATCCACTCTCACTCACTGAATGCTTTCCTACCTTTCCTCTTTTCTCCTTACAGCTTCTTTTCCTCCTCTTCGCTCCTCTTCTTCAGTTCTTCTGTCTTCTTCCGGTTCAGTGGGCGCGGTTCAGTGTTGTGCAGCTGTTGCCGCGCGGATCGCAAGGGAGCGATATCGGAGGTCTTTAACAGACCTCCGGCTCCCTTAAGTGATTTTAAGCCGGGTTCAAGGGTTGAACCCGGCTTAAAATCACTCAAGGGAGCCGGAGGTCTGTTAAAGACCTCCGATACCGCTCCCTTGCGAGCCTGCTCCTCCAGCGGCGGACATTACTGTCCGTCTCTGGAGGGGTGCCGGCAAGTTGGCACCCCCCTGATGAGCGGCACCCGGTGCGGACCGCCCCCCCCCGCCCCCCGCTAGGTACGCTACTGGGCTCGGTTCTATGTTTGTCTAAAAAAAACATAGGTCTGGCAGGAACAGACACCATTACTAATCATTCCAGTGTAGCCATATGCCATACTAATATTTTGCACCATACTATAATTCTGATAACTGTAGGGAGATGGACTCTGAGCCTAAATTACCCAGAGAATATATTTGGTCTTTGACTGAGACAGCTACCTGTGCCCTTTGATTTGCTTCATGGTACTCGGCTTTTCCCAGGACTTTATTTCCTACCCGCCTAAGCGTTTATGTGCTGTCACTAGACCTCCAAAAGGAATGTAATTAATGTTAATGATGCTAATGACTGGATTGCAGTTGTTGATTAAATAATCATATTCACCTGAAAACACTCTTCTCATTGTATGGAACCCTCCACCAATCAAGGACAAATAGTCAGTGGGTAATAAAGGCTTTTTTTGGGGCCATTTGGCTTCGATCCTGGTCAGGTAGGCCTTTGGTTCTTTACAACAGAAAACCTGGAGCCTAATGGCAGATGTATCTCACAAGATACAAATTTCTCAGTAGAGATTATTGCAGCCCCTTTAATTCTAATATACTGAGTATTTTGAAATATATTTTTTATCTTACAGACATACACTCATTGCCACTTTATTAGGTACACCTGGATAATTGCTTGTTAACACAAATGGCTAATTAGCCAATCACATGGCAGCAACTCAATACATTTAGGCATGTAGACGGGGTCAAGACAACTTGCTGAAGTTCAAACCGAGCATCAGAATGGGGAAGAAAGGGGATTTATGGGACTTTGAATGTGCCATGGTTGTTGGTGCCAGATGGGCTGGTCTGAGTATTTCAGAAACTGCTGATCTACTGGGATTTTCACACACAACCATCTCTAGGGTTTACAGAGAATGGTCCAAAAAAGAGAAAATATCTAGTGAGCGGCAGTTGTGTGGACGAAAATGCCTTGTTGATGTCAGAGGTCAGAGGTCAGAGGGGAATGGGCAGACTGGTTTGAGATGGCAGAAAGGCAACAGTCACTCAAATAACCACTCGTTACAACCAAGGTATGCAGAATACCATCTCTGAATGCACAACACGTTGAACCTTAAACCAGAAGCCTTAAAGCTACAGCAGCAAAAGACCACACCGTGTGCCACTCCTGTCAGCAAAGAACAGGAAACTGAGGCTACAATTTGAACAGGCTCACCAAAATTGGACAATGGAAGACTCGAAGAACATTGCCTGGTCTGATGAGTCTTGATTCCAGCTGCGACATTCAGATGGCAAGGTCAGATTTTTTGCGTAAACAACATGAAAGCATGGATCCATCCCGCCTTGTATTAACGGTTCAGGCTGGTGGTGTAATGGTGTGGGGGACATTTTCTTAGCACACTTTGGGCCCCTTAGTACCAATTGAGCATTGTTTAAATTCAACAGCTTACCTGAGTATTGTTACTGACCATGTCCATCTCTTTATGACCACAGTGTACCCATCTTCTGATGGCTACTTCCAGCAGGATAATGCACCATGTCACAAAGCTCACATCATCTCAAACTGGTTTCTTGAACATGACAATAAGGTACTCCAATGGCCTCCACAGTCACCAGATCTCAATCCAATAGAGCACCTTTGGAATGTGGTGGAACGGGAGATTCACATCATGGATGTGCAGCCGACAAATCTGCAGCAAATGCGTGATGCCATCATGTCCATATGGACCATATGAAGAATGTTTCCAGCACCTGAAAGTATGCCATGACGAATGAGGGCAGTTCTGAAGGCAAAAGGGGGTCCAACTCAATACTAGCAAGGTGTACCTAATAAAGTGGCCAGTGAGGGTATATAGATAGGATTTTTGACAATATTTAAGTATATGAAGTATTATGGGAATTATTAAAACCAATGTTCTAAAAAAACATGGAAACACATTGTGTATTTCAGAATTCAGTTCTGGGCAAAGTCCTTTAACTCTCATTAAGTAAAACACTATAAGTTAGTCTATTGGCCATTCTAGTTAGTTATTTCAGTAGCTTAAGCAATGCTTGACTCTTTTTAAAGAATTATTAGAGTCATCGAGTCATCATCACATTCTGGCATAGCAGGAATTTGACTTGGGTGCCTGGACCTTCTGTTAATCATGTCATAGGAAATGATATCAATCCCATGGGGGGGTGGATGGATGATTTTAAGTTTTTCCCACAATATGTCCAAAAATTCACTTTTCGTCTGCATGGCATTGTGTAGACAGTACAGTTTGCACTGTCTGCACAATCACAATGGATGTTATCAGCTGTCAATGAAGTCCTGTCCATACTAGACACAAGCCATTTCCTCCTGCTTAAGGCAGGATAGTAATCCTATTGTGGTGCTTGCAAATAGAGATCTTCCCTGTGGTTTAATCACTAAGGAGCCATCCCTGCCTGTATATGGAGCGGCATATTTCATAAGGTTGTTACTTCTGGAAAGTGTATACTTATACAGGATAAGGTGTAAGAAAAAAAAACAGTGAACAGCGTTTCAAATAAGTTTCCTTTTAGAGTCCCTCAGGGAAATGGCGAACTTACCATTACTTTTTTAGCACTGCTTTTAAGTGCAGCCAGACAACTCCGCATGGAGCCACTGTGAACATTTAGAGAGAGAGGAGAAGGAGAGAGGGAAAGCGACAGACTGCCTATCAGTAATTCCCTGAGATTAACAGGCAGGAAAAGGCTGCAGTCTACAAACATGATAGCAAAGGCCTCCATTACACTACCTAATATTATACTGGACCCAAAGTGCTAAAAAGGCTTAAAGTGACAGCATTTAGTCAGTGATTGTGGGACCAGGACATGAGTTTATTTTTTTTTTTTACTTATTTTCCACTGATTAAGTTTAGGAACACATTTTGTTAATACAACTGGGTCAGAGGAGATGAAAAAAACACAGCGGCATCTGGCGTTACAATAATAATAATCACCATCATTCATATAAACAACAAAATAAAAACTGTGTAAAAAGAAACCACCTTTTTTGTGCTCCATCTGTAATCGTTGTTAACTTTTTTTAGAATTTTTTTTTATTTTTATTTTGTTTTCTAATGTTAGGAAAATAACATACTTACCTATAATATATTGGCATTTGTTCAGGACACAGACTTCCTGTGTTACACACATGTTTTTTTTTAGTCTTGGATTTAATACCTTTTCAACTGTTTGATTTTTTTTCTCCCTTAGATGCTTGGCACAGAGAATCATGAGTAACTAAGTAGGTTTCTTTTGGACAGATCTACACTAAAGTGATTTTAGTGTAGACAGAGATGTCAACAGCTAGACACTGAAAACAAGGGTTATATTTGTTTTTTATTGGTCAGAAAAATGGTACTGGAAAGGATTTTGAGTTTGAAGTTTATCAAGGAGACTCAATAGAAGGCAATTATAGCTCCATTTCCACAAATCATGAACAAAGATTGGGGAATTAGGTAGTGATCAAAGCTTTCTAAGGAGATGTTTACATTCTGCAAAATATACAGTATGTATGTGACTCTAAACCTTATAGGGCAATATATTTATCTTTTATTTAGTATTATATATTGTTTGTTATCTGTGTAATACTATGGTTATAATGTTTGATAAAAAAAAATGTGCAACATGAGCGACCAGATTTTTTTAACCAAAGGGATAAAATTAATTGGCATGCACTTTCCATGGTAGTTATTTCAGGTATAAGAGTTCTGTCTCAGAATAATAGGAATTAGGGCAGGTTCTTACTACTTTATCCGCATTGTGAAAAATGTCATAATTTATAAAAAAAAAAAATATGATAGATTTGTAAATAATAATTATAATATAATTAGCAATAAATTACAAGTAATTCGATAACAAAATCAAAACAAATATAAAAAAAAAAGTTTTTTTCTTAGATGGGATATTTCATATTTTGAACTTTTAATTACTATCTACATTTATCCTGATTTGATGATGTGGTTTTCAGTTGCGCAACAAATTTTTTTGTTCCTTTATTTTTCCAATGTTTTACAGTTCTATGCCGTATATTCTTGGCGCCATGTAATAAAATAATCTCAATAAAAATAATCCCTCGTTATGTTTACTGTAACAGTTCAGTCTGGTGAGATATGGCCACTGACGTGTTGGTTTGCAAAACGCATGTGGCTAGACTTTGTGTCTGTGTCACTGGCTTGACATAGAAACATTCTGTTAGGCTACACGTCCCACAACTCAAAGTAATATAGTGCTGTATATGACAGCAAATTCCATTTGTAAATAAGTTTGGTAGTTCTATTTTATATAGCCTATAACAGTCAAATTTGGTTTGATCGAAGGTAGTGCTAATTCTCAGCAGGATCTTCCCAGGACGATGAACCAGTTCCACTTGGGGCAACTTTGAAGGTGTAAGAGTTAAACGGGATCACTGTCTTCCCAGGAATACTGTGTGAATCCTTAGTATTATGAGGACATCAGGACACCACATAATATTGTATAACACAAACATTTGGGGACAAGGGTACATACAACACGGACAACCTAAACTGACTATTTCTTACACAACTTCTAGCATACTTAAATGTATATGTATATGTCAAAACTACATCTTATGTTTGTTTTTTGATCACTTAATTGTTCTGGAGATATTTTTACGGAAACATTTGTAAACATATCCGTTTTACCCCAGTGAAACTGATATCTGTTCCCAAGGATGACCAAACTAGCATTTCTAATATATTTCCTATACTGTTATCTCTTTTTTGTCACTCCATCAACAATCAGCAATTTAACAATAGGGAAATAACAACTTAATGGGGACGAATTCTTTATGTAGATCCTAAGAACACAAGTTAAAATAGCTGCTTCCGTGGTGTACTAATTAGTTGTGTTTCTTAAACCTGTGAACACCATTACATAGGTTTTTTAGAGTGGTGATCAGTAAAAAGTATGATTTGGATAAGGTGACCTGATTTAAGAATAGAACCCAGACATTAAATATTGTCTAAAAGGCATTTTGAATTATATTTATGTTTACCTATGACATATATTAATCCAACATTTACGCGAGCCTGAACTTCTTCAAGAAAGACATTGAAGTGGGGATATTGTTATGTACTCCATGGTAATAATGGACATTGCAAACAAATAAAGCAACAAGAAATGCATTTATATATATATATCTATATATATATATAGATATATATATCTATATATATATAGATATATATATCTATAAATATATAAAATGGTAACAGATTGATCGTCTATATTATCAACCTAGAATGCAGGTTCCTCATTCTGAGCCAGTATAAGTATACAATATGCTCACGCAAAAAAGTGTCATGGAAACTTGTACAGCCCTGTGAGGCCTAACTAGGATTAAAAATAAAACACAATTGTCTTTTATAGTTTGCAATATGTATGACTTTATCCTTTTACTCATTGGGACCAATGCCTATTTTGTTTGATATACCAAAATATCATTTTCTGCTCATGTATACTTCTATAATGCGTAACTTGTAATGTTTATATAGAATATATGTCATTATGTGATAAAATTAAAGGGACAGTTCAGTTATCATATACATTTTAATGCGCATGTGTAGAAAGTGCCCTTGTTAATTGAATTAGGAGTCCCTTCCTACTCCTACTTCCTACTAGTGGCTGCCATTCGGTGGTCAGAATTGCCAGACTGGGGAGGTGGTTGAGCTGCAGCTTCTCTTTAAGGTAAGTAATTTATTTATTCTTACGTATTTAAAAGATGCATATTTAAGTACTCGCAAAGAAATTATTATTTTGGTACGGTTGCCTGGGACATCAAACTGTCCCATTAAATAATGTTTGTATGATTGTTTAATATTAAATAATATACCAAAGAGGTAAAAAAAACAGTAAGGAATGAAAGAGTTTGTTCATTGTGATAGGTGTCTCAAAATGTAGGTATTACTATGTCAGATTCGACGGCTGCTATTTCTTAATGTAATAAGATTGATGCTTATTTCTGACTGCCTTTTTTGAATGGTTGTTGTTATACATTAACCACAAACCTTTCTCGTCGTTAACATGTAATAAAGTCCAACACGCCATACAATGGAATCTTTCTGAATTTCTAAAAGAGCTGCTATGTGCCAGGGAGATTAAGATATCACTGGCACTAGAACTTACTTCAAAACATATTTCTTTTCTGTCAGCAAAATTTTCCCCTCTTGCCCTCTCTTATCTAATGGTTTCTCTTCATTCCAGCTAACAGCCAAATTACATAGACACAGGAGCCTAATAAAGGCACCACTTAGCCTTTTTCATCTTTTTTTTCTACAATTTTTTCAGTCTATTATATATATATATATATATATATATATATATACACTGCTCAAAATAATAAAGGGAACACTAAGATTACACATCCTAGATCTGAATGAATGAACTAATCGTATGACATACTTTCGTCTTTACATAGTTGAATGTGCTGACAACAAAATCACACAAAAATTCTCAATGGAAATCAAATTTATCAACCCATGGAGGTCTGGATATGGAATCACACTCAAAATCAAAATGGAAAACCACACTACAGGCTGATCCAACTTTGATGTAATGTCCTTAAAACAAGTCACAATGAGGCTCAGTAGTGTGTGTGGCCTCCACGTGCCGGTATGACCTCCCTACAACGCCTGGGCATGCTCCTGATGAGGTTGCGGAAGGTCTCCTGAGGGATGTAATCCCAGACCTGGACTAAAGCATCCGCCAACTCCTGGACAGTCTGTGGTGCAACGTGGCGTTGGTGGATGGAGCGAGACATGATGTCCCAGATGTGCTCAATCGGATTCAGGTCTGGGGAACGGACGGGCCAGTCCATAGCATCAATGCCTTCCTCTTGCAGGAACTGCTGACACACTTCAGCCACATGAGGTCTAGCATTGTCTTGCATTAGGAGGAACCCAGGGCCAACTGCACCAGTATATGGTCTCACAAGGGGTCTGAGGATCTCATCTCAGTACCTAACGGCAGTCAGGCTAACTCTGGCAAGCACATGGAGGGCTGTGCGCCCCCCCAAAGAAATGCCACCCCACACCATTACTAACCCACCACCAAACCAGTCATGCTGCAGGATGTTGCAGGCAGCAGAACGTTCTCCACGGCGTCTCCAGACTCTGTCACGTCTGTCACATGTGCTCAGTGTGAACCTGCTTTAATCTGTGAAGAGCACAGGGCGCCAGTGGCGAATATGCCAATCCTGGTATTCTCTGGCAAATGCCAAACGTCCTGCACGGTGTTGGGCTGTAAGCACAACCCTAACCTGTGGACGTCGGGCCCTCCTACCACCCTCATGGAGTCTGTTTCTGACCGTTTCAGTGGACACATGCACATTTGTGGCCTGCTGGAGGTCATTTTGCAGGGCTCTGGCAGTGCTCCTCCTGCTCCTCCTTGCACAAGGGTGGAGGTAGTAGTCCTGCTGCTGGGTTGTTGCCCTCCTACGGCCTCCTCCAGGTCTCCTGATGTACTGGCCTGTCTCCTGGTAGCGCCTCCATGCTCTGGACACTACGCTGACAGACACAGCAAACCTTCTTGCCACAGCTCGCATTGATGTGCCATCCTGGATGAGCTGCACTACCTGAGCCACTTGTGTGGGTTGTAGACTCCGTCTCATGCTACCACTAGAGTGAAAGCACCACCAGCATTCAAAAGTGACCAAAACATCAGCCAGGAAGCATAGGAACTGAGAAGTGGTCTGTGGTCACCACCTGCAGAGCCACTCCTTTATTGGGGGTGTCTTGCTAATTGCCTATAATTTCCACCTGTTGTCTGTTCCATTTGCACAACAGTATGTGAAATTGATTGTCTATCAGTGTTGCTTCCTGAGTGGACAGTGTGATTTCGCAGAAGTGTGATTGACTTCAAGTTACATTGTGTTGTTTAAGTGTTCCCTTTATTATTTTGAGCAATGTATATATATATATATATATTTACTCACAGAGTCCATTGCACACCATTCCAAATGTTCCAAGCCCGGTGCTAGTAACCAGCAGTTTCCATATAAAACACTTTCAAAAAGATGGTCAGCACTCCAGGTCTTTAAATTGACAATTTCATTTTATTCAAAGTCCAGTCGACGTTTCAGTCATTACTGACTTTCATCAGGACATATGTCCTGATGAAAGTCAGTAATGACTGAAACGTCGACTGGACTTTGAATAAAATGAAATTGTCAATTTAAAGACCTGGAGTGCTGACCATCTTTTTGAAAGTGTTTTATATATATATATATATATATATATATATATATATACTGTTTTGTATTGAATAAATACCATATATAAAATATATAAAGAGAGGCGTGGCCGACCGTTGGAGAAGATGGCTGCTTGAGACCTGAGCTCCGTCGGTCCCCCAGTGATATTAGCTTTTCCTAGCCAACAATAGCCACCATGGTGCGTAATAGACGGCAGTCCTCTGCCCCGTCGGTGCCTGGGGAGGGTGCCGGGTCGTCGGTGGCTTCCCTTAGGGAGTACTTCCGTACCCCAGCGGCGCTGGCCTTACAGGCGACTGAAGACCACGACGAAGCATCGCCCGCAAGTTCCCGCGATTCTGGTGACAGGCGAGAGGAAGCTGTTTCCGGAGTGCCGGGTTTACCTACCTGTTCCGCGGAGGTTCGCCAGCTCTTTTCCTCTGCTCCGTGGCGGGAGGACTTCAGCACGCTGCTTTCGGAGCTTAAACAGACCGTGACCGATGCCGTTGCGGGCCTTCGGGCGGACTTGGATGCTGTGGACCGTCGCCTCACGCTCCGGGAGTCTGAATCGGCTCAGCAGGCCCAGAGGACATCTGCCCTGGAGCTATCCTCCGCTCGCCACGACTATTACCTGGCCGACTGCAGGAGGCGTCTGGAGGACCTCGATAACAGAGGCCGACGGCACAACATTAGGATCCGAGGCCTTCCGGAGGTCACTTCTGACTCCCCTGAAGATGTTCGGGGCCTGGTGGTCCGCCTGTTCAACAGCCTCTTGGGGCGGCCTCCTGAGACTGTGCTCTCCCTGGATCGAGCCCACAGGGCTCTGAGACCTCGGGGTCCCTCGTCGGCGCCCCCGAGAGATGTTATTTGTTGCGTGACCGACTACCAGCTGAAGGAGCAGCTCATGCGACGTGCGAGAGAAGTGGGCTCCTGGACTTTCGAAGGCACTGCGATCACCCTCTTCCAGGATCTGTCCGATATCACCCTGCAGAATCGGAGAGTGCTGCGGCCCCTTACAGCCGAGCTCCGAGGCCGTGGACTCTCGTATTATTGGGGCTACCCCTTTAGCCTTAATGTGCGATCGGGGGGATCTGTTCTTTCGCTTCGCTGTCACCGGGAGCTGCCTGCTTTCTTAAGGGACCTCCGCCTACCTGCTCTTCAGATTCCGGATTGGAACCTGCCCGCCATACCGGTGGATCGTGCGGCTCGCCCTGGAGGGGCTTCTCGTCGACGGGAGCGGTCGCCGGGCCACGCGGCCCGTCGCGGCAGATTGCCTTTGCGGCTTCCGGAGGCTACGGACCCGGAGGAATGATCTTCGGGGGGTGCGTCCCTGATGTTTCTCCGCTGTTGGACGTCTGTGTTGGCCTTGGGCCCCTGACTTACCATCTCGGGACTCGTGTGGAGGCTCTGGCTGGGTCTTCCTGGGCCCTCCTGCCGCATTCGGGGACGCTATCCTGATCCTGGCCACCTCTGTCATTGTGCAGAGTTTATAATCGTATCGCCGCGCAAGTTTATTTTTATTTTTCTTTATGTTTTGTGGGGTTATGTTTGTTTTCTTTAACTTTTTGAGCGGGTCGTGGGGGGGGTGGGGGGGTTTAGAGTGTTTATTTTCGGTACTGCATCCGCTGCCGTCAGGCTCTCACGTCTGTCACTGATTGGGGCCCTGGGCTTATGCCTTGGGTGTTCATATGCTGGCTCTGGGTGTGGTTTCTTGCTCTTTTGGGTGGGGGTTGGGTCGGGGGGGTTATGTTTTGCCTTTATGTTTTCCTTTGCGCTGATAATTTGATACTACCTCTAGCCCTTTGATGTGCCGTCTCAGTGGGAGTGAAGCGTCCTGCGTTTGCTCACTTCTTATTTTTTACTTCTAGACGACACTCCCGCTTGCATTTCCGAGTATTGGTTGGGGGGTTCGGCTCTTTTGGGAGGGGGTTGGATGGTGGGGGGTTTGTTTTCCTTTTTCTTTTTTGTTGCGCTCCTGTACCACTACTGTCACTTGCCATCTGCTCGGTTTACTGTGGGGGGGTGCTGCAAGCCGCGGCTGCTCGCTCCTTTCTCCTTGCGGGCAACACTTCCTTTTCTGCGCGAGAGTGGTTCTTTTTTTTTTTTTTTTTTTGGGGGGGGGTTCGGCACTTTTGGGGGGGGGGTTTGTTTATCGTTTTTATTTTCTTTGCGCTACACTATCGAGGTCCTCTGGCGTGCAGTCCTGGTGAAGGGCGGCGTGCTGCGTGGTCCCCTTCTCTCTGCTTCGTGGTTACATTTGGTCCCGTTTCTTTATCCTGGCGGGGCGGTTGCTGTGTCATGCTCCTTCACAGGCCGGGGACCGGAGAGTGGTCTCATGTTTGTTGTTCCTTTCGTTGTTTTTGTTTTGTTTGATTTTGTCCGGCTTCTTCTTTTTCGGCCGTTCCTTCGCCTCTGACCGTAGGCGTCGTGCCGTGCTGGTAGTGCACTGTGGTTCTGCTGTTTTTGGACCTACAGTGTTTTCTTTTCCAGCTGACGCCCTTGGTACTTTTTTGGGAAGGAGGGTTTTGTTCTCCCTTCTTTTCCCTTCCTCTTGTTTGTTTGTTTGTTCGTTTGTGGGTCGGTTTGTACCTGCTCCCTCCCCTCTTCCTTGTCTCCCTCTCCTAGTGTTTCTCCCCTTCCCCCCTTGTATTCTGTGGACACCGTCATGGCTTATAGGCCAGCTGATCTCGCCGTCCTGTCCCTTAATGTTAAGGGCCTTAATGTGCCGGAGAAACGGTCGGCCCTGCTTCGTGATTTGAAGGGTCACCGTATCTCGGTGGCCTTTGTGCAGGAGACTCATTTTCGGGGCTCGGCCCACCCTAGTTTGATTTCACGGGATTATCCTGTGTCCTTCCTCAGTAATAACCCTCAGTCAAAGTCGAAGGGGGTGGCGATTTTGTTTTCACGACACTTTCCGCTCACTGATGTTGAGCACCTGGCTGATCCAGGCGGTAGATTTATTTTTGTCAAGGGGCGGGTGGCCGGTCAGGCCTATACCTTCGCTAACGTTTACGTCCCTAATGTGAAACAACATACGTGGCTCTCTAAGACGTTGCGGGTGCTCCGTACCTTTCAGGAAGGTTTATTGCTTTTTGGCGGCGACCTTAATGTGGCTCTCCACCCTAAACTGGACTCCTCCACGGGTACGTCCCAGACCCCTCCTGGGGTTTTGCGGAGAATTCATGCTTTACTCACTGCTGACCAGTTGGTCGACTGTTAGAGGGCCCTTCACCCGACGGACAAAGACTATAGTTTTTACTCCGTCCCTCATAAACGTTACTCCCGTATTGATTGTCTTTTTCTCACGCACTACCATTTGTCCCTTTTGACGGCGGCCAGCTATGGTTCCATTACATGGTCGGACCATGCCCCTCTGACGCTGACCCTTGCATCCCCGTTGACCCGTCCTACTCAGACTTCGTGGCGGTTGAATGAGTCCTTGCTGTCTGATGAGGGGGTGCGGGACTCGATTGCCACGGCTCTCCGCGACTATTTTTTGACCAATGTCACCCCGGATGTGCCCCTTCCTACGGTTTGGGAGGCTCACAAATGTGTGGTGCGTGGCCGGTTTGTCCAGATGGGTGCTGAGAGGAAGAGGGCCTATGCTCAGAAGCTTCGTGATCTTACTGTGCAGATAGCAGCCTTGGAGACAGTTCATAAGGATTCTTTGCGTGATAGCGACTTTAACCGTTTGCTTGTGCTTCGGGCGGAACTCACCGATATCCTTCATAGTGAATTCCAGAGGCATTATGATAGGCTTAAGGCCATCTTTTACGAGCATGGAGATAAGCCTGGGAAGTACTTGGCTCGCGCCTTGCGTCGGAGGAGGCAACTGTCCTATATACCCAGAATTCGCTCCCCGGGTGGTCGCCTGCGCTATCTCCCGTCAGCTATAGTGAAGGAATTTGTTGCTTTCTATTCCTCCCTGTATAATCGTTCCCCCGCGCACGACGCCCCTGAGGCGCTTGAGAGCCATAGACTGGCTATTCGTCAGTATCTATCGCGTTATTTGCCGCGCCATTTGTCCCCTGCCGACTCTGAGCTCCTTGAGGCCCCGATCTCCAGTGAGGAATTGGCTTGCGCGCTCAAGTCCTCTAAGCCGGGGAAGTGCCCGGGCCCGGATGGTTTGTCTTTGAGTTATTATAAGTTTTTTTGATGTTCTTGGTCCCCGGTTGGTAGCTGTGTTTAACTCCATTCTGGACGGTGCGGGCTTCCACCCCCACACTCTGGCCGCTACGATCTCTGTGATCCCGAAGGACGGTCGGGACCCGGAGCTTTGTGGGAGTTATAGGCCTATTTCCCTTCTCAATGTGGATCTGAAGCTGTTCTCCAAGGTTCTCGCTATGCGTCTTGGGCGCTTCCTCCCTGGTTTGATACATCCTGACCAGTCGGGGTTTGTGCCTGGCAGGGAGTGTAGGGACGGGACCTTGCGGGCGGTGAACTTGATCAACTTGATTAAGCGGTCGGACGCCAAGGCTATTTTATTATCTACGGATGCCGAGAAGGCCTTCGATCGGCTTGATTGGACTTTTATGCTTGAGGTGTTGGGGGCGGTGGGCCTTGGCCCGCATATGCTGGGCTGGGTTTCCGCACTGTATACTTGCCCGTCGGCTAGGCTGCGTATTAATGGGGCCCTCTCGGACCAGTTCCCTATATCTAATGGCACTAGGCAGGGCTGCCCGTTGTCCCCTATGCTCTTTGTCCTCTCTCTGGAGCCTCTTTTGGAGGCTGTTCGAGTTAATCCGGACGTTACCGGTGTGGTGGGTGGGGGCGTGCATCATAAGGTGGTGGCTTTTGCGGATGATATGTTGTTCACCCTTGTGAACCCGCGTGTGTCCTTACCTGTGCTGATGGATGAGTTCAAGAAGTACGGCTGTCTTTCTAATTTGAAAATTAACTTGTCCAAATCTGAAATTTTGAATATCTCCCTTCCTGCGACTGAAGTGGAGGCGTTGGCTTCCTCCTTCCCTTTTCGGTGGTGTGTGGGTAAATTGCGGCACTTAGGGGTCTGGTTAGCGGATGATGTCTCCTCTTATATAAATTTAACTTTCCCCCTCTGCTTGATGCGATCCAGAAGGATCTTCGGTCTTGGGGTTCTCTGTTTGTTTCCTGGGTGGGTAGGGTGAACGCTCTTAAAATGAACATCCTCCCCAGGGTGCTGTATTTGCTCCAAGCCTTACCGATTGCTTTGCCGCGTGCTTTCTTTTCCTCCTTGCGGGCGATGTTCCTCTCCTTTCTCTGGGCGGGGCGGGCTCCGAGGTTGGCTCTGGCCTTGTTGCAGAAGCCTAAGGCCGCGGGAGGTCTGGGCCTTCCCTGTGTTCGCAATTATTACTTTGCTTGCCATCTGTTGCGTTCCCTGGAGTGGACCTACCGCCCTGCCCATAAGTTGTGGGTGGCTCTGGAGGCCGACGCTGCTTCAGTGCCGATACAGGTGCTTTTGTGGCTTGAGCCGTTTGTGGCTAGGAGGCAGACGGGGGGTCACCCCTTCCTTTTGGCTACTCTGGCGGTTCTCCATTCTGTTTCCCGTAAATCCCGGTTACTTACCTATCCGTCGCCACAGACGCCGTTGCACTATAATCCTGATTTTCCCCCGGGTGTGTTGGGAGGCTCGTTTCTGGTATCGGCTCCGGGCGCTGCGCCGACATTGGGGTCCTATATGGAAGGGACGCGACTCCGTTCCCTGTCTGCCATTGTTGGGGGCGCTGCCCCGACTGCGCTGCAGACTCTGCAATATTTGCAACTCAGGGCTTATGTTATGTCTATCCCTCAGAAACCCAACCTTATTAGGGACCCCACGCCTTTTGAATCACTGCACTTGAGGGATGCTCTTCCTCCTCATGGGATCTCCCTGCTTTATCGGCTACTCTTGAGCGTGGGGGATGGGGATTTGCCGGCCTATGTGGGGAAATGGGAATCGGATCTCGAGGTGTCCCTCTCAGCGGCGCAGTGGGGGAAGATTTTCTCCTTAACGCATGGTTGCTCCCTTAGTACCAGGTCTCAGGAGCTCTCCTATAAGTTACTTACGCGCTGGTACCGTACGCCCTCTCGCCTGCATAGCATGTTCCCTGACCACTCGGAGTTGTGCTGGAGGTGTGGCTTGTCAGTGGGGTCGATCCTTCATATCTGGTGGGAGTGCCCCCTTATTGTTCCTTTCTGGAAAGCTATCGAGGCTGTCCTCCCGCGTTTCACTGACTCTCCGCCCCCTTTTCATCCTGCCAGTTACTTGCTCCATCATACCACCACACCTGTTACGGTGTATAAGAAGTCCGTGCTCCGACACTTGCTAGACGAGGCTAAAGCCTTGATTCCCTTACATTGGGCTTCTGTCACCCCACCCTCGTTTAGGGAATGGATTCTACGGGTGGAAAGGGTGCGCGCTTTGGAGGAGCTGGTGGCCCGTTCTGATAGACAGGGTGAGCGCCACGGACGGACCTGGTTCTACTGGTCCCAGTTCTTTCTGGACCCCTCCACCCAACTTCTGCTGCCGTAATTAGGCTGGGGTCCTGGGATTCCTTTGTTGGGGTCTCTGTTTTCTGTCATGTTTCTACTGCTTGGGATATGTCACTGTGTTTAGCCCTGCTGCGTCAGGGTGTAGTGCTGTGCTCCTGCGGTCATGCGCTGTTGTCACGGTCCGCGTCACAGACCGCAACGTAGCGATTCCCCCGAGTACCCGCGGCTAGCGGGTACTCGAAACTTACCTCTCCCGCAGCTCCGGGACCTTGCTTCGAGGTGCCAGCAGCCAACAAGCACCCGGGGCAGGTCCTTCAGGGTATCCCCATCGCTAGAGATGGGCGGTACGTACGGGGGCGAACCACGCCCCCTCTCTTGTAGCTTGCCTCCCTGGAGACGACGCAACGTAACTAACGTTGCGTCGTCCGCTGGGGCGGAGCCTGGTCTGAGCGGCAGATTCAAAAGCCGAGCACTGACTTCCATTCAGTGCTCGGTTATTGTTCCTGCTGAGTAGTTCGTTCTGAAGTTATACTTACCTGATTGCTTCTCCGTTGCTGACCTGTGCCTGTTCTTGACTTCGCTGCCTTCTCTACTCCTACCCGGCTTGTATGATAACCATCTCCGTTGCTGACCTGTGCCTGTTCTTGACTTCTCTGCCTTCTCCACTCCTGACCTGGCTTGTTTGACGATTCTTGATACTTCTGTGCCTTGCTGCATACTGGGTTCCTCACACAAGAACATTGTGACAGCTGTCCATATTTGATTTTGATTTTGTTTTTGTCTTCCTTCCCTTCCCCATTCTGTTTTTGTTTCCCCTTCTCACTTTGTGTATAAAATGTTTTAAAACCCAATAAACTTTTGATTTATAAAAAAAAATAAAAAAAAATATATAAAATATTTATACTGCACTAGCTACATAATATATTTGTAAATTTACAATATACAGTAGTATATACAGTATACATAGAATATACAGTATTTATATTATATCTAAAATATATTGATACTGTATTAGCTTTTGTCAATGAAAATGCCTTTATATATCAAATAGACCAGATGTATTTTCTGAATTACTATTGCCATGAATAAATTGTAACTAAATTACATACACTAATAAAAACACATATATAAACAATTACAATTAGAAGAAATCTCATAATTTGTTAAATTGACGTTAGGATCAATAAAAAAAAACAACGATTAAAAAAGGACAATTCAAAAAAATCTCATAATTGACCTTAGGGGAAATTGCTCATCTTTACTTTATATTTATTTTTTACAAGATCACTTAAACTGTTTATCTGTGAACGGTGTATGGTAGGGCCAAGCTACAGCTATGACTCCCACCGCCTCCATTGTATGTCTCCAAAGGCAGAGGCAGATTAAGTCCTATCAGAGTTTTACTGACAGCTGAAGCACTAATTAGAGACAGTATCACTAAAAGTCTGAATAATATAAACTTGCCAAGTGTGTTTCTGTTGTGTATCATGTTCTGTAGGACAAAATTGTCTTTACAACAGCCTTGAGTTATTAAATAGCAGTGGGAGCTAATCTGTCCAAAAATTCAAAAATATGGGACTGGAAGTACCTCATTGTTTTGATATTGAGAAATATCCTTGATTTGCTGTTTTTAAATGTTGGCTTATTATTGTAATTGAATATAATTTCCAATACAAAGTTAACAGAAATCCTCAAGAGTTCCATCATTTTTGTGGAGAAGTCTGAACATTGTTCAGCATGGTCTCCTGCAGCTACTTAACACAGGTGGGCCAAACTAGAGATGACCATGCAGACCTGGCACTTTTGATGATATTTATGCAGCCACCGGTTGGATACGTGTGGCCACACATTGCATTTTCATACTTGTGCAACATTTTGTGTATCTAACAAACAACCGCATACTACAGTACCTCATCTGCTGCTATAGTGGCAGTATGGGTTTGTAACTTTGTACACAGCACTAATTGCCACCAGGAGCCTTTTATGATTCAGCCCTTCAGACAGATCATTATTTCCCAATTCAGTAGCAACAAGGTTCTTCTAAAACCTAGAAGCACTACAGAGGTTTAACAATACACTCTCCCAGCAGTAAAATCAACTTTTCTGTATTATATACATATATAATAATAATATTAATAATAATATACAGTATAAGTGACAAAATCTTATTCTAGTTCAGTTTAGGAAATACATAGCATATTTCTAATACAACAGTTCACATGCATAGAAGGATGAAAAGTACAGTAGATACATGGTTGGAAATTGGCAACTACCCTTACAGTAAATGGATACTACACATTCAGAATTTTGAAGCTGGGATAGCATTCCTGGAATATATATCCTATTCATGAAGAAAGTCACGTTACAAGAACAAATGCAGTAATACTGGAATTCATATTTCTTTGAAAGACACCTAATTGTCCCATGTCTTAGGGGCTTATTGTTTAACCATCTACGGATTAATATAAACATATCTTTAAATGCAGGATATCCATCTGTTCCAATTAGAATTTATGAATGTTTGAATGAAACAAGACAACCTTTTCATCCTAAATGACTATGTTATTATGTAAAATTGTTGGTAGTTGGAAAATCCTTTCTACACCTATTCAAAAAGCTTTATGAACTAAGGAGGCAATTAGATTTATTTTAATTTATTTTGAAGACCTAATTTGAATTAAGTGACTTTTATGTGCACTGAATATTTAACAATATGGTAACCAAAATATGGCCATTGTGGTTTCATAACAAAAAGTCAGAGGGAATAACAAAAATACAATTGTAGGCAGACCAAGAAGCTACCATAATCATGTCATCCATGACATGAATTGCCAGAGAAACCCTTGTGCTCTGCACAATGGCACATATTTCCAAAACATAAATTAAGATTGGCCAAAAAATCTATACCTCCATAAATTAAATTGTTGAAATGGTAACTTATAGAGCTTTCTTTGTGTACATGTAAATGAAATTTAACATTATACCGTTTCAAATGAGTTTTACATTTTGACATATACAGTTATATAGCTAAAATGGGTGCTGCCCTTACCCTGACAAAGTCAACAGCCCCTAACAATACTGAGGACCTTTGGGACCTTTACCACGCTTTCTCCATCCTTTCTAGAGTCCCAAAAGTATGTACCTAAATGCACAACTGGGCTTTGCTGATTAGGGACCCTGGTATGTGAACAATATTTCCATGTGTATCTTAAAAGAGTGCTAATTTAAGGTATATATGGCTTAACTGACTCATTTTGTACCCATTCACACAGTCAGATGTGTGACAAATTCTATATCCTTTAGTTGACATTACAGGCAAAACGTTCACTTTACACTATTTCCCAAAATACTATTTCTATGAGTGTTCCCTGACGATAGTTCTAAGCTACTTATTTAAAAAAGGCCAACAGGACAAATAAACTAGGTAGAACCCTTACTGTTAATCAATGCCCATTGCAAAAAACCCACCCAGGTATCTGTAATAAATCAGATCCAATGGGTTCCAATAATAGTGGTAGTAGTAAAATTGAGCAATACAGTCTTAAATGTTTTTTTCTCTGAACCTTGCTTCTGGTCTTTGGAGGTGGCTATAATGGAGAACTGCAATGGCAACACTTTTGCTGCTGTCAGTTTATGAAACTGACCTGCACTCAGGCTACCCTAAAATAGAGTGATTTGTGGAGCTTCTGATTGGGATTCAGTATAAGTGAAAGCTCTGCTTTTAAGCACCCCCAGCTTCTGGACACATTTCTGGTTCATCTGGCTGATAGTCCAATTCTGATTAGTACAAAGGACACGTTAGTCACATTCCTTGATAGAACTCCAACTGTACAGTAGAAGATGGCAAGGATTTCTTTGTGGATACAACACTTCGGGGTCTGTTCACTGAAGAGTTGGTAGAAGAGCTTGCAGGAAAGTTGTGGTTTCAACTCTCTCACTTCACTATACAATATGAAGGTCCAACCCAGTGAGCTTCTGCTGCATGAAAAGCTTGGCTGGCCCTGTATAATGCATATTAATTATAAATTATATAATATAGTATAATTAGATTAATGAGAGTTCTTTACGCTTTGATTAACGTATTAAGCAAGGCCATATCTGCCGTCTTGCTTGAGAAACCTACCGGTGTTGGCACTTCACAATGAATAGTCAAGTGAGGAAGTTGAAACCACAACATTCCAGTAAACCTGCCAGACAACTCTTCATTTAGTGAATAAACCCCATTGTTAGCACTCTACTACAAATAAACATTAACACATTTTGTAGATCAAATTATGTGCCACTGGATAATGCAGCTATATGCCTTCTTTGAATGCAATTTTTTAAAATAATTTTAAAATAAGTTATTTAAAAAAACAACATTATTGAAATAAATGTAATTAGGTATATAGTATTATATAAAGATATACTATACATAAGCACATTTTTGACATGCAATGATGAGTTTAATTATAGCCATTATGTTTTTACATTTGACAGTAGCCCAAGTAAAGTAATCCATTACAGTTTTAGGTAACATTATGTAATTTTCCCTCATTTAATTTTAGGAGTTTAGGATTCAGCTACTCCCAAAATCTCAGGTTATTACAGAATTTGTTGTGCCGGTCATTAGAACTAATGGCAGGATGAAAAACAGTTCTGTCAAATAGTTTAGGAGAACTTTTTCATATAAAAAATAAAAACTTTAGGCTGATATAAGGAGCACTAGAGGCTATCACTATTGAACTTGCCAGTAAGTAGTAGGAAAATCTAGGATATCAGTAAAAAAATATATACATATTAGTTCGACCACTGCCGACTAGTAACTTCTTCTGGCTGATGACGTAGGTGGATCTTACTCAAATTATCGTGACATTCTCAAACCGTCTCAACCTTCACAACCATCCTTTAAGTATATAAGGGTGCATAATGTTGCATAATATGTATATTTATAATATATATATATATATACACACACACACAAAAAGAAAGTACACCCTACGTGAACTGTGTGATTTTACATATCAGAACATAATAACAATCATCTGTTCCTTAGCAGGTCTAAAGACTAGGTAAATACAACCACAGATGAACAACAATTTATGACATATTACACTGTGTCATGATTTACTCAACAAAAATAAAGCCAAAATGGAGAAGTCATCTGTGGAAAACTAAGTACACCTTAATGGTTCAATAGCTTGTAGAAACCCCTTTAGCAGCAATAATTTGAAGTAACCGTTTTCTGTTTTCTCGCATCTTTGTGGAGGAATTTTGGCCCACTCTTCTTTACAATGTTACTTTAGTTCATTGAGATTTGAGGGCATTTGTTTATGCACAGCACTCTTAAAGTCCCGCCACAGCATTTCTATTGGGTGGAGGTCTGGACTTTGACTGGGCTTTTGCCTTTTTCAGCCATTCTGTAGTATATGTGCTTGTGTGCTTGGGATCATTGTCCTGTTACATGACCCAATTTCGGCCAAGCTTTAGCTGTGGGACAGATGGCCCCACATTTGACTCTAGCATACTTTGGTATACAGAGGAGTTCATGGTAAACGTTTTGTGGCTGAGGTGTTTGTGCTGATATGCTGTGTTTGGTTTCTGCCATGAACTGTACTGTCATGAACTTTAACATTAACATGCTAACTGAGGCCTTTAGAGTATGAGATGTAACTCTTGAGTTTTTTTCAATTTCTCTGAGCATTGTATGGTCTGGCCTTGGGTGAATTTGCTGGGATGTCCACTCCTGAGAAGATTGGCGACTGTCCTGAATGTTTTCCACTTTTGAATAATCTTTCTTACTTTAAATTGTTTGGAAATCGCTTTATAACCATGATTGCTGATGTATTTCCTCCTTGGCATTGTGTTAACACTCACCTGAATGCTCCAGAGCAGCAAACTGCTAAAACATTGGCTTTTAAAGAGGAGGTCACACTTTCTGATGATCAATCAAGTTTCACATTGCAAGAAGAGAAAGATGGGGTTGCCATACCAACCATTTAAAAAGTGGACAGTCTTCAGGATGCGCATGTATACTCCAGTGTATAACTGGCTCATAAGTCTGAGCTGTTCAAAACTGTTCTGCCACATCTAGAACATGTAGGTGTCCTATATGAAAGGGCTGAGAGGTGAACTCTAAGCAATGATGCAAACTCCATGTCATCAATTTGCTTTCTTGGTGGACAGAGTGCTCAAAGACTACCCAGTAAAAAAAAATACCAAACCTAGCAACATATATGATCTGCATATTCTGTTGAAGGCACAAGGCTGGAGAATTTGTCATAAGTGTATGATGACAAACATACTTCAACCATGATATCTATCACCACACAAATATTAGCTGAAGGAAAGAATTTGTATTTTTCTTGTAATTTTCCCATTTCTTTATCAAGTGGGCTTCTTAAGAACAGCTGTTGTGGTATATAACGTTTACTAAAGTTTATTCCTTTCCAGCTCTTCTCTCTTCCCTTTCAAATGAGATTAGGAAAGAAAATATAAAGGAAGACTTTAACAAATCAAAGGAATTGTATGATCTCATAACACTTCAACACTTCTCATTCAGGAAATAGGCCACTGGAAGGAACGTTTCCAGTCACAAAAGACAATAATTGTCATTCATCACTCGATGGTTATTGTTGCTTCTCATATTTCTTGCAAAATTATTTTTCCTTTTTTCTCTCTCCTAACTTTTGTTAAAGGTTATGTTAATTTCCATTTCTCCTCAATTTATCTGTGCTGTAAGATAAGTGTTGAGAAGAGGAAAGGTTTCATTGTTCACAAGAGCGTCATGGCTCTTCAACACTCATGATGTCTGCCTAATGTCACGGGCAATGCAAATATCTCTGGCAGGCAATGTGAATGCACTGGAAATACAATCTATAGGAAGGTTCCACACAAGTTGGGCCTATTGGATAGAGGCTGTGACTAGGGGCACCATGGAATCGTGTGCGTTATCCTCGTATCATAAAATGAAGCCATGTATTTTAGTTTTTGTTTATTTTGTGGTAGCAGTGCTAGAGCAGAGAAGACTCTCCCACAACAGAAAAAAACAGAGATGGTTCTGTGACCCCCTAAATCCAAAGGATACCTTTGTAGGGTAAATACTTAATAATAGCTCACACAGATATTCAAACTGATTGCTAAAGGATATAAGATTTGACTGTTTTATTGCTATAAGATACCATAGATGTTGATGAAGAAGCAGGTAGTGGTAATTATAGAAAGAAGAGAAATTGTAGAGAGGCACGTCCAAATTAATATACTATAGCATATATATATATATATATATATATATATATATATACTTATTTTTTTTAAAACATACCTAAGTATGTCGAAGTGTACACAAGAGTTTTTCTTATATGGCTTCATAAAAAGTAAACTGCTACTACTATTTCATCCGTATAAAAACAAAAAGTCTAAAATAACAATTACAAATGTACACAGACAATGTATATTCATGATATATATCTAAGTAGGAAACACATGACCATCCAATGTAGAAGAACCAACTATACTTGTCTCCAAAAACAAGGGAATTTCTGGGCTCCATTACGTCTATATACTGAGCATCTTATCTCACTGAATGACAATTCAATGTTTGTAATGTAGAGGTACCACTTATCATTCCATTCCCAGCTCCCTGATGTTTCACTTTTAAATGGAAGGAATCTTCGGGACATTTGTTTCATGTGTCTCTCACTTATATTGTCTTATCAGAGAAACATAGTAATTTAAGTTGAAAAAAGACACAAGTCCATCAACCTTGCTGTTGATCCAGAAGGAAACCCCCCCACACAATTAATCGATTTAATTTATTTTGTACCTCAAAAAAGGGGAAAATCCTTCTTGACTCCAAAATGGCAATGTGATTTCTCACTAGATCAACAAGTTTTGTCAACATTAAAACTCACCTGCCACTTGGCCACCAGTGCTCCAATTTGACCAAATCTGATGTCTAGTTCAGCCTGTATTACCTAATCTAGTTTTGTGTCATCTCCAGGCACTGACACATGATTTATCAACCTGAGGGGATATAAATGATGCATATTTATTTTGTTTATTGTTAATATTGGTTTGTTTACATATAGCCTGATGCCAAGATTTTCAACATTGATCTTTTGATTTGTTGCAAGCACCCATTATTATGTCATATGGCTTCCTAGACCTTTTATTTGATTTTTTGTTACAATTTAAATATATTTGATACGACTACTGTATGTTTCTCTGTATAGCAAGCTGAATTTGCAACAAGGCGTTACAATTTGTTAACTTGTTAACTTGTTACTTTATCTTACTTAAATAACAGAAAACAGGCATTAATTTAATGACCTGTCTAAAAAGTATACTTTTTCATGCATCATGTACTAAAAATATACTCTTAAGGTGTTACTTCAACTTACATGGCCAAAAAACCCAACTGTTCAAGCACATGTTCATATTTATCAAATCCATATCTCATAATCACAGATCGCATGGACTTTTTCACGTCCTAAACACCGTGCATCTAATAAGTTAATTGATATTAACGCACATCACTCTCACAGCAGAATTACAGACAATGAGGTACAGCAGTAGTGTGACGTACTTTTCTGTTCGCTGTTGCTTGTGGATCCTAAGTAAAAATCAAGCGGGTTCCTAACGTTTACATAAATTTGTTGAGCAGCACAAGATGTTGAAGCGGATTATGAAAAAAATTAGGTTACTATGGGGAGCATAATATTAATGACAATAAAATCTAATTTCCAGGTCTTAGACTAAACTAAAGAATGAAAACAGGCTAACATAAAAGAATCTGATTTGTTGGGTTCCTCATATTGTATTACATTTGAGCAGTAAGGCTAATACAGACATCTCCTGAACTGTGAACTATGGCTATTATTATATTGAATAGCCTAATTGTGTTTAGATCTGAGGAATGGGGGTCTTTTTGTTACCCTGCTCCACGATGTGATTAATGTCAAATTAGAATGTCAATTATTCTATGTACTGGGGAAAAATAACAGCCAGGATCTAAAGTTTAGTAACAGTTCAATCAGCATTGCAAAATGTATTATATGTGAAGGGAATAAGCTTTGTTTGATGGCTGGTGTTAAAATAACAAATAATTCTATTAAGTTGCTATCAGTCTAATGACACTGAAAGCAAGTCATTATGGCTCATGTCATGTTTGATGTCACTTTGTGTGAAATGGGCAGAGCTTAACAGCTGGCCACATTTTAAGTGATAACTTGGTTTACATCAAGATTGAATCAGTATGTTAAATCCGAATAACAAATGTCCACTTCGGTGGTAACCTGTGTATTTTATACTGATAAATGGGCAGCTTCTTTCTTTCAGCTGCCTATATAGGGCTATTGAAATTCAAAGTAAATTGAAAAAATAAACATTACTTAATGATAAAAAATGAATGCAAAATTGTCTATGGTTATTTGCTTGCTTTTCTAGATTCTTGCATTTATCTTTTTTGTGCCATCTGTGTCTAAAAACTTCAGAACTTTTGAAATGATTAACACTTTCTGTGCTTAAGGGGGTAAGGAGCACACTGCTTTGCAGGGCCTGTTAACAATAAAAAGGTAAAGGCAGCATTGCATCCATCCTTCCTAATGTTTACCTGCCAGTCAGGGGAGTCACTTCCAGACCACTCCATGAGCCCCACTGCTTGCAAAAACGTGACAATTGAGCAACTCAGTAGGATAGCAGGAGAGGCCCATGACAAACGGAATGGGTATGGCCAGTAATGCTTCCAACCACCTTCAATGTCCCATAGTGACTTGCACACACGACCGGGGCTGGACTCGTAATCACGAGGCGACCCTGACAGTTTAAGGCCACCGGCCGCTTAATGACATAGTTGGCGACACGCTACATTTTTATGCTCACAAAGCGTGCAGCTGAGCATAGCTAGCAGCTAGTTGCACACTGCAGAGCCCGATATGTTGCTGGAGTGGCAGGTCAGGTGAGTATGGGGCAGGCCCGGACTGGCCATGCGGCACCCGGCACCCCTCCAGAGACGGACAGTAATGTCCGCCGCTGGAGGAGCAGGCTCGCAAGGGAGCGGTATCGGAGGTCTTTAACAGACCTCCGGTTCCCTTGAGTGATTTTAAGCCGGGTTCAACCCGGCTTAAAATCACTCAAGGGAGCCGGAGGTCTGCTAAAGACCTCCGATACCGCTCCCTTGTGATCCGCGCGGCAACAGCTGCTGTGCGCCGGGGTTTGTTGTTAGATCCCGGCGCACAACACTGAAGCCGCGCCCACCGCTGTCCGTGCCCTCTGAACCGGGAGAAGACAGAAGAACTGAAGAAGAGGAGCGAAGAGGAGGAAAAGGGGCTGTAAGGAGAAAAGAGTAAAGGTAGGAAAATATTCAGTGAGAGTGGATTAGTATATATGTGTGGATTGGTATATATGTGTGGATTGGTATATATGTGTGGATTGGTATATATGTGTGGATTAGTGTATATGTGTGGATTAGTGTATATGTGTGGATTGGTATATATGTGTGGATTGGTATATATGTGTGGATTGGTATATATGTGTGGATTGGTATATACGTGTGGATTGGTATATACGTGTGGATTGGTATATAGGTGTGGATTGGTATATATGTGTGGATTGGTATATAGGTGTGGATTGGTATATACGTGTGGATTGGTATATAGGTGTGGATTGGTATATAGGTGTGGATTGGTATATAGGTGTGGATTGGTATATAGGTGTGGATTGGTATATATGTGTGGATTGGTAAGTGTGTGAGAGTGATGGGTGTTATGCTGTACCATTTCCAATGTCTTTTTCATGATCTAATTATGCTCTAAAAGTACATCATAACTCCCATCACTCTATACTGTTCCATACAGTGGCAGAGCTGGGAGGCAGAGGCCTTGCACCCTCACCGCAGGACTCCTGAAAGGTAAGTGAACTTCAAAGAGGTAGAGGGTAGATAGGGAGAAGGGCGTGAGATGGGGAAAGGGGATAGATAGGGGGAAAGGGGGTAGATAGGGGAGAAGGGAGTGAGAAGGGGTAGATGGGGCAGAAGGGAGTTAGAAGGGGTAGATAGGGCAATCATACTCCTATCAGGCCAAGCCTGCGAGTACATCCTGGAATCTGGGTATGCCTGGGCATGATAGGAATGTGATTGCTGTTAACAATCATATATATATACATATAATATTGTTTTTTAATTGTTTTGTCCTATTTTGGTGTGTTACTTAAAAGGGTTTTTTTTATGGTGTGGGGAGGTCATATTCGGTTTCGGACAGGTAAATGCTGCATTTTCGGTTTCAGTCCAGAATTCGTTTCGGTGCATCCCTACTACTAAGCCAGACAATGAAGTGGTAGGCCTACACCACAACAATGTTTGGCGTAGTATATAGTGATTGGGGTTATGCTGCACTATTGTCAATGTCTGGCTCAATGTATAGTGATAGGGATTACGCTGTACCACTGTCAATGTGTGCCTCAGTATATAGTGATAGGTGTTATGCTGTACCACCGTCATTGTCTGCCTCAGTATATAGTGGTAGGTGTTATGCTGTACCACCGTCAATTTCTGCCTCAGTATATAGTGATAAGTATTATGCTGTACCACCGTCAATGTCTGCCTCAGTATATAATAACAGTGAGAAGAGGCAGAGGTGGTAGATAGTGATACAGGGGGATAGATAGTGAGAAAGGGGAGTTTTGTTACAAGTTTTTATTCCTTTCTTTTTTTGGGATGGGGGGGCACCAGAGGAGTAGTCCGCACAGGGCGCCAGAACACCTAAGGCCGGCTCTGCCTTAGAGTGGCGGACCCGGTTGCAGTTGCGGCGGGCTTAAGGGGCTCTGCCTTAATGCGGCCATATAGGCCCAGTCAGTCCGGTCCTGACTGGGCCTATTTTAAGGTAGGAGCCTGGAGCTGCAGCTCCATCAGCCCCTAAGTCAATCCTGCCCTGCCACAGGCGCGGTCGCAGTTGCTGCTTGCTCTGGCAACAAGGTAAATAGGGTGAGGGAAGGGGCTGCAGTGAGAAGGGGCAGAGGGGGGTTAGGTAGTGAGAAAGGGGGAGAGGGGATAGATAGAGGGGGTACATATTGAGAAGTGGGGAAGGGGGTTACATAGTGAAAAGGGGGAACATAGTGAGAAGGGGCAGATAAGATGATGAGAGGGGGTAGTGTGAATGCGTATGAGAATGAATGAATAAATGTGTGGATGAATTGTGTGAATGCGTATGACAATTAATGAATTCATGTGTGGATGAATTGCTTGAATGATTTGTGAGACTGCATTAATGAATGTGTTAATGATTTGTGTGAATGATTAAATGCAAAGATGGTACATGAAGGGTGGGCTTTAACAATAAATAAATAAATATGGGCTGCTCAGGCTTAAATGCCCGGGCCTATTTTTTGTCCCAGTCCGGGCCTGGTATGGGGCATTGATGGTCAGCATTTTCAAACACATAATGATGGAGCTAGTGCCTTTCAATGTCAAGAGATGGGATTTGTTACTAGAGCTTAAAGAGGAGGCAATTTACAAAAATTATTGATTTATTGACAGTCTGAATTCAGAATGGGACATAGGGCATATTTTTGTATAAGTGCAAAACACATATAATGAAATAGCTTTTTATATGAAGGTGAAGGAGGTGGGTAATTGGTAATTTTCTTTCTGTTATATCTAGATAGGATCAAAAAAATATAAGGATACTCTATTGAGCAGTCTTGTGACAATTATTTTTTCACTTTAAATTATTGGATTTTTTTCCAAATTAAGATATTTACTGATTTATAGATTTTGTAATTTGTATACTTTAAGTCACTGGTTTGGCTTTAGTTATTGAAATGGAATTGTGCATAGATTTCATAACATATAATGAATTTTGATAAATTAATTGTGCATTAAGTTAGGTTCGGTAATTTGTATTCCAAGAAATGTTGTCCATGATATTAATTTACTGATATCTATTTACACTCTTGTGATTTTAATTGTTTAATTGAGAGGGGTTTTTTTTGGGTGTGATTAGTCCTCTCCCGATATTGATTTCTAAGGAAGTCAGATGGAAGGGATTGTTAATTATGACTTGGACAAAATGCAGGTAGTGTCTTTGGAGCATGTTATTGAATACAGAGAAATATACTTTAATAAAGAAGATTTTTTTTTTTTACTGCTACTAAGGTGCTGTCTCCAGTTCATATCATTTGTCGATTGAAGTGCTCTATTTATTACAACCTTTACCATACATATATAACTGTGGACTGGACGGATTTAACGGATCTCGAAAAGTCGAGATCAAATACAGAAGATGCTGGTTTAGGGTTGGTTGTCTGTTTGTGATACGATTTTGGGCTTTTGTTAAGCCTCCACTTTTTAAATTCTTTCTCTGGCCATGGATTGACCTGAATTCTGACTACAATTGCCTGTGACGGGCCTTTTCATTCTTTTCTGCATTGACAAGTTAATCAGTGCCATTTGTGAAGGAAACACAAATATGGCAGTTGTTTAAAGTTTTCTATCAAGCCTATTCCCTGACCAGTGCTATTGTGATCATTGTGCTTGTACTGTGTTCTATTTATTGTGCGTCTGCAAGATGTGGGTGGCATCTGTAAACTGTCACTCTTTCTCAGAGATAATCGGCCTCTGAGTGACAGCAGCATTTCAACAGCAGCAGCAGCACAAGGTGGGGTGAAGTGTTGATCACCGGCTCTGACGGAGTTCTGTTTTATTTTCTGAGCCCTTGCACACGCTACCTCATCTGTACAGTCAGGGCAATTAACTACTCGTAACAAAGCCAATTAAATACTTCCTCATGCTAGGTACTCAGTGAGGGATAATCGCTCAGTACTTATTGACGTATATGGATTATCGCAGTCAAAACAAATATGGGTTTGCAAAAACATTACCTTTTTAGCTATACTGCCAATTTAATATTAGCTTTCCTATTTTGAAATAGAGTTTTTCAAAACAAGCTCATAGTCGATATTGAGAAACCAAACAGTACATAAAACCAAATGAGAATATCATACAAGTCATAAAAGACTCTTGATCCGAAAATACTTTTTACAATGCATCCAATTGCAGATAACGCAAACAAGTCGGCTCCAGATTTTGTAACCACAAGAATCGGCCAACTCCTTCTGAGACTTAAAAACTTTGGTGTGTTGACTCGCATGAATAATAAGTTTCATAAAATATTATATATATATATATATATATATATATATATATATACATGGATCCATGTCCATACATATATATATATATATATATATATATATATATATGTATATATGTGGATTTCTCCAAAGTTAGATATTTAGTAAGTATGGGGTATCTAGAGCAGGTCTCTGCCGATGCCGCCCCATCTTTTTGTTCTTCGCAGAACAGGTCAGCTGAGATGTTGTACCCTCTGGTTGGCTTAAGCTAATTTGTTACTTTTCCCGGTGCATAATGATTAATTATAAAATGAATTGATATTAATTAATTGATAGGCTAGTCCTGTCACTTGTGACCACGGATTTCAGCTTCCATAAGGTAAAAAGCTAAATTAACACATTTTCTGATAATCAAGTAAAAGCACACATTGTCGATTGTTTTAAGAAAGGAAATTAAGTAAACTAAGAGCTGTGATGGTGACTTTTCCTATTTATTCTATTGTAATGCAGTAATGTGTGACATAGTGCCCCTTTCAGATTAATGAATATGCGGAGTTTGTGGCAGATTGAAATGTTGAATGTGCACAGCCAAACTAACTGGATGTGTGTTGAGGGTGATATATTGGAAAAAAAATGTCTTCTATTATCACCTAAATGTTATACTGGTTCATCAGGCTCCCTGGTGCATATACACCATACTGCCTTGTAACCTGCCCATATGCTGAAACATGCTCCATAGTGAATGCACTCCATAACATACAGTTTGTAGCACTACAGGATTTAATACAAAATCAGGTCAGTGCCTTGGGGGGGGGCACCTGTGTTATGAGGCAGGAGGTTAGGCAGCCTGGGCGTTGGATTTAAAAATACAGAACTGCATTGCAGAGGTACCCTAGTGGGCCCCTGCTTGTTTTGGCTTGCTGGGTGGATGTATGTATTGCTAATATTGACCCTTGGCTTGCTTGACTACTCTCTTGCCTAGTGAGCCTGCACCTGATTGCCCTACCTGTACACCATACATGGCTTGACTGACCTTGGCTTGTGTGTGTCTGACCTTCTTCCTTGCATTAACCTCTGCCACCTGGTACATCCCGTCATATGATTCTGCCTGCTGTATTACCTATTCAGGCTTTATACCACTTATACTCTGTGCCTTTAATACCTGCCCACACCTGAGCCTCCACACTGTTAGGATCATCCAAATGCCTCTTCGCTCCACTTGTGGCACAAGCCATTGCCGGGTGAGTCACGGCAAAGACATTTTACAGTATGTGCTCCTGGGTGATGGCAGATGTGACATTGAGTAGCAGTGAAGACAGGGCTCAGTCCTAAGTAAAAGGCAGAAGAAGAGGGGGTAAAAAAAAAACACGCAGTGATAATGAAGTGTGTGTGTAGTGTTATAGTGAGTGTGTGTTTGTGAATGTAAGTGTAAGTGCATGGTTTTGGAGTGACTGTGGTAGTGTATGGTGTTGGAAAGTGTGTGCTGTATGTGGAAGTGTGTGATGTTTGAGTGAGTATGTGTTAATGTATAATGTATGGCACCAGAGTGTGCATGTGTTAGTGTACAGTGTTAGCATGTGTGAGCTTGTGTGTGAGAGAATATGCGTGATTGTATGCTGTTAGCATGTTTTACTGTATGGTGTTAGAGTGTGTGCATGTTTGTGTATGGTGTCAGCGTCTGATTTAGTGTACAGTGTTAATGAGTGTGTGTCAGCGGTGAGCCTAGGGTGTCAGGGGTGAGCCTAGTGTTAGTGGTAACAGGAAGAGGAAGGAGATATGTATATATATGCAAGTCTATGGTGTTGGGGGAGGGGGGCAGAGAAATACTCAACCCAGGTGCCACTAACCTAGGCCCACCGCTGGGGCTAGCCTATGAACATGTAGTAAACTTGAGCAGGCCTCCATCCTAGGTGTAGCATTGCATCTCTGCTAAATAATAATATTTACCATTTTAATGCTTGGCAGGCCCCTGAGGAGTTTGAATCACAGAAATGTTACATGCATCAAATGCATGCACTTCAGGCGGAAATAGATTTGTGGATCTGACAGTTGATCTCAGCTCTTTCAAATTGAACAACACACAGATCCTTTGCTTTTACAGAGGTTTGTTCTTTTAGTCTCAAATAAAAAATATTATGAATCTTTGCCCCAAAAAGTCCCCAAGAAAATGTTTCATTTTATTTTATCTTTTTTTTCTTTTTTTTTAGATTAGAGGAAACAACTAAAACAAGTTTTGCGGATTAACTGTGATCTTATGTTGATTATCCAGCATGCATTGAAAATATCACTGATACTATCAGCATTCACTGATAAAACATTTTTTATAATAAAAAAAAAAATACCGACATTGTATCAGACACTTAAGATATTTTGGTATGGTGTGGTTATCTCCAGGAGAAGCCAAATAGATGCATTATTTTATTTATTTAGGTTTTTTTTAATCTTTGCTGACAGCCTGCATTAGAGACTGGTGATGTCTGATAAGATAGACGGCTAGGTCTGACTGCCACTGCAGACTTCAGGTCTACTTGTGGCAGAAGATATGCCCCTGACGTGACAGTTGTCCAGATTACAGTACAGGATGTCATCAGGGAAAGCAGGAACCTAAGGAATTAGGTCCTTAAAGTGACTTTACAGGACAATTTGGATTACCCTGAAAAAAGAGCAGTAAGGATAAGCAAGAAGATAAGCAAGACCTGCATTATACGCATGTATAATATTGGTGTTTGAGGAAGAACAAATATCAGGAAATCAGCTGCATGGAGGCGTAGTTCAGACTTTGTGGAATCATTATAAGCCAAGATGAGACAAGTAGCTCACAAGAGGTTCATTGAATACATTAAAAGATTTCAGGTAGGAGACAGACAGACTCATGCAGAGATCTGTCCTTCATCCCTGTTGAGAGTACATCAGGTCAGGGTCTCCCAGCTCTGTTGCATGGGGTTCTTATCAAAGTATTATTTGCATGAAATAAATCATGGCACCTAAATATCCAAGGTGCTGAAAATGCTTGGAGCCAACTTCTGATGTGGATTGTCTACAGGAGACGAGAATTAAACACAAGTGGTTCTGTTTTCAAACGTTACTTATAGATTTAAATTATATATATATATATATATTTAAATTATATATATATATATATACCGTATTTGCTCGATTATAAGACGACCCTGATTATAAGACGACCCCCCAAAATCTGAATATTAACTTAGGAAAAAAAGAAAAAGCCTGAATATAAGACGACCCTAAAGGAAAAAAGTTTTACCAGTAAATGTTAATTCATGTAAACTATTTTTTTTAATAAAAGCTATGATTGAGAAAAATATTTTTTTTGTTTTTATTTCTTGTATTTTCCAACCTGTCCCCCAGTTACGCACATCTGCCCCCAGGCTTGCCACTCCAATATGGCACTGTGGCCCATGATATGCCTTTTAACCCTCTATATGCCACTGTGCCCCATGGTATGCCTTTTGACCCCCTATGTGCCACTCTGCCTCCAGAAATGCCTTATACCCCTATATGCCACTCTGCCTCCAGAAATGCCTTATACCCCTATATCCCATTCTGGCATTTAGGGGGTTAAAATGCATATTATGGGGCGGAGTGGCATATAGGGAGGTATAAGGCATTTCAGGAGGCAGAGTGGCATTAAGGGAGTTAAAAGGCATTGTATAGAGCACTCTGCCTCCAGAAATGCCTTATACCCCTATATGCCACTCTGGCATTTAGGGGGTTAAAATGCATATTATGGGGCAGAGTGGCATATAGGTGTATAAGGCATTTCAGGAGGCAGAGTGCTCTATTAAATGCCCCCTTAACGCCACTCCAGAAATGCCCTATGCCCCCATTTAACACACACACACACACACACACACACCCTATACCCCCATTTAACTAACACACACACACACACACACTCTCCCCTCCCCTCCCCTCTCAGCCCTCTCTTACCGGTGCTTCCAGCCGGGGCAGCGGGTTGACGTCGCCTTCTGCTGCAGCCGGAAGGAGGTGGAGTTGGCAGCGGGGGTTTGTATCCGTCCGTCGCGTATACTTTCCCCGGCTGTCAGAGATCAGAGTTCCCCGCACCGGTGCGGGGAACTCTGATCTCTGACAGTCGGGGAAGGTTTGCGCGACGGACGCAGACAACCCCCGCTGCTAGCCACACCTCCTTCCGGCTGCAGCGGACGTTGTCTACGCGGATCGCGTAGACGTCAACCCGCTGCCCCGGCAATACAGCAGGAAGCACCGGTAAGTGTGTGTATGATGGGGGGGGGGGGTGAGACAGGAGGATCCAGGTCCCCTGCAGCGGTGCGGGGGATCTGGATCTTAGTCTCCTAATCAGACTCTATTTGAGGTCTGATTAGAAGACGACCCCGATTAGAAGACGAGGGGTATTTTTCAGAGCATTTGCTCTGAAAAAAACCTCGTCTTATAATCGAGCAAATACGGTATATATATATACCTACAAAAAAGAGATTGAATAATGTGTTATGACACATCAGATAGGCATAAATATATTTTCCCTGAAGGTATCCTCTCTCCATAAACATAATTTTATCATCATAAAAGGGTCAATGCATTATTCAATTTGAATGTACAATGTACATAACAAAAAAAAGAATCCATAAATCGAGAATTTATAACCTCATCAGCACTGGAAACTAAATTGCTAAGACATTGCTTGAGAATCACATTGAAGAGGTTATGTATCTGTACTGGTATTGCATGCCATTGCTTTAGGTAATATATGCACCCTAATGATGGGTGGATACCCAACAATTTAACCTTATTTCCTTATTTCCCAATAGATTACAAGGTATCCTGGATTGAAAACAAGCAATTTAATTATTTTTTCATTGAGTTTTTCTAAATTAGAATGAACAACAATTCTGTTGTCATTTTTCTGTTCATTTCTTGCTTGCTTTTATATAATCTAAATATTGGAGGCTCCTTTAAAAGACATGTCCAGGGTCCACCAATAGATAGATTGTTGTGGATCCTCTGGGGAGAGTCAGATATATATATATATATAGAATATACATATATACATAGAATTTGGCAGCAGATAAGAACCATTTTGCCCATCTAGTCCAATTTTCCTAATCTAAGGAGTCAGACCTTAAACGGAATTTGGTCTTATCTTAGATTCAGAATTGCTTTATGCCCTTTCAATGCATCTTTAAATTCCCTCATTGTATTAGCATCTACCACTTCCGTCGGGAGGTTGTTCCATATATCTACCACCCTCTCAGTAAAGTAAAAATTCCTTACGTTACATCTAAGCTTCTGACCCTCTAGTTTTAGATTATGACCTCTTGTAGATAGTAGTATATATTATATTCGTCTTCGGGGCGAACATGAAAACGAACACGAAGAGTGCGTTTTCGTGTTCGTTCCGAAGACACGCCGAAGAGAAGACGGTGGCGGTAAAACGTAGACGAAGACACACACCACGAAGATCTTCGTGATCGTCTTCGTCTACCATTCTCCCCCCCCCCACTTCTAACTTACCTTGTCTTCGCGGCATCGCGGCAGTTCCCGGAAGTGGAAATCCGCAGGTTCGCCGTCACGGGTTACAGGGCAGTGCGAATTAGCCTATTGGTCGCCTACAGGGACCTCCTCTGGCATCAACCAATTGGTTGATGCCAGAGGAAGACCCTGCAGGTGACCAATAGGCTCACTCGCACGGTCTTTGTAAGTTAACCCCTGACAGCGAACCTATGGATTTCCAGTGGCATCTGCAGGGTAAGTTGCAGCATTGGGGTTTTAAAACCCCAAAGCTGCAACTTATCCGGCACATCCCACTGGTCTCCCTCCCTGTTCAATTAGTTAAATGTCCGTACGAGCGACTTTATTGGTCGCTCGTACGGACATTTAACTAATTGAACAGGGAGGGAGACCAATGGGATGTGCCAGGTAAGTTGCAGCATTGGGGTTTTAAAAGTCTGCACGAGCGACTCTGTTGAATACATTAAAAGACAGGAACAGGCGAATATTCGCGGAATACGAAGATTTTTTCCCCCCCGAAGACGAGCACGAAGACGAACACGAAGAGCCCCCTGGTGCCCAAGTCTAGTATATATATATATACTGTATATACAAACGTATTTTTATTGCGCTAGCCTGCACAGTACTTTTTGTACACATTTCTATGTATATTACTTATTCAGACTTGTTTACATGATGACTTAAGGAATGTTGCCAGGTGCATCAGCAGAAAGCCAAAAAATAGTCAATAAATAACAATCTGGAATGACAATCTCAATTAATTGGTTCAGAGAACATAATCAGACATGGATCTTAATTACATATCTTTATCTTCTTGTGTTCTGGACAATGATAGAAAGTGAATTTGTACTGGTTTTGCCAGAGGATGTTTCCATCTCAAATACTTGGTAATTATGAGATAAACAGATGCTCATATTTCTTCAATATTTTAATTATACCAAATTGGTACTCTTGGATCTATATTAAAAATACATAAAAAATAGAAAGCAGCCATTTCTGTTGTGAAAGAAAGAAAGCAGCCATTATGCCATGCCAAAGATTAAAGCCCCAAGAAAGAAATATAATATGACATTAAAACGTAGTGGTTAATATTTCTTCAGCTACCTGTCACGTCAGGCTGTGGAGCTGCATATCTCGCTCTTGCTTCAGTTTCCCTGTTTTGCTTCGATCCATTCCTGGATTTCCTTTTGCTCTGTTCTGATCTTCCATTCCTTGCTTCTGCTTCAGCTCTTTGCTTCAGCTCTGTTTCCTTTATAAGGTGTGCCCCACCCATGTGTTCTGTTTGTCTCAGTCTGCAGTCTAAAGGTATGTCTCAGTGCTGTGTGTTTTGATTACGTTTGGTTTGTTTTGTATCACTGTCAGCAGGGATTAGCGTTAGGACCCACCGTCATTGGAGTACTTTGACGTAGTGGTGGGCTAAGCATACTATAGCCATATGATGTGATGGAATCTCCAATTGTTATCACATAGTTCTAGGCTAGTTCCTGTATTCATGTTTGTTTGTCTCTTATGTACCTTTGCCCTTCTTCCTTGTATCATCTGAGGATTCTGGTTCCTCTTTCCTCTCCCTTTGTCCTAGTCAATATGGCCTATCCTTACTTAAAGGAGAAGCGTCTGAGGATTCCGGCTCCTCACTCCTTCCCAGTGTTCCTTGCCTTGTTCCCTGTCCTTTGTTGTGCCCTGTATCATGTATGTCTTGTCTGGTTATGTTTCGTGCCTGGTCTCCCTGTCCCTTGCTTGTTATGTTTCTGCTATATCCTTTGCTTAGCTTCCATACTTCCAGCATGAAGCATCCCTGCACGTGATTCTAGTGAAATGTTTCATGCCTGCTCCAGGGTGCCTGCAGGATATCACTTCGTTTCATTTTGGTATACATCTGCTGCTATGTCAGGGTGCTGGTATGTGGCTGCACGACCCTAGGTGCTCAACCCCTGGGTGAGGGTGGTTGCCCTGCAACCAGGCCCTGTCCAACTCCACTACTGCACTGTGACTCCTGCGCACAATCTTTGGGCGCGCTGGGTCTATGCAGTCATCTGTTTGGACCCGGTCCGTGACACTACCAATGTCATGCTCTGAATTTGAATGACTTAGGCGAAAAGGTACAAATTAGCCCAAATCAAGCTATGATATCTAACTTTTGCTCTTTCAATCTATGATGTTCCAGTGGCTTTGCAGGAATCTTAAGAGAAAAATGATCTTCCTTATCTGGTAGCTTGTTTCCCTCTGATAGCTTATGATATATTTTGGGTGATGATTATAAAGTTCTCCTTCTTAATACTTGGATTCTTGGAATTCTGTCAAAGTTGGTCTCTAATTAGGTATCGCTACATGCACCATTTCAGACATGGCTTGTTTTCTTTTCTCTTTATCTCTTTTCTCTTTATTTAACTCTCCTTCAACCCACTTCCTACATAATGATTTTTATGACTGATGATTTCTATAATGATTTTGTATACATTTACCCGCAAAGTATTTACATTTCTAATGTCTTTGAAGGTACACATATCTAACTGTTTCTAGTAGGCAATCAGTGGTGATGCTACGGAGGGGGTGGAAGCTTCAGCTCTGCAGCTTCTCCCTACAGTACATTCTTTCATTTAAAAAAATGTTTTTTGTACTTACAAAGTTACATGACCTTACCACCATTCTAAAGTGGTAAAAAAAAGAACCTTTTCAGGGTTAAAAAATTGTGCACATGCACAAAGACCTTTGATCAGCCAATCAAAAATATTTGGTCGGCTCCTCAAGCAATCACATGCAGGGAAATGCCACCTATTGGCTGTTGGTCTGCCTGGGATTGGTGGAAGTAGCAGAGGATGCAATGTTACATCCTCGGGTTTAAACAGCATTTTTTGGGGGGGTAGGGGGATATTATGTCTTCCTTCTATAAGGGGTTAAGGAGGGCGACACATTGCAACTATGCCACACAATATGAGGATATTGCCTCAGAAGCCCAGTAATGGTCTGATTATTACAACATAGCTTGTCTATGACTACAATGAATGTAACGTAGTTTAATGATTTCTGTTTCTCTAAACCAACTTGTTATTATGGACTCTTTATATTTTTCATGGAATATTTTACTAAAACGTAAATATTATGACAATGAGACGTAAACATTTATATAGTCCTAATTATTTTAACCATCCATTCACTGAAAACATCCTGCTTCATTTCATAAATTGTGCCAAGACCTGACAAGCCCTATGCAGCACGGTCCCATTAATAATCATTCATTATTATAATTGTAAGATAATTGCCAAACTGTGGCGTTTCAGTAACTATTATTAATAATTACTTAAAAAAAGTTTGCTCTTGAATGTTTTACTAGTTACCCTATTAATTCTTTTAAATCGTATAATATGATATTTATGTGTGGGATTATAATCTAGGCAAAAGACATAACTTTAATGTTGAACAGGAAGAGCCACAAAGACCCGTGGCTTAGATAGGATATAAAAGAATATCTGTTTTTCTAACGTCAAAATATTTAGAATACTAACAAACGTGAAAAATAAGGGGTTATATACATTTTGTCCACAATGATAGCTGGTATATACATAGGCTCCATGTGATGGGTAGTCATGGAACAGGTCTAATCTATGAAGGGCTCCGAACATATCACCAATATAAATGGGATCTGTTTAGAAGTACATGAGTTAGCAAAAAAAGGAAGAAAGAAAACAATTTTTTTTACATAAATGAATGTTAAATGCAGAAAATAACAACTTTAACAATTTCAAAAATGTGATTCTGTTCTTGCTACATGAGAACTATTGACATCCCCTTTGCCCAAATCATAAAGAGTCTAGAACTTTTTATTTTGTTGTGTGACAAATTAGGACCTTCGGCAGTCATCCTTGCCTTTTTGGCAGATTGCTGCCAATTTAAGTGTCTCTCATTTGTGTGATTACATAGAAACTAACATATGAAAAAAATGTAAATAATAACCCTTTCCCGCAAAATATATTTCAATATAATGAACATTTCCATGTTGCTTATTTCGTCTCATCATTTCAAAGCACAGACCTCCACTGATTTTACAGATCCCTATAATTAGAGGAACTCGCCATCCACCCCATGACCCCACAAAGCAAGAAACTGGGGCAGCTACTTGGGATAGCAGGATGGTACCTAAAATAGACTGTTGGGGAGTATGGCAGAAAAACATGACATAGACTTTATATTTCTCTGGGAATATCAGGTAACACAGCAGAATGACTGCTGGTGGACCAGGATCCTTAGGTGAGATTAAAGAATATGTCATAGTCTGTTAATTGGGTTGTATTGCACACTGGTTAATATCATAAGAGTGATAAATCCTTTATTTATGAAGCAGTAGAAGAAAATGAAATCTTGTATCCGTTTACAAAATCCTTTGCTTAATAAATCAATTTTATGGTATAATGTGGTTTCAAGTGGTTTTACAAAAAATCTTATCACAAAATATATGAAATGATTTATGAGCTAATTACCTACACGGAAGAAAGATGAAATAACTCAAGATTCAAAATACTTAAGTAAAAATATGAATAAAATGTTTCAGTAACCTTTTTCCCTTTGAGGCATGAAAAGGAAAACCAACGTTTATGAAACAAAACGGTGGTTTTTGCCACCTCCAAAAAATAGAGACATTTTAGAAGTAATATAATGTAACATCAAAGAAGGGATTTCTGAGGTCTTAAAAGCTTAGATGACATTTTTTACATTTTTATGAATTATGAAATAAGAGAAAAAGGAAAAAATAAAACAATTATTTCAAAAGAGAATGTGAATTTCAGAAACAGGGAATGAAGTGGTGTATATATAAACATATTCTAATCATGTGCTCAGGATAGACTAATCTCTGATGCTTACAATATCACATGGTATTAACATCTATCACTTCTATTGGAAGAATACGTTTCCATCTCTGTACTAGAAATACTTTACATCTAAGGCTTTGTCACTCTTGTTTTAAAATACGCCCTCTTGTCCCATTGTTTCAACATTTTTTCAAGGTATTTCGAAGTTTATATCCCCCTTGTGTGTGTTATTTATTATTTCCCCATTAATGCCAACCAAATAATAAAAGTAACAAAATAAATAATGTTCTTAAAAATCCACCACCTTAGTAAATGTATCCAGTTGTTGTACATACATGTAGATCGCACATAAAACCCATAAATGTGAATGTACACATATGAAGGGGTTAGATTCTATAATTGTGATAAACAAAAACAAATAAAAAATATACATGTACACAAATATGGCAAACATTTTACGCCTCTTTTGCATCTGCTTTTAAGATCTGTAACTCCCATTCCCCATCACTAATTATGGCTGAGAAGAGTCAATCAGCACCCCCCTACACTACTACTTACTAGACTTGCGCATTCGTATTCGAGCGAACAGGAAGTGTGCGTTTTTGTTGTTCAGCCCAAATACCGAACAAACGAACATGGCGGCGGCAAAGCGTATACGAAGAGGAAGGCACACAACACGCAGAATCTTCATGTTTGTCTTCGTTTACTAATCTTCCTGGTCCATTCCCTATCCAGCCTACCTCATCTACACAGCATTGCAGGGGTTAATGGGAGTGGAAATCCGTAGGTTCGACGTCAGGAGGTAAAGAGCCGTAGAAGTGACTCTATTGGTCGCCGGCAGGGGCCTCCCCTGGCATCAACCAATCAATCTGTAGGTTCGCCGCCAGGAGTTAAAGGTCCGTACGAGCGACTCTATTGGTCGTTCGTACAGACCTTTAACTCTTGGAGCGGGGAGACCAGTGGTCTCCCCCGGCTGAGTTGTGGCACCAGGATTTTAAGTCTGTACAAGCGACTCTATTGGTCGCCAGGAGGGGGCTCGTCTGCCATCGGTGGCAGAGGAGGCCCCTCCCGGCGACCAATAGAGTTGCTAGTACGGACCTTTAAAATCCTGGCGCCAAAGCTGCTGTGTAGTGTGTACCGCGTTAACCCTGTATTAACCCCTTCTACAAAAAAAAAAAACCAAAGAAAAAAAAACGAACAAGAAGAACAGGCGAATATTCGTGGAATTTTTTTCCCCACGAACACGAAGAGTTCTACAAACTTACTTTTGTCTAGACAAATACAGATGGGTATAATCCAGAGGAGCCCTACCACCACCCCTGCACCGCCATTCTTACTGCTATGCTTAGCGTTAGGAGGCTGGTTGAAGAGATCAGCACTCTCCTTTAAATATCCCATTCACCAGTGGCACTTCAGGGAGTATGATTTTCAAAGGGCAATCATACTCTTAGCCAGCCTAGGCCAGAATATGCTACTGTTCCTTTGCCTTCTTCATGTTTGGTGTTATAGTATGGTGTTTTCACTTTAATAAAAATAATAATGGCATTAATCTCTATTTAGATTTGACTTTATTCTGTTGATGGTTAAGTTGTCCAAGAATTTTTAAAACATATATAGATGGATTTACAGAACAGATTATCATATTATGGTTATGATTAAAGTTGATGTTTTATTTTCAAAAATAGCAAATGTCAGTCATTGGAAGCTTCCGATAAAGGATAAAAGGGTATTTGAGGACCTGAAGACATTCTTTTGGAAGGTCAAGAGCATGTAGTGTTGAAGAATGTAGTATAATCATGTTTTAGGAATACCATTGACAGCAGTAAACCAGGCACTGTTCTTCTGGTACTGGACCTACTTCTATATAAGTGTGTGTCTGCTTAGATAAGGTATACACACATACGTACAGATGATCATTATGGTAAACAGGCTTCATATCTGCTCTTCTTTCTAGATAAGACATTAAAAATAATTTCAACAGAAGGTGGGGGGGACAGAACTCCCTTACATGACTTCACCCAGTATGTGATTTTTCTCTCGTCAGTTGCAGTGAACATGTTGATGTTAATTTAGAGCCTTTAGTAAATATATCAGTATATTGTATAAAGTAACAAAGAAATGCATCATACATTATTTTACTGTTAGAAAGTGTTCATATATTTTTCTTAACAAAAATGTATTTTTTATATTCCTCTATTTTTTTCTTTCTATTTTTGTGGGAAGCTATATTTAGAAAATAATTTTCCCATATTGTCTGAAATATTTACATTATAATGACTTTATATCTATTCTTAAGAATTTATTTTATTATCAGAATAATATCTGTAATATTTCAGCGTTCTCGTATTGTTATATCTCTTCAATTCCAGAACTGCATGAAATGGAAGGCTTTAAAAGAAATAACACAATTTTTGAAGGGGACATACCAAGGCATTTTGGACAATGCTGTGCTTCCAACTTTGTGGGAACAGTTTTAGGAGGCCTTTTCTATTTCTCATGACTGTGTTCCAATGCACAAAGCAAGGTCCGTAAACACTAGACTTGTGCATTCGTCTTCGGGCGAACATGAAAACGAACACGAAGAGTGCGTTTTCGTGTTCGTTCCGAAGACATGAAGAAGAGAAGACAGTGCCGGTAAAACGTAGGCGAAGACGAAGACTCACACACGAAGAATCTTCGCCTTCGTCTACTATTCTCCCCGGTCCCTTCCCCATCTAACTTACCTTATCTTCACAGCATCGCGGGATTTCCGCTCCCGTTAACCCCTGCGATGCTGCGTTGGATAACGGGAGCAGAAATCCGTAGGGTAAAGGGCTGTGCAAGCGACCAATAGGCTCACTCGCACGGCCCCTTACCACTAGTTGCTAGGCAGAAAAAAAAAAAATAACCTGGGACCCTGCTGCAACAGTTAAAAGTCCGTGCCAGCGACCAACAAAGTCGCCGGTACGGACATTTAACTGACACAGCAGAGACACCAGTGGTCTCCCCGCTGTGTCAGTTAAATGTCAGTGCCAGCGACCAACAAAGTCGCCGGTACAGACATTTAACTTAGCATAAATAACTTACTATAACTTCGGACACAATGCTGCCCTCTGTTGGTTTTACATTAAGTAGCATATGCTTGAAATCCAAAGTTATTCTGCTACTCGGTGTAAAACCAACAGAGGGCAGCATTCTGTCCGAAGATATATTAGCCATATGTGGCAGTGTGTTCATTTTCATTTATTAATTATTTAAATAAAATATATCCCCATGATCCGCTGGTCTCCCCGCTGCAACAGTTAAATGTCCGCACTCGCGGACATTAATTTTGTCGAACTTCCAAACTCTTTTTTTCTATTTATTTTGGGGTTTTTTTGTATTAAACTGTTAGACGAAAGGATCATGGGAATAAATGCAAATGAGCTCACGGCCCCATATGGCTTATATATCTTTGGACAGAATGCTGCCCTCTGTTGGTTTTACATTAAGTAGCATATGTTTGAAATCCAAAGTTATTCTGCTACTCGACGTAAAACCAACAGAGGGCAGCATTCTGTCCAAAGATATATTAGCCATAGTCTAACAGTTTAATACAAAAAAACCCCTAAATAAATAGAAAAAAAGAGTTTGGAAGTTCGACAAAATTAATGTCCGCGAGTGCGGACATTTAACTGTTGCAGCGGGGAGACCAGCGGATCATGGAAATATATTTTATTTAAATAATTAATAAATGAAAATGAACACATTGCCACATATGGCTAATATATCTTCGGACAGAATGCTGCCCTCTGTTGGTTTTACGTTGAGTAGCAGAATAACTTTGGATTTCAAACATATGCTACTTAATGTAAAACCAACAGAGGGCAGCATTCTGTCCAAAGATATATAAGTCATATGGGGCCGTGAGCTCATTTGCATTTATTCCCATGATCCTTTCGTCTAACAGTTTAATACAAAAAAACCCAAAATAAATAGAAAAAAAGAGTTTGTAAATTCGACAAAATTAATGTCCGTGAGTGCGGACATTTAACTGTTGCAGTGGGGAGACCAGCGGATCATGGAAATATATTTTATTTAAATAATTAATAAATGAAAATTAACACACTGCCACATATGGCTAATATATCATCGGACAGAATGCTGCCCTCTGTTGGTTTTACACTGAGTAGCAGAATATTCTGCCCCAGAATATATTAGCTATATATGGTACTGTGATCATTGGTCGACAGCAGGAGGCCCCCTGCTGGCGACCAATGGAGTTGCTGATACACACATTTAAAGTACTGGCGCCAGAGCTGCGTTAACCCCGTATTAACCCCTTAACCGGAAAAAACGAAGAAAAAACGAATATTCGCCCGAAGAGAAGACAGGAACGGGCGAATATTCGCGGAATACGAAGATTTTTTTTTCCCCGAAGACGAGCACGAAGACGAACACGAAGAGCCCCCTGGTGCCCAAGTCTAGTAAACACATTTAACGAGTTTGGTGTGGAAGAACTTGACTGACCCGTACAGAGCCCTGACCTCAACCCCATCAAACACCTTTGGAATAAACTTGATATGAAATTTATGTGTGGGACAAGAATGTTGAACAGGAAGAGGTACAACTACCCATGGCTTAGATAGTATATAAAAATATGTACGTTTTTCTAATGTCAAAATAAGGGGTTTTACACATTTTGTCCACTTTTCTATTTCAGCATGACTGTGTCCTGGTGCTCAAAGCAAGGTCCATAAAGACATGGTTGGATGAGTTTGGTGTGGAAGAACTTGACCGACCCACACAGAGCCCTGACCTCAACCCCATCGAGCACCTTTGGGATGAAATGGAACAGAGATTGTGGCCAGGCCAACATCTCGTCCAACATCAATGCCTGACCTGACAAATGCTCTACTGGATGAATGGGCAAAGATTCCCACAGAAACACTACAAAATCTTGTGGAAAGCCTTCCCAGAAGAGTGAAAGGGGCACAAACTACGTATTAATGTTTGTTTTTAGAATGCAATGTCATAAAAGTCCCTGTTGGTGTAATGGTCAGGTGTCCCAATACTTTTGTCCATATAGTGTATACTAAAAAGGAATGTCCCACTTAACACTATAAATGCCATGTATGTAATAGATTTAAACCTACCTGCTATAGATTTTATTATGCTATTAACATTGACATATGTCAGGAGAAGCTGGTAGGTTAAGTATATATTTTTATATTAAAAACTGCTGAAGTTTTACCAAAAATGTCAATAATAATACAGAAAGTTTCTGCTTTCAATGTGTAAAGATTTCATTATTTGGGTCAATATTTTTGAAGTTGCCAGATTATTTTAGCAAATTGAACTTTTGTATTACTTACATGTACAACTCCTTAAAGGATCAGACTTTATACAGAAGGAAGAATAAGCGAACCTATGAAATGGTTTAATTATAATGTCACCACGGATTCATTAGCATGACAGCTGTCACTGAAATGGGCATACTGGGAGGCTTTCAGTACCCCTGGGGTCATCGTAATTGATGTAGTGAACAGAATGCTGTATTTGCTAAACAATGAGATGGGTCTCTATTGTGACCTGGAGAGGGCAATTACTACAAGAAGGAATCAATAGCAGTTAAGTTTCCCTCGGCGATCACATAGATTGAAAAGCTTTAACTTCTGTCAAGAACATATCGTCTTTGGGTTCATATAGTGAGATGATGGGAAAGGGCATACCATATTTAGTGTTTTAGATATATATGTTGTATTCAGAGGCATGCGGAGGGAGTCTAGGCTTTCAGAGGCTCAATACAGAATATTTAAGAAGGAACAATCTGTAATGATGTGCCCTTATTACAAGTCTTTGTTCTATTTGCTTAGGTCTCTCCTCTTTTATCTTATGATCCATGGTTGCTTTGGTATAGAGGAGTTAGACACTGATCATTACCTTGGATATTGTCCAAAGGCCCAAAAACACACAAATATATTTGTATAACACTAGGGATGTGCCCACAGAGGGTGACCAAAAGCTTTTACCTATCTGTTTACAAATCTGTTTGTACATTGTATATTCTCTGTGAAATAAATCAATTTTGTAGTCAGCTCACATAAAGCATTTATTTGCGTTCTCTGATCGGTTTCAAATTAGAAAATTATCAATAACTTGAGGAATGTTCTTGGTCAAGAAACAAAATAGATAAACCAAATTTAATAGGAAGGAAAGCAAATCAACATTTGTATTCATTTGTCTACATCATTCTTCCTGTAATGTTCAGCCTATGTAAATGTGATTAACTTTGTAATTGGATAAATGAAACTATTTACAGTTTTTTCCCCCATTGCAGCACACATGTTTATTGTATGTTCATCTTTGAAACAATAATTCCAGGGCTTTTGTGACCTCTAAGTGTGGGCTTCCAAAAAAGTTAAACAATTCTCTCAACTGAATAAACATGGCATGCTGTCATACACACACGTGCCACAACTCACCTAGCATCTTCAATATTCATTAACACACAAGTTCAAGTTGATATAAAATTAAGTGACACAGTTTTACTTAAATTTGAATGCTGACAAGGAGTGATATGTCTTTCCCCTGCCTAGAGAAAGAAAACATTTAGGGGAAGCAGGAGCTCCACCAGTGATTGTCCTCATAGTAGAATAATCCTGCAACCAACCAACAGGTTCCATTAGACAAATTTCTAATTACGGTATAAAGTTTCTTAAACAAACCTGGACAGAACTGTATTTTTTTCTTTCATCATAAAGTTTAATCACATTAAAAAAAAAATTAAATTTTTTTTAGTTTTATATTGAAGGAACCTATTAGTGTCACATGACATTTTTATGATCCCAGCAAAAATGATGAATTAAAAAAATATATTTTAAATATTTTGAAAGTACTCTGAATTAATGCTGCATTTAGTTGTGAAGTGTTCCATTCAACAGAGGAGGTGGAACAGCACCCAAGATATTATATGCTATCAATGTTTGAAGCCCCAAACCCAGTGGCCAACCAGGTATAATTCTAAGCCTAGTTTTAGGAAACCTATGAAGTTATAAAATATATTAACCTTTAATAAATGTACGCTTTATAGTGTACAGGAGAATTTGGAGATATAATCAGTAATCAGTGTATTACTGGTAATATAATTCACCCATATGTATTTGAGTCGTCTTTCTTCAAACAGTAACATTAATCCTCTAGTCATAATTTAATACCATTTGTCGGTACATGCCTTAGGGTAGAACGTCTGGAACACAATACAATCAAAATGTCAACAATAACACAAACTTGATCAACTGATGAGGATAGTTCCACAGTTAGAAGCTCCCATTCTTACAAAGGATATGTTTTAGAAACAGGGTCACAATATGCCATCAAGTGATAAAGACTATAAAATAGATAATCATCATCACCCTTTTTGCTGTAATTTAATCATACACTAATATTTCCTGATATATTTGTATTTTTGGTCTTGTACGTCAGGAAGACTGGTTTCAGCATGACACTAATGGAGCACTATTTTTGGGGGGCATCTCATGAAAAGAGGTTAAGGGTTTAAGCTAGCTCTACCCGTGAATGCTTATGTTCTGTTGGCATTAGACCTATTGTACTTATATTGATGTTCACATTATATTGGTGTTGGACAGGCTTTGGAACTCTTCCCAAAATTGTGCCTATTTGACCATAGTAAACACATTTGTTGCTCATTGGTTAAACGCCATGGTTAAATCGCTAGTGTCTTCGTAATATACCTGTCAAACTGGAGGAAACACTACCATAATATCTCAATCATGGTGGCTAGGGGCATAATCTCTTTGGTTCTAATGTGTTTGCTCACATAGTTTTCTATAGTAATATACTGTATATATATTACTATATATACGGTATATATATATACATATATATATATGTGTATGTGTATATATATATATAAATATATATATATATATATATATATGAACAGTGTAGAATAGAGGCCAGATTTTCTTAGTAAATAAGCGTAATGGTTGAGATTTGTATTGTATTCTGTTTTCTGTTCTTTCACCTACTGAAGCCAATCTTATTTGATCTCTAGAATTAGAAATTCACTTAGCTGGTATTTGGGTTTCTGCCAAGGCCCAGCCTTTTACTTTTAATGACAGCCAGCTGAGGGGACACTGAGAGGAGCGCAATTCAATTTGTAGGCCATTTAATCGAATTAAACAAGCAGGGTCTTTTATTTTCTCCAAAATTTGCCATGGGCAGAATGAAAGATGGTCAAAAGATGAGCTGTCAACATCAACAGAAGCGTCGAAAAACAAACAAACAAGAAACATATATGTATGGGTGGTACAAAAAAGGGAAAGTGAGCTGCTGAGTGAATTGTTAGAGCGACAATGTTTTGTTTGCAAAGTGTCACTCTTTCTTCACTGCAGTTCATCTGAGCACAAATGCTTTATAATGACAGCTGGAGTCTTCAGAAGAACGAATACCTTGCAATGTATAGAAAATAGAAATATACAAAGAGCAGCCAAAGCCGGTTAACCAGATTGTGAAAGTGCTAATATTCTGAAAGTGTTAGCACTTGTGTGACAAAGAGCTGTGCTACACGGTAAATGTTCACACTAATTCATCCAGCCTACGGAAATCTAATATTATAATCAAGCTGGCAGGTTTTTTGGAAGTTTGAGACTCCAGATTAAAAGCACATGCCACATGTACACATTATTCACTAACTTTATATTTGGTAGATTCTGTCAGGCTGAAATCCCGTTTGCACTAAATATTTGCATTTCCCAGGATAGAATATTAACTCAGATATGTCAAATCACAACTTGTGAAGTTTAATTTTGAATTATACATATAATAAAATGGAAGCATCGGAGAGGAACACCAAGTCTGCCTGTCACGGAGCTGGCTAGTCCTCCGCTGTCTTGTGCTCCCTTAGCCTGGGACAACACACTTTCCCCGGTTCCCCAGTCACTAGCTGAGACTCAGTGTAGGGTAAAACCAAACGAAGACTGATTTATTTCTCACACACAGGACTGGATATATCCAGCAAAACACACATTAACATAAAACAAGATATTGGGACACAAACCGCCCCCTTAATCTGCCACCCAGAGACAACAGGGGCAGTAATGAGATTAACAATACAATAGGGGGAGACTGATTTATACAACATTAAACGGACAGAATGGTGGTCACTCCCTGGTGGCAGATCCTGGCTGTCTGCTGGAGATAATCCCCTCAGCCAGTGATGAGATGATACTGCTGGGGGTAGCCACAGAAGCCTTTACAAACCCAGGGCCCATAGTCAATAGGGAGGAGGCTGGCAGTCAGGCTTCTCCAGTGGTCCCAGTGATGGAGGCTTCCGTCACACGGCCAAGTAACAGTAGAAGATACAGAAGAGGATGGCTGTGCTATCAGAGGCTGGCTTCTGCAGTGAAGACACACAGACTGACAGACAAATGCGGTGGTGACACACACAGGCAGACTTAGAGACAGAGAGAGATAGGAGGTCAGAGGTAGCAAGGGAGACTGCTGGACAGAGAGACAGACAGACGCGAAGACTGACACAGAGTGATTAATTGGCGGACAGTGACAGACAGGTAGAAAGATACAGTCATACGGAGATAGGCTAATATAATACATACACATACAGGCAGCAATGTATTCACATTCGATGCCCCACCAGGCTCAACCCAGGGCAGTGCCCCCAGCACCCGACTACCACAGCGGCCATCCTTGCTGAGTGCTGGCATATGCCATCATACCCCAGTCCTTCCCCTCCTAAAAGCACATGGCTCCTGGTGCAACATGCTTATTTTGTCTTTTAAAATTGCATTTATTGCTTAGATTTACACTTTTTTTAATTTAGAGCAGATGTTTATGGAGGGTATGTCCCTCACAAGGGGAAGAGCTACATACTCATTGTAGTGGTCTATCCAAAGTACCCTGAAGATCTCTTCTCCATATCCATGTAAGCCGTTGATACTTTATTTTATACTTTCATCAGGATTGGGTTCCTCAAAAAGATCAAACCGATCAGGAAACCCAATTAATAACTGGAGAAGCATAGTCATAGACGACTTATCCAGTATAATATTGACAAAAACAATAATCCAGCAGACCTGTGGCGCCACACCAATTAGGGCCTCCTCACACTATACGTAAACCAACAGGCCCTGCAAACGATTCAATGGAATCCTGAAACAAATCCCCTGGACCTTTGTGACTACCCTGACTAGCAGTGCTTCCTGCTCCATCTCCTGTTTATAGATCTAGAGATGCTACAAGATTCTAGTGGGTTGTCTCTCTTTGAACTACTATATAGCATAAAAATGCGAGGACCCCAATATCTGTTAAAGCAATATTAGAAGGGAAATATGTGGAGGAATAAATACCTATTAATCCCTATGAACTCAGGGAAAAAAAGTGTTCTAGGGGCTGGCAAAAACAAAAAAAATATTGGTTATTTTGACAATTTTACATGTATTATTTTTCTTTTAGGGGCATTAAATTATGTTAGTTTTCAAAACACTTTAATATATAAATAGATGAACAGTTTACAGGAAATAATTATTTTTGCATTTTGTATATTTATATTACATTTGTTTGTAGTTGGGAAAAAATATAAAAAAAAGAATAAGCTGTTAACAAAACAACCTATAAAAGTTGCATTAATGGACACTCATACTATTAAAAAAAACTTCTCTGTTACATTTACCCCCAAAAAGTTACTTAGTGTTAAAATTATAGCAGTCTAATCACCATAGTAATCAAAGGACTCTTCCTGGTGTATGAACCATTCCATTGGGTGCTATCATGATAAGAAGACATTTTTCAAGCTTTGCATTAGAATTGCTTTGTATAAATAACCACCAGTGTATATACATTATTAAAGCAGTCAAACAAAATATTTTGCAATACGTTGTAGAATTGAACATATTTTGAAAATATCAAAATAACAAAAAAAATGGCAAGTTTTTTTATGCGCCCTCTACATATATATATATATATATATATATATATATATATATATATATCTTGGTGGCTTAGTTGCAAATGAGCTCTGAAAGAAAGCAGAGCCAAGATAAGTTTTAATCCACCTAACTATGATAGGACGCTGTGGTGAAAGTGAAAAAAAGCAGAGGGCCCCTTACCACTGATCTTACCGAGTGTACTGCAGCCAGGAAACATTAACTGTTTCGCCACATGACTGGTCACAATTGTTTTCTGCTCTTAGACTCAGTGGCAATGAAAATGTTAAAAAAAATTGGGATTTATTAGAAACAAATTTGAAACATAATGGTTGTATTTCTAGAAATTCGAAACTAGGTGTCTTGTTTACTATAGTAATAAAATTGCTAAAGTTCTGTACCATGATTATTGCCACATTGTGTGGAACAGGTTAATGAAAAATGGTATACGCATCAGGTAAAGGTTTATGTCAGAAAGAAGGACAAAGATTCCTACTAATGGCTCTGGAGAAGCATTGTCATAGGGGACCTATCCAGTATAATAATAATTAACAAAAACAATAATAATAATAGTAATGTTAAAATATTAAACTTGTGGAGTACTGTAAATTAGTGGGTGATGCAAAAGTAGAGAAAGAAGGGTTGAAAATGAGTGCAGCAAAGTTATGGCCATTTCCGTGGGAAAGTGTTCTGGATTTCGTCTGGAGAGTCCTGAAATCAGAGCTCATTAAAGGGCCTCTAGGTCAAAAGGTTTAATCCCCAGAAAAGGAAGCAGAGTTTAGCCATGCCCACTCCCTGCCCCAATTCTGCCTACTCCTGCCCCAATTCTACCTACTGAATGGGCTAGCCCCGCATCATGCATGGATAACATCAGCTCTGTAATTCAAGAACTCCTACTTTCTGCAGGAGCAGCCCATGGAAATTCCCAAATATACTCTTGTGGCCACACAAAAAATCAACAATAACTATACTGTCGCAGTGGCAAAAAGTAATACGGTAGGTAGCAAGTGAAATCAATCCGATACTTGTTACGCCATGCATGTATCTATAAAATTCTGCATGGCAATGACATGTGCAACTGTGGTTAAAGAATCTGTTAGATTTGGTTGGAGTTTTTTACTGTCAGAGGTGTTTTCTTTCTAGCAAGCAAGTATATGGAGGTTGCACCTCCTCTGCCACCAAACCAGGGGGCAGATAACCTTATTGTGCTGTTGCTCAAAGCGCCACTTACAAGGGAGATCTCTGACTACCAAACCAGCCCATTTACACAACGTAGGGCTGTGCGCGGCTTTGATGCTTTTCCCGATTGTTTAGTCTCCTTAATAGTGGAAGCACCAAGATATGACATCATCAGTAAGGACAATGGTTATGGAAGGGGTAGCTGGCGATACTGCCCTGGGTTAGGTTTAAAGGCAGAAGGAGTTCCTGAATTGAACACATACCTACTATTGTAGACATCAGGCAGCACTTATCTTTCTTCCCACTCACTCTCCTTTTTCCCAATCTATTATTTACACATAACATAATTTACCCACTGACAGCTGGAACTCATAGTGCTCTCCTGTTGGCACTGTCATTGTCCAGGGAACAGGGACATCTTGATAAAGTTAAAACCTAATGCTTCAGATAACCAGCTTTCTCTTAGATATGACTTTCTGTCAACAAAGTGTTTTAGTCCCGATTCATTAGAGCATTTGCCCTGTTCTGCAGTAGTTTTCTGCAGATTTTGTTTTCAATGCTTGTAGTATCTGAATGAAGTACATTGGTTTGTTTATTAGTTTTGTTAACTTTACTATATACTATGCTTTGAGCTGTTCACAAGATAAATCATGTTTGTTAACTTTGTCATTAGACTTGTCTACAGCTCTACTACATTTTAGCACACTTGGAGTGTACATAACATTAAACGTAAGTCTACTTTTTACATAGTATAAAACATAATTTAGTTGGTTTAATGTATTTTAGAATTTAGTAGTCAGTTGTTAAACAATTATACGGTAGCTTGAATTTCATGTTATGGCTGTGCCTTTACAGAGTTTTTAGGCAGGTGTTAAACAACAGCTATACTATATATTCTGACCCTGAGATTTTGATATTTACAGCAAAGTAGTCAGATTACATTTTCAAAACAAATTTACTGCAATATAATATGTGCTAAGTTCTAATGAGCAAAATACTACTACTACTACTACTACTACTAATAATAATAATAATAAATTGTGTATTTTTAGCTTGGAGAAAAATATATCAGATATAAGACACCACTCAATAAATATTAAGATTTACTGACCCTTCAAATTTATAAAACACCATTTTGCCATGATAGAGCTAAACGATCTAAACTTTTTTGAACATCTTTGGTAGTACTAATATGTTTTCCACACCAATTCCATCAAGACTTTATAAAACAGTTTATATTTGGTACTGTCACATATCAAAATGCACACTTTATTCTATTAAGTACACCTGGAATAAGCTGTGGCATCTCTTAAAATGGCCTAGCCAAGATGCTCAGCAAAGATTATTATCCATTAATATAAGATCCTTTTGATATTAGCTAGGTTCAAATGGTTTTCCATTGAAATCATCATAATCTCAAGTTTGTATTGATCCTATGAAGTTCACCTGGTGGGTCCACCTGAAACAAACCGGGGTTTCTGTGTGAATTCATTGTCACAATCAATTATCACCATATGTGGGCTTCATGGTTACATCACTGCAGAGTTGAGGCTGCAATCGTGACCAAAAGGTGCTATTTCTTCTTAACATACATGACTTAACAATATGCTACCTTTTGAGCAAACCTGTTACAAGCTGAAGTTAATGTATGTCTCTGAAACCCAACTAAAGATCCAAGAGGGATCTGTATTTTACACAATAAGCCATGAAAATATAAAAACATAATAAATTAGTTGATAATTTGATGTACTCATATATTTAATATTAAAACAAGAAAGCAACACAACAAAAAATGTGCATCACACATAATAAGGTAAAACAGAAAATAAAATATAGTGTAAAATACAAATGCAATAGAAGCATTGCATATTTTCTTGTGTGTGTTTGGATTACATTGCCAGCATTATTTCTTCATACATGATACCATTTTAAGAAAAAGACAGTAATACATTTATCAAAAGAAAGGAATCTTAAACTGTGGTGTTAAAAAGTACTTCGGCATAGAACTGATGGATCAAATAGATGTCTACTACTGCCAGTTAAAGTGCAGAACAAACATACTCCCTAAAAATAACAAAATTATTTAAAAAACTCACGGGTAATTAAAGAAGAATATATACGCTCACAAAAATGTGATATATTGGTGTTTTTTTGATATTTTGTTAGCTAATAAACTTCTAATCTAATTAAAACTGAATATTATCTTGATAAAACTGCACTGGATATAGGATCTGGAATCTGGTGAAAAATCAACACTGCTGCTTCAATCAAGGGGTGATGTAGGACAAATTATAGTTCTCGTAAGTTTTATTCATAGGGTTTCAAGCCTGTCTAAACGTGTGTTTTCTATTTATCATTTCCATTTAATATTCATCTTTACTTTAATGGGATCTGGTTGTCTTTACTGTGCACAGGATATATTTAAGGATATCCTGAATATAATACAAGAACAAGGACCAAATAAGGTGTAAGGTGTTGACAGCAAGAAAAATAGGAGGCTAGATGGGCTGTTAAAGTATATGTTTTTTATGTTTAGCAATCTGCAATCAGGCTCTTTGTCTTCATTTGGGCAAGTTCTCCTTCAGACACTAGTAGCATTGGACAAATATCCATGCTTTAAAAACACTATTACAGTTTCTTTTTTGTATCTCCTGAGAAAGGCAGCCGCAGGGTCTGTCAGACTCAAGTGCCATAGTAATGCCCAGTGGGTTACTCCATGAAGTAAGAGGGAGCTCTGGATTTTCTGCCCTTCCAAAGAGAGGAACCACTGAAGTCTTCCATATGAGGCAGCAACCAAAAGGCAAGCACACATATCGAACACTGTGGAATTTTCACAGCAAAAAAGCCATATCAAAAACAATTGATTGCGTCACAGCTACATAGAGTACATTGGTATTTCAGCACAGAACTGTCTTTTCCACGCAGCAAAATAAGATGCTACTCAGTTGCTATCAAGTGTTCGGATGTTTTAGAAATCTGCTATAGGCAGAGCCTGGAAGATCATTAACATATGCTTGGAGTTTTGTCTTGATTCAATAGTCTAGTCTAATGGTCTGACAACCTGGTCATTATCACCTTACTTGGGAACTTTTTGGCTCCAACTACACTGAGCCCCAGTTGCGAGATGCGAGTAAAAGGTCCTCTGATGTCAGTGAGCGGAACAGTCATTAATGTTGGTGGGGAAGTAGACAGGAACCTTTTACCCAGAGTCTCCAGGGCAAAGCCCAGAGAGTGCCCAGGTAAGATTATCATATTATTTCTGAAAATTTTCCTCCCATCTTATTTAAGGCAACTCAACACCCTATTCCACAACCAAAATTTAATTTAGATTATTATTATCTTTTACTTAGATCGCACCAACCGTTTATGCACGGCTTAATACGATATATATGATTACATAGAGGTATTTACCGGAAACATGAGATTGTGGGACATTTTGACAAACATTTCTAAGCAAGCAAAATAAAATACACTTATGTAGATTGGGATGCATCTAAAACACACAGAATGTTAGTTTTTAAATCCTTAAGCATGGCTACATGGGATCATTCATATGCATATGCCCAGAGCCGGCCTTAAGTGTTCTGGTGCCCTGTGCAGACTACTCCGCTGGCGCCCCCATACCAAAAAAAAAGAAAGGAAAAAAAATCTCCCCCCTCTGCCCCTTCTCACTATCTACCCCCCCTGCCCCTTCTCACTGCACCCCCCTGCCCCTTCTCACTGCACCCCCTGCCCCTTATCACTATCTACCCCCTCTCCCTATCATTACTTACCTTGTTGCCGGAGTCCTGCGGTGGGAGCGGGAGGCATCCGTCTTCCCGCTCTGCCGTGGTGCGCGCTTCACAGCTGAGCGCCAGAATAATTCCGGCGCTCAGCATAAAACGCCGGCACCGCGACGGAGTCACGGAGAGTGAGGGGCCTCGAGCGGTTGCTGAAAACTTCAAGAGCGACCGTTCGGCGCCCCTGCACGGGACTTAATTAAAACACTGTTTTGTTTTTTTTGTTACAAACAAACAAAAAAAACCCTGATGTTTTAATTTAAGTCCCAGACAGGCGCCCCTGTTGCCATGGCGCCCTGTGCGGCCGCACAGGTCGCACACCCCTAAGGCCGGCCCTGCATATGCCTCTTGCTGTGTCAAGTATATAGCATTTAACCACAACATAGGGCTGGAAATGCATAACATTTGCATGTTATGGCCTACATAAAAACAAGTGAGAACAAGCTCCTTGTTAACAGAATGTTTACTAAATACTAAATACACTTATTCAAGCAGCTTAATGATCAAGCATAGACAACTTTCTAGGAGATGAGGCAAAAAACCAGAAAATCTACATTTTTTACACTTCAAAATGTTTACTAGTTGTAGTTAAACTATGAGCCGATAACATTGTATGCCATATTGTTGTTTTGGTTATTTTCATTATTTAACAATTTTTAACCAAGTTTCTTTCTGTGCCTGTTCATTAAAAAAAATCTTCCTTTGCTTTCATCTTCCCACTCCTCTGCTATTTTTTTCCTTTGGTTTATTATCTGCGAGAGTGGTCTGAACAGGTCACAAATTACATACCAACTACTGTTGCCCTAATCTTCATTTGTGATTTAGTACTTTGTGTTCTAATTCACATTATTGAAGTTTGCTTACTTTTCAGCAGGCATAGTATTTTAAAACCATGTGTGTATGTCGTATATAACGATGAGAAAAATGTCTTTGAACTGCAACATCTAACTGGACCTGGCTCGGTTCACAGTCAACTCACCCACCTCTAAATTTTATCTAACGGCTAAAGTCCCTGTGAAAAACCCCAAATGTTAATTTCAATTTGCGTATCGCAACTTTATAGTTTTAGTGTTTGAGATCCTGTAGTACTTGAACTATTTAAATCTATCTATCTATCTATTTTTATATCTATATTCTATATCTAAACATATATGCAAAGAATCTCCTATGTATACAAAGTCTAATATTTGCTTAATCTTTAAAAACTCAAAAATAGAATATATCATCATATAACCTCTTTCAGTTTCCAGTTTTCACAGAGTTTTTGTGTGTTGACTTTGCTAATGCTAATACTCCCATCTTATAATACGTAGCTATTTTACCAAGATATTTTTTCACTTATACCGCTGGGTTGTAATCTTATAAGGTGGTTATAAATTGAGAGTGAGGACTTTTCTGAGATAAGCATATTAACTGTACCAGAAGGTGGAAACCTATATACTTGGTCTACAATAAATAATAGGAAGGAAAAACTCTTTTGGCATTCAGCAGTAAATCAACCATCACTGTATATATTGCTTTTGAGTCTGCCAGAGACTCTTCATATTTCAAGTGCATTTTTAAAAGGCTCTGTTTTTCTTAATTTGAGGGTTAATGATGGGAACCGGGAACTGATAACATTTGTACTGTACATCAAAAGTCAACTAATAGTGCTTTAGCAATAGAACAAAAGGTCAATGAGTATTAAGTTTGTGGTAGTAAGTTGCACCGCTCAGGTTTAGGTTTGGGTTGGGGTGTGTGAACCCATAAACAAGTCCATTGCTATAAAGAAGTAACTATATTTTTGGTTTAGATAGATAGATAGATAGATTTGTTTAAACAAAGGAAAATATACAACCCAACATATTTAGCTTTGTTTATCGTGGTATATTGTTATATGAGTCTGCAGTGTTATCCACCAAAGAGGTATCTTTTTGGGGGGTTGAGATACTTAATTATACTGGCATGTTTACTAAAATAATCATGTCATGTAAGTCCATAGAAATAAGTGGCTTCGTTGTTTTTCTATGAGGATAACAACAATATCAAATGCATAATTCTGGTGCCTCAATTATATCTGAGGACATTGTTGGCAAAGACATCTTTAAAGTTAATGAGGCTCTTGGCAAATCTCTACTTGTGGTCATTTTACACTGCTCTTAGTCCCTATACATGAAATCAAAACCCAACATCAACACAGATCTATATCATATATTTATTTTTCTCCCACAGACAGAATCTATTATGCACATACCGGTATATTAGCCCAATGTGAGTATGTTCATGATTATATGTATGTATGAGATGTACTTAATGCTTCACAATTTATAATAAAATAAAAGGGAAGTATAATAAGTGCAGTGATAGAAGTATAGTTGCCAGCATACTGACATTATGAATGTTGGTTAGGATTGGATTCCATATTCTCTGTGTATAAAGAAATACCAAGCACACATATGGGGAGCAAGGTGATCCAAAAGATGTGTCCAGAGTTCTTGGTCCTGTCATGCAGAGGAATTTTGCAATGCATTTTGCATCTGGACAACGTTCATAAGACTTTTTCTCTCAAGTCCTACTAGCATGTAAAATGAAGAGATACTCCAAGATACTCCTAAGTAGGGAAACACAATAGGACAACCTATAAATGTCACAAAACAAAGCAAGAATTCAGCACATACCCAAGGTACACCACTCGAGAAACACCCATCCTGGACACCAGGGACTCTGTCACACCACAAAGCCACACACTGCCTAGCCCACCACTATGTCAGAGCACCCCAAGCTTGGCGAGTTCCATCCAATCTTTAATGGTTATATTGCTAACCAAGGAGCTGAATCATTGGGCCTGCATTGCATTTTTAACCTGGTCAGAGTCCTCAGTGTTCGTGCCTTGGATGGATGTTTCTTGACCGGTGTTCCCTGCTTATGCACTGAATTCTAGCTTTGTTTTGCTTATCTATTGGTCATTATTCTTTTAGCAGCAATACCAGAATCATAATGTGTATGCCTTTTTTATGCTTTTAAGTTGTATACTCTTTTTGTATATAAATGTTTGTCTATTTATGCTCAAGCTTGTTTCAGACTCATTTGTACAATTAACATCACTCAAATGAATATTGTTTATTCTTCACATACCGGTAATTCACAATTATTATTCATAATTATTCATTTGTAATTATGAAAGTGACCACTAAACAGTAGGAAAGAACTGGAGGTAAAAATGTTCCCTTGAATTTTAAGGCCAGTGGACAGTCCATCAAGTTCAGCCACACTAACATTTTCAATGAGTGGCACAAATGGTGCTTACGGGAAATAGAAGACCCAAAGGCATTACCTTATCTGGTATTCCCCAATTTTACAGAATTACCATGAAATAAAATATTCATGTATTCTCACCCTAACTTGGCCTTTACAGCTTACATCCCATGGTTTCTCATGTCCAAACAAGTTAACAATCCTAACATGTTCAGTGGGAAAGTTCCTTGGAAGTTGCAAGAAATAATACACCTTAAGGTTTATGATGTTTATAACAATAAACAGACAACTCAAAATAATAAAACAAATATACACTCTAGGGAACTTCTAGTGGAGCTATTTTGTCATATCCTCCATAGGATATGATTCCACATACATAACTTATGGGAGTTGGCTGGAGACTTGGAGTTTCATCTTTTCAAAATAACTTCATATTATGAAGGTCAACCCCAAGTGAGTTTCTACTCCAAGAGTAGCTTGGATGGCCTTGCATAAAGCATATTTAAGTCAGTAAGATTTCTTGAGAGTCACCTCACCAATCTTCTGTCAAATTTTTCTGATCTTTTCCCTTGGTATATAAAAAAAATACATGGGATCCCAAAAAAGCAATCATTTTCAGAACCCTGGTACGATCATTGTACATTGCTTCTTGCTCCAGGACCTAAGCTTGTTGCACCAGTAAGCCACTTATCAGTTGTGATAAATCATGCACCAGTCCAGTAAGAGTATTTTAGTGATGACATTTTCACTTAGGCTCCAACATCAGTTCCTTCTGTAGGTGGTTCTGTGTTTTATCTTGCAAATAGATTCAAACCATTCTTTTTCCCTATCAGTACAGCAAGTAGTTGGCCATAAATCCTTCAGTTGTGTCTACACTGCAAAGGCAACAGGTGCAAAGATCGGACAGTTTGTTGTTTATTGCCTAGCACAGCATCCAACGGTAGGGAGACATCTCTTTACTTTTTTTCTAAAATAATAACATTGGCAGAAGGCACTAAATTAGTGAAGTTTTATTCTAGCTATTTCTATTTTGTTGAGCTTATATTACAGATCTGGCATCAATCACGTTTACATTCCAGAAAGTTTTATGTTCTTTTTGGATGGAGAGTATAGAATTCCTACATGTAAACTCGCAACAAAATGAATATGTGGCATGATTTTGGAGCAACCTAAAAATATATAAATATCGTTTATTGATTCAAAACACACAGTAATTTCCAATGTTTTAAATGGAAAAGTGGCCTCTCATTAAAGTTATTCTTATACATCTTAGTAAATTCCATCAGTTTTGGAACTACTTTGAATTGCATGACATGGATCCCGGACACCGTGGAGTCCTATATGCCATTCCCAGTTCTATGTGCAGTGGATCTTGTGAGTCTAACTATGTATTTAAACTATATATATATGTGAAAGAAAATACCACACCATTGGTCTTGTTCTTCTTTTTATTGTCCCACGTAGACATGAAGTATACAGAGAAGGGCACAAATATTTCAGCACTTTATCTGTTGCAACAATCTACACTATTGTTGTTGTTTCTGTGTTCCCTTTATTTCACATGAGCGCCCCTGAATAGGATTTGCATTTAAATTCATGACAATGTAAGGTTTTTTAAAGTTACCATTGATCTATGGAGCCCACTATAAAATTGTAAAACATGCTAACATAATGCTACATCAGTAGCACATATGTACAGTGCTCTTTGTGGTGGGTTTATTATCATTATATCCATCATCTAATGTAGCAGGCAGATGGAGCCATTAAAAAGTTATGAACAGTTGAGCACCAGTAGGTAAATCCAGGTGCAACCAGGCTCCAAAACCCAACAAACCCATCAGAGGTGTACATCCTCAGCCCCATGAAATAGCTGTAGTACAACTGAGAAGTGATGCCTGTTCATAAAACCCTCTATTCATAAAAACCCTGTTTTTTATTTTAATTTATAACCTTACTGGATCTGTCCTGTGCTCTCTATTTGGTTTTTCCCCACTATTCCTGCACTGTGTGGGGACATCTAGTGTGAATTACAGAACGGAACACAGTTTAATAGTCTCTCCTTCCAGCTCAGGAATATATGAATTGAGGTGCCGTTCCACTTCATTAAACCATTAATTGTACTCTCTAGTGTGTTAACCAAATGAACGCTAATAAATCTGTCATTTTATTCTCTATCTGAAGGTTCAATCACATAAAAACAGTATAAACGTTTATAAAAGCTTTTTAAGGTGTTATTTTTCAGCTATCTATCAGTGCTTGCTGATTAAAAGGGGACTCCCATGTTTCTATTCTGTCTGTGGCATATTTATTTTATCATTAGGGTGCCTAATATGTGAAATGTTTGTGTTCTTTAGTCATTGTTTTCCTTAATGTAATTTACAGGCAGTAAGTGCAGTGTTCATGACAGCTTAGTGTTGCCCTTTCTAGCCAGATTTCACACAGTAAGGGACATTGCTAAACATAGATGCCATTAAAAGTGCTGCACATTGAGTTAGGTTATTGTTGCAAATATAGACATTTTGCTATTTTTTGTGAAAATACGTTTCTTGCTTGAAGACGTTTGAAGATTATTTGCTGGTAAATATGTATGCGTTGTATCATTTTTTACATGATTATGTGTTAAGCTGTATCACGTGTGACACAATAAAGTGCTGTGTTAGGAGTTTCAAGAGATTTCCAGTTTGTGAGAACTAGCTACTCATATAGCAGAAGATAATGGGCAGGGGAATACTAACATGAAACATAAAATTCATGTATAAAGTTACTATTTAGTTGAATACTGGCAATAAATATTACATACATATTCCAATGCCTGGTAACGCTTTGAGTCTCAGGGGCGAACAACTGCTTCCCTAGTCACTTTTCTCTGGGTTGGGGAGTGGCATTTAGCCACACTCACTCCCCACTCACTTTCCCTCTCACCAATCTACACCGGGCTATCTCTGCCACTCACCCAGAAGAGGGACAGCTCCCAGGTATGCATACTCCTCCCAACTATAGGACAATAACTAAAGGAAATAGTATAGTTGGCGTTCCCCTTTTCTGGGATGGTTATTGGCATTCAGCAGTATTAGAAATCGTGTTTGTAATGGTTTGTTTAGTGACAAGTGTATTACAGGCTATGTAGAATAGCACATTTAAACCTATCTGGTTCAATAACAAGTTAATTCCCAGAAGAACCAACAACCCTGACGTACACTGAGACCATTTCCATTTTTGTAAAGTGATGAAATGAGTCCTACATTTAGAACTGAGCTGTTTTTCCTCTTGGTATCAGAAAGTTTAAGACAAGAGCACTTAATACTTTGTAGACATAATTTTGTTTTATGTATAGAAAAATGATATTTATATATCTATGTAAAAAGAGTTTTCTTGATCATAAAAATAGAATGCCATAAGTATATATGAAACAGAAAATCAGTACCACTTAGTTGCAAAATGTGAACTACTGGGTTTGTTAAGTAATTAGTGGAATGAAAATGGAACTTTGTTAGCTATTTATAACCATCAAGGCAGACTCTTGTATGGAGTTATGTAGAATATGCACAGCGTATTACAAATTTTCAAATCTGGCTCAGACATGACCTAATTGATAAGAAGTCACTTAAGTGATTCAGTGTAATCATTTCCAACTCAATCACAGCATAATTATCTTTGATACTGATGATATCATTAGTCTGAGGTCCATCCTGTTTAATCTATACAAATACGTGAGCCTGATTTTATTGGGGGACAGTTTATGACAATGTTTACAGCTTATACTCAAAATCTAATTAGTATATGCTATAGGAATAACTTTATCAATCAGAATTTGGATTTGTTATTTTAACAACATATCTTTTTTCAACACAATTCATATTACAAACTATTAAACTATAGGAAATCTCATGTCATTATATATTAATACGGGAGAGATAACTCTGGAATATTTTACTTTAAGGGACAATAGAAGCTTCAGGAACTTTGTAAGGAGGCTGATCTAGTTACATATGGGGTACTAAAGGTGAATTCACTTTGGAATCCAAATTGTGGGCAAGTGTCCCTCTTAATGTTTTTTTATTTAATAAAAAAATCAATCAAGAGCCTTGCTTGCAATCGAGAGACAACAAGGAACGGTTGAGACAGTAGGTCTTGAAAGTTGGATGGGTTTAGGTGTTTTACATAGTCTGGGAGCTGTAAAATAAAATTGCAGGCCACACGAATCACATGAATTTCCGCTTGCAAGGCCTTGAAACTTTTTGGTTTATTTTGACTGTATTTAATATCTGGAAACTGTGAATGCTTGCGAGTTAAAAAGTGGAACTTTGCAACAGAACACCTAGATTGTAAGTTCTTACGGGAACAGGGCCCTCCATTCCTCTTGTATCTGTATGTCAATTGCTGTACTGTACAGCGCTGCGGAATCTGTTGGTGCTTTATAAATAAAGTATAATAACAATAACAGAAAATGGGTTTGTTCAAGTCAATAGGGGGTGCAATGCAACTTCCAAACACCGGGAGCCACTGGTGCACTAAAGTATATATATACTCTCAAGTGCAACCAGCAGCCATTTTTTAATCTGCTGCTATTGGGTGAAAATGTAATACAGAGTTTAATTTGACAGATTTTACAGTAATTGTCAGTATATGTGTGTATCACAGAGCCCCATAGTCGTAAAATTCACATTAATATGCAGTATGAGTATATAACTGAACTGCACACTCTAACATCCCCATACATACACACATAGTAACATGCATAGACACACACACTTACATACCCAAAGACACATGTTCACACACTAATATGCCCGCCCACACACACTCACAAACATGCCAAGACACACACTTTCACTAACATACCCTGATACATACACATACTAGCATACCCAGACACACTTTTACTAGCATACCTAGACACATGCTTTCACCAGAATACCCAGACAAACATGCTAATATAACCAGATACTTACACTAACATACCCAGACACACATGCTAACATACCCAAAGACACATGTTCATACCCTGAAATATCCACATACACGCACATACTAACATACCCAAGCACTCACACTAACATAGTCAAGCACAGACTTCCACTAACATACCCAGACACACACTTTCAATAACATACCCCGACACACACTTTCAATAACATAACCAAAGACACATGTTCACACAATAACATTCCCAGATATACACTTTCACTAACATACTCAGACACACACTAGTTTACATTGTTACACACTAAAATACCCACATACATACACACACATATATCCAGACACACAAACGTACCCAAAGACACATCACTACACTAATCCCCACCCATGCATACTAACATACCCAGACACACTAACACACTCAAACAAACTAACACACACAGATATGCACTAACATACCCAGACGGGCACTACCATACCAAAACACACATACATGCATACATAGACACACACTTACATACCCAGAAACACACACATAAATGTATAAATGTACACAAAACCAATTTACCTTATAAGGCTTTATCCTGTCTTTGATGCAGCTCGCCCAGCGAAGCTGCCACAGTACTCTCGTGGAGTCACATAATCTGATGTTGTGTGACCTCACTAAACCCTGCCTCCTTTTGGAAATTAGGGAGATAAAGAAGTAAGCGGGTCTCAGCTACTTCAGTTAAGTCTTGTCAGTCAAACTTTACTCCATCTGTTCCCCTCCACTCTACTTTGGCCTGGACATTATGAGACAGTGTTCTGGGCCTGTTCCTGTTTGTATGGCTTTTATCCTATCCCTATGTTTTACATCCTCAGTCAAAGGAGTTCACTGACTTTTCCAAGAGTTATGGGTCCCTAGACCCTTGTGTTTGATGAACTCCCTTTCCTCCCTACATGACGCCTGACTGGGACCTAGATGCAAATCCATAGAACTGTGTGGCAGCTCAGAACCACGGCAATGCCCTCTGCACTTTGGAACTGAGTCGCTAAAGATGTCTGTTGCCCTACCACGCCGTTCTTTTGTGGTTATACTATGCTCATGGTGGGTCACAATCGGAGGTGGCTACTGAGAGGGAGCTCATTTGTGAAACCTGGTTTTACTACCCATCCTTAGAACCAGGGTTTACTCAGGCCCAGCTACTTTAAAGACTATTCCTGAGGATGTTCCCAGCTCTGCCGCTTAGGGGCCCGATGACGGATCAAGTTGCTTTTTGGAACATAACATACTGATGCCTGCGGGGGCCAGCATGGCCAGAGTGGGCCCTGACTGGGCTCCCAAGTAGGGCCAGGCTTTTTGGCACCAGTTTTGGTAAGTTGGGGGTGGGGTTTAGGGGAAGATTACTTAAGGAGTTGTGACAATTTCATGTGTCTGTCATTATTGGGTTAAAGTAAATTGGGCGGGGGGCCTGGCCCGGAGATCGAGGGTACTTCAGTCATTGAACCCCAGGCTCTTTATTGGTACCATGGGATTGCTGCCGCTCCCTCTGGATTACCTCAAAATAGTGACTCCAGATCGGCATTGCTGGCTATGGGAACTATATGGAGGCATTGGGCTGTCTAGGAGTTGATAAGATTATATTCCTTATCTGATTGTGTTATATAAATATCTGTGCTGTTCTCAATAAACCTAGTTCTGTTTGCACCCTACACTAAATCTCGACAAATGCTTGGGTGATTACAAAGGGCTAATCCTTTGAGCAATTGAGTACAGGTCTCCGTCACATCAACTGATCACTTGACCTGTGTCCAAATGTTATTGTTGTTACTTTACTCCAACATCCTCTGTAATTCTGCATATATACAGTTTGATTAATGTTATTAAAATATATTTTATATAGAAGGAAGTATAAACTTGAAATGACCTGTTAATTTAGTTCTTTATTTCACAAACACACCTTTTTCCTCAAGGCCTGGATTGGTTTCCACCACATTCATAATCCCATCGTCAAGTAGCTGTGTCATAAAATTAATTTTACTAATCCTTTACATTTCTCAAATATTCCTGGAACCACACTTGCATTCTGTAGCCATTGCAATGTCACAATTTTTACGTATCCCTAGTAACATTAAAACAAAACAAGACAATCCAGCACAAACCTCTGTAAGTGCTGTAAAAATGATTTGAGTGGCTAAATCCCAGTTATAAGAGGTAATGCAATATTTAGTTCCCGTGTCAGAAATTAATGGTTTAGTAGCTACAATAAGATATAAACAATGCGTTTGAAAAAAACAGTCTGTGCTTTTACGTTACCATTCTTTAAAACATTAATGTGCTAAATCTCACTTATCTCACTTAAGGCAACAGGTGATATTTAATGGTTGGGCAGTGTGCTGAAAGTGAGAAGGTAGTAGGTGGGAAGTAGACAGAAGTAGGGATGTCCAAATGTCGCTCCTTTGCCTGGAGAATGAAAAAAACTGACCCAGAGAAGCAGGACAAACCTGGTATGGAAATAAATAGCTTTTGGTATGCTTACAAATGAGATATGTGCTCTCAATACCAATTCTAATATACTTTCAATCCTCATTCCACTTAAAAAAAAATAAAACTCAAAATAATAATAGTAATAATAATAATAATAATAATAAAATGTAGCTATTATAAAGATAATATACATTTGCCTAAGCATTTTTATTAGTAGATTATTTGTTACTTCAAAGACCAAATCACATGATCTACCTCAAGGCAAAAAGCTGCGTTTGAAAATTTGGTGATTCGTACGAAGCCCCGAAAATGAGGCCAGACCCCCCACCCATGAATTGGCCAAAAAATAAGCAAAAAGCTCAGGATTGTCACCTGAAAGTTATGGGCCCTTTTACTCATATGATCTTACACTCCCATTCTCTGATTCTCGTTCACTTTCTCTCTCACGCTTTGTAAATGTTTTCCTACCTTCTCTGCCAACCACTTCCACTTCTGACGACCACTTACAGTTCTGCATCTTCTGCTCTCTACATGTTCCCTCTGCTCTCTAATCTCTGATATCTTTGTCTGCATCTCCACAGACATAACCCAGTAGGAACTTCCGCCAAAATGACGGCATTTGCGGTGATGTCCTCTCCCCAATGCTGAGATGTCATTGAATGGCTGTTGCATCACACAGCAAGTAAAGAGTTAAAGTTCACACAACACTGAGTGACAGCTCAGCCTGACATTACTGGGGCCATATTTTTTTGTTTTTGCAAAATCATCTTTACTGACATGTATTTTGGTGTGTGAAAAATCTTTAGCCACAGGCATTCTTAAGGTATAACTTGACTTTTCCAAGCAACATAGATGTATACTGTAGATATTTAAATGTATATTTAATTTTAATCTTGTTCCATCCACGTGATCTATGTCCCTGTACCCATAAAAAATAGATTTGACCTCAGTTTACCTTCTTTTAGGGCTGCTTTGTCAGTATAAAATATTAACTTTCAACAAGTTTGACTTTCTGATGACCAAGCATAATTATGGTTGCATTAAATATTTGGTCTCTTTTATATCAATTAATCACCCAACAAAAGACATTAGTAATTACCCTTCAGTGGATTGGCTTTGTGCATTTAACTGTCTGCAATGTTGTAACACCTAAACCATTATAGTCTGGCTTCTACGCCCTTTCCTGTCTTCGTCGGACAGGACCGGTGTTCTATATGTTTTATTTCTAATTTAAATAATAACGTCAATGTTAATCCTTTAAGTGGAAGTGGGATGCAAAATGTTATCCAGCACAAGAAAAAATATTAAAGGAAGAAGCAAATCACTAATGTTTCTGTAGATGATGTCATTGAACAGACAGAACTGCTCCAAAGTTATAAATTATTGTACATACATTTCATACATTACAAGATAACCCTAATTTCCTAATTGCGAATAAATAAAATAGCAAATTTCACAATAGAAATAGAACATTACCTTATATTTTGTTTGTTATAGTTAATAATAATTATATTTTAACTCATGGCTGTAAATCAGTGGCTGGGCTGGGGGCAAAGGGGCATTTGCTAGCCCCGTTTAAACAGTTTTTGACAGGAACACAGTGGGGTCACATAACCTTGCGGTAAGGTTACCAGAGCTGGCAGAGAGAAAGCTGCAGGTGAATTAAGGGAGTGATAAAGGAAGTGAGTGAGGGAGTGGGTGAGAGAGGGGGTAAGGGAGTGAGTATGTATGACTGTAATGTATGAATGTTAGAGTGTGAGTTTATGTGTGAGCACAAATGTATATGTGTAAATATATGCGTGTGAGAGGGAATATGTCTTAGCATGAGTGTGTAAGCGTGTTAGTGAGTATGCGTAAGCGTGAGTGTGTATGTTTGTGTGTGTTAGCATGAGTATATACGTTTGTGCAAAAGTAACAGTGTGTGTAAAAATGTGTGCCAGTGTTTTTGTAAGCTACCAGTCGACTGCCAACCCTCCCTTGCTGTGAATCTATAACATTAAAAACATGTGAGGACCTCTACCAATGCACATGACAACATGTTACCTGTAGGGGCACAGTGATGTCATGTCAGGAGCCATCCACATAATGCCCTTTAGTTTACCAAAAAAGCAATAAAAGAAAGGCATTGGATCTTTTCCCCTCCCTCATGAACAGGAAACTAAAAGATTTAAGCTAAAGCCTATGGCCGCTGTTTAATACAACCAAACTGTATGTCCAGAACTTCAGTGTTGGGGAGATATATATCCCATAGAAATGGCATGCCTAGTCTCCCCTCTATTCTCCCATGGGATATCTCCTCCTCCTACCCATTTGCCCCAGCAAATAATAAAAAAAAAGTCTATGCCTAATACATGTACGTAAATTCCATATACATTCCTTCACTAACAGTTGCAGTAGTGTTTCATTCAGTACTTTGAGACGATTTCACCTGAATTTTTCTAAGAAACATGTATCTAAATAACTGCTTTGTGCATTCTTAAACATTTTTATAATTAATAGTAAAACATTTCATAGTTATAGCCCACAAGCACAGGCCTAGACATGGACATTTTCATATACCTGCCGGATTTATCGGAACCTCTGACCTTAAAATGGGACATAGGAGAAAGATCCTTGCAATTAAAACGTAGAACTGTAAACTGGTATATTATTATAACTGAAGTTTGTGTTGAATGTTGGTTTGTGTGGAATGACATAAAACAGATTAGCTATTTAGATTAGTTTGAATTAATTATACAGTGAGATGTACAGTCTCAGAAAGTATGTGCTCAACTCAGATGAAAGTGCATGAGGCCTGGGAAGATGAGTTCCATATCAGGGCATGATTCATACATAATGTCAAGGGCAGATTAACAATTGGATTGATTTGGTAATATGGTACATTTTGACCTTAAACCTTACAAGAGGATATTGGAAAATCCTCCTTGACAATGACTCTAAATGTAAGGCAGCCTTTGACAATTATATCAGAATGCCTTTGGTATTACACAGTCCTGCAATTCCGTTTCAAAGACTTTGCATACTTTGGTGTTAGATCCTTATCACAGTGACTATTTGTACACTTAAATGCCACCCTTATTTTTAGTATGGCCTTGTAATATAATCTAAACTACTTTTTGGGAAAGCGAGCACTTCCAGTAAAAACTAAAATGTCAAAAACAGAATACTTCTACTCTACAAGTATTGCATTAATTATACACTCACTTATCCTGGATTCACTCATCCTTTTGAAGCGGCCTGGATAGTGCTCCTTTAACCAAATGCATGGAATGAATTAATAAGGGTGAATAATAACACTAATCAGCATTGATGCCAACAGAGAGTTAAATATATGAGAAAGTGTCAGTACTGTTAAAATTTGCCCCTTATATACCAGGTATGTCACTTATACGTACCACTTCAAATGATCTCATGCTGGCATGTCTTAGAATGTTGGGATCGTATGTATCTTCTGGTACTTATATAGTGCTCAAACTTTTTTAAAAGAAAATGTAAGAACAAATCACCCAGTATTTATGGTTATGTGGAATATAAAAAGCATGCAGCTAATCACTGTATAACGGTTTAAAAGAAAACATGTTTTTCAGAGGTCAGTCTTACTACTTTTGCACGTGTTTTAGTGAGTCAGGCAGAACCGAGATCTCCCTTGTAACTGACTCATGCATGCTATGAAGATCTATGCCTCCAAAATATGTTTACCTGATCCTACTGAGGAGGAGCGGTGGGATATGGCATCATAGGCTCGAGCTCAGCAGAAAGAATGGCAGCAGCTGAAATAAGTCATTGTGACTGTGGTGCTGCCCTTGGTCGGCCATTAGGCAGCACTCAATATGAAAACACTGCTGAGGGTCAACGTCTTCACATCCACAAACATTTCAGAAAATAGTATAGGCATCCCTAATTTCTATCTTACCCTGTCTACCCTTGTTAAGTAATACACGCACGGCCTAAAATTGGCAAGCACTTGCGATTACGTACCTTTGACACAATCTGTGACATTTTTATCAATTTATCTTATTCAGAGATGAGAACTGTCTGCGTTTTATTGACATAATCAACCCACAAAAGTTAAATATTTTTAATTCAAAAGCAGAAAAATGTACAGCATATAGAGCTCGATTTCAACATACAACATATATTTTTCTTCTGAACAAAAAACTTTATATAAAGGGAACAGTTTCATAATTATCTTTATCTATGAAAAAGCATTTTGTGTTTAACAACATTAATCTTAAAACCAAAGAGTATTTGGTAAATTGTCTACTTGATTTTGATGCTGACCTTCAAAAAGAATTATTTTGGTGGGCCAATAAACTGTGCTGTAACGATAGATACAAAGTAAGGATACATCTCACTATGTCAGTGACAAAAGATCATCTGTATGTTCATGTACTTTCCTGAAACTATGATACCATTACATGGGACACAAGAAGTCACATTCCAATGATTTGCCTGAAGACATTGTGTTTTTGAATTTCTCTAAAGACTTTAGATGTCTTATCACCAGCATTGTCGGCCATGCCTAGGGTGGTAGATTGAGGATCAGCAACCCCTCTGTCACAAAACCAGTTACCATAGTAAGCATTAACCTATTCTGTGTGTCATTCAAAGTCATGCTTAGCTGTGAGGACAATAGTCATGGGGATGGGTTCAAATGCATCTCAGGCAATGCCCTGGGTCATGCCTAGGGTGACACCTACCATAAATAATATGCTGCTTATTACTATGTAGGTGGGCTGGAATTTCTTGTGTGGACTTTAGACACAGGTATGGTATTATTAATTGGTCCTTTAGATCAAATCCTTCCATTGACCTTGCAACTGAGAGAATGTAATACAAAAGGGCACCTTGTTATCTACTTCACCAAGATTAGAACATGCTGTACCTCAGCATTCCAAAAAAACAACATCATAAGACATACTGACTTTATTTACATGCAACCTCTATGGTAGGTATGTGAAGCTACTGTCACCAGGACAATTTTTGGCAATTGATAATTGAGCACAGGATTGTAACTACAAAACCACTTCTCTATTAAATTCAACAAATGATAAAACATCTTCTCGTCATACAGTCTCCTTTTACTAAGTTGTAGTGTCTTTAGTATAGCACCGAGTAATATAACTTGATAATTATTTAAGAGGGTTAAGATAAACTGTGAGCAGAATGTACAGTTGCAACATCCTTAATGCTGTAGGTAAAAGAGACAATAATTGCAAGCAGATCAGTTTAACCAACGAAAAACATGATACAGATTTCAGTACTATTAGGAAGATAAGATCAAAACGGTGTAATGAGAACATATGTTAAAAGTCTTTTGATGACAGAGCTTCCTAAGATCTCAGCTCTTGTTGGATTATTACTTGAAACAGAAGGCAGAGTTTGCAAAAAAAGACATAAGCCAAGTGGCAAAGCCTTTTATGCCAGAAGATCCCTTGAAGAAACCTACAGTTAGTATGTTCTGGCCTCACGCTCAAAAGATAAGCAGATTAACTTTTCACTCTTAACCTTCACAAGAAAGTAGATGACTGGAAAAATATTCTTAATTATAACTATGCTTCCAGCTGCATAGCTGTCAAAAGTTCATTGCACTTATTATGAAGAGAGGTCCATTGAACTCCCTGTTTTTGTACACTGGTGCACTGACTCAAGATACAAAATACAAAGGTTGAAAGTAGGAAAAGTTGCCTTCATTGGTAAATACTACGTATCTGCTAATAAGCACCGAACAATGTAGAATGGGCATCTTTCCTTCCTTTGTAGAACAGCGACAATTGCACATGGGTAGATGAGAATGTGTAAATACTTATAGCCATTTTCCAATAATTTCATTAGCAACACAGGCACAAAAAAATGCTATATCCCTTATATATATCACAAGAGAAAAAGCTTTACTACTAAATAGCTTACTTTGCGTGTTATTGGCAAAGAATATTGTGTCATCATGCTATCACCTGGGTCTTTAGAGATGAGTGTAAATTTGTAATATATTTAACAATCTGTATGTTTATTATGTACACAATATTTATGTAAAATATAACCATAGGATACTTTTGTTTACATACATACTGTATCTATCATTTCAACATGTTTTTATGTTCTAGAGGGACATATCCATCCTTTACATATTGTCCTAAAGTGTATTATTATTCGACTTGGGCGCCGGCCAACTCTTCCTGTTCGTCTTCCTGTTCGTCTTCGTGGGGAAAAAAATCTTCGTATTTCACGAATATTCGCCCGTTCCTGTGTTCGGTTCGGGCAAATATTTGTGTACACTCTTTGTGTATGTTTTTTTTCTTTGTTTTTGTAGAAGTGCTTAACCCCTTCGAGACAAAGGCTGATTTTACTTTTTGTACCCTTTGTGACAATGGCCTTTTTAACATTTCTGCGCTGCTTGTGTTTAGCTGTAATTTTCTTCTTTCCCGTTTACTGAACCCACACACATTAGATATTGTTTTTTTCAGGACAAGAAGGGCTTTCTTTAGATGACATTGTTTTGATTGTATCATATTATTTACTTTTAAAAAAATTATAAAATATGGTGAAAAATTTAGAAAAAAATGACTGTTTCTAACTTTTAGTTGAAAAATCTTTTACTCATCTATAAAAGGTAATGAAAAAACCTGCTAAATAGATTCTACTATTTGTCCTGAGTTTAGAAATACCCAATGTTTTTATGTTTTTTTGCTTTTTTCTACCCATTATGGGGCAATAAGTACAGGTAGCGTTTTGCTATTTCAAAGCCATTTTTTCCAAATCTGGTAATTCTTCCCCCCATGTGCCATTTCGGGTATCTTTGAACCCGGCCAATGCAATTTACCCCATCAAGTCATATATTTTTGAAAACTAGACAGCCCAGGGTATTCCAAATGCTAGTATTTTAACTCTTTCCATGCACCATATCTACCACCAGTCTTTGTCAAACTTTATGGTAGTCATTTTTTTGCATTTGTTTTGTCATACACATTTTACTTCAGGTATGAATTAAAATGTTCTAGTTTATGTCACTATCACAAAACACCCCAATATGTGTTCAGCAACATCTCCTGAGCGCAGCGATACCCCACATGAATGATTTTGCCTGGCTGTTTGGGGGCAAAAGGGCCACATTTGGGGCATGCGCATTTTTCAATGTTGAACTTTGGCATTTGGGGATCCACTGCCCATGCCCTATTTGGTACATCTTTGAGCCGGGCCATTTCAGTGTGCCCAATAAACCCATATATTTTTGAAAACTAGACACCCCAGGGTATTTCAAATGCTAGTATTTTAACTCTTTCCATGCACCATATCTACCACCAGTCTTTGTCAAACTTTGTGGTAGTCATTTTTTTGCATTTGGTTTTCCACACAAATTTTAATTCAGGTATGAATTAAAATGTTCTCGTATATGTCACTATCACAAAACACCCCAATATGTGTTCAGCAACATCTCCTGAGTACAGCGATACCTCACATGAATGATTTTGCCTGGCTGTTTTGGGGCAAAAGGGCCACATTTGGGGCATGCGCTTTTTTCAATGTTGAACTTTGGCATTTGGGATCCACTGCCCATGCCCTATTTGGTACATCTTTGAGCCAGGCCATTTCAGTGTGCCCAACAAAACCATATATTTTTCAAAACTAGACACCACAGGGTATTTTAAATGCTGGTATTTTAACTCTTTGCATGCACATATTTTACCACCAGCATTTTTTCAAAGTTTGCAGTAATATTTTTGTGTGTGTATTTTTCCCACACACACCTACTTTATGTATGAATTTACAGCTCCTGGTATATGCCGCTGTCACACGACACCCCATAATGTGTTCAGCAACATCTCCTGAGTGCAGTGATACCCCACATGCATGGGTGTGTCATTTTTTGGGGGAACTAAAAGGCCACATTTGGTACGTGTGCATTTTTCTAATTGGAAATTAGATGTGTGGCCATCCTTCCCCCCGTGTTAATTGGGACGTTGTTGAACCTGGCCCATTCAATTTACCCCATCAAATCATACATTTTTTAAAAGTAGACACCCCACGGGCATTTAATATGCCAGTATTTTAACTCTTTCCATGCGAGAATTGTTTTAAGCTAATATGCTAATTTTAGGACTTGCTCACAAAAATATATTTTTTATATATATATATATTTTTTTTATTTTTTTTTAAAAAAAATTTAACATTTTTTTTCAACTTGGAGGTTCCCCTGATAGTGACATCAGTGGGAAATGATTTTTACATTTTACTGTTTTTTTACTATTTTTTTCTAATTATTATTAATTTTATTTTATTTTTTAATTTATTTTTACTAATCACACTGTGATTAGAAAGCTGGGCTCCATTGACTTGCATGGTGAATGCAGTACCTGTATTCAACCTGCAAGTGGAGCCAAAGTTCTCTAGATGGTCTGGACTATCTAGCGAACTTTTAAAATTTGTGGTTCCTGTTACAGGACGGCGGCCATCTTCCTTGATGGCGAAGATTGCCGGCAGCTGCGGCTGTGACCGCTCTCCGGAGCGGTCACAGCCCATCAAAAGGTTAGTGTTTGGTGTCGCTGGATGCCTCCTGATCGAGGCATTCCAGCGACACCATTTAAGTTTAGGAGGCGATCGTCGATCGCCTCCTAAACGCTTTTAAAACGGGCGTCCGCCGCCATACAAAGTATGGCGGATGTTGACGCCCCGTGGAGGGGCCAGAGATGGCCCCTTCGTGCCGATCGCGGCGTTGCTGAATGCCTCGAGGTCGAGGCATTCAGCAACGCTTTTTGGGTGCAGAAAGCGATAGTAGATCGCTTTCTGCACCCGTTTAAAGACGTGCCGGTCCTGGCACGTCAATTGTCGTAAAGCACATGCTTTTCCGTGCCGTGCCAGGACCGGCAATTGTCATTAAGGGGTTAATACGGGCTTAACGTGGTACGCACTACGCAGCAGCTTTGGCGCCAAGATTTTAAAGGTCCGTAGGAGCAACTCTATTGGTCGCCAGCGAGGGCCTCCTCTGCCATCAACCAATGAAGCGCACCTGTCTCCCAGCTCCAAGAGTTAAATGTCTTCGCAGGGGTTAACTTGAGAGGAAATCCGTAGGTTTGCTGTCAGGAGTTAAAGACATTTAACTCTTGGAGCTGGGAGACAGGTGCACCTACGGATTCCCGTTAACCCCTGCGATGCTGCGTACATAAGGTAGGCTAGATGGGGAAGGGACCAGGGAGATTAGTAAATGAAGACGAAGACAAACTTCATGTTGTTCGGCATTTGGGCTGAACAATGAAAACGCACCCTTTGTGTTCGTTTTCATGTTCGCCAGAATATGAATGCACAAGTCTAATTATTTTTAATACTACTGGTTTTTAGGGTAATGAAGGTTTTTTATATATAATTTTCTTACTTGTACTGCTAGGAAAAAAAGGCTATCAAGACAATTTATTATTGCGTGTGTGCAATCAGACCCTCCTGGGTATCATCTCTCCTTCGATATCCTTCAGGTGAGTGTCAGAATTGACACCTACTGGAAAGCAATACCTGATATATGTTATAACAGGGGTTCGTGCTGAGCACATTACACTTGACCTGTCCAGAGGAAACCAGCACTCCTGGCTTCTCCTTAAAGGCAAAAGTCCAGGCTAGGGAGATGTCCCTGTCACTGTACCATAGGGTAGAGGACCAGTTAATGCCCTCACATGATAGCACTTGCTAATATACACCTTGTTCATGAGTACATGTGACTTTATTTTGAGTTAAAACATAATAGAAACGTGTGACAAAAACACCAACTGGGTTTCACCAGTGGTAAGTTTGTCCTGGGTTAGCGCCACCCGTGCCTCTTCCCATCCTACTTCCCCTTACCTATTGGATGGACTGATTTCAGATTGGGTGGAATATGCGTTTGGTGTGGATGCTGTTTGTTTAGTGTTGATACTATTGGATGTATCTTTTTTAAACCTGGTTATGTACAGCCACATAACTGTTTTTAAACCGCATGCATGCTAAGGTGTATGCTAAAACTGGATAATTGCAGCCACCTTAGTTTAGCATTGAAATAGTAGCTTCAATGAATGAAGCCTATTGTTTTTTTTTTTTTAAATAACCCAGTTTCTTTTTCATATTCCACTTCTTGTAATGACCTTGTATGACCTTTTCAATATATTAAAATTATTATCGTTATTTTATAGTTATTACAGTCCCTTACTATGATGACCAGTCAATCTAACAAATTCTCAAGCCAATAATTATCTTTAATTATTTTTGGTAGGACAGACATTCTGAATTGTTTACAGAATTCAGAAAAATACAATAACGTGTGTTCAGTTTGGGCAGCACTGCAAAAAATGCCACTTAGTTCAATATTTCACGGTCTGATTTATTCATAGTACTAAAAGAAAGTGATGGATTCCAGATTGGAAAATCATATCACAGTATTAGGGCCAAGTGAAATTTGTTGTGAAGAAATGCAGATGGCCCCAATAATATAATATGCTTTTTACACTATTTCATGTAATTTATGGCAAGAAAATGTAATTTCTCATGATCTGTTTTATTCCTCTTCTTAGCATCTGTATTGGCAGTAACAAGTATAAGGCCCCCAAAACATTTTAGGTTTATGTTTCCCTTAAACCCCCAAACATATTATCTTTACCCTTTTGTTTGCGACAAATCTACTTTCATCCCTATGCATGGAGTTGACAAATCAAAAGAGAACCGAGTTCAATATGGGCCGTAATTTAAATATATTTACCAGTAAAATATCAGGTAAAGTAAACACCCATTGGCTACATTCAAAACCAAAGTTCCAGAGAAATCTTAATATACAGGTCTTGTAATGTTTACACAATCACAATATTGTATCAACTCTTTAGTGTTAGTATAATATGTGACGTTTTGCAGTCTTGGTGCAAATCTCTTAAAAATCCAAGACTGCATAAATGCTACAAACCTATCCTATGCATTGTCTAACTGTTGTATATAGCATCAGCAATAGTTGTTTGTCTTCTAGGGAGGTTCCTACTTACACAGTATGTTTAAGCTAGGTAGATTTCTAATGTTAAAGGCTTGGGTAGGAATAGATAAATTATACCTTTCCCAAATATTGTTTTAATTTAGTTTTTTATAACTTTTCAAAGAGGGGTAACAAATCTCAAAATTAAGATGCCTCTTCCATGGTAAACAGATAATATATATATATGATATGCCTTATTTCAGATTGTAAACACCATTCCATGGGGTAACTTAATATATTGAAGATTGCAATGTAAATTTGAGCAAAGTCAATATATTTTTTTTAAAGGAAGTAATGCTGACTCAATTGTGACTACCTGGAAGAGATGGGTAACTTGGGTGACATGCACAAGGAGAAGAGTAGTAAGAGGGAAAGGGAGGAGATGGTCACATGGGATGGTGTAAAAACTAGAAAGAAGAGATACAGTGGTGCCTGGGTGGGACAAGTGTTGGGAAAACTGAAGAAAAGGCAATATCATATATTATGCTCTTATGAGGCAGAATGTTGCACACTTCAAGCAGTAACAATTCAGCAAGCAGTAACAATCCAGCAAGTATATACTCCCCTTTGTCAATTGTTCTCTATTTATAACTACTACAATAAGACTGAACAGATGGAGACTCAACAATGAACCATCAGCCCATGATATTTTAGCTAATGTATATTTCTTAGGCTTTTATTTCATTACAACTTTATGTAATGAACCACATTTGATGTTTCCAGCATCTGAGTCACAGACCCATTTCACAAATACATTTAAAAAAAAATAAAAAGGATATGAATAAAGTGAATGCTGACATATAGAGAGTCTTTGCAGAGAAGACTTGAACTTCAGATTTAATCATGCCATGGTTCATGGCTAAAAACTCTCAAACATGAAATGCATGTCCATAACCTCACATGATAAACTCACACTGGTAAAAACAAGCATGCATGTAAAGCACTAGACTTTACTTTGTGATAGCTCCACGACTTAGGTTCTTATCAGTCCTTTTGAGGTGTCAGCAGGAGAGCTGTCAAGCACTGTCTGTTGAAGTCTTATACTGCATTGGACGGAGCTATTGTCAGTGCGGATCTATGGGAGAAAAAGGGAACGGATGAATGGAAGAGACAGTTTTCCTGTCATCCTGCAGAAAGCCATGATCTCATGCCTCAATCATTCTCCAAATTTCATTTCTCAAATATAGAAATTGCCGCCCAGAGGGAATGGGCGCAAGGCAGCAGACAGAGGCACAAAATATTTAGTGGGACGATGTCTACTGATCCAATAATAACACACTAATTAAATTATTGTATGTTGTTGGACGTATTTTCCTGTGTGAAACTTAGACTGTAGTTTATATTTTTGTTTCATACTAGCTTCACAATATAACTACCTGGTATCCTTAAAAAAAATAAATTGACTTTTACAATATTTAAGAGAATGAATTGTTCTTTTCTTGTCAGTTTAACATATTACATCCATAAGTAGCCCTTGAATGAAGTGGATGAAATATGCTTCATAACAGAATTAGTATAAAGGATATCCACTTAAGGATAAATGCTGCTTTTCTTATGGGGCAGAAAAGTCTAAAATAGTAAATCTTAACAATGTGAAATATAATTCCAAAATACTATATTTGGAATACATAATGTCTCTATATTATAACGAATTGCGGCATATGTGCCTGTGTCCTGTGAAGATGGTATTTCTTAGTGCTATTTTGTTCATCTTACCGTTAATGGTTAATTATTTGTATTATTACATCTACATTTTAAAAGCAATAGCTTTTTTCTGCCCTGAATTGAGAAATGATTGTGTATGTGATAGCTCCTCCATTTATAGGCTTTTATTTAGTTATTGTTAAATAATACAACAAAATGCCCCATCCACATCGAGTCTATTTCAATATGAAAATATCCAATTGATCCTTGCATAATATTAAGTGGCGGGGGGACAATAAAGATTTCACTTCATAAAAGGTTTCAGTTTATAAAAGTAACAAACTCAGGCATCATGGCAGGTAAAGGCCCCAATTATAAAAAATGGTGTCAGAGGGTTTGCACTGTGGATGTTTGAGGGAATTAGACCTCAAACAAGCAAGGACATTTAAATGTGCCTTTTTTTTATATATTGCTCAAAATTAAGAATTATTTTTACTAACTAATAGTACTAATAAATTAAATTAAGTCCTAGTCAGAGCAAAAAAAAAATAAGAATGGTGATGTCTAGAAATCACATGGTTAAGATTATTGACTGGCCTCCTTGTATTGGAGATCCTAAAACTCCATTCCTACTGACATAAACTAGAAGGCGCTTCCCTAATTTCTATTTCTATCCATACGTAAGAATTAATTTTAAGCCTGCAACTGTGTCCATTCCTGATCTACCTGTTTGCTGACATAGCTTCACCAAAAACCTAAAAATCTACTTGTTTAGATATATTGACAAGAAAAGTCAGTAGGACTGGAGTTCCCGACTTCAAATGTTTGTGTTTCAGCTGGCATGTTTTGTTGATCTATAAATATAATTGTTCTTTATTAATATTTAAAATAAAAGGTTTTTTTAGCTATCCCCCTCTTCTGTGTTTTTGAAGGTTCTTCTCTTTTGTGGTATTTTTAGGAATTCATGAGGACCACCTTTTAGACGCTTATTTAAATCAAGATCAATTAGTTCTATAAAGATCTTAAAGTGCTCCAATGAGATGCCTCTGTATTTGCTGAAATAATACAGCACTTTTGGAACATGTTGCTTTTATGTATAGGCCGTGGGTGTGGAAACTCAGTGTTATTGGAGATAAAATATTTTTAATCAGTGACCATCCACTGGGAGAATGACCTCACACCAGTGTTTGCTGCAGTGTTTTCGGTTCTAAAAAGAACACCACTTCCTTTTAAAATCTCTCCACAAATATGTGTTGTAAACAATGACCTGGTGATGCGTGGGTAATAGACTGGTTAGTCTGTGTCTCAGTGTTTATGGAGCCAGACTGAAGATTAGGTTTGGCTCTAGAATGTTTTTTCTTCTCTGCAACATTTCAGACCAGCTCATAATGGAACGCAACTGGTCATTTCACTATCATAAGGAAAGGCACCCGAAACACAGCCCACAGGAGCAGAGCCTGCAAAGATTAGACTCATAATCCTTTACTATCAGAAGCTTGTCATTTGGCATTTGTGTATCAGCAAAGTCTTTCAATACCATGCTACAAACTGTACATCGTAAACGAGATTACCAAATACTTAAATGAGAGGCTTTCATATCACAAGCTCATAAAAGAGCAATGCGTAAACAAGGTATATTTGGCTGATATTTCCTGAGGATGGCTTTCAACTAAATCTTGTATTTAGGTTTATGTGTTATACATACTTTTTGAAGATATTTAATAATGAAGGAAAAAATAACTATATCATAGGAGAAAAAATGTTGATTTTGTATTTGTATGTGTCCAAAACATAAACCAGCGAAATGAAAGGTACTTAAATTATACAATCCCAAATATTTGCCTTGGAGTATATAACTTTCAAACACATGTGAAAGCAATAAAACAAAATGTATGTAACACTAAACAAAATGTATATATTGCACCATTACAGTATAGTCACTTAAAGGGCCTGAATAACTATGCCCAAGAACTCTTGGCATCTAAACAAAACCAAAAGTCCATTTGTGTTCCTCCAAGAAGAGCTGCCCTTGACTTTCAAGGGACAATCTTCAATTAAACATTAAACGAACTTGGCAGCAAAGTCAACAGAAAGTTAGATCAAAGATCAGAGTTCTAGGAATGTTTTGGGGAGAATGAAGTTTTGACTTTTGGCAATGATTCTCAAGATGTGAAATAATCTTGTAATCTTGTAATCTTGTACAAAGGTCTTGTATAGGTCCAGGTAATAGCAGAAAAGGATGCACGTATGAATTACAACATTTGGGTCTGTACACTAAAATCTCGGTGGTGTTTATAAATTTTTTTACATTTATTTTTTTCCCTCTAATTTTAAAGTAACTCTAAGACCACTAGAGCTTAATACTATATTAACTCATAGTGGTCATTTGGGACACTTTGCACAGGACATAATATGACATTCTGGGGATACTAGGGGGTTAATCATATGTTGTACTCACCAGTAGAAAATACTTTCTTACCTTATAGAATAAATATATTAGAAGTTCTCCAAGGCTTAGATTGAATTTAACTACATTTGTTTTATTCTGCTTTTTTTTTGCTAGAAAAACAGAATTTGCCCAGCATAATAAATAGTTAAATTGTGGGGAAAATCACCAATTTTATTATACATTAGGAGGAACTAAGTTATCTTTTCCTTCAAGAGACACCCACGGTAGGCATAATGCATAAACCTTGGTTCACCTTCAATTAGTTCAGCGAACAGACCTCACTTTAAGGTTTAAAGTGGAACATACAATATGTTATAGGAATTCTGCAAGTTTACAAAATAGCTTTTCTATTTACAAACATGCTAACCACTTTACTTACATTTACAAAAGTGGCACAGAATAGACACAAAGGAAAATATATTTAAAAATAATATTATTTTTTTTAAAGGAATTATTCACTCTCAAAACTACCATTAATTCTCCATCCAAAACCAAGCCCCATCCAGATTTAGACCCATTGCCTTTGAAGCGTAACCTCAGAGGACCTTGCAGAACATATTGGACAACTTACACAGCCAACACATAGTAGCCACAAAATGGACTCCTCACATCCAACTTGCCTGTTCTGATATATGTGATGGCACCAAATTACCGAATCTTCACTTTGAAATAATAGAAACAAGGGCTATAAGCAACACTCTTCTAGCCTACACTGATAGTAGGAGCCAGACCTTAAATTATCAAAACAGAAGCACAGGATATTACAAACCCATCTTTTTCCCTGTAAGCAAGTACATCTGTGACCTTGGAGTCACAATACCTTTAAATACAGAACCAGCTGCCACAATGCACTACTCCAGTTGCAAATTAGTGCCCACAAAAATGATCTGATTGCTAAAAAATGCTACGTTTAGAAACTTCTGCTACTGCTTCATGATTCTACCTACTCCACAATTGCGAGTGAATGAAGCCAGCTAGGTTCACCGTTGGCTACCTGTACAACTTATCATATCAAAAGCATGACAGAACCTTTTCACTTTTTCATATTTAAAAAAAAAAAATTACTATAGGCTGTTCTTTAACTTGCTTATGAATCAAAGTCCATAAAATGGAAATATGTAGCTATTGTGCTTATTTATGTTCACCTGATTTTTTTAGTATTTCACTTGACCTTGACCTTGGTTTACATATCATGAAGATGTGAGTTTTGTAGATGCCTAAAAAAAATAATTAGACTTTGTAATAGACATCAGAATGCAAAATGTATAACATTTCTAATATATATATATATATATATACCTCACTTTAAGGTATTCAACTTTTTTAAAGACTGATGGAGGAAAGACTCAAATTTAACCAAAGACTAATTTTTGCATGTGTGTGAGAATCCAATGCTTTCTCTCTTCTGATATAATCGGGGGCTACTGGTGTTCTTCAACCCCCCACCCCATTCTGACCCTCCATGCATGTGAAATGTAGTTTATTTAATGGAATTATGTTTAAACTAAAGCAATTTAAATTAAGTTAAAAAAACACACATATATTGTGGCTTGACCAATCCAAACAAAATGTCCTTCCCTGTATTGGGCAGGTCCACTAATCATGCTTCAAAAAAGGGAGTTAATGACGCAGAGAGTTAGCATCTCTGCGGCTAAGTGTAGTATCGCTCTATTAAAAGAGAGACATAGCTGTGAAGACACACAAGGCTGGTAAATCATGCAGGCAAGATAAATTGAAAAGGACATTGAAAGAACATACTCTTTATATCCATGAGATTTATGCGATAGCGATTCAACCATATATTGTTAGAGCACTGAGACTTACTACAGGTTTTTTCTTTGCATACATTTCCTAGGGCTAACTTAAGTAAATCTTGCCGACTCTCTATTCCCCCGAGGCTAGGCTAAAAGTATTGTTTAGAAATCTAATATATGGTTTATTTACTCAATTTCTGCTGAGCACTACAGTTCCTTCAGGCTAGCTTCACCAACCCATTACTCTATTAATGGTGCATTACTGAAATTAGTGCTGCAATTGAGAAGGGGGGGAAGGGGACAGTACGTAAAGACAAAGGTCTTGTTTAATCCTATAAGAGATGAAACCATTAGGCAATTTGCTGGTCTTTCATTCTGACAATTTTCGAAACATGTTTTTTTACATAAAATGCTGCCGCGTAATAAAAAAAAAGGTCACACCCTGGAGACACTAAGTATTTATCTGCATTAAAAGATGCAATTTGTCTGAAATGACAAGTGTCCTACAGAGGTGCTAAAGTGAAACAGGCATAACTTGCCATTGTGTAATGTATCTCTAATATGCATGAGACACATATATGTGCATGATGGTGTATATAGTTGTACTTTTCTTAACTCTATGGGTGCTGGATTCACCAGAGACAAGGATGAATCTAAAGGTGTCAAATACCACATTTGTGTAAATGCAAGTCTTCTCCATCCTTGCACCCTTTTCCATTGGAATGGATAAAATTATACATGAATAAACACCAAAAAATTATACATGGCTCCACGGATAATTTAGTACCAGAGTATCTGTAGAGTGCCTGCTGCTTACTGTCACTTTAAGAATATGGGAAGGTACCTCATACAGGTATACTCATCTGTCCTACCATTAAGAATGGTCATAGATCATTATTCCACCAGGTCATTACAATGCCTTCTACCCCATGCTTCCAAGTCTATGGACTGGGAACTCACCAGTGTTTACCCAGCGCATCATTAGTTGGGTTAATATTTTTAATTTCTGGGCATATGGGTATACATTCAAAGACTTGTAAACTGACAGGATAGACACAAATACAATAATAGTAATTAATCATCATCATAGTCATCACCAACAATATTTACATATCCTGGTCCTAAGGACCAGAAAACCCACCACACAAAAAGAATACTGCTTTAAAAAGAACCTAATTCTAAGGATTCTTTTGTACCCGACTAGTTACTTGTTAATTGTGAACAGTCTTCAATGTATTGATCTCATTGACTAGTCACAATTTTTACACTGTTTCTAGTGAATGTACAATACGTAAATAGCAAGAAACAGTAGTAATTTTCCAAATCAATCGGTTACTCTGTCTTGGGATAGAAGGTTTAAGGTTTCAAGGTTTAAGGTTTGGTAAGAAGAGCAACAATGGATAAAACAGAAATTGCTTCCAAAAGGAAGTGCAGGAAGTGTACTTAAGTATGCTTTCTGTTTATATTTCCTGGTCTCAGTAGAGGCAGCCAGCTGTAGTTGGTGTACTAATTTCTATGCAATAAAATGCATTTAAGACCATACACAATGCTCTCAAATATGTAATAATTAAAAAGAAATAGTAGAAAGATTAAGCTGTTCCTTTGACTGCCTGTGCTACTTTTATACTTTACTATGCATACCAACTGATAGCGCTTAACTTGATTTCATGTAACATTTGGGAGTTGAAACATGTTCCTCAGTGTAAGAGCAGCAAGAGGGCACTGGTTCGGCAGCAGTCAGCTGTGTATCGGTTGGACTTGGATTTACATGACACCATAGCAGAAGGTCCAGATGTCCCCTGAAGGGTGGAAGGAATGTACATTTAAAAAGGTACACATTTGGTGAAAAGTAAGCAAATTTAAAAAATAATACATGTATTGGAATATATACAGGACAACTGCAAAATAGGACAAACCATGGCCATGGTTTTGATCAGTAGCAGTTGATGTGCACACAAAAATGTTGAAGGCTTGGAACTTTCAGTTGTCAATAGATGAGAGAGAATGATGAAGAGAATTTACTGCTGGACACCTCTAATGTGTGGATCAGGGCTCAGTTATATGGAAGGTTGTTTTAATAAGTTACATACTTGGCGCAGAATGCTGCCGGACAAACTGGATTATTAAACAAAGCAACAACACTAGGGTAATGATGATAGCTTCCCTCTAAAAGTCCTTCAGATGATGGATTAAATCCTACATGGCTGAGAGAGTTATGACACTTTTGATTAGGTATGCTTGGAACCTCAAATAAAAAAAACAAATCCTAAATACAGAAAATGATTCTTAAGTGCATTAGTAAAATGCAAGCTGTTTTTGCATTGAGAAAATAAATGGAAGCAGACATCTTCGTCTCATTCTCCCTCTACTCACTCGGCTTTATAATTCTAATGAAAAAGTCTCCATGAGAAGCAGCAATTTGCCAGACATACACTATTAATTACTTGGGAAACATGTTGCATTAGCAATGTGAACAGACTAACAGTTGCTTGATACAAATTATTACTCCTGGCTGCTGTTTCTGGCTGCAATTTAAAATGGAACTTCAAAAAAGAGAGATAGAGAAAGGTATTTCAATAAAACCATTATGAGTTCATTGAAGCCACAGTATCTATGAATTTACAGCACTGAGTGCTCAGAGCTGATTGACTGATATTTGCATTGGTGTTTCAGCCAATCAGATGACAGAATTTATTTTTGTTCCATGTTCATTAATAACAACATAGATCACTACTGGACAATTAAATTTGCTTTTACTGTTTTTGACTATAAAACTGATTGCTCCTCGAGAGGCTTACCAAGATCATGGAGTAGAAGTTCATGACTTCAAACAATATTAAGTTCATTTCTTAAAATCAATCACACCTCACTTTCTCACAAACAGCTGCACTTTTACAACAGGACATATAACATTTTGTTACGTGACCTCCACCACACTCTTGCTTCCCAGAGTGGACAAGTCCAAGTTGGACTGGCACTGTTTGAATAAATTACTCATGGCCCCCTCATGCCAGCCATCCCCTGATAACCTGTATCACTAATTCCATTACGCGTACTTGGAATAAAGCTGAGCTTTTAACAGACTGTGTGCAAGTACTGGGATGGAGTGTAACATGCATGTAAGGCCAACATGACTGGGCTGGCTGCCAATCACCACAATGTATCCTCCCCTCAATGTTTAAGCCCTATATATAGCTTCGCTGAGCTCAATTCTATCACTTTGAACATAATTTTGCAAGTTGAAATTTCCGCTCCACCTCCCTTGTGATTAGGGATTATATTATTGGCAAAGGGGTTTTACATCTACTTGGCGACATGCAGGACTCCTCATGGGCTGATCCTGCATGTTTCGCAACTGTGCAGGGATCACGTCAGAAGCATTTTCTCATCAGTTACACCTGTGTCAGTATTCTTGGGGGGGCCCCATCCTAGTAACCTAGGATGTATTTACTTGGTATGTTAAATTCATTGTTCAAAATATTTTGGTATTAACTTATTCTTCTTTGATAATGTCATTAAAGGTCAGGTTTACATTGCATATCTATTATGGATGTCTCAGGTTTCCCTTAACAAATATGTGACCTGTTAATATCCAGCAGGTCTCATTCGTGTTCAACATCATTTATCGGCCATGCCCCTGACATGTTTCTGCTGGATATCTTGCATATGTCCTTTGCATGTGTCACAAACCATTTTAATGTGTATCATATCCCTCTATCATCCTATCTAGGGCACCCAGTAAAATTCTTCCATACTTGTTGTTATCGTCTGAAAATCTTAAATTTCATCCGCAAGAAGCAGATTCTTTTTTCCCCCATACTTTTGCCCAACTCAACCAGATTCTTTTGACTCCAAAAAGTTGAAATGGTTTATTACTACATTTGCTTATGGCTAAAGTGAGAAGAGAAATGTGGGATTAAATTGTTATTAATACAGAAGCATATGACAATCTACTTTTATTACACTGACATATTTCCTTTTCATGTGCCTTCACTGCAAATTGTATTCCACAGACAACTGTTAAAATGTATTGTCTATGTGAACCAGAGAACCATCATCAAATTATCACTTTTCAGAACGCAGGGCACGGGACCCTTTTCAGTGCAGGAGCAGACAAGGTTATTAATGTCTCCATCTAACAATGTGTCTGACTACAGGCTCAGAAACACAGCATTTTGGCACTTTCAAGTTATTTGAAGGAGCTGTAAAGGGGGAGCAGAAGAGACAGCTCAATGTGCTCAGCTTTTAACAGCTCAAACCAAGACTTACTGCTGGTAATGTGAGAGCCCTGGATCAGGCGCCAAGTGGATAAGACTGTAGACAGAGAGGCCAAAATCTCACTGATATTTGCCAGCACCTGCAGATAGGAGGCAAATAATTGGAACATGTAAGGAAGAAAAAAAAACTTGTTAGATGTTAGTATTTTGTAACAGTCTCTGGCAGGGGCTCCTGCAAGGAATTTAATCAGTAGAGTTGTTTAAACTGGGCTTTGAACACAGCCCAGGGCTGCTAGTAATGAACTTCATATCATCTGGAACTCCTGTTTGATGACGACATTCAATTTGTTAATTCTACAGCTGGAGATAGGTGTGCGATAAGAAAGTGGCAATTGTTTTCTGGGTTTTTTTCACTTGATGTTAAAATGTTTGCTTATATTATACAAATTATAACCTGTAGGAGACACTTCAAAATCAGGAACTGAAAGAAAGATCACAGAAGTATCTTAACCTCATGACCCTGTGTTTCCTTCTTTTCCTGTGTTTCAAAATAGGAGGGTTTATGGGAGCTATCAAGTGGGAATCATAGGTAGGGTCAGGTAAAAGCCACTGGCCAATGTTATTCCACCTAGTGTTTCACTATTTTTTTTCAGTTATTTTTGGTGGATTGGAATGCTTGCAATGTAAATCCAGCAATTGACTTATACCCACACCTTGGAAGTTGCTGGGTTTCGCCAAGAGTCTTCAGTTAAAGTTCTGCTTCTTGTGGCCCTGGGTTAGTAGCTTCTCTGGACAGAAGAACAGCATTTTCTAATGCCCACTATTCCCCCAGGTTTTATCCACTACCGCCATCTTCCCTCGAACTGCAGTTCTCCAAAGTGGACTAGCCCCCACAAAATGGATGGTTTACCCACACACTCAACAGCTGCCAACCCTAGGTTCACTGATATGCTTATTCCTTTCATTTTGGTACAAAGTGGTCATTCACTGTAGTTGGGGTATAGTTGTAGGACAGTCGCACTTTCAACTCTTTAAATACAGATTACAGATACTATTGCAGAGACACAGACAGTGATTGTGGATATCAGTCATGGTAGTCGGTGTCTAACGTCCTGTCATGTGGCAGGATTTTCTAGTAAGAAGATCTCTCTGTAGTCACATGTTACAGACTGTAAGTAGAAGCTGCACAACTGTCTGCTTGTGGGGAAAAAGGCAAGGAGTTAATGTATAAAGGTACTCCCATCCACGAACCTGAAGCTACAGCAAGACATACTCATCCGGTAGGAAGGAACTGGGATCTGTGTTTATGGCAGTATGTGTATATATGTGGGGATATTTCAGAATGAATTCATGTAGTGATGGGTATATATTTATATATGTGTGTGCATTTTGTTTTTGTCTCTGTACTGTATTTGTACGATTATACGATGAGTTGTTATTTTTTCGGAAAAGACCTCAGACCCACAGAAGGCACAGCCGACTAAGCCTAGGGGCTTACACACTCACACATGCTTTCTCACACTCTCGGTCTCTCATGCTCTCTCACATTCTCTCATTCACTCTCTCTTATTCACTCACACTCTTATTCATTGTCTCTCACACTCTCTCAATGTCTCCCTACCTTCTCTGCTCAACATTTCCATGCCCCTGTCTCCTTTTCTGCAACTCTGCTTCTTCTCTTGCTTCTTCTTCTTTGCCCGCTTCTCCCCAGTATTAGCTTTCTTATACAGGTAATTCTGCAAAAGGGCGGAGGCTCCTTGCACCCCCCTCTGGGGCTCCACCCTTTCGCAGAAGTAGTCCAAGAGGCCATTGCAAATGGGTCCTTGGAGAATGAGAGGTGCAGAAACCCTTCGATCTCTCAAGAAAAGAGGAAAAATGGAGACAGGGACACGGAAGTGGGAGATAAGGTAGGGAGACATAGAGATTGTTAGAGAGAGTGAGTGTGAGAGTGTGAAAGCAGTACAAGGAACGAAATGCAAACAAACATTTGGAGTTCACATCTTGTCAGACCCGGCGGGGACCACCTACCTCGCTGCGGGGTCCTTCCGCCCGGACCACGATCCCCGTCGGCAGGCCTCCTCGCGACATGGACGCACGGTCCCAGGACCGTGCGCCACGCCGAGTCTCGGGTCCCGCGTCGCGGGAACCGTCAGGCAGGAGGTCTACTCCTGCCCGCGGACCTCCCGATCACGGCGCGGCCCTGCCTCGTGGCAGGCCGCGCTCCCGGCTTCGCGGTCTGCGTGCACGGAGTGCCGCACACGCGCCGCGCTCTCGGAGAGGAGGGGGCGGGGCTTAGCCCCGTGATGCAACCTCCCTCTCCACAGCCACCAAAGGGAGGGGGAGGAGATAGACACGGCTCTGTCTACCTCCCCTCAGGTGTAGCACTTAGGGTGGGAGGGGATCAGGTGACAGGGGTGGATACTCATTACCTGCCCCTATATAATCCCCACAAGCCTCTGCACCAATGCTTCTTTGTTAAGCTTCCTCATAGCGTATGACCTCCCTGTATTCTTTGAATCCCTGGTATCTTGACTATTTGGCTTTCGTCCCACGTTTATGCTGTCTGCTGCCTGCCTTGACCTTTGGACCGTGACCCCGACTCTTCTATTGGATTTGCCCCTCTTTGTACTGCGTACTGGACTTTGTGTAGTGGTGCCTGCGCCACGCTCCGCACCCCCCCACCTGACACATCTTTATTGGATCTTAGACAATAAACAAAGGGTTGTGTCTCTAAAAAATGCTCTCAAAGGAAAGTTTTGTCCGTCCTTAAAAAAGCCCACTTAATTACTACCACTCCTGCACATCCTGTACTTACATAAACATGTGTATGAATGAGTGGCAGAGTGTAAGTGTACATACAGTATGAGTGTGTGGCAGAGTGTCAATGTGCATTTGAGTGTGGATATAGACGAGTAAGTGATTTTCTTCCCCCAATATGGTTGTCTTATATTGAGGCATTTTCTTTTTCTCTTTCATTAACATTAAAAGTTTGGGGTTTTGTCATTTTATAATCGGGTATTTACGGTATATCTGTCCAGCACAAGGACAGAAGCAGCTTCCATGACATATGTAAATATTTATTTTTATCTGACGTGTAATTGGTTATGAATGGACATTCCATTAGCTAAGTAACTTTCTTGTAGTTTTGTGGGAATAAATACCTGTTTTGCATGATGCCATCCCTGGCTTTGTTTGTAGTTCCCTACCTTAAATATAACTCCTGTCCATGATACTCTCTGGAGCAGTCCAATCCCATGATGAATTGCTGTAATCATACCTGGAAACTTCTGGGCTCCGGCTACCCGGAGCCTTCCCTTGCGGGACGTGGCCAGGACTGACCACTGACGTCAGCGGGTGGTCCTGTGACGTCGGTGGGAGTTCCCCATAATGTCAGTGGGAGATCCCCCTGACATCAGTGGGAGGTACCGCTGACGTTGGGGGCGTTCCTGCTGACGGCAGAGAGAAACACCCCCATTTAAAGGGAAGCGGGGCGTATCAAGACCCTGCTCCCGTGACCCGGAGGATTTGGGTGTTGACCCGGTGAAGCGGTGCTTCACATGGCAGGTTCCCAGGTATGGCTGTAATTGCCTGTGGGTTAACCATAAAAAAGAACCAGTAAAAACCAGAAAACAGTAATCCCATTCAGCAAATAATGGCTTATTAAGAGCGCTGTGTGTGTGTGTGTATATATATATATATATATATATATATATATATATATATATACAGTGTTGCCCCAGGGCCCCACCTGACATTGATCCACCCTGCTTATTGGCCCTGTATAACGCATAGTTAAATGGGTAAACTTACTATTCAATTAAGCATTTTGCTGGGCCAGAGACTTCATAATACATAATGAGTTTTATTAATTTTATTTATTTCATTCTTAGGTGTGGAAAAGGATAGATAAAATGATCTTTTCGTTTTTGGTAAACAACAATGTCCATCATACTTTACTGCTGAATTTGTAGTAGGGCAGAGTGGCTATCCTATGACTGCCATCTACATTGTGAGATTTAAGATTATCATTATGTATGGCACAAACTGGCTGCCTCCTGTCCCAAGGACACAACATGCTCTCTTAGATTAGTGAATACTACCCTTTAATTTGATTTGATTGATTGTTCAACATTACAAACAGAGTAAAGTTCAGAGTCATCAATCATCACAGATAATCACTGTTGTAAGACCCCGTGTGCATATATCTTCTGTTAAAGTCCCCATTAGAAATCCATTTAAGAAAGGATTTTTAAAAAAAATCAGATAAAAAAACTGGAGTGAAAAATGTTTTGTTTGTTTTGAGTATCTTGAATTTTTAAAATGTGCTCTTACAATTTGCATTAACTGTAAAGAAATAATAATTGTGAAGTTAATTAAAATATACAGGAATGCAGATGGTTATTTTGGTTGGGTAATGTCTGTTAGTGTCACTCTTTTTAGTCTGCTGACTCTTGTAATAAGAGACATTAAGTAATTTTGTTTAAAAGTACTATTCTACTTAATCTGCTATATATATATGCAACTTTTTTAGCAATATACTGTATATACTGACATGAGCAATGTGGCTGTGCCACTGTATAAGACATGGCTTAGCCAAACTTGTGAGCCTGGCAGACTGGCACAGACTAGTCCAATGGATATAGAGGGCAATTGGGGTTTATTCACTAAACATAGAGTTTCATCTCTCTCGCGTCATTATACATTACATTATATTGGCAGTATTAAGTAATAAGAAATGTTAACTACTCACCCTGTTGGTGTCTAGGATGCAGCAGGTTGGATTTAGAGCTCACTGTCTTGTGTCCAGAGGTTAAATGCGGATTAAAAATTGTTTAAACGCTCAAGAAACCAGTGCTTTTTTATATTATATGACCGAAGCATTTTTCATGTTCTTGCTATGTCTTTCTTTAACCGTTATTTTCTTCTTTCTCACTAAGCACCCACACAATATATAAAATATATTTTTTGAGACAAGTAGGGCTGTTTGTAAAATTTGCATTTAAAAAACACATTTATTCCCAACTTTACAGTTATATAAAATTTTGTCATGATTTTAAAAACACCCTATATTCCTATATATAATTTTTATTTATATTAAGTTTTTTTATTTTTTAAAAATTATGGAGGTGAATTATTTTTTTGTAAACCTATGTAAATGGTACGATGTATTTAATGCTTTTTCATCAATAGTAAAAATGTCACAGTGTTTAGTAAAATGCTGCCGCCATTAAAATCCAGCTGTGGTGGCGTTTATTGTGTCTGTCTTTTATTTGGCCAATCATCAATGCAAAGGTCATGGGACATCTACTTATACGAATGTTTTTAAATCCTCTGCATTGTAAGATTGCAAACAGGGCCCTCTTTACCTAATGTATAAGTTTGTTTGAACTGTATGTCAATTCTAGTTTTGTCATCTTTTGAATGCATGTACTATAAGAAGCACTGAGTTAATTGTTGGTACTATATAATAAAAAGATAATAATAATATCGGTACTAATAATAAAATATACATATGGTATATCAGTACAATTTAAGAACATGATTGCCTATGTAACCTTCTCAATGTCTCTGGTTCTCCAAGTCATGCACCAAGCATCTACAAGACACTTTTATATATCCTGTGATTTATACACTTCCTATTCTACTTTTTTTGGACACAATGAACATCCTTAAATGTTTCCTTATAGACAAATTTCCTGCAACAGGTTTTGAGACCTTATCACCTATGAATTAAGGAAACCAAAACAATGAAAAGAAAAACAGTTTTTGTGCAAGCAGTAAAAATGGAGCCAACAAACAAATAAAACACTGATGAACAAATAAAGTATAAAATGTTTACATTAATACCGGGAATATGCTACAAGTAGGATAATTTATGCCATAAATCAATAATGTGTGTAAACAAGTGTTATGCACAATGCAGGTAAAATGTATGCTTTCAAATAAACTTGTATGTCTGCATGCTCTAGCCACACGTAGACTGAAGTGATAGAAGAACCTATTAGCTGTCCCCATTAATTCAGATGAAGAAAATACTTCTAAGATCCCAAAACATGTCACCTACATTTCTTTATTGTCCCAATATAAGGTATCAACTTTGACCAAGGACCTTATGGGTTAATCAGTCAGTGATGTGACTTAGGTGTGATGTCATGTTATGTGCCATCGCTGTCAGTCTGAGATGGGACAGGGAGGAGAGATCTATGATTGGGATTCAGGGCGGGATTAACCAAGGGGCACATGGGACATTTGCTCCATGGCTCCAGGGTGGTAGGGGACCCTGAGCACCCCATCTTGTAGTACACTTACTCTGTATTAATGTGAGGGACTGTCGGACACTACCAGCCAGGTCCTTATTCTTTTTTTGCTTCACTGCCCTCACTTTTCTTTCACTCCATGTTAAATGGAGTAACATGTGATCAGTCGGAAAGCCTGCAATGTTGGCTTCACCTGACGGGGGGCGGGTTCAATGAGATGTTCCTGCTGCTGCGAAAATTGCAAGACGTACAGGTACGTCCTAAAGGCAATCTTGTTACACTTTGTCACTACAAACAAAGGGGTTAACAAAGGGGTTAAAGCAGACCCCACCTAGTATGATAATCAAAACATATGTCTATACAGCAGTAAAGTTTTTTTTTGGGGGGGGGGTCCGCTTCACCCTGTGTGTCAAAGTGGCACACAGGGGCCGGCTGCTCTTGTTCACAAAGGACTGGTCCGATATATATTTATATACACTACTTTTCAAGTTTGGGGTCACGTAGTAATGTCCTTGTTTTTTAAAGAAAAGCAAATTTCGTCCATTAAAATAACATAAAATGTCAGAAATACAGTGTAGATGTTGTTTATGTTATAAATGACTATTGGAATAGTATATTGTATATACTATATTGTAATATATATAATGTGGGAAATCCAAAATAAGGTTCCAAATTAAGGTCAAACATTTTGTGCATAACCTTACAATGTTTCATGAAAACTAACGGATAACTCTGTTTTTTATTTTGTTATATTTATACCTGGGGAGGTCTAAATTACATTTTCCAAAGAAATACACTAGAACATGGGAACATGGATACAGTATGTTTTTCTTTGAAAATGCAAACAAAGTCAATGTCTGAAAACGAACTGAAAATAACACCAGAACAGAGAAACACCAAACTTGTCAGAGTGTGCAAATACATAGATAAGGTAGACATAACAAGACTGATGAGTCCAAAGACATGTATGTATGCTGTCTGGGTTTCCACATTAAGAGAATTCTTATTGCGTTCTAAATACAGATGTTCTCAGTTTAATATGGTCCATTCAACTGGAGGGATTCCTTAGAGTATTAGATCCTGAAAAGTCAATACATAATATCTTAATAGTCATAATAGTAATAATGATAATAATCATTAAATAAATAACTGCCTGTCGTTTTTAAGTTACATTTATAGTATCAGTGCCACAACTGCTTCAAGTAAGCTTCATCTTAAGTAGTTACTAAGGTTTCCCACTTCTTTTGAAGTATTTATTGTATTTATTGTCTTATATAGTTTCATCATATTCCGCAGCGCTGTCCATTACAAGTACTGATCTTCTGCCCATGAGGTGCCACTGTCTGTAAATGCACGGGCACAGGTTACATTACCTTGCATGTACACAAGTGTCCTATATAGCACGTGTGCCATAGTTGGCTGGAAAGCAATAACTGACAGCCTAGCAGTAATGGAGCCCAGAAGTTCTAGCAGGTGTGCCTACCAAACTAGGACAAGTAACAACTGGCACAGAATCCATAACACAAAAGTTACCTCTAGTGAGCTACAAGGAAAAGTATTGTTTTACAGCAGAGAACTTTTTTTATAATTCAAATATTTATCTACATTAGCCCTCCAAACTTGATTTTACTATAATGCATGGTAATTGGCTCTTTGCATGTGTGTCTAAACAGAGAAACACGACTGCCTGCTTGGTTCTAGCTACTATACTGTACTGTGGGCCTTATGATGCTGCTTACTCTTCCAGGAGGAAAAAACATAGGACCTCTCCCTTAACTAACGCGGCTAAAATTCTTTAATAATTTAAGTTAACTGGTCACATAGCTACTGTGAGCAGAGTGTGACTTGGCACTCAACTTCAACGTGCCCATGTAATGTAAGCAGTGTCATCTAGTCATGATAAGTTTTGCTAGGTGACATCATGTGGCAGTCCACTCTAACTCTATGGTTCTGTGCATGAGCAGTGTCTCCATATAAACCATTGCCGATTATTTCAGATATCAGGACATGTTTCATGGAACCTGATACAGCATAAATGTGGTCGCAATAATATTTCACGCTGCAAAAATGAGTAACTACTGAAGCCTTTGGGGACTCAGATGAAGCGAGAGGGAATTCATAGCCAAGGGCACCTGGGGGAATTGATTCCCAATTGCAGAGGGGATATCCAATCTAGACTTGAGTGGAGATCTTAGATAGGAGATGTTGTAGTACAGGGGATCTGCAAATCTACATAATATGCTGGTGTACAAAATATGAGAATGGGCGCAATATAATCCTTCAAGTATGTGGACAATGAGAACAGAGAGTTATTGTATAGAGAGTGAACCTACACTGTTTATGAAACCTTAAATCCATTGGTATGTTGTGTTACTTCTCACAGAAAGCAATAAATGTAACTGATAAAGAACATGACCATGGTTCATCATAACATATATGGCAGGAAGAAATAGAATATTATTATTATAAACATACAAAAACATTGCAGTGATTACTTTTAATGCGTCTTATTTAGATGAATGATGAAGAGACCAATGAGGTTCTAAAAGCTTTAAGCAACTTTATGTATTTGTCAATGCTGGCCCAATAAAGGGTGTCAACTTTCTTTTGGGCAAATACAGCTATATCCATTTTTGTGCTATCATTTTCAGTCCTGTTGATTAAATTGATGTGGCATTTAAAAATAATTTTGGATAGACAATGCTTAATCTAAATACACGTAAATTATTCATTTTAATTTTTTTATTTCCTTTAGAGAATCCCACGAATATCTGTAGTCAGAATTGTTACAAAACCAAACTCCCTCTTTCTCTGCTCAACAACTCAATAGTAACCTTGTTACAGATGGTCTTTTATAGCTAGTTAATGGAATTCTTTTAAAATCGGACCAGTTTCAAATAAACAGATTTGCATTGATCTTCTGATGTAAGCACGGCAGGCTATACTACCAAAGTGTAAGAGCAAATTAAAAACCTTAAACCTATACTGCAAATACTATACAATTCCCTACTAAATAATTGAGGTTATAAATGCCCCTTTGGGACACATTCAATTTTTCTTTTTAAGAAGATACTATATCTCTATAATCGTTGGCTCATGATTGTAGCCACCATTTTTCACGCTTTTGCTAAGTGTGGCAATATATTAAACTGACAATTTGAGAATTGTAGAGAGATAGATAGATGGATAGATATATAGATAGGTTTGTGCCAATTTAGCCAAAAGAGCATTTGTGAAGACGAGAATAGTTCAAAATCAACATTCCAATTCACCCCAAAGTTGTTGAGTGCACGTCCGCAAAAGTGTGGAGCCTCTGGTACAACCTCTCCCCCCGACTGGTTTCATCACCTCTCTTTCTCCACAAATCTATCTGCATTGTTCTGCATTGTTCTGGCCACTTTGTGTGTCCCTTTTAGCATTCCAAGACATTTTGGACAATGCTATGCTTCCAACTTTGTGGGAACAGTTTTGGGAAGGCCCTTTTCTATTCTAGCATGATTGTACCCCAGTGCACGAATCAAGATTGATGTGAAAGAACTTGAGTGCCCTGCACACAGCCCTGACTTCTCAACCCCTTCGAACACCTTTGGGATAAACTGGAATGGAGATTTCAAGCCAAGCCCTCTCCTCCAACATCAGTGCCTGACCTCACAAATGCTTTACTGCATCAATGCGTAAAAATCATTGGGGGTCTAGGTAAGTGCCAGGAAGTTAGTGTCAAATAACATTATTTAACATGGGTAAATACCCACTAGAGTTAAGGTAAATAATTGAACGAGAAAGCCAGGTTGCTGGGTAAGTATCAGATTAGGAGAGCCAGTGGTCAGGGAAATCCACGTCTCTCCTCTTGATGAGCTCTGCTGAGCCAACTCCAGCCCATGCTGGCCCACCCAGCTATTTTCAGCACTTACCTATACAGATGAGAAATCATGCTTGTATTTGTTGTGCAAGGTTGATCAGATGCAGGCTACTTAAATTGACTTGTACAGCAATTTTAATTTATTCATTTTTGCTAGCCGGTATTTATCCTTTAGTCTTGTTAATGACTTTGAATGGAAAATATTTATGTCAAGTCCAGGAATAAAATTCAAGACTGGATAAAGTGCAGAAAGCAAAGCTTGTAAAGGCAATTACTGGATCGCAACTACTTCTATTTCAAAATATTTTGGCACTACATCATAAACTACATTAAATATATTACAGTAGGCTTACAATTGTGGTTATGAGTAAACAGAATTCATGGACAAATGCAGTGTTACACTATAGTACAGGCTTAACTAAAGAAGTGAGAATATGTCATTTTTCCATTTTTATTCCAAAAATATATTTCATATTACCTTTCTTACTAAGGACATCATTGCAACTGATTAAAATATATTGTACTGAATATGCAATGCAACAGATAGAACAAAGAATAGGATCAGTAGACTAGTGTTTAATTCAGAAGCCTTATTAGTTAGTTAGCCTATTAGTAACACTTGAGGCCCAAAAAAATGCTGATGGTCTATTTATAGCACACATTATGGCAAGTGGGAATATAGGGGAATTGTCACGTACAAGTAGTTTGGAGACAGCGTTGTCAGGTAGGACTCCGGGACAGAACAGTTCAGACAAGCCGAGGTCAGGTTTCCGGAGAACAGGATAGCCGGTAGACGTAGCCGAGGTCAGGATTAAGGAGATCAGGATAAACGATAAACGAGCCAAGGTCAGGATACAGGATAACAACGTAGTCAGGCAAGCAGGAATGAGGAATGAGGAATGAGGAATGAGGAATGAGGAATGAGGAATGAGGAATGAGGAATGAGGAATGAGGAATGAGGAATGAGGAATGAGGAATGAGGAAGGTAAGCGCTATCTGGGTGCTAGCACAAGGCATAGACGACCATCAGAAGGCAAGGTGTAACTGGTCTGAGGGGTTTAAATGGAGAACCGCAAAGGAAGTCCGAATCTCCCATCAGCCCCTCATGACATCACTTCCGGTGTCCGGGAATCGCTGCCATCTTGAGGGTGGCGTAATCTCCCTTCATAAAGTCCTGCAGTATGCGAGTTCGCCACTAGAGGGAGCGCGCGCGCAGCAGCAGGACGCCGTGTACCAGGAGGTCTACCGCTCCTGCGCGGCACTTCAGAGGAAGGCAGCGGAAGCGGCCTTGCGGTGGAGGGGGGTCTCCCTCGTAGCGGCTGCTGCAGAGGTGGCCGTGCGGTGGAGGGGGGTCTCCCTCTCCTTCGTGTCGGCTGCTGCGGAGGTGGCCGTGCGGTAGAGGGGGGTCTCCCTCTCCTTCGTGGCGGCTGCTGCGGAGGTGGCCGTGCGGTGGAGGGGGGTCTCCCTCTCCTTCGTGGCGGCTGCTGCGGAGGTGGCCGTGCGGTGGAGGGGGGTCTCCCTCTCCTTCGTGGCGGCTGTTGTGGCAGCGTGGGAACCGGAGACAGGTGAGTAACAGGAATATATATATATAATTTGCAGACAACCTGAAGGCATTTGAGTTATGAACACAGAGGCCAAATGCTGACTTACTTACCTCTTTCCAGCATTAAGATTTCTCAACATTATTCATATTATGGAAAAATAAATGAGGTTTATTTACAAAAGAGGAAGTTAACAGGAAAATTTGTAGTAGAGTTGTGGTTTTGACTCCCTCATGTCATTCTATATTACAGAGGGCCAATACTGACAAGAAGAGCTGAGCCAGCCTTTCATAAAGCATTATTTAATCATTAAGGGGACTGGTGAGAACCTTACTGATGTGAGTATACTTTATACAGGGACAGTCAGAGGTGGCCCTTACATGGGTTCCAATGGGTCCATGTTTGGCAGGACTTTGACAGGAGCAGCTATTTGTTACTTCAAGCCATGCTCCTTTGGGTGGGTCACAGTGTGTGTTAATGAGTACAGCATTGAGGACATGATAAGGCATCTCCATGGTAAATGAGTTTTGTATGATTGTGTGTGTCTGACTATGTTAGTGTGTCTGGGTAGGTTAGTGGGTGTCTGCTTATGTGTGTCTGGATATGTTAGTGTGTACGTTTGGGTGTGCATGTCACTTCATTATCAGTTTCATTTTAGTTTTATTAATCATGATACAACCTTATGGATATGGGTATGGTTTTGGTTTGGGAGGCAGTATTTCATTCATGGACCCATGCTGCACAAAGTCAGCTCACTGAGGTAGGTCTTTTATAATATATTTTGAAGTTAACCAGTGGATACCAGAGCTCACCTCCAATCTGTCCTAATAGCTCCACGTCATATGTTTTTATGCTTTCCATCATTTAGAGGCCGCTGTGATGTCACCAAAATATGCAATGGTACTTTTGTTCTATATAGAATCATATAGAATCAACTAGATTCTGAATTCCATTTTGTTTCTCTCTCTGTCTTCTTTTATAGGGCGATTTAAAATCTTTCATTATTTAATTTGAACTGAATGACTCACAAGAACTCTAGATCCAATCTATGCTTCCTCCAATTAAACAGAAAGGAAGATTTTTCTGAAAGATAAATTTTTCAGTTGGCTTCCATTTGAGTAATAAGCAATGGTTGGCATATTTAAAATGATCACTTTGATACCCTTCCATGCTTTTACTTTAATAGTATATGTATCTTTTGTAACAATATTGCAGTTTTTTGGTGTTCTTGTGTTCTCATCCAGAGATAAGCTTTTTGTTATATTAAATATATATATATTATATATACGGTATATAATGGGAAACTATATGTAATATTTGCAATCAAAATAAAAGCAATTGATCTGAATAAACCATGTTCCAAGTTTAAAATATTAAATCCCAACACAATTATGAAAATGTCTAAAAGTATAATATTTTGTTTTTATGTTTCAGCGTCAACAGGTACATTCTGTAACAAATTAAAAAACATTACTTAACATTTTGCTCAGCACAATATTACAGTGTAGGCAAGTAGCAGGAATATGTGATTTTCTAATACCGTATTTGCTCGATTATAAGACGACCCTGATTATAAGACGACCCCCCAAATCTGAATATTAATTTAGGAAAAAAAGAAAAAGCCTGAATATAAGACGACTCTATAGGAAAAAAGTTTTACCAGTAAATGTTAATTCATCTAAACTATTTTTTTTAATAAAAGCTATGATTGAGAAAAATATTTTGGTTTTATTTCCATCTATTTTCCAACCTGCCCCCCAGTTATGCACATCTGCCCCAGAAATGCCTTATACCCCCTATATGCCACTGTGCCCCATGATATGCCTTTGAACCCTCTAAATGCCACTGTGCCCCATGATATGCCTTTTGACCCCCTATGTGCAACTCTGCCTCCAGAAATGCCTTATACCCCCTATATGCCACTGTGCCCCATGATATGCCTTTTAACCCTCTAAATGCCACTGTGCCCCATGATATGCCTTTTGACCCCCTATGTGCAACTCTGCCTCCAGAAATGCCTTATACCCCCTATATGCCACTGTGCCCCATGATATGCCTTTTAACCCTATATGTCACTGTGCCCCATGATATGCCTTTTGACCCCCTATGTGCCACTCTGCCTCCAGAAATGCCTTATACCCCTATATGCCACTCTGGCATTTAGAGAGTTAAAAGGCATATTATGGGGAAGAGTGGCATATAGGGAGGTTTAAGGCATTCAGGAGGCAGAGTGGCGTATAGAGGGTTAAAAATACATTTCTGGAGGCAGAGTGGCATTAAGGGGGGTTAAAAGGCATTTCACAGAGCACTCTGCCTCCAGAAATGCCTTATGCCCCCATTTAACACTCCCCCCCAACTTACCGGTGCTTCTGACTTCCCTGTCATGTAGCCGGGGCAGCGTGTAGATCCCACGCACTTACGCTGCAGCCGGAAGGAGGCGTGGCTAGCAGCGGGGGTTGTCTGCGTCCATCGCGCAGACCTTCCCCGACTGTCAGGGATCAGAGTTCCCGGTACCGGTGCGGGGAACTCTGATCTCTGACAGCCGGGGAAGGTCTGCGCGATGGACGCAGACAACCCCCGCTGCTAGCCACACCTCCTTCCTGCTGCAGCGGAAGTTGTCTACGCGAATCGCGTAGACATCTACACGCTGCCCCAGCTACACACTGGGGACTCAGAAGTACCGGTAAATGGGGCGGGGGGGGCGGGACAGGAGGATCCAGGTCCCCTGCAGCTGCGGGGGATCTGGATCTTAGTCGTCTCATAGTCAGACCTATTTGAGGTCTGGTTATAAGACGACCCCGATTATAAGAGCATTTGCTCTGAAAAAAACCTCGTCTGATAATCAAGCAAATACGGTAAATTATTTGCTAGAAATACTAGTAATCAATACAGATAGTGTTTTACATTAGACCAAATACACATTTGATCAATATAAAATGTAAAAAAAAAATTGATACATATACGCTTAGATACTTATTTTATAATAAATTTCAACCCACCTGTTTATTTATTTATAGTCTTTTAATTAGGAACAACAAAAACAGTATATGAAAACAATATAACATAATGTGATCAATGCTGGATTCAGAAAGCAGTAATCACGAATGGTACGATTAGAATGCGCAGAGATTATTCTCAACCAACGATCAATTATGTAAGATATATTGACCATGATGTAATAGCAGTGAAGTGTCATATCAAACTAAAGCAGTTGTTGTATCTTCATTTTCCACTTTCTTCAGAAAGAAAATAAAAAAAAATCACAGATCGCATAATCATGTCAAAGTTTACAAAATTGTCAAGTCTCTATAGAAGTTTGCAAATCAGGGATAGGTGGTTTTTTTACCTATTACCTGGGTGCAATACCAAGAGGTAAGCTTAAATGCAGATTTATTAGTCTCGGTCTAATGTACAAATGTACGGTTTGGAAACAAATTTTAGTTTTTCTTTCATTTGTTGTAGTGGCTTCCAGGCAGTCCGTTACAAACATATAAAACCAATTCATTATATGACTTAAATAATGAAATGGTTGAGGAGGAATCATCGCTGTAGTATAGTTTTTTGTGCTGCAGCTAAAAGAAGGTGGGTCAGCTTCTTCTTGTAAAGATATCATTATCCATTGGCACTAAGGTTGTTTCTAATGGGCATCCCAGGGCAATACCATATTGACTAATCTCCTTTCACCATCTGACACAGCCAGAGGCAATGGTATAGATCAGCAATAGGTTGGTTGCATTCTCGACAATTAGCGGTAGGCTGAATGCCTATGCAGAATTGTCTGACACCAGGGACAATTGCATTTGATGCATTTGATGCATTTGATGCTTATACACCTCCTACAAATCCAATAAATTATGTATGGAGGCCCCAGAAGTCTGACTGCCATATCGTGTTACAGAATACTCAATTTCCATTACTTTGTAACTAGTCAGCTTTGAGTTTTTATTATAATTGTATTTTCATATTTACCAGATTCAGTTCATTTACATCGTCTCTTCATTTTATGCAAGTTGATGGAAAGTGATAAAGCTATTTATATGTTTACTATTAAAAGACTTGACAGAAACTCAAACATTTTTGTGTCATTATGCATTTTTATTTTTTTCTGACTTCTAGTTTTTATTGGTCTTGATGCCTATTAGACAACAGAAGTATGGCTAGGGTTTTGATGATATAAATATTTATTTGTGTGTTAGCACCCTCTAGTGGTCATTATATAGCATAATTCAACATCTCCATAAAATGCACATAAAACATGACCATATCCTCATTCGTAACAATCAAAGGGAGAATTCTGTTGGGTTGGTATGATGATAAACCACTACTCTGAACCAGTAACTCAGTAACTAATAATTTTATTTCTATTTACGTAGTTTAATTTTAAAATATGCATATACATCATATGACAAATGTTACATAATGTTCCTACGGATATTGTTATGTATTACTTTATCCGTGCACTAGGCTTTCATGAAAGGCAGCAAGATGCGTCTCAGATCTGGCTAATAAAAGGAAACACACGGGTGTGCAGCTCGGTATGAACTGTGACCCCTAAACTCAGCTGTGTGTTTACAAGTCTGTTCGGGACAAAATCTGGCCCAGAGCTGACTTTAGGCCAGACCACATGGAAACTTTGAATTCAACCGAAGAAAAGGTCCATTCGGACCATTTAGTCTGCCTGCATTTGCATTGAAAGATAGAAAATAAAAGTAGTGTTGTCTTTTAAGGTTAGCTTTCTTTAGAAGACATCTATCTACGTACATACCTTCATGTACAAATTGCTACTTACATAATTAGATTTTTACATTCCTACAAAGTATACATTGCTGTGTTTACTTTGTACACAGTTATGAACATTTAGTGATCCACTGAAGTATTTTCCATAAAGCATTTGGGTCTCAAAAGGTGGGTGAACCCATGTGTCCCCATCACTATATTCACTCATAGGCCATATAGGTATAGGGTGCCACAATAAGGTGTTGTTTGGCTGTGAGGAAGATCTCGACAATTGCCTCCCTTGCACTTCTTCACTTCTTCTTGGTGCTTATTGACAGCATGTGACATCATATCTTGTAGTCTTTACAGTGAAGCCTCATTAGGAGGGCCGAATAGACTATGCAACCTAAAAAACTACTAGTGATTAATAAAAAATAAAAAAAATAGGGAAAATGTATGGAAAAATCTATTTTACTGGATTATGCAATATCGCATTTTGCTCATGTATGGTTTCATTTTTAATGACATTTAGGTCTAGGCTGGCATTGCTTTAGAAGTATACATAAAACTCTCAAATCCTCCAAACATGTTGGAGCCATGGCAAGGAAAACCTAATGTGGGCTCTAGAAATACATCCAATAAATAACTTCCTTTTTTCATCGGTAGTTCAGGAAACTACTGCGAAGTCGCTACTTCTGAAATGCATACAGAAAAACTCGGTTGATAAAGGAGCTGACCCTGAGACTCGTGAAATACTAACCCTTAGCTCATCGTGAAGAGTAAATGTAGTGACTTGCCAAATGGCTCTAATACCGGCCCTCATGGAAGTCTTACCTTGTCATTTGTTAAAGGTACACTTAATTGAGTCAACTGCATTGAACCAGGAATATCAGCTATAACATCCTGGGAGCAAAAGCACCAATTGGTAGTCCTATATATGATCCCAGCAGCGTAGAATAGGACAGAGTCAGCTCCACACTGTGTGACCTTGATAATCTACCCTGAGTTTGGGGTTAAACCCTAACAAGTATGCATATTACTTTTTTAATGGTACAATGCTCACTAAATTATGTTTGAATATGTTACAAATTTGCAGAGATTCTCCATAATAGACATGAATGTATTACTTTCTAATGAGTGGTATATTCTAAGATTTCCAAATTTAAGCAAAAACACTGCCTTGAAAAAAAAACACTCTTCAGGGTTTTATTTATCCTTTAAACTCTTCACAAAAAAAAGAATTAAAAAAAACACACAACCATCTCGATCTGGGTAAGGCATTTTTGCAGCCAACCAAATGCGTAAAACATAGGTCTAAATAAAGATGTCTAGTGACAGAATAATAAACAAGTGGGTTATTTTCCACGTAACCTTGATGAATGATGCATCCAGGTGTTTCCAATAATGACAATAAGCACTACAACTCAAAGTATTTCTGATTCAAATATAATGCATTATTAGGCCATTAGAGGCTGAGTCTAGAAGACCATTTGAGCTAAGATCTATCAATAATGTTCCTTTCCAGCCCGCATTTAGGCTGGAGAAATTAGTCATACTGATATTCTATTTAATAATAACCCTAAGAAGATGCATCAAGAATCTCATTACATTTTAACAGGGTTACAGTAGCCCAGAAGGACCACAAGTTTAATTTTCATAAGAGCATCCATTCCTCAATTATGTCAAACATGAAAATGTAAATGGCAAATTTAATGCTAACAATATCCCTCAAAGCACATTGGCAGGTAAGAACCATTATGCTGAGTGAATGCGGGCTGCATAACAAGTAGATGTTAAGTAAACAGCAAAGAATTAAAGTTGCGGATCACGGTTACTTTAGTTAAAATCCCTTTTGAGTGATTCTGCTAAAAGAAAATTGCACTCATACATATACAGTGTCTACGAATGCATCTTTCTATCTATCTATCTACATATCTATCCTCAGTATCTATCATTATCTACCTCTCTCTCCTGCTCTAATGCACATAGAGAAATTGTCTTCTAAACACATAACTAGTGAAATATATACCTGATATGCTTTTAAACAAGTGTAACGGACCTTTAGCCATCCTTTACATCCCAATAGGTTTTCATGTTGTACAGGCTGGAAAAAATGTATTTATTTTTAGAAAAAATAACTTCTGGATTATTCACCAAAGCAGGAGTTTGCAAGAGTGTTAAATCTGACTTCATTCTGAGTTATGAAGGGACAACCTCAGTAACCTTATCCTTGGAGAAACGTTGAGTTAACCGAACTTTATAATATAACGTTAAATCAATAAGGTGACTTTAAAGAACTCTCCTTGTATTAAATAGGCATTATTCAGATCCAGCTTAGCCCCTCTAAGTGAAGAAACTCCTTAGGAATGGCCCTTCGTAATTCAGAATAAAGTTAGATAAGATACTCACTTACAAATTCCTACTTTACAACCTAAACTAGTGCGAGCATAATTGTGTCATTTTCAAATAAATTGAAGCTACACAGTCATCTTTAATTTCTTTTTCAAACTTTAGATGTTTGACCAAGTGGAAATAGGTGGCCTATAGAAAGTTGTTCAAGTTTTAAGTGGTTGTTTTAAAAAAAATTATATATATATATGCCCTATTTCCAACATGTACAGGTATTCTAGAACAATACTTTAACATGTAATGCATTTTAATGGAATAATATCAAAAGATACAACTAATACAAATATCACTTTGTCTATTCACTAAGAAATCTAGTGATAATTAAAGTTAAGGATTCATTTACTGATCATGCTCAACTTCAGTCAAATGCACTTGCATGTGACCACTTATAAAACAATTCCTATATTCACTAACAAACAAGTTGTTTACAAGCACATGCGACCTCTGCAAGTTGTTGGCAAGGGTTTGCAAGTGTGTTAGTGTAAGTGTTAATGTGATAGTATGGGTGAGTGTGAAATCACTGTCCACTCCCTTGGAACTCAAAGGGTGCAACCTGTGGGTGAAAAAAGTGTTACATGACTCCAACTGTTCTCCCGCCTCTGCAAATTGACTGGTCCAAGACAGACTGGGCTTGTTTGAAGAATTTTGGACTGCCCGTGTTCGTTTATCTCCTGCATCCCCCTGGGGCAACAGTTAATGTGTGAGCTGGACTTTAGTCCAACTTGGGCAAGTTAACTTCTGCTAACTTACATTTTCTGCCAACTTGCATGCACACGCTATTAGACTTAAGATATTTTAAATGCATTAACTGGGAGAATCTAAATGCAGAATACAACACATTGTCAATTGTATGACAAAATTTTATATTTCAGAAATATAGACTGCAGTATATACTGTAGATGTCTCGGTAAAATGGGTCTGTGCTGACTCAGCTACTTCATTACCTCTTATAAGTATTTCTATCTGTTCAACCCTTGTGTGAGAAGCTAAATGAGTTTATAATAAGCTGTTCAGAATTCCACCCAGGTCAAAAACACATGGTTTCTAGTGAGGTGGTCAATGTGGGCTCATGTGACGGTCCATTTGTCATCACTAGAGTGTTCCGTGGTCATATATCATTGCCCTTCACATCCCCACGAAAAGAACTTCACAAGAAGCCCATAGTTACATTGGCACTCAGCTATCATCACTCATCCCGTGAGTATCTTGGAATAATAAACCATTAATTGAAAGTTGAGTTCAGTGCTGCTGGTTTTATAGACATAAGACTTGCTGAATGATTACCACAGCCGGCATTGCACTGAGGTGATGAAAGAACCTATTAGTCTGCTTAGTCTGTAGCAGGTTAGAGTGTTAAGACACAATCTGTTCAAACAAATATTAGCCACAGAAAAACTAGTCTCTCTGTTTGTACAAAACTTCCTGTTTAATGTACGGTATAAACACAATGGTTTGATTTCATCTTTATATATTTGAATTTATGTGATAAGCACTGTAGCTTGAAATTCCTGAGCATATGATGAGAGCAGATTATTAAAAAAAATAAAAAAATACTGAGAGGTGATGAGAACATGTCGTGATCATTTTAAATAATCTTGTACAGATGAAATAGGCCTTTATTTTCTTTTGTGGGAGCTGGCATCTTTTTGTCATGCCACAAGGAGTGGGTGTGGCCAAATGTAGTTCCTCTGTCAGGAGAAACAAGAAGCCGACCAGGAGACCAAGGGAAGCAAGACTTCATATGGGGTTTCTGGGCCAAATGGTTCTCAGGTATGCTGGCTCACCTTAAAGTATTTGTGATTTTATAGCATGACAGGAGGCTCATATTTTGCATATCTTCCATTACTAAGACTGCACAGCAGCAAAGGAGAAAAAAACATTCTAAACAAATAACCAATCAGAGACAGCCTTAGCATATATAAGTCCCATTCAGCAACACTGCCTCCTCACACAGGTCAGTCACATTTCTAATATTTGTCCAGTGGGTGGTCTCTTTGACTCCTGAGATATTTGCTTCCCATTTTTCATGTCATTATTATTATTATTATTATTATTATTATTATTATTTATATATTATCTGTTTAGTTAACGCCTCTATCGTATCCTAATCATGTGTTTTGGTTTGAGAGCTTTTTTCCTCCTCAGTTTACCTTCATATTTTACTCCTCCATCTTCCCTGCTTCTGTCCAGGGCTCTCACCTCAATCTGTCTGTGTTTAACCCCTTGATGACAATTGCCGGTCCGGGCACGTTACGGAAATTCAAGTCGATAACGACAAATGACGTGCCAGGACCGGCACGTCTTTAAACGGGTGCAGAAAGCGATCTATTTTCGCTTTCTGCACCGAAACCGCGTTGCTGTAATGCCTCGACCTCGAGGCATTCAGCAACGCCATTATCGGCACAAAGGGGCCATCTCTGGCCCCTCCCCGGGGCGTCAACATCCGCCATACTTTGTATGGCGGCGGACGCCCGTTTTAAAAGCGTTTACGAGGCGATCAACGATCGCCTCCTAAACTTAAATGGTGTCGCTGGAATGCCTCGATCAGGAGGCATCCAGCGACACCAAACACTTACCTGGGGATGGACGCAGCTGCCGGTGATCTTCGCCATCAGCAAGATGGCGGCGGCCCGGGAAAAAAACCCAATAAAGACTAGAAAGTTCGCTAGACGGTCTCCAGACCCTCTAGAGAACTCTGGCTCCACTTGCAGGTTGAATATAGGTACTGCATTCAACCATGCAAGTCAATGGAGCTCAGCTTTCTAATCACAGTGTGATTAGAAAAAATTAATTAAAAATAAAATAAAATTAATAATAATTAGAAAAGAAATAGTAAAAAAGCAGTAAAATGTAAAAATAATTTCCCACTGATGTCACTATCAGGGGAACCTTCAAGTTGAAAAAAATTTTTAAAAAAAAATTAAAAAAAAAGGCAAAAAAAATTATATATATATATAAAATATATTTTTGTGAGCAAGTCCTAAAATTAGCATATTAGCTTAAAACAATTCTCGCATGGAAAGAGTTAAAATACTGGCATATTAAATGCCCATGGGGTGTCTACTTTTAAAAATGTATGATTTGATGGGGTAAATTGAATTGGCCGGGTTCAACAAGGTCCCAATTAACACGGGGGGAAGGATGGCCACACATCTAATTTCCAATTAGAAAAATGCACACATACCAAATGTGGCCTTTTAGCTCCCCCCAAAAATGACAAACCCATGCATGTGGGGTATCACTGTACTCAGGAGATGTTGCTGAACACATATTGGGGTGTCGTGTGACAGCGGCATATACCAGGAGCTGTAAATTCATACATAAAGTAGGTGTGTGTGGGAAAAATACACACACAAAAATACTACTGCAAACTTTGACAAAGACTGGTGGTAAAATGTGTGCATGTAAAGAGTTAAAATACTAGCATTTGAAATACCCTGGGGCAGGCACGGACTGGCCATCGGGCAAACCGGGCGTTTGCCCGGTGGGCAGGGCCTGGCCGGATTGATTTAGGGGCTGATGGAGCTGCAGCTCCAGGCCCCTACCTTAAAATAGGCCCAGTCAGGACCGAACTGACTGGGCCTATGTGGCCTCTACGGCCGCATTAACGCAAGGCATAAGGGGCACCTGCCCCTTCAGCCCGCCGCAACTGCGACCGGGTCCGTCACTCTAAGGGGTCGGGAAGCCCCCACCAGGGCCGGCCTTACGGGTCTGCGGCCGCACAGGGTTTAAATTGAAACATCGGGGTTTTGGGTTTTTTTAACTTTATTTAACATCCTCCTTAACATCCTCCTTTTTGTCCCAGTCCGGGCCTGCCCTGGGGTGTCTAGTTTTCAAAAATATATGGCTTTATTGGGCACACTCAAAGATGTACCAAATAGGGCATGGGCAGTGGATCCCCAAATGCCAAAGTTCAACATTGAAAAATGTGCATGCCCCAAATGTGGCCCTTTTGCCCCCAAACAGCCAGGCAAAATCATTCATGTGAGGTATCGCTGTACTCAGGAGATGTTGCTAAACACATATTGGGGTGTTTTATGATAGTGACATATACCAGAACCTGTTTATTCATACCTAAAGTAAAATGTGTGTGAAAAAACAAATGCAAAAAAATTATTGACAAAGGCTGATGGTAGAATAAGTGCTTGGAAAGGGTTAAAATACCAGCATTTGGAATACCCTGGGCTGTCTAGTTTTCAAAAAGATATGATTTGATGGGGTAAATTGCATTGGCCGGGTTCAAAGATACCCGAAATGGCACATAGGGGGAAGAATTACCAGATTTGAAAAAATGGCTTTGAAATAGCAAAACGCTACCTGTACACCTGGATTCAGGTGGCAATTAAAGATGCTCTGACCAATTTAACCTCGTCCCAGCTGGTGTCCACCACCCCTCAGGTCTCTTTGCCTCAGCCCTCAGGCTCTGATTCAGAGAGCTCTGCAGGTTCCCCACCTCCCAAGAGACCTTGGAAAGGGTCCAGCGCTCAAGCCAATAAAGGCAAGGGTCCGGCTAAATGTGCCAAAGGACATGCGGCAGGACCTTCCATGTTAGCAAACCCTTTGGGGGATGCACCTAATTATACACCTGTCTCGGGAAATGTCTGTGATTATTCCTCTAAGGAGGACTCTGATGAGCCCTTAACCAGTGCGGAGGCTGCATTACAATGTGCAGACCCATCGGAAGCGGACCTGATTTTCACTCCTCAGGGTGAAACTTTATTTGATCCCCGTTTTATCCGCCACCCTAGGTCGGCTGAGTGGACATGGTCAGACCATATAGCCCACTATTTGCAGGTCTGGATGCGCAAAGCCCTAGAAAGAGAGGTGCGCAATAGACTAAGGGGTTTGGAGAAGGGTTTAAAAACAGCCCAGAATAAATTATTAGACATGTCTGGTCCTATGACTCAGATTTTTGTTCTGGCTGACAAGGCAACAGCCCAAAATCCGCCCCCCCTTGATCCAGGGCTAATCAAAGATTTGGTACAGCGGGGGTTATCCTGAACACCGCAAGGCAGCGCTGCTTTGAATTGATCTCCGGATGGCCCATATGGCTGATAAAGAACTTGGTCCCAAAGCCGATGGCAAGTTATTTGGGGATCCTTTTATCTCTGACTTAAGCAAATATGCTGGGAATTATACCACAATCAATAAGGTTGAGACTTCTCTAAAGAAAGTCTTTCAGGCACAAGGCATTTTTCACCGTACTGGCAGTCAGCGGGGCCGTGCTGCCAGTTGTGGAGCCTTTGCTGGCCTGAGATATGGCTACAGCCCTATTTCCACACACCAATATAATTCCAGAGGGTTCCAGAGAGGTTGTGGCAGGGGTGGAGGTGGACGAACAAGATTTTCATCTGGTAAATCCCCCCAATACTATCTTCTTTCCATCCTCCACCGCCCCCTGCGGCTCCTCTCGCATTCTTTTCCCTCTGTTGGCACCTCATCACCTCAGAAAATTAGGTCCTCCAGACAATACAGGGTTTCTCCATAGACTTTGTCTCCACCCCGACTCGGCCCCTCCGTTCCCTTAGTGGTCAACCGAGAGACAAAACATCTCATTGACCAAGAAATAGCACTTCTCAGAGACAAAGGTGCAATCCAAAGGTCAACTGGCCCCCAGAGTTTTATCAGCTAACATATTCCCACCGTTCTACATTTAAAATTTTGTGGTGTACCGTCACTTCAAAATGGAGAGTATCCATATGCTTCGAGGCCTTCTAAGGGAATTGGACTGGTTCACCAGACTAGACCTAAAATATGCGTAATTTATGGTACCGATCCACTCAGACTGCCTACAGTTTCTTCAGTTCCTATGGAATTCCCAACTGTGGCAATTCACTTGCCTTCCATTAGGTTTGAGCTCCGCTCCTTGGTGTTTCACCAAGCTAATGAAGCCTGTAATGATCTGAAAGACATCTTCGAGGTCCCCTCCAGTCAGATGTGCGTCTGGAACTCAATTGGTGGCTAAAGCACATGGAAGCATGGAATGGCGTAGCCATTGTCGGTACCAGACCAGACTTTGTCTTGGAATCAGAAGCCAGTCTTTGGGGTTGGGGCGCCTTTTGCGCAGATTCTGCAACTGGACGGCCCCTGTGACAGACGTTATCAACTTTTTGTTGGCGCTTTTATCCTAAGGGAAATCATATTGCACCATCAACGTGGCCCGCACGACTGCTCACATTCCCATATTGGGTCTTCCGATCGGTAGGGACCCCTTGATTTGACACCTGTTGCGAGGGATGCGTCTATCTAGACCCCCTGCCGCTCGTCTCCCTGGTGCTAAACTTGTTCAAGTCCTGGGCAGATAATTCGGAACTTTCGATGCAGCACTTATCCGCTAAACTTACAACTCTATTATGTTTGGTTTCGTTGTCAGGGCACTGGATTTTAATTTGTTGACCTTTTCCCCGGATGAGGGTAGTTTTCAAGTTTCGCTTCATAGTTAGTCGCTTTCAGGTTCAGTCTCATACCCATTTTTCCTTCTGAACCTCTTCTGTGTTGTTTGTTGTCTTCAAGCTTACCTTTATAGAACAGCTTTTCACCGAGTTTTTCGGTCACCCCAAATGCTGATTTCTTATCCAAATTCGTATCGTCCGTTGTCTTCGTCTACCTTAGCTCGGTGGATACGATGGGTTCTCTCTCTTGCAGGGGTGGACCTTTAAAATGTGAATGCCCAATCATGTAATTGGGCATTTCCTTCCAATAAATGACTGCAAGTCAGAGTATTTCATTCTAGGTCTGCCAGACAAGGCCCCAGCAATTATTGTGCAGCTGACTGGTTTGCCCACCTCTAGGACCAGCATAGAGCAGTATGCATAGTGCATCTGATTTCTTTATTTCCAGCAACACTGTGAAACATGCAACCAAGCAGTTAGCGTCGCTAGAGCTCCATCTATCTGCCCCCAAAAAAGGGAGAGCAAGGTCTGTCTCTATACTGACCTCTGTCTCCCTGCTCCCTCTTGAAGTACATGGGCTATTAATGCAGCACCAGTGATGTGCATAAGGCCAGTACAATTGTTATCAAAGGGCTGGTCCAACCTGGTCCGAAGTAGTCCACTCACCAGCCCTTTGTGAACAGGTAAAGAGCAGAGTCATGTAACGCAAGGTCACGAGACCAGCGGACAAATGTGAGGTTGCTCATAGTGTGCAAGCAGCAAGGAAAATCTACAGCTGAGCTAGAGGGAAGGAGTGAGGGGGTAAGTGTTTGTGAGTATGCATGTGTGTTTGTATGTGTGCATGCATGTGTGTGAGGATGGTTGTGTATGTGTGTATGTCTGAGCATGGAGGTAAATGTGTGTGTAAGCACGGATGTGTATGTGTGTGTGTGTGAGTCAGGCCTGCCTTTAACGTGAAGCAAAAGGGGTTGCTGCTCTGGGTCAACAACTAGGGTTCCCATCCCCCTGATAATCAGGCCTTTTAAGTTGGTGCTGGTATAGGTAAAATACCGGCAATGCGACAGGGGGAGCAGGCTTCCTCAAAAAGGGGGGAACTCCGTCCCTAGCTGCCAACACCAATAGAGACACAGTTGAGGATCTATCCATCTACTGCCTATCATTCTCCCAGCCCCTACTCCTTTTGTGGCTACTCGCCAACCCACAGCTATGCCCAATATTTTTTTGAGGAAAAGATGTCAACCCCAGCAACAACACTTGAGAGGATTGCGGCTCAGCCAGGGGCACTTGCTGGGGAGATTAGAAGATCTCTATGGTGACAGGCAGACTGCCTCTCACACCCCGCAGGTATGCAGAAGTCAGAGTATTGAGGGTGACATGAGCTCAGACTCTAGATAGCGCGGGGAGCGTGGCTGCACAATGAACCCTGACTGAGAAGAGACCTGAGAGGAGATCACTGGGTGTTCGGTAAATCATGTGGGTGCAATCTGGGTAAATAATGTGGGTGCAATCTGGGAAAATCCTGTGTCTGTGTGTGGGCAAATCCTGTAGGTCCAATCTAGGTCCTGGGTAAATCCTGTGACTGCAATTTGGGCAAGTCATGTTTCTGTGTTCAGTCTGGGTGCTGGGGCAAGTCCTGTGGGTGCAATCTTGGTGCTGGGTCAAGTCCGTATGTGTGCAATCTGGGTGCTGGGGCAAGTCATATATGTTGCAATTGTGGTGCCACAATTGGCCTCTGGGGTGTGTGAGCTGTGATCTATGCCTGCAATTTAGGCTTTTCAATGCATTATTTATTTGATCTATACCTTCATTGCTGAGTTTGCATGTGTTTTTTCAGTTGATCTGTACCTGCAATGCTATGTTTCCATGTGTTATTTATTTACTCTATACCTGCAAATACAGGGTTTGTTTTATTCAGTTGATCTATACCTGCAATGATGTGTGATGTTGATCTATACCTGAACTACATTGGGAGGAAAATAGAGATGTGGCAGAATAAAGGAGGTGACAAAGGCACTAAACCCAAAGGCTTGCCCTAATTGCGACTTGCTTGTCCGTTTCTGATTACTCGCCAGACCTGCACCATTCATTTTCCATCCAACTGGCATAGTATTGTGCCCTGCCATGCACATGTGGTGTAAGGACACCTCACCCATAGTCACGCTAGAGTCAGAAGTAGTAAAGACCGCACTGTCTCTGACAGTCACCTCCTAATCTGCAAAGTCAGTGCGGCATACATCCATACTCACACACAAGCATATCCACATATTAACACACCCATGCTCACACACACATACACACCCACGCATGCACACACATACACGTCCGTGCCCAAACACATACACGTCCGTGCCCACACACACACATATACATCCTTGCTCACACACAAACATACATATATACATGTATGCTCACAAACACTTCTACACTTTCCCTCATTACCCTCTCCCTCCTTCCCTCACTCATGCTCATAGCTCAGCTGCAGATTTTCTTTCGCAAGCAGCCTAACATTTAACTGCAGGGTCACTTGACCTCCATGGGACAGTCCAAAATTGTTCACAAAGGGCTGGTCTGACCTGGACCAGCTCAGACTGACCTTTTGTGAACAGGTTTGGACCACGCCCATAGGGCAATTATGACACCCCCCTGATTGTCACCCTGGGCCCCTACATACGCCACTGGTGCTGAGCGCCGGCACATGACATCATATTGAAGCATTATTGTGCACTTTAAGAGGGAGTGGGGAGACAGAGGTCAATATAAATAGTATAACCTTGCGCTCTCTTTATTTAGGGCCAGTTAGAGTGAGATCTATGATCTCCCCAACTGGTTCATAGCCCAAGATAGAGACTCTGGGGCTAAAGAATGCTTTAACCCCTTGATGACAATTGCCGGTCCGGGCACGTCACGGAAAAACATGTCGTTTACGACAATTGACATGCCAGGACCGGCACGCCTTTAAACGGGTGCAGAAAGCGATCTACTTTCGCTTTCTGCACCCAAATGGCGTTGCTGTAATGCCTCGACCTCGGAAAAAATGGACCTTTGGAAAAAATGGCTTTGAAATAGCAAAACGCAACCTGTACATATTGCCCCATAATGTGTAGAAAAAAGCAAAAAAACATAAAAACATTGGGTATTTCTAAACTCAGGACAAATAGAATCTATTTAGCAGGTTTTTTCATTACCTTTTATAGATGAGTAAAAGATTTTTCACCATATTTTATACTTTTTTAATAGTAAATAATATGATACAATCAAAACAATGTCAGAAAGAAAGCCCTTCTTGTCCTGAAAAAAACAATATCTAATGTGTGGGGGTTCAGTAAACGGGAAAGAAGAAAATTACAGCTAAACACGAGTAGCGCAGAAATGTTAAAACGGCCATTGTCACGAAGGGTACAAAAAGTAAAATCAGCCTTTGTCACGAAGGGGTTAAAGGATACCAAAGCTTCAGCCCCAGTAGCCCCCTCAGCGATGCCACTGCTGACCATGTCTCCAAGATGCTGGACCTTGAGGTGACAGGTGAGTGCAAAACCATCCCTGCAACACAAGAGAAACCAACAGGGTTAACAAATGCTGTTGATTTTATTAGACAATATTGCTAACATTTCTATATTATAAGGTCAGGCAACACTTAGTTTTGAAGTGTTCTGCTGCCCTTCTAGCGGTAAAATAAAAAAGTCAATTTGACACCAGGCAGATGGAATTTGCACGCTTTTATTTTTCCGCTTCATTGTTAAGTAACCCTGCCTCATGACTGTTAAACCCTGGGGTACAGAATTTCATAAGCCTATCATCTGACTATACACTTTGCACATTGGTTCAATCAAGTGGAAGAGCTAATTATAGAATAGGAAATTAGTTCAAGATGCTTTGGGAAACAATCTTTCAACAGATTACATGAATAATAAGATAACTTGATGCACATACAGAATTTTTTTTCTCGTAGCCACTGTTGTTCTAACAGATTAGAGCTAATAGTGAAAACTGCCTAAATACTTCCAGTATTGCTACATTGAAGCAGCTTAAGCCATGCGGCAAGATTTAAGATGGCATGTCCAAATCAGCCAAAAGATGCGTAATGTAAGGAAAGACAAATACATCTTGCACTTGCATCAGTTTGGTTTCTTTACACTGTAATTAGGCTCCACAGATCAAATTATCGTTCTTTGAGTTAGGTGGGCAAAGCAGTAGATCAGTCAGCAAAGCATAGCAATGGTGTGTAAATTCGCTAAAGGTCGAGTGACAGTTGAGTGACAGTTGGTTTAAAGTGATACCATAAATGTTTACTACTTACAACTTGACTGAACACGGAACAGTATATTCAGCTTGAACCACACTTACACTAATGCTGTCCAGTCACGTTGAAATTAACAGCAGCTCACTGATGACTACCCCTTGGTGGTAGTCAATTCCATATAATCTTGGCACCATAAAGTGGAGATGACAAAAGCCATTGTCACCGTGTGAAGAAGATGCAATATGGAAGCCTGCTTACACTCGATATACTATTGCTGCAACCGGTAGTTTAGTCTCACACAACTGTCACCGCACAATGACATACATATGCTATGACCGAATGTTTGGCACCAAGTGTCCTCTATTTAAGCCCTGCCAAAGACTTCTTCTCTGCATAGTTGTTTGGATTCTTTCTGATAACTTGGTGTTGATTGCGCTGTTGTCTACTCCCGTTCCTGATCTTTTCTTGCTCCTGATGTAGCCTATGAACTGCCTGTCCTGGCCCAATCCTGTAATTTAACTGTCTGCTGATCCTTAATATTGATTTTCCATTTTGCTTGGGATGTCTCCATCTGGCCTATTTGGATCCACCTACTCCATATGCATGACACAGAGGAAGGAGTTTGAAGTTCACCTAGACCTGCTCAAGTTTAGTAATTTGTTGCCATCCAATTCTGAGTCAAATGAAGGTTGACTCCAAAAGCCCCAGAACAGTGTACAGACGGATGAAGAAACATGGGGCTAACTAGAGGTGGACAGAACTTTTCACCAAAAAAATCTCCAAAAATGGGTGGAAATAACAGCTTCCATCCTATGGAAAATTCCATGCAAACAAATGTGTCTGGGTTCCCTCAGCATTTGTGTTATGTGCCTTGTACACATTTACATCACATGATGCAATATTTTCGTCACAACACAAACAATGTACCCTTAAAAGCTTTCTCAGGTGTCTGCCCTCCTATGGAGGATACCATGGAAGCAGGTTAATACTGCAGAGTTAGATCTCCAAAGTGGGTACCTACAGTTCTAAGCAGCTCTGCAGGTGGCAAGTAAGTGTTAGAAATTGAGCATTCCATGGCATTTGGCTATACCTTGCCAAGCAAATGGATAATACATTTGGAACTCAAAGTCCCCGATCAAGATAAATAATAAGTTAATCTTTTTAAACAATTTCTTTTAGGCTTTTTTGTTATAATTCGATCCGTCATCTGTTTATAATATTTCAGGTGGTCAAGTATTTCAACTGACCACAAATGATGTACAAATTAAACAAAGGAGATTTTAAAAATAAAGAGTTTCATTTCAACATCTGGTACAACTTCATGGAAAATCACATACTTCATAACTAATACAATAACCAAAAAATATCTGCAAAACATTGTATGGGATGCCATCTATGGGTGAATAGTAGTAAGTAGATGTTATATTGACAATTATTAATTTAAAAAAACTTTAAAAATTAAAATGTACTCTTCCACATATCCAACACCCTCTTAGTAAAGGATTGTATTGCTAAAGCAAATAATATCTGATAAAACTAACAAATAAGCAGTTACGATAGAACAAGTGTTTTGATGTGGAACTTGGTTTAGAAATGTGGAATTATAGACATAAGATCCAGGAATAAAGTGAAGTACAATTAGGGGAAGAAGTTAAGAGTGAAGTTAATAACAGTAATAATATGCCTTTTTTGTAAGAGCGCATTTGTCCTATCTTAGTTTTTTCCCCCATATTCATAAAATATTGTGTTGCAGCATTCAGTTGCAGCAGAGAAGCTTGACACCCATGATAAAAATATTATATGTGTTCTATTCCTGTAACTCTCTACAATACTGGAAAGCAACATCACTTGTCCGAGCAAAATATAGCATAGCGTGTCTTCATTGAATTATATTTCCCTGTGTAAATGGTCTATAATATCATACGGGGTACAAATTTATTACTTTATACTTCCAGTAAGTAGTATAATTATGTTTGTCTGTTATGGTTATCATTTCTATTGCCTTCCCAATAGAATTATCAAAAACTTTATGGTTTGTGTTTTGAAGTTCAGTTCTTCATATATATAAATACATAGTCCCAGGGTTTTTGCCCCAATATGAGGGTGAAGGGGCAGGTTCTCAGGGTCACACAGTCTGGAGCTGACACTGCTATGATCAAATATAAGACTCACACTTGGTGTCTTTGCCGCCGGTATGTTATGGTTGATATCGCTGCTTAAATGCAGGTGTCTCAGTTAAGTGTATCTTTAAATAATGACCAGATTTGAAATAGCAATAAGCTACTTGTACTTACTGACCTATAACTTGCAAAAAAAACCATAAAAACTTTGGGTATTTCTAAACTCAGGACAACTATTAGAATTTATTTAGCAGTTTCTTGTCCTAAAAATAACAATGTATAATTTGTGTGGGTACACTAAATTAGAGAGAAGGAAATTACAGCTAAACACAAACATAGCAGAAACACTAGTACAACACAAGGGTACAAAGCAACCAATCAGGAAAGACTAAGATTATTGCACCCATTTAATCATTTTGATGAAAAAATGTTAAGACTTAGTTCCATTGAAACACACTGCCATGGTAAAGTCTCTAGCAGTCAATTAACATAAAGAAAAATACAGACTGAAGAGATACCGGAGAGTATGTTTCCTTACACTGGAATGCACATAAGGCAATATCACAAAATTGAATAACTATATTAGTATTTTCCATGCAATCCAATGAATCAATAATATTTGCATAGAATGCATGTGGAGTGAGGGATGGCATTTTGTGTGCAAGAGAGAGTTGACATTCAATGCATGTTCCTGCTGATGGACATAAGGAAGTTAAGCTACAGTATGATGGTGTGCATGATTTCTGGACTGTAAAGATGACCCTCTTTCCTCTGTTCTCCTTATCTCTTTTCATTCTTCTTTACTTTCCCTTACTGCTCTCCTTTTGGTTTCTCTCTTTTCACCCATCTATGCCCAGGGCCGGCCTTAGGGGTGTGCGACCTGTGCGGCTGCACAGGGCGCCATGGCAACAGGGGCACCTGCCCGGGACTTAAATTAAGACATTGTTGTTTATTTAACATGGAGGATGTTAAAAAAACCCCAATGTTTTAATTTAAGTCCCGGGCAGGGGCGCCAAATGGTCGCTCGTGAAGTTTTCAGCAACCGCTCGGCGCCCCTCAATATCCGTGACTCCGTCACGGTGCCTGCGTTTCATGCTGAGCACCGAAATATGATGTCATGTTCTGGCGCTCAGCTGTGAAGCATGCACCGCGGCAGAGGGGGAAGACGGACGCCTCCCACTCCCACCGCAGGACTCAACAAGGTAAGTAAGGATAATGAGAAGTAAGGAGGGGAAGGCAGTGAGAAGGGGCAGAGGGGGGGGAGGCAGTGACAAGGGGCAGAGGGGGGGCAGTGAGAAGGGGCAGAGGGGGGCAGTGACAAGGGGCAGAGGGGGGAAGGCAGTGAGAAGGGGCAGAGGGGGAAGGCAGTGAGAATGGGGCAGAGGTGGTAGATCGTGATAAAGGGGGAGAGGGGATACATAGTGAGAAAGGGGAATTTTGTGACAAGATTTTTTTCCTTTCTTTTTTTGAGATGGGGGCGCCAGAGGAGTAGTCCGCACAGGGCACCAGAACACCTAAGGCCGGCTCTGTCTATGCCTTATCCTTCTTCCTCTTATTTCTCCTTTCTTCTCTCTCATTCTTACTTTTCTCTCTTGTTTCTTCACTCTCCCTGCTCTGTTTCTTCTCTTTTTCCTCTCATTTCTCTTTTCCTTGACCACCACCAATATGCTCCTGCATGTTTCTTTGCTGTTTCCTTTAAACATTTTTCTGCAATATTGTTTCATTATCCCAACAAGGCTGCGTAAAACCGTTTTGACTTCAAACAGTGGAAAAACTGTGGTCAACAAGCATCATTAGTTTTGCTTCTAGAGCTGAGCAGATCATACATCTTTCAAGAACAACAACATTGATATATCCCTCTTACGTGGCATCCTTTTTGTCTCAATTTGTCCGGGGGTGATCCGATACCATTTCTTCCTTACAATTAATGCTTTTCAATCCACAAGATTAAAGAGCGCACATGAAACATAAAACGCTGGTAAGCCTCAAACAGGCAATGCTAATCTTTGTTAGCAGTTACAATCTGTAAAGGTTTTAGTAAAGCTGGATTCTAATTGTATTAATTTATTCTCTTATAATCTCAAGTGAGTAACATTTTTTTTTACACAGATTTCCATTAACATTTTCAGATAAGACCTGCTGATGAAAATTGCTCTTTGCCAGTAGCACTTTCATTATTTATCTCACAAGTAAAAAAAAAAAAATCTTAAAATTTAAGGTACAATGTTATAAAATCACGCAAAACACAACTAAAATAACATAAAATCTTTCAGGAGCAAGAGCCTCATAAAACATTATATCATTAGATGTTACCAGGACCAAAAATAATTTAAATCAACAAAAGTGCATTATAAAAACTCTGCAGTTCCATTTTTCAAATTGAAATGAAATTAAACATAAATCAGTTATTAGGACTGTAAGGGTTCCCCAAGAGCTATAGCTACTCTTGTCCGTTGATTCGTTAGTTCTTCCTTCAGTTCCCCAATAATCACGATAGAATAGATAGTATACAGAGACACAAACAATCCTTTCTTATTTCAGCAGATGAATGCTTTATTAGTATACAACAGTATATTTATATAGTACATTTATCTTGAAAACACAGCTCACACAAAGGGACTTTAATGGGATTAACTGTAACACAATGGAAACTTGAAATGAATTTGGTGCCAGCACCCCTGGCACCAATCACTGCAGCCTATGGTAAGGGGTGACCAATCACTTTAGAGGGGGCGGGTATTTGTATTCATGACCGTCCCTTTAAACTCCCAGCCAATAAGGTAGGGAGCTACCCGACACACCATAAATGGACTTCCGGGGGCGTGGACTTAGCGACCAATGAAAATAGGAGCTACATCCCGCTCCCTTTAAGGTGATCTGAGCGACCAATCCCGGATGTGTCTACCTTGCTCGATCAAAGAACGTACTCCAGCCGCCGGGTTTAACCTTTATTGTATGCGGCAGCTGGGGATACGTTCCTGGGCTAGTGATTTTAGCCTCTTTTTAGGTGTCAGGGAAAAATAAGGGTTCTTGGCTCCTAGTCATGAAGCTCCCGTGACAAGGACTTTAGCAACCATTCTGGGTCACCCATGCCAACCTATACAAGGAATGGTAGGGATCAGCAGAGAAGGGGCTGGCAAAAGGGGTTATCAGGGTGATTTCCCCCCAAGCTTCTCTGATTTTAAATGTTTGGTTCATTATCTGAAGCTTTCTTGTCTGTTTTACTTGCAGTTCCTCTTATAGCCATCAAGTAACAAGGACTTTTGGCTCCGTTTATCCTTTCCTTCCTTCTTTTATGAGCTTTCTATGCATCGCCTTTATGTAAATGTGTTTTGGAAAGGATTGGATAGTACACATTGAGTGTGTTGTCTGCCAAATGTGTTATCCTTGTCGTGTCTGCTACACTAGAGGCACTCTCTGCTTCTTCTTCTTCTGGCCAGAGAACCACTGTGGAGAGAAAGCCCCCTACAGCGATAATCAGAAATCCAACAGTGAGGCGGCGTCTGTGAAGGCAGAATGTAGGTAGTCACTGAGTCAAATAAGCAAAGTACAACTGCAAACCGGATGAATAAAAACGAATCATGGCCAACCCGCGTCATGGCCGCGCCTCCAGATGTCCATCACGTCCATGGCACCAGCCATGAAGATTAGCCACGCCCCCTGTGGAAAGACAGGAGACTGGATGGCAGGTAAGAGAACCTTTCCAGGAACTCCTGCGTCGACGGGCAACCCTTGATTTTATGACAAGACACGGAGGCTTAACTCTTTCTTTACTGAAACATATAGCAGCAAGAAAATTTGAATAGAGGTAAAACTAAAATACAACATGTGGCCCCAACAGCCAATCCCTACACAGCATTCACTATAACTCTAGTCTCCTCCCGGAAGCTGTCCTCTTTCTTTGCTGCTCACTGGATCAGATAAGTACCATCCAGTGTATTTTATAACCTTATACCGGATTATATAATTTTCTGTGTATTTTATTAATTAATTTTATTAATTAATTTATTATATACATTGTTGTTTACTTGATTTCTTTTTTTTCCTTTATTCTCTTTGACTTTCCCTTCGGTCTTGCGGTTGCCTTTTCTTTACCCGTTATGGGTTCTTTGTTTTGTTTTGTCATTACTTACTTTTGTTCTCCCGGTATGTCCAGCCTTATCGTTCCCTCGTCATGTTTGACGGCGTAGCCTGCCGTGGATTCTTCCTCTCGCATCTCTCTTAGACGGTCTATCGGCAGTCTACTGCGCATGTGCGAGGCCGCCGATTCTTCACAGGATCTTCACGGTTTAATTACGCGCGGTTTATTTGTTACGGTCGTCCTCTCCGTCGTTCGCGCCTTCTTCAGCAGCGTTTGCTCGTGCTCCCAGGCAGGGGTAAGCTCCCAACCTGGTGTTCTTATCCGGGAAAACGTCTTTTCCCTCTATCCTGATACGGATTTCTGTCTCCATTAGGCTGCTGTTTAAATTTACTATTTCTCGGCTGGTAACCATGCCTAAAAATATTAAGGATGTGCCTTCTCAGGCAGAGAATATGTTTTCCCCTGGTCAGGGGGATTTAAAATCAGAGCCTGTTATGCCTATTGGCAGTGGGAATAGTGATCTCCCTTCTACTTCAGGGCCTCATTTAGATTTCCAAAAGTCTGTTTCAGAGGCCATTTTGGCAGCCATGGGCTCCATGACATCTACCTTGTCGCATTCAATTGCACAAGCGATTAATACTTGTCATCACACAACTATTTCTGCCTCTACTGCCCCATCTCACCTAGGTGCTTCAGCTTCTCTTGAAGCGACAGTGCCCAAAAAGGCATTAACCAAACAGAGGCACATTAACCCTCCGACCTCCAGAATTATAGGACATGGCGATGTACATACCGCCCTAGATAGCGTGGCACCAGCACGCAAAAGAGCCTATCCGCGCCAGGCAGAACGGGTGGAAGTGCGCCAAGACACTCCCCGAGGACTCGGATTCAGAGCTTGACTCCGCTGAGGAGGTCGTGCCATCAGAGGGTTCCTCAGATTTTGATGAGGATTTGGATGAGGAACCTTTTGATTCCTTGGAACCAGGTTCCCCCAAACAAGAGGACCAACGGGTCTCTCATTCCTCGTCCTCGGCAGGGATTTTGGATCCCCAGGGAGATTCTCTTTTCGACCCAGAGAGTCTCCATCATCCACGATCATCAGAATGGGTACCGTCAGCACATATTGCCCAGTACCTTGAGAAATGGGTCAGGCGCCCTCTCTCTAAATCCGCCAGAAACAAATTGAGGGCGGAATGCCCATGCCCTATTGTTCCTAATAAAGTCTGTGAAACACCTTCTGTGGATCCTAAAATGGTCCAGTATTTAGCCAAATCTGGCTGGAACCCAAGGAAGGGCTTGGATGTGTTTGGCCCATTGACCAAATTATTTGAATTGGCGTCTAATGCCAAAGAGAAAGGGGAATTGGTAGACCCAGACACCCTTTTGGGGTGGATCCAGAGAGCAATTTGTATCGCGGGGAATGTCAACACTTCCTTCTGCATAGAAAGACGTAAGGCCATCCTTCTAAAAGTGGAACCTAAGCTGGCCAACCTCGCTTTGTCAGAGGCGGGTAAAGATGCTCAGGGTCTCTTATTTGGAGATTCCTTCATAAAGGAGCTGGGGCAATTTGTCGGTGCTTTCACCGCTTTTGATAAAGCCCAATCGTCTATGAAAAGAGTGTTTGAGACTAGGGTTTCTACCAGGGCCGGCAGATTCAGGGGCCGTCTGGCCGGCCGTAATGCCTTCAGTTCTTCTCAAACTTCCAGAGGCTCCTTCACTCAGCTCCCTCCAAACCGGGAATTCAAGCAACCCACACCTTTCTTCCCTTCATGAGCCAGACCGTGGCGCTCCAGGGGATCGGGAAGAGCCCATAGACGTCCATATGGTGAGTACACAACTAACCATCCCTTCTTTCCCGCTTCAGGTGGGCGGACGCGTGGATCCTGGATTGTGTTCGGGCTTACACAATAGAAATGGTTGTTTACCCGTATCAGACGGTTCTTCCCTCTCCTATTATGTTTTCCCAACAGGACCAACTGCTGATAGACAACGAATTGACCACTCTGTGGGAAAAGGGCGCAATAGAAGTAGCCCCAGAAGGAACTCCAGGTTATGTCAGCAACATATTCCTGGTTAAAAAGAAAGGAGGCAGTTTCTGTCCGGTAATCAATCTAAAATCACTAAACCTTTTGGTACGTTACAGGCACTTCAAGATGAAAGGGATTCGTCTTCTTCGCGACTTGCTGTTACGGAACGATAGGATGGCAAAGTTAGATCTGCAGGACGCCTACCTCACGGTTCCCATGGCAGAGCAATCACGAGATCTCCTGCAGTTTTATTGGAAAACGCGGAAATGGCGCTTTACGTGTCTTCCATTTGGGCTCTCGTCGGCTCCATGGTGTTTCACCAAGTTGCTTCGTCCAGTGGTGTCGTGGCTTCGCACACAAGGGGTAAGACTTATTATTTACCTGGACGACATTCTGATCATGGCCCAGGATCGTCGAACTGCAGTGTAAATCAAAACAGCAGCATAAAGATATAATAAAGTCTTATATTATATCTTTATGCTGCTGTTTTGATTTACACTGCAGTTTTTATTTATTTACTTATTTTTCTCCTGATGAAGCCGACGACCCATCGGTGAAACGCGTAGAGAGAATAAATTGGAAAGATTCATCATACACCGGATGCTTGATTTTCCACTTGCTTTTGCACAATACTCATTGAGTTGTGCTACATCCCTATTGTAAGTGCATTTTGATCTTTTAAGATCAGTTGTTTGAGGATACTGCACCATCCTGGTTTATGTTTGTTTTTATAGAAGACTACATACAGTTTTAGAAGCCTGATATTTGATGAGCCTGCCTAGTCCAGTCCTTTTGTGAGTGGAACTTACACATTTTATTATATTTACTTTTTTACAATATTACACTATTGTTTTGTTTTTGTTTTTCTTCCCTTATGTGTATGCGCTCCATTACTTTGGGTTGAAATCTGTTTCTTACCCAGCTTTTCCATCTACTCCATCGTTGTGTCCAGTGGCTTGTCTTAAGGAATATGAGATACGTACGGCGCATTTGAGGACTACGTCTCACCCTAATCTTTTCATATCTTTTAACCCCTTAATGACAATTGCCGGTCCTGGCACGGCACGGAAAAGCATGTGCTTTACGACAATTGACGTGCCAGGACCGGCACGTCTTTAAACGGGTGCAGAAAGCGATCTACTATCGCTTTCTGCACCCAAAAAGCGTTGCTGAATGCCTCGACCTCGAGGCATTCAGCAACGCCGCGATCGGCACGAAGGGGCCATCTCTGGCCCCTCCACGGGGCGTCAACATCCGCCATACTTTGTATGGCGGCGGACGCCCGTTTTAAAAGCGTTTAGGAGGCGATCGACGATCGCCTCCTAAACTTAAATGGTGTCGCTGGAATGCCTCGATCAGGAGGCATCCAGCGACACCAAACACTAACCTTTTGATGGGCTGTGACCGCTCCGGAGAGCGGTCACAGCCGCAGCTGCCGGCAATCTTCGCCATCAAGGAAGATGGCCGCCGTCCTGTAACAGGAACCACAAATTTTAAAAGTTCGCTAGATAGTCCAGACCATCTAGAGAACTTTGGCTCCACTTGCAGGTTGAATACAGGTACTGCATTCACCATGCAAGTCAATGGAGCCCAGCTTTCTAATCACAGTGTGATTAGTAAAAATAAATTAAAAAATAAAATAAAATTAATAATAATTAGAAAAAAATAGTAAAAAAACAGTAAAATGTAAAAATCATTTCCCACTGATGTCACTATCAGGGGAACCTCCAAGTTGAAAAAAAATGTTAAATTTTTTTTTAAAAAAAATAAAAAAAATATATATATATATATAAAAAATATATTTTTGTGAGCAAGTCCTAAAATTAGCATATTAGCTTAAAACAATTCTCGCATGGAAAGAGTTAAAATACTGGCATATTAAATGCCCGTGGGGTGTCTACTTTTAAAAAATGTATGATTTGATGGGGTAAATTGAATGGGCCAGGTTCAACAACGTCCCAATTAACACGGGGGGGAGGATGACCACACATCTAATTTCCAATTAGAAAAATGCACACGTACCAAATGTGGCCTTTTAGTTCCCCCCAAAAATGACACACCCATGCATGTGGGGTATCACTGCACTCAGGAGATGTTGCTGAACACATTATGGGGTGTCGTGTGACAGCGGCATATACCAGGAGCTGTAAATTCATACATAAAGTAGGTGTGTGTGGGAAAAATACACACACAAAAATATTACTGCAAACTTTGAAAAAATGCTGGTGGTAAAATATGTGCATGCAAAGAGTTAAAATACCAGCATTTAAAATACCCTGTGGTGTCTAGTTTTGAAAAATATATGGTTTTGTTGGGCACACTGAAATGGCCTGGCTCAAAGATGTACCAAATAGGGCATGGGCAGTGGATCCCCAAATGCCAAAGTTCAACATTGAAAAATGCACATGCCCCAAATGTGGCCCTTTTGCCCCCAAACAGCCAGGCAAAATCATTCATGTGGGGTATCGCTGCGCTCAGGAGATGTTGCTGAACACATATTGGGGTGTTTTGTGATAGTGACATAAACTAGAACATTTTAATTCATACCTGAAGTAAAATGTGTATGACAAAACAAATGCAAAAAAATGACTACCATAAAGTTTGACAAAGACTGGTGGTAGATATGGTGCATGGAAAGAGTTAAAATACTAGCATTTGGAATACCCTGGGCTGTCTAGTTTTCAAAAATATATGACTTGATGGGGTAAATTGCATTGGCCGGGTTCAAAGATACCCGAAATGGCACATGAGGGGAAGAATTACCAGATTTGGAAAAAATGGCTTTGAAATAGCAAAACGCTACCTGTACTTATTGCCCCATAATGGGTAGAAAAAAGCAAAAAAACATAAAAACATTGGGTATTTCTAAACTCAGGACAAATAGTAGAATCTATTTAGCAGGTTTTTTCATTACCTTTTATAGATGAGTAAAAGATTTTTCAACTAAAAGTTAGAAACAGTCATTTTTTTCTAAATTTTTCACCATATTTTATAATTTTTTTAATAGTAAATAATATGATACAATCAAAACAATGTCATCTAAAGAAAGCCCTTCTTGTCCTGAAAAAAACAATATCTAATGTGTGTGGGTTCAGTAAACGGGAAAGAAGAAAATTACAGCTAAACACAAGCAGCGCAGAAATGTTAAAAAGGCCATTGTCACAAAGGGTACAAAAAGTAAAATCAGCCTTTGTCTCGAAGGGGTTAAAGCACCATTCGGACCGGTTTCTTCCACTACCTTGGCGCGGTGGTTGAAACAGATTCTGGGGCTTGCGGGGGTGGACACCTCAGTTTTTGGGCCTCATTCCTCTAGGAGTGCCATAGCAACGAAAGTTATCAGTCTCGGTGGCCGTTTAGAAGATTTAATGAGAGTGGCGGACTGGTCCAGGCCGTCTACGTTTAAAGAATTCTATTTTAGACCTTCAACGCATCTGTTCTCCCCTATTGTTGATAAGCTTTGAACTTGCAATAGGAGCCTCCGTGTCTTGTCATAAAATTACATGATTTTACTATTACCATGACGTAAAGTCATGATTTTATTAAAGACACGGAGGTGAGTATTGCTTCCCCCCCTTTCGCATCGTGGAACTCGCTCCCACCCGATGGCTTATGGTTTGTATGGGGTAGGTATTAGGTATATTATTATGTATATTATTCTATGGATGCCGTGGTTGTCGCTGTGGTTTATTTTTATCTTAATCATATCTTGTCTGATTTCACCGTGTGTCATGGTTCAATTTATGTGTTCTTGGTTTCCTGCTACTTCAATGTTTCATTGCACTGGAGTTAACTGATAGATTCCTTTTCTTTCTTGTCTCCCTACAGCTTGACCTGATTGCACAAATTATCCAGTTCCGTATTGGTTTCTGCTCTTGATTAAGAAGTTACAGCTTGTATCGCGCCGGGTGTTCGGTTCTTGTTGTGCTGATCAAGTTCGCCTATCAAAGAAAGAGGACGGGTTCCGGGAGGAGACTAGAGTTATAGTGAATGCTGTGTAGGGATTGGCTGTTGGGGCCACATGTTGTATTTTACTTTTACCTCTATTCAAATTTTCTTGCTGCTATATGTTTCAGTAAAGAAAGATTTAAGCAATACTCGCCTCCGTGTCTTTAATAAAATCATGACTTTACGTCATGGTAATAGTAAAATCATGTAATTTGCCCTTCGAGGAGTCCCCAGAACCGACCTCCCTTCTCCCATGTCGGTGGTCGGACTGCCTACTGCCGGCACAGAAAGAACGGCACTGATTCACCGGCACCCGTGAACCACGATCAGTAGTTCGTCCGCTGACCACAGGACCGGCGATAGTAGCATCGGGTCCCTGTGATCTGCGAGCAGACCTCTGCCCGTCGGTGACGGGTCTCGAGGACGTGACAATCCTGGTGTACAACTGGACCACGTGGCTGGACATGACCCCTGAGATGCTTTGTACCATGTCCTCTTTTACCTCTTTAGGAAAGCCAATCCCTTTTTGGAACTCAAATGCCTCTGTCCCCTTTTTTCTCCACTTTTCTAGGAGTACAAATGTTAGTGTTAGTATATCACAGTGTTAAACAGTCTAGACTTGTGCATTCATACTAGTGCAAACTTTACCAATTTTGTGCATTTGTAAAAAAACTCCACCCAAATAATGGACAAAACCAATGTCAAAACCCCAGAGATTTCGTTAACATTTCTCCATTTGTTTATCCCGTTTTGGCAACCCGTTTTTGCGTCCTTTCAGGAGGGGAAGTGTGAAGGAAGGTACATGTGCTATGTGTAGGAAGGTACATTATAAATGATTAATAGGTAGAAGAAGCCAAAAAAAATCAGGATGGTGGTCTCATTGATGATTATAGATGTGTTTGGGGTTTTTCCTTACTTTTATTTTACTCTGACCAATCAGCATTTACAAGGGGAAGAGACGAGAATAGATATGTAAGTGTGTTGACACCATTTTAACTTGTCTGTAGCAGTTTCAGACTTATGAGAGTTTGAATGTCCGACAGTGACAATAACAGTGTTGAGGCTGGGATTGAGGCGCATCTACCATTCTGCCAGTGTTACTGGGGAGGGGCGTATATAGTTCATTATTTATCTAATGGGACTGTAGTGTTGTGCTTGCTGCCTGCTTGGATGGATGACACTGGCTTCCGTACAAGCATGATGTCATCAACTGGGCGGAGCTGGCAGGTACGTAAGAAGACAGTTGACAGTCGTAACGGTTAGTAGACAGTATAATAAAAGCATTAGTTATATATTGAAATGGTCATTGCATTATTACGTAATTAAGGATATAATAGGGAATGCAGCAGAAGCAGTTTTTTTCTGTTTTATGCAGTAATTGATCTATTTACTTTAGGGCTGTTTTTTTATGTAAACATTAGTTGAGCCACTTTATTTCAAATTGCTATTTAGTTACACTTTAGTAAAAACCTCTTGTTTTTTGGACAACACAAAGCAATAAAAAAGCAAAGATGGGCAGATACTGTCAGATGATCAGGGGAAGTATGACCATTTACCAAGGGGCCCGGTCAGGAAGACAAAGTCTCTTTCCATTTATTCTAAAACAAAAAATGTTCCATCCTCATGATAAAGATGCAACAGGACCACCAATTAGAGGGGTCTGTAGGAGGAACCCTCACTTGCAGAGACGTTGCAGGAGACTAGATGACTTCTGCACACTGAGCGGCAGCAAGGTGGTGGAAAAAGCTCCAGATAATGTAGAGTTCATTCTGAAAACTATTTATTATAATTTGTGCCATCTTAGCCCCCAACCAGCTTGTCAGTGTCATCTTTGTCCCCAAATAGCCTCCCTGTGCCATTTTTGTCCACAAACAGCTTATGCTGTGGCAAAGAAAAGCTGTTGGGGCATAAATGGCACAGACAATACAAGTTGTTTGGAAACAAAAATGGCACAGAGAAGCTGTTTGGGGACAAAGGTGGCACAGACAAGCTGTTGGGAGCAACAGCTTGCCTGTGCCATCTTTTGCAGTCTTACTGACTCAGCTCCTTGGAAAGCCATGTAAAATTAGATAGGACGCGTCAAAATTGGGGTAATTTGACGTAGTGACGGGCTAAGCAATATATGGCCTCAGATAGGTGCTTTTAAATAGTGTTTGCTGGGTGTGCTGGAGTCTAATCTCTTGCTTTGTTGTGCGTACAAGTTTAATATAGTTCTAAAAGTCACACTAATACGTTTTTAAGCAGCAGAACATCCTATAATACATTAAATCAAGTAAACAAAATACATTATTCTTCTAAATGTTATATTCAGGTATAAAATAGCTATCAATAATTCACTAGTAATGAGATATCTTTTTGTTTTGTAAATATCTAAGTTTAGAAGCTTGGACTGATTGTTGATAATATCCACAGTGACAAGACATCAATTCAGTTTGCAGGGTCAGACATCATTTCAGCAGCAATTACATATATGCTGATATGTTTAATCTGATTAGTGAGTAATCCCTGTCTCTACTGTGCTGCAAAACAACTAGTTAATTAAGCTAAGTAAACGGAAAGTGTTTTGTGCTTATCCTCACTCATGGAAATGAGGTTTGTAGAGGGAAACTGAATCCAAAGCTATATAGAATCACACAAACCGATGTTTTCCCTGCAGACAGATGGAAAAGATTAGTGGCTGGTTATGAAACATGTAATAGGTATTAACATGTAGAATTCCAGCCTTAATGGATGGGATACAGAAGAGGGTGGTGACTTCCAACCAGAATAGAAGCCTAGCCAACAAGGCTGGTAAAATAGCAAACCAAAATACATTTGTCTGGCAACACACTACATGGCAACTATAAAGTCATGTCCAGCTCATATTTGCCACAAAGAGCTGTATAACATGACCATAGAAGGAGCACATGAAGGATCTTGTTGGGATGTTAATGTTGCTTTATATACTTGCTACTCTAAACACCTTAGTGTAAATATAAAGAGAAATGGGAGGAGAGATCACGAGAAGAGGGGTCAAAGAAATGGAAGAGATAAAGGGGGGGGGTGATGAGATTAGAGAGCATTTGTGTGTATTTTGACAGTATATCCATTACTGTTACTGTTACTGTTTTGGACCTATAGGCTATAGAGTGAATAAATGGGTGTTGGGTAAATCCTGCGGATGCAATCCGGGCAAGCACCCTGTCTGTGTGTAATCTGGGTGCTGGAGCAAGTCCTGCGGATGCAATTTGGGTGCTGGGCAAGTCCTGTGGGTGTACTCTGAGTACCAGAGCTGGCCTTTGGGGTGTATGACCTGTGTTATATGCCTGCAATTTAGGGGTCCCATGTATTATTTATTTTATCTATGTCTTTAATTCTACGATGGTGTGTCATTCAGTTGCTGTATGTTATTTATTTAACCTACGTCTGCAAATACAGGGTTTATATGTCTTTTTCAAATCCTGCAATGGTATGTTGTTTATTTGATCTATACCTGAACTACACACTACACAGTGAACGAAGGGATAGAAGGACCCTGGGGGTGATGACGGTTTTATTAGCCATGCGAGAGAGACTGTGCCAAAATAATCTTGAAACATTTGCTCAAGCATTCAGTGCTCAGTTACGAGCATACTTTTGCAACAGGAAACAAATAGCACAACATAAGATTTATGTGCACACCAACTACTAAAAATTAGAGGGAACATTGCTTGTTAGTGCCCCCAAACAGCTTGTCTGTGCCACTAAACAACATACTTGTGGCATTGTTGCCCCCTAACAGCCTATCTGTGCCATCTTTGTCACCAACAACTGATCACTTCCTGCACCCTGGATCAATCAGACAGAGCATGCAAGGAGAGAGCGAGAGATTATCCGATCAGATTATCTGCACCTAGTGGCTTTAAAGGAGTGCATAAGTGGGACAAGTGGTTGCAGAGGTCATCTGGACCCCCTAGAATGGTGGGCCCAGTTGCATTTGCGACCATGAATGTTATGCCCTTAGCCAGGCAGGTCAACTCACTTAAAAGCCAGAGCATGCGAGTTGGCAGTAAGAGTACACTCAAGCAAGGCATTGGGGTGCTCTTCATATTGATATGCTCTCCATTTTGTTTATTGAAGGGAAAGGATTACAGCTATCACTGTTCCTCTCAGGGCTGTCCCTTGTGGTGGTGTGGAGCCCTGTTTGGCAATTAAATACAGCGATCACATGGGTGGAAATGCAGGCATTGGCTGTTACTAGGACTGCCTTGGCATCGAGGCACCCAACAACACCAAAAACTGGGGAATAATGGCCCGATGCTGATCACATTGCAGATGTTTACTCAGGACATTCCATGTCGTCACCACGTCTTCAAGGCATAAAATCTAGTAACAGCATGGAATGTCCTCGCGTCCTCAACAGATTTTCAAAACATTGTCTTTGTCTCTAAGCCCTGCCTCCCTCAAACTTACTATTCTTTGTGAGGAGAGGGAGACAGATTAATACTGTAACAGTGCCCGACTGTATGAAGAGCATGATGCACACCTGCCCTTTGCTTCCTGTGCAGCACAGTACTGTAGTACTGCCATCGGCTGATAATAAGCAAGAAGTTCAGTGGTTGGAGTAGCGGAGAAGCCATTCAGGGTACAAAGACAAATATGGGGTGTTTAGTTTTCAAAAAATATAATTTGATGCGGGTAAATTGAATTGGCCAGTTTCAAAGAAGCCCCAAATAGGACATGGGCACAGGATGACTAGATGTTGAAATTCTAAATTGGGAAACCTGAAATGCACACTTCCAAATATGGCGATTTAGCAACCAAACAACCCAACAGAGTTAACATGTCAAATGCCCATTGGGGTGTCTAGTTTTAAGAAATGTATCATTTGATGGGGTAAATCGAATTGGCCGGGTTCAAAGATGTCCCCAAAATAGGACATGTGTACAGACTGACTGTCAAGCTTAGACCCTGTTAGCCCTGTTTTTTATAGGTGTCATATGTGTGGCAGCCTCTAGAGGCCACCTGTCTGATCACAGCACTGTGTAGGCTAACCATATCTGCTTGCCTGGGTGCAGCCCTCCCCCTTAAATGCTGGCTGATTCCACCATTCTAGGCATTTGCATTGTGGTGTATCCGTCTTCTGCCTGGCCCTGTTCTCCTGCTAGCAGCAGTCTGATTTGGATTAACCTATTGTGACCTGGTTTGCTTCTGACTTTGTTCCTTGGTTCCTGATTTGGCTCTTCCACTGCCCGTGTTGACCCCGTTTGTTTTAACTCTCCTTCTGATTTGGCATTGATTTCGTCCTTCTGGTTCTGACTCGGCCTGTCTGACTACATCTGGCCTGCCTGAGGGCTCCCTGCCATGTGCCCTGCCTGAGGGCTCCCTGCCGAATGCCCTGCCGTGTGTCCAGTCTGAAGGCTTTCTGCCATGTGTCCAGTCTGAGGGCTTTCCGCCATGTGTCCAGTCTGAGGGCTTCCAGCCATGTGTCCAGTCTGAGGGCTTCCAGCCGCATGCCCTGTCTGAGGGCTTCCAGTGGGCCCCACCAGTCCAGCTACAACATCCTAGTACAATCTTGTGCCCAACTAAGGTGCTATCATGCTGTGCATCTGAGAAACAATAAAAAGGGGAGTGATGAAAGAGAAAGTGGGGAGATAGGGAGAAAAGAGAGAGAAAGAGGAGAGGAGATAAAGAGAATGAGCAGTGGAGATAAACCAAAAGGTGAGAGATATGGGAAAAAGGTTGAGGTAAAGAGGAAAAGGAGGAGAAATAAGAGAAAGATGATGAGCTATAAAGAGAAAGGGGAGAGATAAAGAAGAGATAAAGGGAAGGAGAGATAATGATAAGGGATCAAAGAGTTGGAGAAATAAAGAGAAAGAGGAGAGAGGGAGAAAAGGGAGAGATGGGAGGAGATCTGGGTGCTGGGGCAAGTCCTATGTGTGCAATCTGTATGGTAAGGCCCAGTCCTATGTACAAAATCTGGGTGCTGGGCAGTTCTGTTGAGGTTGTATTTACCTAATGTTTAGACCTGCTAATACACAGATGATTGTTATTATGTCCTGATATGTAAAACCATAGAATTCAAAGATGGTGTACTTTCTTTTTCACACAGACTAAGAGCTGAACAGGTGGCAGTGCAGTCCCATTTTGCCTTATGCAAAGGACGTCCCTTGGTGTAATTTTTTGTATGTTTTAAACGTAATATTTCAGTACTCTATGACTTAAAGGCGTACCTTTTATAAAGTAGCTATCTGACCCATTAAGCAGTGGCGCACCAGGGGCTCTGATTGTTCAAGGTTAACTGTCAGCCTCCCTCTGGACCCTATTAAAACTGGGAGGTCTGTTAAGTGAAGGGAGGGTTGCCAGGAGATTTGTGGTTTCAACTTCCTCACGTCACTATGCATTATGAAGGACCAACAGACTGGCTCTGCATAATGCATAATTTTATAGGCAAGGTGAGTTACTCCCTGATGTAACTATGCATTATACTACGTTCATTGGGAATAGGCTTTTATAATGTATCGCAAACTTCACCCTTTAGTGAATAAACCACTGTGATTGCCATGGTGATGAGAACTACAATTAATTACATGCTGGCTCAGATTTAATTATCATTGTTTGGTAACATCATTTTGTTTAGTTTCATCTGCAATGAAAAACTCACCGACACTTATAGTACGGTATAAATGCCCATCATGCTGCATCATACATCAAAACATTTCAAATGCCCACAAAGAGGTACTGTTGTATAGAGAGTCAGTATAGGAAACAAGTCATTTTCTAATAAAGAAAAACAGTTTACAAACCTCGTCTGCAACCCTGGAGTTGACTGAAAGCATTGTAATAGAATCAGTGGCTAAGAAATTTGTGGCACATTAAGATTGTGTCAGAATTCCAATGTTCTGTGTGAGGTCATCTACTATCGGGGAACAAAGACTATAGTTCCATGCCGTTACCTATTTACAGTATCTCACAAAAGTGAGTACACCCCTCACATTTTTGTAAATATTTTATTATATCTTTTCATGTGACAACACTGAAGAATTGACACTCTGCAACAATGTAAAGTAGTCAGTGTACAGCCTGTATAACAGTGTAAATTTGCTGTCCCCTCAAATATAATTCAACACACAACCATTAATGTCTAAACCTTGGCAACAAAAGGGAGTACACCCCTAAGTGGAAACGTCTAAATTGGGCCCAATTAGCCATTTCCGCTCCCCGGTGTCATGTGACTCATTAGTGTTACAAGGTCTCAGGTGTGAATGGGTGGCAGGTGTGTTAAATTTGGTGTTATCGCTCTCACACTCTCTCATACTGCTCACTTGAAGTTCAACATGGCACCTAATGGCAAAGAACTCTCTGAGGATCTGAAAAAAAGAAATGTTGCTCTACATAAAGATGGCCAAGGCTATAAGAAGATTGCCAAGACCCTGAAACTGAGCTTCAGTACGGCGGGCAAGACCATACAGCGGTTTTACAGGACAGGTTCCACTCAGAACAGGCCTCGCCATGGTCGACCAAAGAAATTGAGTGCATGTGTTCAGCGTCATATCCAGAGGTTGTCTTTGGGAAATAGACGTACGAGTGCTGCCAGCATTGCTGCATAGGTTGAAGGGGTGGGGGGTCAGCCTGTAAGTGCCCAGACCATACGTCGCACACTGCATCAAATTGGTCTGCATGGCTGTGTTCCTAGAAAGAAGCCTCTTCTAAAGATGATGCACAAGAAAGCCCATAAACAGTTTGTTAAAGACAAGCAGACTAAGGACATGGATTACTGGAACCATGTCCTGTGGTCCGATGAGACCAAGATAAACGTATTTGGTTCAGATGGTGTGAAGCGCGTTTGGTGGCAAACAGGTGAGGAGTACAAAGACAAGTGTGTCTTGCCTACAGTCAAGCATGGTGGTGGGAGTGTCATGGTCTGGGTCTGCATGAGTGCTGCTGGCACTTGGGAGCTACAGTTCATTGAGGGAACCATGAATGCCAACATGTACTGTGACATACTGAAGCAGAGCATGATCCCCTCCCTTCAGAGACTGGGCCGCAGGCCAGTATTCCAACATGATAACGACCCCAAACACACCTCCAAGACGACCGCTGCCTTGCTAAAGAAGCTGAGGGTAAAGGTGATGGACTGGCCAAGCATGTCTCCAGACCTAAACCCTATTGAGCATTTGTGGGGCATCCTCATCCACAGAAGGTGGGGGATCGCAAGGTCTCTAACATCCACCAGCTCTGAGATGTCGTCGTGGTGTAGTGGAAGAGGACTCCAGTGGCAACCTGTGAAGCTCTGGTGAACTCCATGCCCTAGAAGGTTAAGGCAGTGCTGAAAAATAATGGTGGCCACACAAAATATTGACACTTTGGGCCCAATTTGGACATTTCCACTTAGGGGTGAACCCATCACACAAGGTTTAGATATTAATGGCTTTGTGTTGAGTTATATTTGAGGGAACCACAAATTTACACTGTTATACAGGCTACTTTACATTGTAGCAGAGTGTAAATTCTTCAGTGTTATCACATGAAAAGATATAAAAATATTTGCAAAAATGTGAGGGGTACACTCACTTTTGTGAGATACTGTATATAGCCATGAAACATTCATTCTGCATAATGATAAGTGCTAAGTGTTTTCTGAAAGATACAGTAAACACTCAAAAATGTAGAGTAGTTTGTTTTTGTATAATATTCATATTTATCCCAAAAATATTATAGAAAGTCAATATGATAAAAAAAAAGCTTTTTCCTTCTTCTAAAGCATAAGCCAATTTCCCAAGTCACTTAGAGGCCTTTAAAGAAAATGAAATCCTAATGCTGTCTCGCTCATGCATAATTAATTGTATTTTTTAAATCATCCAAAGAAAATCCATTCTTATTAGATTAAATGATTTCTTTGCTACATGTAATTATTAACATATTTGCATCCATATGTGCAGTACATTTCTGATTTCTTGAAGATCTATATCAAAGGTAAGTGGTTTATATGACATAAATTAAATAATCTACAGCTGACTCAATAGGACCACAGAAAGCAGCCCTCCCTGGACCACATGAGAAAGGTAAAGACATGATCCAGGTCAGAAGAACCCATGGGGCAGGCAATGGTGGGCTGCAATACATTGTTTCATTTAGGGGGTTAAAGTTGGGTTGTCCATTTGCTCTTCAGGACCAAAAAGACAAGCTTCCATCCCGCCAAGTTATTGTCACAGCTCTTGGGAAGATAGAGTATGTGGCACTTGTTCCAGGTAAAATGACAGGCATTTTGTAGACATATACCGGGGAGAGGCAGTCTAGTCAAGGCTTAAGGCACCCCTGGCCATGCAAACAACTCTACCGGTCACCTGCAGGGGCCTCCTCTGGCATCAACCAATTGGTTGATGCCAGAGGAGGCCCGTGCAGGCCACCAATAGGCACACTCGCACAGCCCTTTAATTCCTGACGGTGCAACTTGGCCTGGGGAGACCATGGTCTCCCTGCTCCAACAGTTAAAGGTCCGTACATGCGACTTTATTGGTCGTCCGTACAGACTTTTAACTCTTGGAGCGGGGAGACCAGTGGTCTCTCCCGGCCAAATTGCCGCACCAGGATTTTAAAAGTCTGTACAAGCGACTCTATTGGTCACCAGCAGGAGGCTCGTCTGGCATCAACCAATTACTTTCTTTCCCTGGAACCATCGTAACTATGCATGCGCCCTAAAAGCACCTTAGTAAGTGTACCTGCAGCATTAGGCTTATATTGTGTGAGGAAACCTGCTTATTGTCCCCAGGGGTTCTACCAAGAATGCATTATACAATTCATGCCTTTGCACAGCTGTGTTGGGGGAGCTTAAGTTTTGGTGCCATGCATCTTCCATGCAGAATCAATTAATGCATGTAATAGAACAAGTGATATAGTAAGTGTATGTATGTTATGTGAATTATTCACTGCATGTGCAGGGAATTCTAATTGGACAGAAACTCTAATGGGATGGAGAAATGGAAAATTTTGTAGGAAAGAAAAGGAGCAGCATTTCACTAATACCAAGAGTGGGAAAGGGGATTAAAAAGTGACAGCAGAGTGTTTGGGGAACCCTTGTTTTAGTAGTGCAGCTAATGCACCCCTAATGCAGGCCAGTACCTGTATTATAGAAGTAAAGTTATAGTAGATGCTTGTGATGGAGATGGACCCTCTATAAACACAATCACATCTATAGCTGCTAGAATAAAAAATAGAAAGATATATATATTACACTTAGAAAAGCAGTATACAACTTTTGTATTTCTTCCCATTGCTGGAACATTGAGACCTTTTCACTACTTCAATACTGCAAGTGATAAACATATGCATCATGTACGGTAATAATGACATCTGCTGGCAGCTTTGTATATTTTAAAAAAATGTAACTGCTTAGGTGAATCTCCATCAGTTACTTTGCCAGGAAATGTTTTATTTGCAAACTTAAGCTTTGTATATAGTTAAGACGTGCAATAAATTACAGAATGAACACGTAATCTGTTTTCTGAATGTGAATTGATTAGATAGTCTTCTCCCACAATTTTTGATTTATATTAACTTTATTGCAAGAATAACCCAGCTCAGGGGCTGGAGTTGTCATGGACCATCTCAAAAGACATGAGTAGAGTACCTGTTTACTTACATTTGGAGTTATAATCAATGCAGTCCATACCTACCTACATCATGCACTATAAAGCAAAAAATAGAGACTCCAGCGGAATCTCTAAGAGAATTGGATGATGACCCCTAAATTGTCCACTTTCCTCGCACCTCAACGTTATGACAGCTACTAATGATGAAAGAATCTAAGGGCGGTAGAAATATGGAACAGCCTCCCATCAAAACTGGTAGAGGATAATACAGCGAGGGAATTTAAACATACATGGGATAGGCAGGAACCTATCCTGAATCTAAGACAAGGACGATTAAGTCTCTAGATCAGGAAAAATAGGCAGACAAGATGGGCCAAATGGTTCTTATCTGCGGTCAGATTCTGTTTCTATGATTCAGTGTTAAAAATAATGCATATTATCTATACTCCGACATTCCTGCACTATTATGTGTATGGAATCATTCTGAATGTTAGGTAATCCTAAAAGAGTACTTTAGTAGGGATTAGGAGACCTCCAATAGCAAACTAATTTAACAAGCAAACGGGATTAAGATCCAAGAAAGATTCCTATAAAAATCACAAAACAGCATAAGAATGAAAAAAAATGGTTACTATTTCACTGAGCAGTTTATTACAACATTTTTATTATAAAACAGTATAATTACATGTTGCCTTATTACATACTGGTAATTTACATGAAGACACACTGTATGTCTGTATCCTTTTTTCTGCTCCATTGACCGACATCTACTTTTTATGTGAAGGACTGTTCATCAAGAATTTCTTCCCATTTGACTTACAAAGAATAACGTCCAGAGCCCACACACCTTCTGCTGTGAACCAAGTGATGTATTCAAGAGATGATGGACGGGTGTCATTTTGACAGCATTACAAAAGGTTACCTACGTAGATAACAATACGCAAAAAAAAAACCTTATCCGAAATGTGCTAACTTAAGCAGGAAAGAGTTATTTTACAGCCAAGTATCAAAAAGGTAAATTTTTTAGGAGAGAAAAAAAAAAAAAAAAAAAAGTGTTAATACTTTCAGCACCAGATGTGAAAGCAACAGAATGTATTGCCTGATATTCTAACTACTGACAGAAAATCTCCACCTTCATTTTGAGTATTAATACAGGTTTCTTATAATTCAACCCATTATCTACATGCTTTAAGAGCCGGGGAGAACATTTGGTGAGGGTTTCTGACATATGCAGAAGCAGCGGAGGCAGCCGCAGAGAGGGAACACTGAGACCAACTGAATAAAATAAAAAGTGCGAAAATACCTTATCGATTTTTTTGTGGTTACTATGATGTATGACTTTGCTATTTCTTTTTTTTTTTTTTGATAACCAATAAACATCAATAAAAAAATAAATAAATAAAAAGTGCGAAAATAAATGCATATGGAGGAGAATGCCTCTCAGCCCTTTCACATAGTTTAATATTGTTTTTGCTTTTAGAATAGTAATCAATACATTAAAATAAAAAGCAGCTCAATAGCAATATACAACCAAGAAGAGACAGAACGGTTTCCGTGTCCAGTATTAGAGAATGCATTTTAACCTGATTTATAAGATTATGCATTAGAAATATATAAAAATGTAAAACACTTGTGAAAACTATTAACCCCTGCAGTAACATAACCTTCTGTATACAATTGTTGTATATTCAGTTACCACAACTCTCAATAACTCTCTAGAATAGCTCACCGGCAAATTAATAGCTATACTGTCACTTTCCTGTAAAGAGATCTAAATCAATATGAACTGTTACAAAAAGAGGGTGTCAATAAATGAACAAATTGTGAAAATAATAATTATGGACTACAATAAAACCAATATACTCCTACTTTCCCGGTCTATAAAATGTCCCATGCCCAAAAAGCTGGATAATCTGACTTTGTTATAAATGGATTCATATACAAATGAATAATCTTAACATATGTTCAACCTTGTTAAAATAGGTCTGTAAATCTACTTACATCTAAAGTGCCAGAATACAGAACAAAATGTTATACCAGAAAGTATAATTAAAATGAATCCTTGGTATTTGTGCTTGGCACCCCATTATGATTGCAACAGAACTTCGATTTTTGTTATATGCATTGCTCATTGAAGGTGCTAAACAGCAAAACCTATGATTTTACATATTATACTAAGTTATAGGATATTGTGTACTAGATCAAAATATCTACTTTTAGATGTTGGTACAAATTTTAATGTGACCAAATACCATAAGTTTTAAGTTCTGTATTTACCCCCAGTTCAAATACTTCATACTTTAAAAGGTGCTCATTGAGTGCCGGAATATGACATCATGGCATGTTGGGTCTTAAAGGCACATCATCTTTTAATGCAGTCTATGGCGGTATAAATTGGTCAGTTGGGAGATCAGAGATCTCCCTTTCCAACCAGCCCATTGTGCAGCAGGACACCAGAGACTCGATCTGTCCTCCAGTTTGTGTAGCAACGGACTGGCACCCCTTGGAGCTACCCGCAAGGTGGTGACCAACATCTCAATCTGTAAAATTTGCCATTTATCAGAGAAACTTGGTTGCCTCTAGAAATAATATTTTGTTTCATTTTACCGGTTAACTTGAGGCCATAATTCATTTTACAAGTTTTTGTATTTAACAAGTATGCGTGTTTCAGCGAGTGCTACCAAAATATATCTAAATGACAATTTGTCAAGAACTTTAAACATTTTTTTTCTTCTAAAATGCAGTAACCTCATTCATGTTTAGTAAATAGAAGTGACGTATTTGTATAAGGCTTCTGTTTAACATAAAAAAATATAAAATGTGTATGTGGTGTGTTGGCAAAGTTGTTTTTAAGTGGTATAACACTGTCACCCATGACATAAATACTGTATAAAAGGCAACTCTTTAAAGTAGCGATCTTCACAGCAATCCCTCCCCCCCAAAAAAACACTATTTTGGAGACATGTTCTGATATGTAAAAAACCCCCCAAAAAAACAACACATTGTAGATGTTAACACTTGACGCTAAGCTTGCATCTTGTAAATCTGGGCAGTTTTCTTTTGCTATGCTGAATGGCCTTACACACTGTCGCCTTTAGTACACTTTGACAAAACATTAATTGCGCTCACCAGTATGTAGTGTGTTAAGTAAATGAACCTTAGCAGGTATGTCATTTTAATTTTAGTCACATAAAAAGGAGAAAAAGGCTTTTAGAACTCTGCCTGCTGCCGCATCACAAGACAATTTACTGGAGGGTTCTAGGCATTGAACAGTACTCAGAACTATGCTTCTACCGGCGCACTAATTACAGAAGGATCACTTAGTGGAACATCACCTTGAATTGCAGCTGTCTGGAAGCCTTGTGGTTCTTACGGTTGTAGTGATTTAGCATGCATTTACAGGAGCAGTAAAGAGGCGTTGGGGTTCATTTGTAAAACAGCACATCGTATGAGATACAGGGCTTACACATTTGTGAGAATGATTTAGCCACGTTTGTGCCAGCTTAAAAAAAAATTGTCTCATTCCGGTTACAACAACAACAACAACAACCAACTAGCGCTTATGTATTATATCCCAAAATGTTACGGTATGTTACCAATTGATATTTGCAACACTTGACCTGCAATAAAATCTGAATTTAAAAAGAAAAAGAAAAAAACTCTTGCTAGCTTAATTTAGTGAGGGTGCAAATCAAAATGGTTTTCTGTTATACAACTGAAGTTACATCGGATATCTTTGCAAACTTTGTTTACAAAAGTCATCCAGCATCCAAATTCACAAGGTCTAGCTGTCAGATTAAAGTGGTAAAATGAAACATCCAACAGTAAGATGTTATATATATATATATATATATATATATATATATATATATATATATATATAATGTGGTTTGTAAAAAATATGCACAACCCCCTGCAGTGTTAGTGAACAAACAAACAAAAAAAACCTCATTGGGTATAAAGGCAATACCGGTGCTGTCTGAAAAGTGGTCTTATCACCGTAGCAATCAATGGAATGATTCAGTCTGCCAGACCATGAAAACAAAAAGAATCAGTAACCATTTTTGAAAATCTCCACTACCATCTTACATTATTACATATTTATTATTTGTTTATTTCAGTAACAAATCCCATCCTGATATTTTCAGAACCATTGATGCTAAACACTGGAAAAACTGAGCTGAACATGCCTCAAATGAACTGCTAGACATCATGAGTAAGATGATAGCGTGCATATTAGAAATGCCCATTTCCACTCCCTACATCCAAGTATTTCCAGTCCAATTTACCCAAAGCTACAATGTTTAGGATTAGACAAAGCTGGGTTTTTATAAAAATTTTTAGAGCAGAAAGAAGGTGGACAAATAAGCATGGGAAACAATTCTGCTTCATCTGTTTTGGGGTGAGAAATACAGTTGGATTTCAATTAGAATGATCCCAAATTCCAGTATTTTTTTTGGATAACAGAAAGGCATTCCAGAACCTTCCTGAAAACCAAGAATTAAGAAAAAATATATTAAATGGAAGACATTTCTTACCTTATATTATGCCAAAAAAAAAGAGAATTTTAATATGGGAAAAAAGTCCATCTTGTGCTTAAAATATTATAATATTAAAGTCAAAATAATTAGAGCGCAAAAAAAAAAAAAAAAAGTATAGATTACAACAAGAAAAAGAAAACAAGAATTTTGATTGCACAATTGTTTGAAACACTTATTTGAAAGAAAGGACATCTCCTTTTTCATTTTTGGCGCAGATGGCATTAAGTTTAGAGCCTAATTAGCAACTTGCGGAGGCCCCTCTGGGATAAGAGAAGTGAAGAAAGTGGTAATGAAAGACCAAGCAGATGCCAAGAGTCCAGGGTGTGGAGCCTCTGCTGCCACATCGTCTCCTGTGTCGTCACCACCATCTTCCTGTAACCCATCGTCCATACGCCGTTCCTTTTGCGAGAAAAGATTAAACAGGTTAACTTTACAACATTGACCGCATTCCCCAAATAAATAAATGCAATCACAACCATCTTCAAGAAAAAATTATTTAAAATATAAAAATATATATAAATATATATATATATAAAATGACAGAACTATTCCTTAAAAAACGAAAAAGGTCCTTCTTATGCCAAGCATTGTGGTTCTATGGAAAACTCTGCTGGGTTGCCAGGCCCTGCCCTATCTAGTGATATAGCATTGGTTATCAGCGCGTGGACGCTTACATGTGGTGCAAAAAAAAAAAGAAAAGGAAAAAATAAATAAAAATCACCCATCAGAGTAGAAGAAAACATTGAATGTGAGGAGCTAGTGCCTGGATACAAATTTGAGTACGACACGAAGCAGGGATTATGTATATGGACGTGAGTTGCAGGCGCCTTGGTTGATCCAGCTTCAAAAAAATAAAAATATATGATTTGCATTTGTTAACCTACCATCTCCTGAAGCTCATTGTTGTTGACCATCTCTCGGTTCATTTCTGCTGCATTGTCTCTTGCCTGTGGTTGACCTTCTTCTTGTCGAAAAGGAAACCAGCCAGCCTGGTGCCTGTACAAAAGTATAAGCCTACATGAACTTTTCGAAGCATTATGTTAATAAGGGAGATTTATACATTGCCAATGAATCAATTGGGTACTAAAATGAAAAGGGTGGTCATTTCCTTGACTTGTGTTTTGTGCTTATACTCTAAACCTCATGGCACACTAATGCTTCCAGCCAGTTCATTTAAACTAGATTGTCAGGTCAGCAATATCAGACAAGCAAGACTCGACACCACCTGCCTTTGGCAATGGAAATGTAACATACTAATGTGCACATCACCCAGAGCTGTACACCACTGCAAAACCAGTTGAAGCGTTATAAATAAAGGATAGTTATGGAAATACTTACACATTACCCTTAAAGTTAGTGTACTGTTAATAAAATATAACTGCAAATGACTGAACTACTGTAAATGGGTTATTGTAACATTAAACAGCGAAGTTGAAAGCCAAAACATTTCTATAGTTGCAATATTTTAAGTTCTGTATTCACTTAATATCTTGTATAAAGATATACAGTCCAACCTGCTTTAACATTCTTTAAACTCGTAAGTAGTTTCCATTTTAATCTTTAAGCAGGGTAATTCTTTAGTCCTGTAAGCTACTTACATGTACACTAGTATCATAGCACCCATCACCATGACAAAGCGGCTAAAGGACGAGTAGAAATATACAATGCTGAAAAGGATGGCTGCTCGAGACACTGTGTACATCCAGTCAAGCCAATCGCGGTTAATGTCTTCTTCGTTCATCACTGGGCCACCCTGAGCATTCATTTGTACATTCTGGTTCACCTCTGGTGCAACATTTGGGGCGGCTCTAGGGGGGTTTGGAGGAGGTCTGTCCGAGTTGATAGCAGTAGGGGCAGCAGGCCGTGGCATCTGAATGTCAGGTGGGGCCTGGTTAGAGGCTGCTGCTTGACTACATACCAAATAAACGGGTACATTTATTAGAGAAGTATCAGTTTGTTTTGCTTAGCAATGGCCCCCATTTGTTTAGATTAAGAATCACTTAATTGCCATGTTGATGCACATGGGGCATTGTGAGCCTTAGCAACACAAAAACATCAACATTTTACATACTGGCAGTTATATAGAGGAGTGGTTCCCGACCTAGTACTCAACACATAACAGACTAGGTTTCATAGACCTCTCTATGGTAACTAAAATATTATATATATATATATATATATATATATATATATATATACATACACACACTCATACACTTAAGTGTAATGTGTCATATACTAACACCACATATTAACCCATTCTGCAAGCATGACACGTATATATGGGTTTGAAGTTAACAATGTTATTTTTCCCCAGTATTGTTCTATACTTACTAGTGCATGTAATACTGTCGCGCATACATCTGCTGCCACCACATTAACTGCATAGGGCTTAAGGCTGAGTAGACTGGAAACAAGCCAGGTCCTCCTTGTCCAGGAAGTGGGTTCCCAACAGGTCTAGGAATAAAGCTCAAAATTAAAATGCAACGCAAGTGTGCCAGATAAATCTAGAAGTCGACAACAAATAAAAACTAGTTGGGGATATTCTGGCCTGTACATTTTTTTTCTTCCTGATGAGCGATTCTTAACCTAAGTCCTTGGCCTTGTTTTACAACAGCTATTTTCAAAGCAGAGTATGCCAAGGAGCTAGCCATAAGAGTTACCTGGGTTCAGGGTATATCATCACATTGCCCAGAATATGAGACCGTTTTTTCCTTAAAGTTATATTTACTGATAATAAACCTCACTGTAAATTATATTGTTATTTCCAAATAGATTAGGAATGGGGACTACATTTAGGCAAACCCTCCACTGTTGATAATCTGTCCTTGTGATAGGTGCTGTGTTTAGGACAGTTGTGTGTATCTGAAACCTGGTGTTGTATAACCTATTAGAGTTCTTCTTATATATCCTAAGCATTCAGAGTATAAACACATACGTCATATGACTTATACGGTGTTAATATTGTAAAAGTAAAGAAATGGGATGGATTGCCTGCTGTGTGTTTTTCATAATCAGGCATATAGCTACTGAAAGCAATAATGACTCACTAAAGCCAGAGTTAAAAGGTATTACTTCTGGGACAGTTTTATTAATTAGGAAAAGATCACCTTCTAGTAGAAGGCCTCCAACTATCTGAAACAACTCTTGACTTGAAATAAAAAGAACATATATTATAGACATAAAACTTGGTGAACTAAGATGACATCGCCAAGTTGAATTTCACAACTGAAATAGGATTTTAACCCCAAAAGAATGTAAGCAGAAACTTACACATGTCTAAGGTAGGAGAGGGGGTGGTTAAGAATGGGATTGGGGTACGTGTGGGAAGCATGACGATGTCTGATGTTTTCTTCTGGTCTCGGGCTGAAGGATGTGGATGGCATGTCTTGATCTGCTGGCACAGTGGAGGCTGATCCTGAGGATTCTGAGCTCTGAAAAACAAGAAATACAAGACATTCTGGACGTAGGATAACAGGTGCATTGATAAGATGCAATATATTAAATCATAAAGTTCAGATATCTTACAACATCTATCCAGATGGTATTGAGACATTTTAAAAAGGTATGTGGTATATAGGTTATTATGGTAAAATGCCATGGTTTAATAACAGTGGATTTACTATAACTCAAAAGGCATGAATACCCTACCACCAAACGCGGTCGTAAAACCGATACGTACCATGTATCAGCTGGTAGCACAGAATAATGTCCCAGATTGTTAGGTAGGAAAGAGACACAAGTTCTTACGTGCTTAATACACCTTTTATAAAACCACGGTATTCAATTGCAGGATCCTATTAACTTACTGATTTGCTGGTGCTTGGAGCTTCAGTGCTCCCCTTGCTGGTGCTTGGTTTAGGGGAGCAAGGAGGGGTTCTGGAGGCACACACTAAATGAACCATGTGATACTCATCTTGCTGCAGTGAAAAACAGTAAACTGTAAGTTCAATAGAGAGCCAAAAACAAACACACTTACAAACAGGGTGGTCACACTGTGCACAATAATGTGATTTTTCAGTTGGATAATGCTACACCCCTGGTTTTCACTGTAAATATATTCATATTAAACATAACATTAAGAAGGAGAATCTGTTACCAATAGCAACTATAATTTTACTGCTTTAAGCTGTGACCAAGTACACAAGTAAGGCATGGGGGAGTAAGAGTGGGTCGTGAGTCTTGTGTTGTGCGCATGCATCAGAACAAAAAAAATACATTTGCCTACAGTTGTACACACTAGATTATCAACTAGGATTCTATCAAGGTTTACCTCATATCCATATACTGTTCTTGAATAGCTACCGCTACCGCACACACACTATCCATTCAAAAGCTTTACTACTAAGAATAAGCCTATGGATGATGGAAGTAAGTGGCTGTAACCTTAAAGTGAAATGTAGAACTATCCTGTTGTATATATCACACTATATTTAGTTAAGACATTGTTTACAGTAGCAGTCTACTAATGGACATAGAACGCATACCTGAAAGAGCCGGTATGAGCTACAATGCCATAACATACAGTACATTTTTAAACATGTAGTAACACAAGTTTATTAATTCAAAACGTTCACAAAACTTACTTTCCTGAGAACATCTTTCAAACGAAGGTGATCAAGAAGAAGTTTACCAGAATACACAAGTCTTTGATCCTTGGTTGACTGGAATAAAAAAAAAAAGATGAGAAAAAGAAAAAAAGTACAGCACAATTTAATACGCAGCTGCGAGTCTCGATATTTTTAAAGTAAAATTCTACATGGACTAGCAGAATCTCATAGCAGATGTACTTTAATGAAAATAGATGAAGCCAATGTAGTTTTGAAGTTAGCTTACCTACACTCTTTCCCATAACAAGAAGTTACAACTGGTTCACACACCTGGCACATGACACTTACTGATATTTTTCAGACCCAATATCCACTACATAACACTTCCGCAATATACATTATGTCACCTAGCAGAACACATATTCAAAACTGTTTTACCCTAAGAAGCAGAATCATTTATTGGGGGAACAATAATAGTGCAGTCAACGTGGAAGCTAACATTGGATATTTGGGATGGTGTCAGATCCAAACACGTAAAATATTTAGCCTAGGACTTAACCACGTCAGACACATGGCGTAATAAAGCCACCTCTCTTCCAAGATGCTGTCCCTTAACTGTTGGATTATTTCTTACCGGTTTACTGGGGTACACTTTTGAGAGATGAAATTTAAGTTTTTCCACAGTCCAGTCCAGAAAACAATTAATTGTTTGGTCATCATATTTTTGATTTGGCGCTTTGATCACCAAGGTTACTGGACTATCCATCACAGTTTGGTCCATGGCCAATGGCCAGAGTTGTTTTAATCCCAAGTAAAATGAATGTAACTCCTCGTTAGGAGTTTAAAAAAAAAAAAAAAAAAAAAAGTGAGAGTCACATCACATTGCTGTTCATGGTTTCTTCTGACCAATGTTTAAAGCACAAGCTGAGTAAATGTAGGGAAATCTCTTGGAATAATGGCCAAAAAGCAGAATAAATGGTGCCCATTCAGACGACAAGGGCCTTTTCCTTACCAATTACCTGTTTAGAAAATAAAAAAGATAATTTTAAGATTTTAAGATAAGTATTTAACTCCGAAACATCTACACACATAATACAACAAAATGGCTAATCATATAAAAACTTGTACTGACCTACCGAATAAAGCAGCCTGTAAACCGCAAGTGTGCAGACAAGGGAATCTATCAACTAAGGGGAAAGTCGGTCAAGGGTTGTTAAGTAAAGCCAACTTCGCTTATTCGAAATTAACAGAATTCACTCTGGCACATTTTAATTAATTAAACAACGCCGACATTGGTCAACTCAGTCCTAAGAAGTGAGATTGATTTTGTCATGTTGGAGCTATTTCTACAGCTCAGCTTTCTGTGAATAAGTAAGTTGTTATTCTTTTTCTGTAGCTGTTAGTTACACCAATGAACTATGGATGAGCAATTCATGTTTTATTTAGTAACATGTTGCTGAATTTCAGTCGCTTCGGTCAAGAACCATTAGTAGTAAGATGAGGTTCAAATGCTGGGTCTGAAGATTGATGCAATCTACCTCCAATGCCTGCGAAGGCACATGTACATTTACCCTTCTCCAGAGTGATGAACACTAGCAACTAACTTCTACTACTGGGAGCGTGATGTTGGGTATGACCAACAGTTTTCATTAGGCCCAAACGGGCTTGAAAGAGAGCTCTCAGTGCTGCTTGTATCCTATTCAGGAGGATGGTCCGGGTCGGTCATCGATGAACTGCATTGGGCTGAAACATTGACAGAGCACTTATACATAATTCAGCCGTTAAGAGCTCCAAGATAGAATGCCCATCGTTCACAATCAGACTTGATATAATTTGGACTGTGAACGGTAAGGGGTCACTTTCTCTCTCCCTACCTCCTTAAATCTGTGCCTCTTGCTCTAAATGAATGGAGCAGTTAATCCTGAAGAGCACACACATGAACAGAAATCAGCAAATTTAGCCCTGTTTGCATATATATTATTCTTTATACTACAGTTTAACAAAACCAATCTAAAAATATAAGCAGAACCTTAGAACTGTGATGGAAACATAGGTGCATTTCTACAGGGGAGCAGTGCAGTACTGTATATTACAGCTGCCGCACCACAACAAGACACATAGATGCCTGAACTACTATAGTGGGAGATGGATGCTCAGCGTCACAACATGACTTTGTGCCACTAGCGGAGCAGCTTCCACCATATTGGACACAGACGTCTGGAAAAGTACGTATATTTTCTATTGATAAAGTGCTAAAAGATATACTGTTCTAGAATACCTACTGTTTACAGTATAATAAATATCAGGTACAATAAGTGTAGCGATGCAAGAGACACAGCGGTCACACAGACATTATGAATGCGGTACTGTAGGAAACCATACACTAGAAAATCCCCAAAGATTTATCGGTCTAATGTAGGTAAGCTTAATCATCAAGTGTACGTGTGTGGTTTTTTTTCTCCTGGAGTAGGCCCCAAAAGACATTGGGGCCCCAACTCGGTCTTTATCCACCACTGCAGTAAAGGCCTCATTGTGACATTACAAACAGCACCTAGCTATTAAAATAAGATAGAAACACAGACAGAATGATCAATAACCTGAGTTTCACACCAGTGTCATTTCCATTTACTACTTGATTATTGTATTGTCTTATCAATACTGATTGCAATACAGCTTCCATGTTGTGTAACTACATGACTGTTGAAAGTTGTGTGACAGGAATGCTACACTTGGGATATTTTGCTGAATGATGTTGCTTGTAGACTGTCTTGTGGTGGATCACTGTTACACTGTCATCCTTACGAGACTGTGGCAATAAGGTACAGCTGTGTCTCCAATGTATTGTTTGACATCTTGTTGTTGTTGTGCTGGTGGTGTTGTTGTTGTTGTTTGCTGCAGATTCTGATATTTGTATATATTTGCCCTTCTATCGCACTGCTTGTTGTCTAACCATTACCTTGTTTCTGTTGTTGTTGTGTGTAACCGTGTAGTCTGACACAGCTGCCTCCACCCGCTCCTCCTCTTCCGCCTGTATCAATATCAGCTGAGGGTCTCAACCCGGACACAACGCACAAGCAAGGCTAGGACAGGGAAATGGGCGTAGAACGGAATTACGTCACACTGCCCCGCCCACCTAGCTGTCACCGCAGTAGGAGGACCACACAACTAGAGGTTGAAAGCGCAAACAATTACGCGCGATGGTCTGTGAGGCAGATTGAGAAATGGGGACTGTGATTGGCTACAGCTTGAAGGCGGGAATTAAGAGGCGTTAGTTGTAGAGGGATGTCAGCTAACGTTCTGCTGCTTAGAGACTCACCAGATGATGGCAGCAAAGCCTGTCAGTGTTGTCTTACTGCGTTACTACAGGCAAATAGCTGAAAATGCTACATGTGTAACAGGAACTGTGGGTATTAAACAGGATATTATGCACGCTTTTTGGTATGCTGTAAAACTATGCAGTCTTTAGCTTGTTCTTCAAGGAAATGTAAAGAAAAGTCATGCATTTTATAAAATAATCACATGCTCAGTTTTATGTCATGGCAGGGGATGGATTGTTGCTGGCATCAATGCGCCAGGGGATGGATTGTTGCTGGCGTCAATGCTCCAGGGGATGGATTGTTGCTGGCGCCAATGCGCCAGGTGATGTTTTCAAAGCGACTACTTGTTAGATACATTTTAAGTATTCACTATTAAAATATGAATTGTGAATTGTTCAAATTATGTGGAAACTAAAGCTTTGACACTTCGGATAGCTCTGACAGAGCCCAATCCAATAACAAGCTTTAGACTCATAACTGCTATTCAGGTACATTTACTTTAATAAATGCATTGCATCAAAGTTATGCTTGAGATTAGCCAGTGCATTTTTCAGTATTTGCGCAACCAATCAGTCGCTACTTAAAAAGGTAATGCTTCTATTCATGTTAGACATCTCTAAATATAAAAGAAAACAAGCTGCGATATTAAAAACATGAATAAATTACCAACCATATATAATTAACTTCAAAAAATATTTTTATTATTGTTATGAGAGTTGTCATTACTAAAGTCCACTGAACAACATGCTGTTAAGGGTTAATATCTATGATTGAACAAAATTATTGTCCCGCAAAAAACAGGTAATTTGGCAAGTATACTAATAGTAAAATTTGATTCCAAATCAAATATTTATTTAGTGGTACACTGGGACACTTACTGGAGCAACAATTTGGCTCTGACACACAGGCTGACTCAGTGTGGGTGGTTCTGTACAGCTCTACAGCAGCCAATAGACCAGTGGGCTGAGCTGCCAAGTGCCAACCGTAGGCAGTACTATGAGCTGTGAGTGATGCTCTCACTCTCCATTCTACCCGTTAATGCAACATCCAGTGACGTCACAAAGACATCTGCTTGCTGCTGAATCAAAAGCTGACGCCTGGGTTCAATAATTTTTTTGGGTACAGCTATATTGCTATCTCTTCCCCTTAATAAACAACACTTCTAACTGCACCATTTTTTGTGGCAGCCACTCCACCTCTTTAGCCCCCCTCCTGGATTAACATGCCATCCACTTCCCACAGTGCCAGCTTTGCCCCCAAAAAGCTTGTCAGTGCCTTATGTGCCCCCAAGCAACTTACCAGTATCACTTTTGCCCTCCAAACAACTTACCAGAGCCATTGTTGTCCCCAACCAGCCTTTCGGTGCCATCTTTGTCACAAACAGCTTGTCAGTGCCATCTTTCTACCCAAACAGCTTGTTAGTGCCATTTTTGTGCCAAACTGGTTGGCAGTGAAATTGTTTCCTCCCCAAACTGAGTGTGACAGTGTTATCCAGTACTCTGACTTTAAAGTAGGCACCGAGCACAAGGGGCAGAGACGTAGCTAGCTCCTTTTGCGCAAGAGGCAAAAGCAGAAAATTGAGGCCCCCCGCTATATATTTACATATGTTATTTTGGGTAAAGTATATAAGTAACAATGAAATAATGATATTGGAACTGAAGAGAAAACTAATAGCAAAACAATTTTCCCCAAATCCACTGACCTATTCGCATTTTGTGCAGGTCAGAGCCTGAGCTCGAATTTTGCATGAGGTTAATGGGACAATGGGACAGTAAAGTAACTGGCACTCTAGAGGTTGTGTACACATTATGCATGTGCAGATGTTTTAGCGACCCTCTCATTAGCATACAGTAAGCCATACATTTTCTATGATACAGTGCAGCTCATAGCGAGCATAAGCACATAGTGAGCCTGACATATGTGGTACAGCATAAATCCAATTAATATATGTGGAGTCAGACACTGATGGTTGTACATTAAATGTAGCCATTAAGTAGGACTGTGTAAAATGATTGTGCTGTGTGATCAATGAGATGAGTAAACAAATTATTTTATGTGCTCTCAGCTAGACTCATTTGTGGTCTTTCCAGACTCTGGAATATCCACATATCCAGGAACATGGGATTTGTTTATTGTCCCAATTTGTTCTGTAATGGATGAAGTGTTATGCATGCTGCCTGTACTTTGCACCCTCTTCATACATTCACCCCTTAACAATTTGAAACTAGCCATGATCTGTTTCGTCAATTTTTACACTAGCCGGCTGAACAAGGTTGCCAGATCATGGAAGGGCAAATAACCCTCACAAAGACCCAGTTCTGCCACTTACTATATACTAAACGGTTGTTTCAGTCCATTATTCTTTGAAATAAATGCGCCATGAGAAAGTCTTCATTGGACTTCTGGATTTTCTCTTTGAGCAGTGTACAAAAACCTCCTGGGATGCAATTATATTGACTTTAGACTACTTAAAAAGCATTACTTTGTATTTGACTTACACAAATTGCATTTCCGTTTCTATGATAAACTTATTTTTGCATCTTTCACCATCAAGTCTTGTCCAAAAAATGATTAAGCAATTTAGTTTGAACCAGAGCCTTCCTTTAGCCAAATGTTCTTTTGCAGATCCAAATTTTTCTGTGTGTCTACATTTTTTAAACATTCAGAACATTTAATGTGTGTAAGTGTATACCACAGAACTCCAAAATCATCTATTATTCTGCCACAACAAATGAAACCTTTCTTTTTGTGGTTGTAAATGTTGTTCAGCAAGTGCTGCATTAGTTAGAATTGTAAAGTTTAGTTAAGAAAAGGTTTTAGTTGTATTAATCATGTCTATTTGCCTTTTACATAATTATTTGAACCATATCTACCCTTTTGTATGCTAGAACTGTTTTATTTTGCTTTTTTTACACAGAGGTCCACCATAACAGTTAATATTTTCCATCCAAGACATCACAACTATAGCTGAATTGCATGCCCTTTAAAGTGTTAAATGTTTTGTGAGATGCTAATAATGTGTGTTTTTATTTTATGGAGTTTACATAATTACTTGGGAACTCAGGGCATGAAAAACACAAGTTCAATACCCTAACCATTTCAGAAGCCCATAGTTCCTATATGTGTGTGTATATATATATATATTGAATCTCTATTTAATCAGCAGTGGAAGTTAGTGGAAAGTGAGCACACTACCACGATCTGAATTTCAAACAAATCCATTTGACAAACTATATAATACATCTCTAACAAAAGTAAATCATTTTCACATAAATTGGTGATTCCATTGCAAATTAGCACCCCTTGTTCTTCATTGCACATCAGATGCACTATATCGACAAAAGCATTGGGATACCTGACCGTTAAACCAACAGGGACTTTGATGACATAACATTCTAAATATATTAATATGCAGCTGAATGAATGGGCAAACAATTCCCACAGAAACATTACAAATCTTGTGGAAAACCTTCCAAAGAGTTGTTATAGCTGCAAATGGGAAACCAACTTCATATTAATGTCTATGCATTTAGAATGCAATGACATCCAAGTCCCTGTTGGTGTAATGGTAAGGTGTCCCAATGCTTTTGTCTATATATAGTGTAGTTCTGGTAGACTTGTTCACTCGGATTTGTACGAATGTCCGAAGAGGAGGAAGGGCCCAAATGAAACAAACGAAAACAAAGCTAAAAGCGCTCAGAATTTTGTTTTCCGCACTCACTCTCTGTCACGCTCTCTCACGCTTTCTCTCACATTCTCTTTCAATGACTTCTTACCTTCTCCATATCCTTTTCCACAGATCTTGTTCTCTGTTTCCTCTCCTCTGCGTCCCCAAGGTGCACACCAAGGCTCTGCCCTATTGTAGAAGTGCTCCATGAGGCCAGAATAATGCACACAGGGGGCCAGGGTGGAACAATTTTAAAAATAAAAACTTGCACATTTAATTTTTTTTGTCCAGCTGTAAATTATATTTCTTTCAGTTTAAATTTCTATGCTGTGCAAATGAGGCAACAATTACTGCTTTTGTACTCGTGCCAGAATAGTAACAAAGTTACATTCCCCTGTAAATAATTATCATACACTTAGATCTTCAGATACAAAACATGCGGTATAATCAGTCCACATCACATGGGTGGAGCAAAGTCCCAATGTTTTTTTTGCTATGAAAAAACATATTTTAAATGTGGCCAAATTTGTATGATGGAGAGCCACAGCTGCTAAAACTCCAACATAGACCCATATCACTAAAAAGATTCAAGGTAACTTTTAAAATGTGTTCAAGTATCACACATAGAAATAAATATTTTTTATCTTGTTATTTAATATGTTATTTGCAGTTTAGTAGCCAGGACACGGTGTTAAGTATCTCTTGTGTGACTGGTTATTAGGTGAAATACAAGCAAAAACAATTTTCTTATGTCTCCTCCCAGCAGAGTTACAGTCAACAATGTGGTATTTTTATGGCCTGATTAAAAGCAGGTATGTTCAGCTGTTATGAAATGCTGGTTTGCAGAGCGGCACAGGGGGCTTGCACTGGGGCTTGTTGTGATAAAAGGAGCACATGTTCTTAAAAGCAAGGAGGAGGAATTCCTTTCATCATCTTCACTCATCTAGCAGCAGAAAACTTATCAGTAGAATCACAGTTGAAACATGCTTATGCAATTTAGTAATAGAACAAACCTAATGAATTTACCTTTACATACCTCAGAAAGAGTTTGAAAAGCATCTGAAGACACAGTTGTATTATTTATCAACAGCCACTGAGGAAACAAAAACAGTGAATGTTTTACAACATCAACTTATGAAGTAACTGGAAAACACTGTCTATAGCAAGAGAAAGATCAGAAATCCCTATGTTATCATATGAAGCTTATATAGGAATATTTGTGTGTGTGAGTCAGGAGAGAGAGGAAAATGGGTTCTTCCTGGGATGCCTTTCTAACTTAGTATTATATTTAGAAAGTACCTTAGTACTGAGGTTTGCAGGTACGAAACAGTGCCCCAAGGGAGTTTCAGCAGGTGCACCTACTTGAGCGGCCTGTATTCTCTCACCGAGGTGAATTGTTATGCTGGTACTTATGGTGGCCAATACGCGGTCCGGGGGCTTTCTATGATCCATGAGGATCAGAATTGCCATGGAAGTTCCCTCGAGCAAATGCATCCATTCTTCGAGAGCGAGTATTATCACTAGCAACTCACGGTCCCCAATTTCCTAGTTGAATTCCGCAGGACTTCTGTGGCTTTTTGGGGAAATACCCACATGTGTTCAACTGGCTCTCAGGAGTAGGATGTTAAGACAGAAGGGAACCTACTCCTGTCTTAGATGCATCAACCTCAAGCATGAATGGAAGTTTGGGTTTCCAGTGTGCCAAAAAGGGAGCTGTGGCAAAGCAGCCTTAATAACTCAAAGTCTTTGATGGCCTCTGAGGATCAGTTACTGTCTTTTTTTGGTCATGTCAGTAAGGGGTTTTACAATAGAGGAAAACTCACAAATTAACTTCCTGCAGCACTTAGCAAACCCGGGGAACTGATGAAGGGAGCAGAGACCTACTGGTCACAGACAATCAAGTTTTTTAGGGTCCATTGCGAAGCCGACCTCTGAAATCATGTACCCCAAGAAGGTGACCTGTCTGTGGTGGAACTCACACTTCTCCAATTTGCAAAATATGTTATTCTCTCGTAACCTTTGCAGGCTACAGCTGCAAGATGGCATTCTATGGAAGCTAAATGGATCAGAATGTCGTCTAGGTATACCACCACGCATTGTTGGAGCATGTCCCGGAGGACATCATTTATGAATTCCTGGAAAATCGCAGGAGCATTCCAGAGACTGTAGGGCATAACAATGTATTCGTAATGCCAACTCCTGGTGTTAAACACAGTTTTCCATTCTAGGTCCTCCTTTATCCTTACCAAATTATATGCCCCTCGCAAATTGAGCTTAGTAAACACCTTGGAAACACCCTTTCAAGCGATCAAATAGCTCGGTAATAAGCGGAATCTGGTAGGCGTTTTTAACCGTAATATGGTTGAGTCTTAGGGGCAGGTGTTTCCCGGACATGTGTGGCAAGTTTGCACAGGCCCTCCGCCCTCTTAAAGGCCCTCTCCTCACCCGAAAGACAGGTAAACTCAAGTTGCATGGGCTCCACATCGCCCAAGGTGCCGAGAATAGGAGGTGTGGGAGGAGAGGGAGGCACAAGTGGGGATAAAAAGCTCGGGGCTAAGCAGATAGGAGGGCTCTACATACGCTCCCTGAAGGATGGTCTCTCATGGATTCGAGTCGTGTTATGTGCATACCTGGTAGCTTTCTTAATAAGCTGGTTCTGAGACTATTGAAATGTTGCCTCTTTAATATCCCATCATAAATGTTCTATGCAGTGACATGCCAAATGTGTTGCCAGATGACCGAATACCAGTCCTCTTGGAAACTTTGACTCACTTAATTGACTCACCTGTATTCAAATAGGGACATCCACTATAGCATATTTGTAGCATAAGAACCAATTACGAGTCTTATATATTCTCATAGCAGTGTAGAATAGGAGTCCGTTCCAGACCTTGTGACCCTAAGAAATTGCTCTTTCACCCTGAGATTGGGACAAAAAAACCTGATAGTTCCTCAGCATGGTTATGTGACCCTGCTGGGTGCCCACCTACCATCTACAGTAGCCTGTAAACTGTGGCTATTGTTATGAGGCCTGTGGAAGTGCGGAAGCCAAATAAACCATAGGAGCACTTGGGCCCCAATGCTCGGCGCATCTAAGCATGTGCCTAGTAGACCTAACGGATAATCCGGCATTGGCTCATTGAGTTTTTGGTTCTAACCAATTACGAGACTGAAAAAACTGACTCTAGCTATGTACAAGAGAGAGACGTGGTCTACAATAGCCAATCAGCACCCCCCATTGGTGACTTACAGTATCATACGTTAGACAGAGTTAGAGAGTGGATAATATGTTGTCTTTTGGGTTTTGCTGATTTTGTTAAGATTTGTAACTTCTGGTGTTTTCAAATATCCTGCTTTGTGTTTTGACCTTCAGACTGCATATTGTTTTAGGAAGCCTTTTACTGCTCTGATATATACTGGGATATGTGCTGCCTGCGCCTGAAACAGACCTGTATAGCAGGTAAATACTATCCATATTCTTTGATTTGAGTGTCAAAAAGGGAATCTTATCTTAGCAAATATTATTTTAAGAATTTGTCAATTATTAAGTGAATACGTAATAGGCAGATAAATGTTAACTACAATTCAAAACAGACAAGAGATTTACAATGTCTTTCACGCCGCATTCTGTCATTCTACGCCTCATAGGTTTGTGTTAGACTGACCACTTTAGTAGGTCATCGGGTTCCCATCAAAACACTACATGTGATCACTCAACTGCTTTTCAAACTTTCTTTGTTTCCTGCTCTTCTGCATCTCCTATCCCCGCAGGTACAAAACAGTTTTCTGTCATCACTAGATGTCGTTTGTCTCAGCAGTCTAGCTATACACCGGGCAGTGTTGGTGGAAAGTCCAAATGGCTCATTTCCTAGTTAAGCTCTCTTCTACATTCAGCATATTTCCCTTCACTTTGTAAAATGACTTCTCCGTGCACCTCTTGTTCATACATAGGTTATCTTTCTGCTTCCTGCTTCTACCGCTGATCTATATTTAACATACAGGAAACCAAGTTAATGTTTAGATAATGTAAGCAAAGTCAAAATTTAATAAATAATTATATCTCAAAGGAGCAGTCATGCCACTTTATTTACATGCAGCTCTGTCATTTCCATGTGAAAAACCTGTGCATAATCACTTTCTAGTACTAAAAAAAATATAACTTGTGGGTAGGTACAGGGCTTCAGAGAAAGAAGAAAATTTCAGCTAAACTCACACACTGCAAACATATTGAAACTCCCATTGTCACGAAGGGTAGGAAATATTTAAAAAATAACAGCCCTGTCATGAAGCGGTTAATATGTATTTTTCATTGGTGGTGCTCTGTTTTGCATAAGACTTAATCTGTATAACTTAAATTAACCTATCTTTTGGATGCAAATATGCAGCCTCTTTGCAAATGCTTCTGCTTCCGTAATGGTAAAAGAGTTTTGTTATGCCAGTTATAATTGAACTGACAATAGTAAATGTCTTAAAGTCGCTGACACTCAGCAATACAGCTCTCTTCAAACCACCAGCAGATAGAGCAAATACTTTTTTTTAACTGTAAATATATACATTTATTGCAATTCTGCCTTCAAACACCATAACCTTGGCTTGTTTATTGTAGTCGGCTATAAAATCTTGCCTTAGTGAGAAGTAAAAAAATGTAAGATGCACTTCAAAATTACTGGAAACCGTGTCTAGAAAAATAGCTTCAGGTGAGGTATCCCAACTAAAAATGTGATTTCCAGCTGTTAAAGGCAACGTAAGGTCATATTTCTTGTCTGAAACAAAATTCCCATAATATGCGGGCTATCCCCAGAGGCTTGGTCATAATGTGCCACATGCAGCCTGTTATCTGACGTGGCTTCTGCAAGAATTTTCAAGTTTGCAACTAAAAACATGGCTTACAGTTTGATATTCACTGCTTATTCAGGGGGCTTTCTGGGACACTGGATCTGAAGCTGCCATCCTAATCCCCCTTACTACCAGTAGGGAATAAGGCTCACTAGCCTCAGTGGGGTTTAATTCTGAGTAAGGAAGTTTATGTTTATGTATAGAAAATAAAGAGAATCAGTACTTTCAGCCTAAACATTTTCTATATCTAAGCAGTTGATTTAGATCTTCACATCTTCATCCAAAAATTCCTTTTTTTTTTTTTTTATGAAGAGCATTTTCATGATGTTGTCTTAAAACCAGGCTCTGATGCACCATATACTCTATTCCTATCTCACTTTTTTTTTGTAAATGCATGTAGTAATTCTGTTTTACAACAGAAACCATGATGTCCCAAACTATTATGCAGTATTAATAGGACTTTACATGATTAATGATTTCTGGTCAAGTCCGGCCCTCGGAAAAACATACAGTTTAATTATTGCTGGGTGTAAAAATCCAGCATTTCCCAACAATATTTTTGAATTTCTGTTTATGTAACTGGGTTCTTCACTTTAAAAGAAAATTACAATTCTGTTTCATGCAAAAGTCACCGCAGCACTCAACAAAGATTTCATTTATACTACTAATTAAAACCACTTTCTTAACCCCATAATTTAGTGTTTAATGAAAAAGACTACCATCAGCAAAATAAACATCTTGAGATCCGCAACAAAACACCGTGTAAGCAGCCTCAATTTCTCCCGATACGCTCCTGTCTCCCCGTGCCGGTTCAAAATATTTTAGGAAGGGCCCTTCCCGAACTGGACCTAGAGGCATCGCTGCAACCCCTGCCAGTGGCTTTACAACTACTTTTCTAGCACATTGCGCTAGAATCATGTTTTCTACCTTTTAATTTCATGAAATGCATATTTTATACAGGCTTCACTATTAATAATCCTCTTGCCATGTGTCTGGAAAATAGTAACATTTCCCACCATTATGGACAAAATAATGAACACAAGTGTAAGAAAAATCGCTATACCTTAAAAGCAATTTTATTGTCGCTAACTGATGACATTTTAATACAGATAATAAGGATAACTAAAAATTTCACAGACACTACAGTTTCACCCCTGGACAGCCCTTTACTTAGGAGTAGTCTCTGTTGGAAGCTATTAGCATAGTCTTCTCTTTATCCTTCCGCGCAGGGGCTTTATAGCACATAGTCAGCATGACATCACAGTAACTTGTGACAAGAGAATTATTTCTGGGCAGCCATCAGCATTGTAACTAGTGCACTTGACACCCTTTCGAAACACACTCTTTTCCCTTATTCTTTTCTTCCTATCTCTCCATACATCTTCTCTTTCTCCCAATCTCTTCCTACCTGGGTGGTCTTGTGATAGAGCAAGTTCTGCTCCTATATACCAATGTTTCTGCGTTTCCTCACGGTGGCCATGGTTTCTGTGCTTAGCACCAGGATATGACATCATATCCTAGCACTCAGCATCAATAGCCAGCCCACAGCGTAAGGGAGCACTGCAACAGACCTCCCGCTCCCTTCATTTTGGCATGGTTCTGTAGCACACTGTCATTGCTTACTACTATTAGTTAAAAAATACGTTTCGGAAGGAAAATTGTTCTTCTAAAACTATTCCAGGTGCGCATTAGCTAACGTATTGAGACAGCCTGTCTCCTTATCATACTGTGTTGTGGTCTTCATCACTGAGCAGGCAAACAGCTCAGTGTGGTACTTATGCAGGAAAGCCACTCAAAATATCACACAGCATCCTCCAGGTCTGCAAATAAAGGAAGTTCATTGGAATAAAATGACATGAAACCAGGCGTTTGTCTCATATACTGAAAGTACCCTTGCTTTGAGAACAGGGCAGAAACATGTATAGAAGAAGCCATCTTACGATCCAAACTGCTAGGCAGCTTGTTTGTTATTACAACGTGTAATTCAAGCCTCCTTCCTCCCGCAAGAGAGGCGGAGCCTATGGAATTCCGGAGCGCGCCTCAAAGCTTCCTGTGTGACGTCGCAGTGTGGGCAGAAGCTGCACTTTCCTTGCCCATTACGGACGTAACGCGCACGGCAACGTCCAGGGGCTGTGTCAGTCAGACAGAGAACCGATAGACGTGCACAAGGCGAGCTAGCAACTGTACACCACCGAAGGCAACATGGGTGAGTCTCTCCCTCGTTAGCCATACATTCGTGCACGAGTTCCCCTTTCGACTTGCTGGAGGGCGTTCGTGCGCCGGTGTGCTCGCGTGGAGGTTCGGGAGAGGGCCCTTGTCGCGTACGAGGAGAGAGGGGGGGAGGAATGATGGAGGGTAGAGGAGGCCCCGCCGAAAAAAAAAGAGGAGAGCGAGATAGGGACCCGAGGATGAGAGGAGCAGCGGTGGCAGGGTGTTCTCGAAGTGGCAGTAGGGCTGATATTGCGTAGGGGTTTGGTGCCATAGGAAGCTCTCGAGGGTCTTCGGTTTAAGCTTGTGCATGTTTTGGGTGAAGAAGAGCTTAATATGTGGGTTGAGGGTGTCTTGTGGTCACGGTTGTTAGGGTTACAGGCCGGGATACTCTAAGGTTGTGGTTATTGTGTAGGCGGGTGTGTGTGTAAGTAATACTAGTATCAATGGAGAGGACCTCACATAGGATGTTGTGCAGTCTGCCATCTGGGTGTGGGAGATGTTTATAAGTGCTCGCTCCTGAATGCCGAATCCATTATATCATTCCAATCCCTGTGTAATATCCGTATACAATCGGAATGACACCCTTTTTCATATAGGGGTGTATTCACTAAGTTGTCAGGAGAGTTGTGTGACTTCACTATACATCATGAAGGGCTGACCTCTCAGCTTCTGCTGCAGGAAAAGCCTGGCTGCCCCTGTACAATGTATAGTTAAACTTGTGAGATCTCTCCAGTCTTCACACTCCCTAAATTATACATTTGGAAGGGCCACCTAATTTATAATGAATGAAAACTACAACTCTCCATTTAGTGAATAAACCCCATAATTTGACCCGGTGCGGTGAAATATTTTACACCCAACACTTTCACATATAGGCTTATCCCACGATCTGTGAATTCAATTCCCTTTTAACATCACGTGTTATCTTTTCTAGCACAATTCTTTTTTTGTATTCTGGTTTTTTTTGTGTGTGTTTCTACAATAGCACTTACAGCTATGTTTTTTTGTGTGTGTTTTCACTAATTTATGTTGAAATAAGGATATACAAAATGACTAGAACTGTATGGGGTGACATCTGCGACTGTTAAGGATCACGGGGTGTAACTATTAGTGTTGCGTTTCTTTGACGTGTGAGCGTTTCACGTGTTGTGAGAGTTTTGGAACCCAAGGCTTACTAGATATTTTAAACACATCTTTACATTCACATCATAGATGGTGCCGCAGGGCTTCACACTGTATAATAATCTGTGTAAATATTGTACTCGAGCAATTCTGTTTTAGTGAGAGAGCCCTTAACGGTTTCCAAAGTATGTGTTTATAGCTGAAGCGTAGACATATCTTTTAACGACCCGGGATGGAGTTCCAAGTAAATGCGGTTAGTAGGAGTTGAGTTGTAGTTTGTTAAAGCGCTGTTGAGTTCATTAGGATGCTATATAGTTTGGTGTAGCTTTCTGTTTGTTTCCAGACTATAGCGTATATGTATTTAGTGTGTAATTATATAGCGTATGCACATATGTTTCAATATGTTTAAAAAAAAAAAAAAAAAAAAATCACAGTTGAAATATTTTAGTTACCCCAGAAAGGGAATTTTGTGTCAAATAGTTTTTTGGCTGTATTCTAAGAGACTTATAGAGTCCAAGTTCTTCTTTTGGGATTTTGTTTAAAATTGGAAGAGAATGATGGGAGTTCCCCCTTTTTTAAATTTTTTTTATATACATATAGCATGCTTCGTGTTCTGTGGGGTGGGTGTAATGAGTCGCGTCTGATGTCTTTTAGTTGGTAGTTGAGGGGCCGGCAGTAGTGGGAGGAATAGGGACACTCAATGGGAAGAAGGCTTTTCATTATTTATTTGGCCAGCGCTACAGGAAGTCTCCTCCCCTTATTAATACGGGAGATGTCTGGATGTGCCGTGTGTTTCTGTTAGCCTCATACCCCAAGTTGCCTTATTTACGCTCAGGGGGCCGGATAGCTGTGTTCTTGCCGAAAAGGCAGGCGAAGAGACCCGTCGGTGGGAGGAGATGGAGGAGCTAGCTTTGGAAGGTGAATCTGAATAAAACTTCCTTTATAATCTATAATGTAAAATATATGCCTTTCTTAGTTTTGGGTAAATGTGGTTTTGAGTTGAGCTTGTTTGCTGCTAAATGAGGCAAAATCTTATGGATCTCCATCAGTTGATTGCGTGCTACAGGATGAAATATGTAGATCTGTATCCGCCCACCAAATTCGTTCTGGGCATAGAAAGTATTGGGTTTCTGTGGGTAATGTTTGCTGGAAAGGATATTTACTTGTCTCTGTGAAGAGTTTTAGTACTTTAACAGATGGCCTATAGTTTGGATCTATACTGAGAAGGGAATGTCAGCAGGCCAAGCCTCTTTTTTTTTTTTTTTTTTTGCAAGTTTATTGAGCTTGTCCTAGTTTCGGGTGATGGGTGTTTACCCCTCAATAAAGAATTGCGCTTCCATTAATATAATGAAAGCCGTAGTGAGTGTTAAGTGCATTAAAATGCTTCCCGTTTACTTAGTGAAGTTCCAATACTTCTACAGTCTTTGTACTAAGTTTTTTTTTTTATATATAAATTTTTTGCGAGGTGAAAATCCATTGCTGTCTAATATCATTACTGCGTAAAATATTCTGTGAATCAATGTCAAGCATCGTATGCTGCTGCATATTGCAACAGTTGACTAGAATGTACGCGATCAAGGGGGCTGCTAATTGATGTTGTTTGACCCATATCCTATACATGACTTTATTAGTGCGTCATAAATAACGGAGTTTCTCTTATGTATAATAACACGTTTATACACCCCCTTACATTAATTACTGAATTAACCTTCTCTTGTCCAGCAAAAACATAACCGTGTGTGTGTGTGTATGTGTGTGTATATATATATATATATATATATATATATATATATATATATATATATATCACACACCCCTTATTATGAACAGTATGTTTACACATTAATTCCTGTATTATTTCTTGAAATGTGAATTATTGATACGCTGTTCATAAATAAAGCCCGATTGCAGGAGATTGTTATTGTGTTATTGTATATAAGAATGTTGCGTTTCCGAAAAATGTAAAGTTTGGTGTTTTCAATCAAGGCACTAGTAATTTAGCGTGTGATCGTTCCCAACCGTGTCCTGCCCTTAATACTGAGCGGGGATATTTAAGGCAGCCCTAGTTTTGCATTGATTATTTGTTGTTTTATATAGCGCCATCAAATTCTGTAGCGCTGTACAATGGGTGGACAGGACATAACACATAGTATGTAACATAACAATTTGATTTACAGAAACAACACGTGAGGAGAGCTTACAATCCAGAGGGAAGCTGAAGCCTGCTTTTCCTCATGACTTGCCCTGCCCCGAGACTTGATTTTGAAGCTGATGGGCACGTTTATATCTCCCTCAGCCCTTTTCTGTGTTCTTAAAAGAGCGAGAGGAGGGAAATCGGCCCTCCAGTTTGCATAGTTTTGAATTCCCTGCACATCTGGGCGAAAGGCAAGCTGCCGCTTTGGAAGCTGACCACAGTGTCTTGCTCAGTACAGTGCTTGTTATTTTACCTGGCAGACTGTCTTGTAATTGAAAATGAATTTAAATTAAGTCTATGTTTTACCTTCTTGGACGGCCTCCTCCAGAGCATGAAGTCAAAGTGATATATTGTGTTTTTTTATTCTGCTTATCTACCGCGATCATTGAAACTCTTTGCAGTTCCTTCTGATACATAAACCTTTTACGACTACTGAGGTGATCACATTTTTCAGTTTGCTACAAAATTATCAATCAGGACATGGTGAAGACTAGGATGGACTCTCTCATCATAGGGAATATAATACTGTGGCATACATACTGACATTCTTGCTATTATATGCTACATTATAGTATGGCGGGCTGTTAGTAGATTTTGGTATTATAGCCAGTGTATCCCTGCCTCCCCCATATCCTCCTTTTCCTCCCTGGCCACTCACGCATCAGGCGTTTCCTCTTCCGATTTCCCTGCTTTTTGTCGCATCCTATGTGTATAGCATAATGTCAGTTTAAATATTTCACCGCTTCTGTGCGGTCTGACTGCAAAACTTAGGAAGAGAAGAAAAAAAAAAAGTTTTATGTGCCCCCCCCCCCTTAACATGTGACCAGAACAGCCTACAGCAATGTGCTCTTTCATCCCACAAGTATGCTACTTTAACTGCTTGCTTGCTGGAATAACTTTCTTTCCTGACCACCTGAATAATAAAGGTTCTCTGGAACAAGAATGATGCAGCCTTTAAGAATATCTACATATTCATCTTAAATGTATGTTTGATTGTTAAGTTTGGACCCTCTCCTCCTCTCCTTTTTAAGAATCCAGAGAACGTGTGAATTCATTGAATTTCCACCCTTCTGTGCGCTCTTTGTGCAAGCGAAACAATCAAAAGCTTGTTTTACCAGATGTCCACATAGAACCGTCACTGAACTTGCTAGTAATGGGGAATGCAAATTATTTTCGCACATTGCTGGATCTATTAAAGAACGTGAACTCTTACAGTTGTATTAATATTTTACTAGCCCCCCCCCCCTTCCCATTTTATTCACTGTTGTAAATTCCATGGCACTGGAGGTTTATAGATCTTCACTAAAACCTGATGTTAGATGAGCCTGAGTGAAAGAAGCAACATATTTATCTCCTCTTTTTATTGTAGAAATGTAAGCAACACCCCCCCAATGCCCCTGTGTGAATAAACACCCCATGAGACTCAAAATGGTTGTCATCTTTAACCCCTTAATGACAATGGGTTGTCCTTAAACCCATTAAAAACAATGCATTGTGAGCCTGCACGTGTACAGGCTTTGTCATGAAGGGGTTAATAGTAGTTCAGTCCACTTCTTCCTACTTGCTCCACTTCCCCACATACAAACTGCATAAATTCCATGACATTCGTGGAGTTTTTGACCGTAAACGGCTCATTTCAGGTCTAGCTACGACATGTCAGTGGGGTTTGGGCTTTGCTTTCTCCGGTAGTTTTCTCTGATACGCTGCAGAATACGTGGTTTCTTCAGCGAGGTAACGTTGTCCACAACCTGAAGCAGCAAAGCATTGCCAGACCGTGGCGCTGCCATCACCACGCTTAGCCGCTGGTATGAGGTTCTTAAAGGAAAGTCTCATGGAAAAATGATATTACTCCTACAGGGCAGAAGTGTTGATTAGAGTTGACAATACGTTAAAGTGTTTAGACATTTATGCCATTTCATGAATCACCTTCTTTCCCACCGCTCCACAATTAGCGTGTACCTTTTTAACCCCCCAAAAAAGAAAAAATATCCAACTGCCAGTTCCTTTTTTTATTTTTTATTGACCTTGAGCTAGAGAGGTTATTGTATTGACTACCTACTTGCAACTTCTAGTAATCAACCTCTCTAGTATGTTTTTTTTGTTTTTGTTTTTCTTTAACAACCACTTCGTTGTATTCCATATAAATGAGTAGTTTCTTATATGTATTAGGTCAGCATTTCCTGCCAAAGATGGAGAGCAAAAGGGGTTTAGGTTATCTTAATGTTCCTGATAACATGATGGGTACAATTAACACACAAAAACTTTCACCAGATGTTTTTTGTCAGTTTGTTGTAGTATTTTGCCTCTTTATGACCTGTTGAGGATGCTTGCGAGTTGACCCATGTATCGCTTGTCACGGAATACTTGTACAGGCATTCGAATTAGCGTTCTTCAATTAAATGCGACCCATCGCTATTTATTAAAGTGCCATTGGGCTGGGTGTATATATCGGTTATAGGGTTGAGGTGCAGCAGCAGATCTCACCGCTTATGGCCTTCCCTGTGTTTCATCTTTAGATATTAAAATCAGGGAGGATTGGAGGAGCTGCATAGCCAAGACTGATTATTTTTTTTCTGCTGGTGCATTTTTGAAGTATTTACGGTAATTCCGGCTTCATGCACCCAGTTACTGCTCCTAAAACTGTTGCTGCTAAATTATACTTGCTGAACCCTGGTAATAACGCTTCCTAGTTAAATATCCCCCTTCCTTCAAAATGTTTGCCCAGTGGACCTTGAAGACTGAATGTTTACTGCCAGATTGATAATTTTAACTTCATACTAGTGGCATAAGGACCAGCATTTGCTACACAAATCCCTGGGTTTATTCATCGCATGATCTGTTTTTCAGAACCCCAAGAAACGTGGGAGCAGGACATTTGGGGGGGGGGGGGGGTTGTTTCATTGGTTAGTGATTACTGCAAATGTGGCTTTACTATAAACTTGAAAAAGTAGCCAACCCTTAGATACAACAATGCAGATAATGGAAACAAAGTTGGTGTCAATCCCATGGACAATTAGAGAAAACACACAGACAAGTTAGTAGCTATGGCCTCTGTTATTGACCAGTTATTTTGAATAAAAAAAAAAGAGTATAAATAAAAGTAGTTCTAGTACCATTGTGGTCTCTGCCATTCGAGGAGGAGTTGGTACATTGCTGAAGGCGTCCAAGTAGATCTGTGCATTTTCTTTCCAAGGGGGATAGAGGAAAAAGTAACTCCTGGATAAAAATAAAACTTTCATTTAATGCAAATATCATTTAACATAGCTTGTTTTACTTTATTAATGCAGAACTTGCATTTCTTTTCCTCTTAAGTAGAAAAATAAAAACTAAACACTTATGGGCTCCTAATACATGACCTTGCCTCTGTCCTGCAGAGATGTCAACGTGTTTGTCCTCTGTTGTAAACAGTTTACACGCAACCCACTTTTAATTCCAGGCTAGAAGCAGGAATCCTTGCATTGCAAACCCCCAAATGAGCTAATCTCAATAAATTGAAGCTACGCAAGAAATATTAAGGCTGATGGTTTTTCTTCTAGCTGTATATATACAGTACATTGATGTTCAGCCAAGGCTTTAGTGCCAAGTTTCTTGGGTTTTTTCCTTCCTTGATTATTTACTCTTTGAAGTAGACATCTGTGTATTTTAAAGCACTGAAATATATACATTTTGCCTTTCAGCTCACACAAAATATGCCATATATAGTTTTTTCATTTTTTTTTCTAATTTTCTGTTTAAACGTTTTTTATTCAAGTTGATTAAATTGTTACGCGCTAATTAGTATTCATCGAGCAACTGACCTTCTTTCTACATTAAAATCACATGCCAAGGCAATGTCCTCAAATGCTTCCTTTCAAAGACCCCAAATTAGCATAGCAGCAGTTCCTTGTATTTTTGGTTATTATCAGTATATTGATTAACCCCTTGATGGCACAGGGAGTAATACTGCTTCATGATTGCTTGAGGACATGCCCTAAACTATTTTAAAGTTGCATCTCAATTTGTGAATGCCGGCAAAGTGGTGCTCATCTGATGCCTTAAACGCCCAAGATAGATAGATGTAAGTAAAAGCGGTGTCCAAAGGGAAGCAAAGAAATATTATTTGGAGGATTTGGGGTGTTTTTTGTTTTAGTTGGGACAGGTGCACTTTTAAAGGGTTAAAAACATCTCCAGATAACCAGCTTCTTTGTCAGCAACGTCATTTCTGTCATGAAACTGGTTGACTTGGTTCCCCATATTTGTTGACTTGATTTTTTTTCCTTAATTTGTCCCTGAATGCTGTGTTGTAGAGTTGAAATGAGCCGGTTTTTCACTTGTTTGTGGGGCTCTACAATTTGTGAATGGCCTTGTTGCAACTGCTAGTTGCAGTGGCTTGTATGTCCCTGTAATGTAAGGAAGCGCAAGTAATTATAATAGCCGATGCAAGTACAGAAGAAGCAGATGGTGGCAAAGATTTACATATGAGCATACGAATGGAAATGTATATCTTCGGAGGCCGTGTGGGGGGAAGTGGTTAGATGACGGTCTGAGTGAGGAGGCCTTGGCGTGTGCACAGATGTCCCATTTCACCTTTGTTCTTTTTAATGAGCAAGCACAAGATAACATTGAAAGCTGGGATGTATATATGTGCATGTAATAAAGGTAATGGGTTTATTTAGTGTGTGCATGGTCAGATCTCCATTCTCGTTTCCCTTGCTTTTGTTTTTAGTTTTTGTTTGCTCCACCGTAGTGTTGACCATTAATTTCAAGAGCTGCTGAGTATCATGCCGAGGTGTTTCTGTACAGATCTTGCCTCCACTTAAGATTTTATACTCCCCATTGGCTGGAAAGGACCCCAAACATTGTCAACAAGATCGTCGGATGAGCTTATTTGCAGGAGATTATGGAGTTTCAGTTGCAGCCAGTTATAGTAGCTTTTGACCTAATACTTTTATTTAAATAATATTCTTAATTATACCCGATCACCAGCTTTGATTAATATCGCAAACATCCAACATTAGCACACTTTTTTTTTTTTTGTACCGTTTTGTTGCTTGCATGTTTATTTAGTTTTTGCACTACCATGTAATGTACACTTTAATGCCAGCCGCCTGTGGTTTCCTTTTAAGCACGATTCATCTCGTGGCTTCTCTGTCATCTGATTTTTATACTCTATTTGTTGCTTTTCCAAGTCATCAACTCCAATTAGAGCCTGAAACTCTGTCTGTCGATGGGAGTAAACATCCCCGTGACACGTGACGGGAAATATTACGCAGAATTGTGTGAAGTGTACTCGCTAATACAGGGAGCGTTAACCCTCCGCCTAAAGATTTATTTCAGTTGTTTCACATTTTTTAGTCTAACGTGAAATCACTGGTTTTCCCTTGTAAAATGGGTAGGTGGATGATAAAGCTCTCTAAATAAAGATTGTTTTTTATTGGTTTTGCTTTTCGATAATATAAAAGCACTTGTGTGCATGAGTGGTTGGGCAACTTAGCCATCTGGTAAACTTCATTTGATATGAGTGTCTTAAGAGTTTCTTCTCAACATAATCATTTTAAGTGTTTGTAATGGGTGGCGTTTCAGGTCATTGTCAAGAGTTTTGGTGTTTTTCCTTGTTTCTCTATGATGTCAATTTAAGAATATGCCATTGTAATCTCTGTAGCCTGCACCATGTGATATGGAAAATTCAGCAAGCTCATCTTGAACTTTTTGTTAATATGGGGCCATGCCAGATGTGTTTATTTTTTTAATAACTCTAGCATGAGTTGTCATGGGTTTTGAAAAATAGCCAACCATCTACTGTGGCCTCAAAGGCAGTTTATTACACATGCTATAAACTAAATGAGCCATAGAGTTTAGCAGCGATACTTTATATTAAAAAAAAAAAAATTGTCCTTTCATCTTGAATCGTTTGTTTTTATTTTTGTAGTCTTCAACAGTCTGACATAGTTACAAAGTATGAGCAGAAAAAGAACCAATATTCCACGTGCAATAAAACCAAATAAACAATAAATACTTCCCCACACTAAAAGCAGCCTCCAAAAACACTCTTCCTCAAAGTGTAAACGAGATCCAACATCAAAATATGGAGCGCATATACATGGGGGAACAAAAACAAATACCAATAGTGCAATATGTAAGAAGCCGACGTGCCATCGGCGAAACGCGTTGGGACTAATAAATTGAAGATTGTTGTGGCTGTTCACCGGAGTATCCATTTGATTTAGCATTTGCACATTACTCTTTTGAGTTGTGCTATTTCATCTTTGTAAGTGCAATACGATTTATTTTCTTTTGCGCTTTTGAAGATACTGCACCATTTTGGTTCTCCTTGGTTTTACAGCTTTCAAGATCTTTTACATCAGAGTCCGTTTGATGAGCCTCTTGTATCCAGCCCATTTGTGAGTGGATCTTACATCCCATTGAATTATCTTTTATTTTACATATTGCACTATTGGTATTTGTTTTTGTTCCCCCAAGCTCCATAGTTACAAAGTAGCCAGGCTCTCTTGGTATTGAAAAGCAATTTTAAGTCATTCATTTACAGCTAGAGCGCTGGATTTGTCCTACTGTAGTAGTTCTGAAAAACCTTCAACAAGGACGCAGCAGCTTCTATTCATGCAAATGAAGTAGAAAATGCTACTTTTTTAGTTATGTTTTTGGTCGTCTTTTGTCAGTAGTAGGCAATGTTCAAGCAACTTAAAACCATAACAGACTATTTTGTTCTCTGGACACAAGGGATACAAACCATAACCAGAATTTTGAGGGTCCCCCTTCCATTTCTCTGAATCGTAGGTTAGCAGGCAAGTATTAGTAAAATGAAATATACTTTGACAGGCCATGCCTTCAAGTTCCTTCTCTTGTAGAATACATGACTAAATCAGGTGGCTTTCTCGAGTGTCATCGAGAAAAAGAAAAGTGTGAATACGAGCCACACTTTAAGTGTTTTGAATAAAATTGGTACAAGGCTTTGACTAGGTCTGAAGCTTCCATTCAGAGGAGGCCAAAGACAAAAATCGCCTAACCAAGCCGCTTATCGATGTGTTCAGAAGACATGAAAGAATATTCTGTGTAATGCGGCAAAAGCAGTTGATGTTGTGATCTTTCTCATACTGGTCTGCTTACTTATACACATTATCCCCCCTCCTCGGTATGTGGATTTGTTTAATCTTTATTTCCCAAATTGTGTTGCTAATGTGTGTGTGTGTATATATAGGCGTGCATGTGGTGTCCCGCACTACAGTAATACAACAATAAAATCGTTGGACCAACCTTGTCTCTAAAGGTTATCTACTGCCTGTAGCAAAAATCTTTACTGGATCTCTTCCGACACCATTCAGTGTCACGACCACCCACACTTTAGTCACCCAGAAGGCGAATGAACCCACCATGTAGTAATTAATACATGCATTTTGGCTTTTGTATGTTTTTATACCTCTTGACTGCAGTATTTTACCAGTTGCTTTTTATTTGTAGTCTTGAACTATGTTTCTTGGTTCACTGTAGCAAAACTCAACACAATAACACGTTTTAACGTGTTATGTCATGTACAAAATATATTTAGTGACCTATAAAAAAAAAAAATATATATATATATATATATATATATATATATATATATATGATATAATATACAAAATCTTCCTACATTATCCTGGAAAAGCTACCCAGAATCCCTTGCAGTTGTGGCAGCACTACACGATTTCTGAGTCTTCTGGCTTGTCTGCTCGGTGTAGGCTACTGTTTAATAATGCCTGTGCTACCCCCTTAATTTTAAGTGGAGGGGTTTTCTATCGCCTTTACCCCACCGTAATGTTATGTGGGCTTCTGGAAAAGCTCAGCATCAACTTGATGTTATCGCTATACTCTGAATAGTTTAAATCTATTGCACTATCCAAAATGTATTAATATAAAATCCTGCAACCTGCATTTTTATTTAAATGCAGACGATTCTATAGTTGTAAATTATACATTTAGTGGTGAATTCCCCTTTTTACAAGAACCATGTAAAAAAGAAAGCTGAGACCTAAGTATTTGCCTACTGGTATATTCCACGATTGATTCATATCTGAGGGAAGGACTATATAAATCCTCTACTGCCTGCCGCCAATATGAATCTGTTTGTTAATACATCAGTAGGGAGATGCTCGGGACTTTTCTTTCTATTTTTATGAGCCATGTAGCAGGAAAAAGCTTTAAAAATCCATAAGTTTCTCTGAACATGTACACTGCAACCAAAATACTTACAATAGCACAAGAGGGAAGACTCAAGGTCTTGGGTTAATAGTATTACTACATAGTATTTCGTTGAAAAAAGGGGGGTTTTGTAGTAATGTACCTCAGCAACTAGCCACAAATCACTGTTGGTCTATTATTTAGTGTTAAGACATTTCAGTAGCCATCACAATATCATGTTACCAGCAGCTGAAACAAAGATCTACCTTAAGGAGCTTTCTAGAATGTTGGCTATTTGCTAAGAACTGAAGAAGACCCTTAGTGTTATGGTGGGAGACTTGTTTGCTTTGTGTTCGCTTAACAACTCTCTGATCTGGCTCGAAGATTTGGCAGTAGGATAAAACACTCAACCAGCAGCACAGTGTCATTAATAATGTGCAAACTTCCTGTTTTGACCGAATTTTGGAATTTTGAGGTGGAAAATCTAATTTGTGCTGAATGGCTCCTTCATGTTGACTTTCATCTTGATAGCTCCACCTAGGCATGTTAAACTGCCGTTCTGGTGGGCATTGGTATTTTAGACTTCTCCTTAGCGTAACACACCGAAGAATGTTTTGTTTTGGGGATAAAAAGCTGGCAGCCATGTTGAAATGTCTAGGATACTTTAAAGCAGACAGGCTAGGTGCAATTTTTTTCATTTTTTTTTTGTTTTTTTATGATACTGCATTGTGCTCCACCTCTGATCCCGAGGGGTAAAGACTAGTATGACCTTCTACTGCACTTTAAAACGTGTGCTTCATTCAGCATCATGTAATTTTGTGGACTGAAGCTTTTTTACGGGTAAATCTGTAACTCTGTGAACTTCATTTAAGGCCTTCCAGTGCAAAGTAACAGCGCAGAATGTTTTATTCTAAGTGTTTTCCGTGTGAAAGTTTTATATCATTGCTTTAAATGTATAACTATTTTCGCAAATGACTGTGGCATCAGCCCTGCTGGTTTTGCAAATGTGGTGTTGTTAAAATTGTTCGGATTTGAATTGTACCAATCTAACATATTTTCTGTAAGTTTGTAAAATAATTAACAGGTAACTAACTTTGATTTTCTTTCTTCTCCTCCTTTTTTTCTCCCTGAAACATCGCTTTCCATTCTGGGACTGATGGTTGATTGCATCCCATGGACGACATCCCATCATCACGTTCATCCTCTGGTAACTCGTGTGATGAAATTGCGTCGCTTACAAAGTAGCTGTAAGTAGCCCTATACCTTTTACCAACAAGCAGTTCTCCGGTTGTGATGGAACTTAATTTCCCATAATTCTCAGCAAGCATTGTGAAAGTACAACTTCTATGGCTGAGTGGGGTTATATTAGCTATGGGTCTTCAACAGCTGTATAGATGCTACCACTGTGCTAGGCACCATTTGCAAATTCATACGTCAAATTGTAGACATTTTGTATTTACTAGTCCCTCGATTTGTTTGGCGTGTTACCCTTTCATTCACGTTTTCTTGTGTTCGAGTTTCTTTGCCAGAATCCTAGGTATTTGAAACGCGCCTTTTTTTTTTTTGGAGGCACTTCAAAGCAGAACAATAATTCCTACAACTGTTTGTTCCGGCCATAGTTGCAGATTATTATTACAAATTACAGTTTTTGGTTTTCGATGTACTTACTGATGGGCCAATTTCACTTTTTAAATTGAGCTTAATTTGCCAGTTATTATTTTGCAGAATCTGTTTTAAGTATTTTCAGATGGCGCACCATAGACGTGCAAAACGTCTTAGTGTGGTTTATCTGTAGTAATTATGATTTAGAGATGTTAACTTCCAAAGCATTAATTTTGCACAAACTGGAGTCCCAACTAGTTTAAAATCCCTGCTTTTTCTGTACATTATAAAGTGATGATTACAGCTTATATAAAAAAAAATATGGGTATAAAGAGCTTATCCTTCAAGAGCCCTTGTAATTTTGGACTAGCCAATGAATTCAGGAGCAATTGGCCAAAAGTGGGGATTATTGTCCGTTAAGTAGAAATTTACCTTTAAGAAGATATCCTAATAGCTTATCCTGTGTATTTACTGCAGCAACAGAAGAACCTTGAAGGATATGTGGGGTTTGCCAACCTCCCAAACCAAGTGTACAGAAAATCTGTGAAGAGAGGATTTGAATTTACGCTTATGGTAGTAGGTGAGAGATGAAATCCTTTTAATTGTACACGTTTTATACCATGTGTTTGTTCTCTTGAGAAAAAAAAATGTCTTCAAGATTCCCTTATTAATTTTATTTTGGTTCTTACAAGATAAGTGACTCAAGGCTTCTCCATCTTTTTCTATCTTCATTCTGTTAGCCTTGTGGTTATACTTTTCTTAGAAGATCAGATAATGGCAACACTTTTTACTACTTAGAGCCTTTCTTAGTGGTGTATAGTAAAATTTAAAATTGTACAAATACGAATGCACAGGTCTAACAAAATTTGCCAGTTTTGTTAATTCGTACTGAATAATCCTACTCTCGCTTTCCCAAAACGTCTCCCTACCTCCCCCGCCAATCACTTCAATGTCCTTGTCTCCCTTTTTCCTGCAACTCCGCTTCCTGTCTTGCCTCTTCTTGTTCTCTTGCCTCTTTCTTCTTCCGCTTCTCCCTTGTATCAGCTCAGTTAACCAGACCTCCTGGAAGTACTCAAAGAGGATATTGCAGGCAGTTGCAGAGAAAGAAGTGTTTCTGCACCCCTCTTCTCCGTTAGTCTGTATCGTTCTGGCTTCTTGGGTTACATCCACAAAAAGGCAGAGCCCAATGGGCCAGCTTCTTCCCCATATCCTCAGGGGAATCGGGGATGAAGGTGCTGATTAACTGAGCTAATACCAGGGAGAAGAGGATGAAGAAAGAAGACAAGAGAAGAAGCAGACTTGTGGAAAAGGAGTCAGGGACGTGGATCCAGGGAGACATTGAGAAAGCGTGAGTGAAGGAGTGACAACAAACTTTATTTCTGAATGGTGAAAGCTGGACCAAAATTGGACCAAAAACGAAACAAAAACATTGTCAGAATCATTTTTGCTACATTTGCAAAGTGTAGGTCACTCAGGATGCCGTGAGGAGGGTTGTGTCATATTGTCACTAACCAGAGCAGAAGAAGCAGGAGATCTGTGTTTGACATTCTTAGGACTCATACACTCGAATACATCACCACACACTGTATGTTTGGGTGGTAGGTATCTGTTAGTGTTGGCAGTTCCTATGTGTATCCATATTTTTTTAGTGGTGGGAGTGCTGTTTTCGTGCAGGGTGCTTGAAGGCATGCTGGGCCTGCAACCCCATTCTGCATGTAGCAGCAAAGACTAGAGGTGGCAGTTTAAAGCTTTAAAGTCTTCTTTTTATGGAATACAAGCATTTGCTTCGTACACTAGATGTTACACTGCTTCCTATACACATATTCACTCTTCCTCTCTGTCAATATAGGTAGCTAATGTGTGCCTTTTCTGATGTAATGTGTCTAACGCCATTTTAATTTTAGCAGAATGGTTTACTAGAAAAGCTGTGAGGTTCTTTGATTTGTGTTTAGACTAAATATGTATGGCAAGCAATGCAATACTATTTACTCTGAAAAATACATTAATTTTCCCGAGCTATTCCCCATCCTAGGTGTTGCGTTAGTGACTTGTTTGGAGAAGATAAATGGCGCCTTCGTGATACCTGTATTTAACTTGGACACTAGCCAAGGAAAGATTGGCCAGACGTGTGTGACTACCAGCTAGTACCAGCTAGACTATCTGCAAGGCTGAAAAATGTGCCTGTTCGGACTGTTCACCACACGATTTTAGGTTATCTTTAGGGTTCATATTCATGTACGGCATTTTGTTTATCATTTTAATTACAAACATGTTAAACTGCCAAGAGGTAATCTGTGTCAAACAAAACTCACACAAACAAATACTATAATTGACCAATTAACTGCTACCATTAAGTTTTCCTTCCAAAGTCTGTGAGTTTGAAGATTCATGAGTAATCGAGCGGTTGCATCCACCTGAATGCGCTTCTGGCAGAATAGTTTGATGATGCGATGGAAGTGGAGGAACTCGTTTTTAGAGTCACAGGCTTCGTTTCTATATATAGTACACAGTGCTGGTATTCATACACGAGTATTGACATTGCTCATCTAATTTAACTAGCTTCTCCAGTCCAATAGTTCCTAAAGTTTTCATAAGATATAGTTTCCAAGTAAAACTTTAAGCACTGCTTAAAATAAAATGTACCTGTTATTTAACTGTGAAATTCCATAGTGTATATTGTGTATGGAAGTTCAGCTTCTTCATACACTCTCTACCTCCCTTTTTTTTTTTTTTTTTTTTTTTTTTTCTGAGCCAGAAACAAGAAAGTGATTCATGTCCCAGAGGCAGTGCGTATCTGTTGGTAATAGCTCTGTAAACAATGATCATATTGAAAAGTGAAAAAACGCTGCAAAGGAAACGGCAATGGCTGTTCTTAAAGTAAAGGCATGAAATGTACTTCCTGACTACGGCAAAGCGGTTCCTTTTGTGAAGGCCAAAAATTACTGTCTGGTTTGTGAACTGCGTACGTGACCTTCAGGTTTCAGACGGACTGGCCGCATGATCCCATAATGAATGTAGTATTAGAGGCACAGTATAATGTCCCTTGGACCACAAGAAAGGCATCTACATCCTAGTGCCCAGGAAAGCCAACTGGTGAATTGTTTGGGGGCCTCAGACAGATCTCATATCTTTCATTCTTTTCTCCTCCCTTCACTCCGTTGTATTGAGAAGCGGTGTTATTATTGTTCTGTTTGTAATCCCACAGCAGAGAATTTCACGATTGTGTACATATAAGATGGCAGACACGGGGGAGAAACCTATTCAAATGTGCATATGTATACCAATGTATGCAGTGCCACTCTGGAAAATTCTAATGGTCTTCTTTTATATATTTACATACGTTGGGCTGCCTTTTTTTATTTTAGGACTTCAATTTCTTGTGGTATTTTTCCAGGCTTATTTATGAATCTGTTTGAGTAGGAAATAAGGGGTTGGAACCTTCCTATTATTCTACAACCATATGTTATGTTTAGAAGTTGGGTTTTTTTTCTTTATAAAGACTTTAGTGACGTGGGTAATGATGAACCAGTCAACCATAACTCTGGCCTGTATGAGATGTGGCAGGAAAGTACCTTTTACTCAAAAATAGATGTCTGGAGCCGGAAATTGTGGGAGTGCCTCAACTGCGAAAAGCTTTTGCTGTCAGATGAGACTAGGTTAGAGCTTTTTGGAACTATATTTGCCACAAACATAACGCTACACATACCCCAAAACACACCATTCCTTCTGTGGGTATGGTTATGGCTGTTGGGATGCTTCTCATCAGCAGGACCTGGCTGACTTGTTACATCAATGTATCATACAAGGTTATTAAAATACAGAGAAATACTACAAAACAACCTTCTTAAGTCAACCAATAAATTGATGTTTGGGAGGAAATTCCCCTTTCAGCAGGACAATGTTCCCAGACTTAGCAACATTGGAGTGACTCAAGATCAAAAAAAAAAGACCTACGCGTTCAGAATCCTGGTTGCTGCTAGAATAATGCGGATCCAATAAATACACAAAACAAAAAAACTGAAGCATTGATGTTGATTCCATCTTTTTGTTTTACAGTTATTGTTCTATACATGTTTACCCATTAATAACCGAGCTGCAGAATATTATGACACTATATACCGGTAAATAAAACTTCAATCCTTTTTTAAGGATGCTGATACTGTTAATGTCTCCTAAGACATCCCAGCTCAAGCTTTTGTGTGTAACGGAGGCTTTACCTGGGTATCCGTCTGTCATGAGCTATGATGTAATGTAAATATATGTCCCTGGATATTGGTTTAAGATGTGTCGGGGCGTGGTAGGTGACTGGTAACGTTGCTGTCAGTGGGGCACACCCTAGCGTCTGGAATCTGGTTGTCTATGTAATGCATTTACATTCCACTCTTCCCTCCTTACACGCACACATTCACTTGGATGCTGCCACCCACTGCTGCAATTTCTACAATGTACGATTGCGAAGCACATATGTTTACCGTGGAGTAAATGCCTTTACCGTTTTTTTCTTTCTCACAGTTTGCCTAGTTATGGTCGTCAACTTGACCAAGTAAGAGGTTAAAATCAATTTTATTTCTTGGCAGTAGATCTCTTTCCCCATCCCCCAGGCTTCTTGGGTTTGGGCTGGGAAGCTTCCTGTGTTTTGCGTTTCAAGCAGCTAGAGTCAGGAGCCAGAGAACTAAGCTGAACTTAAACATAGCGCCAGATAGTTCCAAGTTCTTTTAAAATCTTGCTTTGGTTTTTCTTTAGAAAAATGTGAGAATCTCCCATCTGAGCAGAACCTTTTGACTGTTGCAGGAAAGATTGCAGTGAAAACATGTACAACCTTTTAACCATTAAACCAAGCTTCTCCAGATGATATCACCAACCATTCCCATTTTGAGATTTATAAGCCAGTGTTCAGTATTCTGATAATTCTTTATGTCGTGGATGCCATATTGGCTTTGCTGGGCTTAGCTTTCAATAAATGATTGTTTTGGCACTTTCTAGCTGCCTTTTTTTGATAACTGACAAACAGATGCTTGTTTCGAAATCTGAAGAACAGGAATGTAAACGACTGTTTTTTTTTTCAAGATAAGAGCAAACTCATTAAAAATTTCCATGTCCACATAACTACACGCAAAAAAACACTCGTTATATCTATCTGTATACAGGGTTCTTATAAACAGAATGCAAATTCAATGAAGCCTTTTTAATTGTAATTTTATATGGAGCCATCCCAGGTTTAAACCAATGTTAACTTTAATTTAAAAAAAAAAAAAAAAGTAGAACCACCCTTGTCTAATACTTCAAAACTACCACGATCATGATGTATATCCATGGCCTGGAGCTTCCAGATGGCAGTTGTGTCATGACTGCATGTGCTGGCTGTGTGAGTCTGGGGGAGTTGTGCTGTGATTGATAACGGCTCTTCCATTGAACCAGGCAACCATGTATGTTTATCTGGCTGGGGGACATCAATCAAGGTAATTAGTAGTGATGGATGACCCGTTTAATGAAGTGGATAGTGTTTTTTAGTGTACTATTTCACCTAATACAGTTCTTTTTTTAATGCTATGCCTAGAAGATCAAGAAACCCCCAGAAAAAACATGGACAAATCCATAGACCTCTGTGAACCCTTTCTGTAAAGTTCTGGTAAGCTTGTAAGCCTAGTGAGGGTAAAGCAGTCTGCGGAATGAAGATAGATGGTGTTTGGGGCAAGGGACGGTCTTTTCATAGTCAGCGTTTTATATTCCTCCCAGCTGTTGAGATGCATGCATTCATTTTAGGTCTTCCTGTTGTTTCAGCTGTGATTGGCATCTTGGAATCAATGCCTGGACAAGTAAAGCCTAATGCTGAAACGCAAATTATCTTTGGTCCTGTTGTGAGAAAGCTTCTCCGCTTTCACATATTTCCAATAGGTCTTCAACATTAATGAAAGTGAAAAACATTTGTTGGTTTGGCCAAAAGAGTTAATATGATTGGGATTCGAGTGAGGGTTTAAGCATTCCCAAATAACGCAACTGGGTCTGCAGTCCCGCACAGCTAGAATTCTTACCCTGGAATTTATGAAATGCTGTTATGCGGATACCACCATGTTGTATTGCTTTCAGTGCTTCGTTGGATAACTTCTTCACTGTTTGTATTAAGAGTTACTGAAAACACAGGCGTCGTTGCTTTGCGTAACACTTTGCGTAACAATAGGCATAGAAGATTTTTTGTTGTCTGTCTTTATGTTCAAGTTGGAGTGGCAGAATTTTCTACAGATATTTCTGTCCTGTCTCCATGTATTTTAACACAAGTCACCAACATATGTAGCGGATGCTATACTTAATGTGTGATTACCGAACAAAACTATACCGTAACATATATGTTTAACAGTTTAAAACCATATGTTCTCTGTGGTCTCGTTGCTGAGGAATGGGAGCCATTTATGTTCTTATGATTATGGTAATGTCCTCATAGGTAGGCATTCCTCTTTAATGCTTGGTTCTACTGTCTGCCGACTAGATTTCGTGAAATGGTGCCTGGGCACATATGGCGGAGTAACAGCCCTTATACGTCTGTTTTCTTAATCTATAGAAATTGAAGCAAAATAATGACTATACCTAAATTCATATACAGAATCTGAAATCCCCACAAGCTGAAATGCATTGCAGCCTTTTCTTCTGGCTACGTTTTTCTTTTGTTGAGATTTTCAGTGTTCTCTTACACTAAAGGAGGATCCAGAAGAGGAAGGAAGGGAAAGGCATTCCGTAAGGACAGGAATGTAAAACACATGTTCAGCTTTTTCGATGGGTGGAGTGAATGCAAATATCGTGTAAGGAAATCTGGTTTAACTGTCTGAGCACCAGATGGCCTCCTCAGTGGAGTTATTTCTTTCCTTGGAATGGAGCATTAAGTAATGGATATGCTGCAGACTCTTCAGGGTGGGAGCACACATCTCTTTCTATTAGAATAAACTGATGTGTTGCATAATACGTTGGAGTATACAGCTCATCGTATCGCCCTTTTCACTTGTATTCATTTCAGCCACCATAAGGAGTGTTGCCGGTGTTTTTGACAGCAACGTCTTCAAACTGTTTTGTTGATGTCTACCACAAATGTGCTCAACTATAACAAAGAATATCAAGCATCGTCACTCCATGTGCTGGCTGAGTATGTAGGGCTGGACAAATCTATGTAGAATTTACGAGTCGGCTGGATGTATTGTGCCATAAAAATAAGATGCCGTAATACTATTTGCGCAGCAAGATAGAATATAAAACCAAGTCATTCTGGAGCTTTTAGTCTTCTGTGGTGGATTTGCTCCATTGATGAAATGGTGTTGGCCGTCTAAGCATTAGCTTACTTAACATTGAGGGCCATTGCATCACATTTATGGAAGGAGAACAGTACCTGGTTCATCTAGCACATTCATTCCTTTTGTCCATTAACTAGTTAAACTTTTTTTAAAGCTTTTTTTTATGTAAAGTAAATAGATCACAATCTGTAGGGACTAGCAGATGATACGTTGACAAGAGAACTGACATGACTGAAAGCCTGCCTAAACTCCTTGCGCGGGAGAAAATTACTGCTTCCCCAAGCGTTTGTTTGCAAGTAGCCATGATTATGTAGACTGCTTGCATTTACGACGAGCGCATGTTTCAGATTCCTTATCGACCACAACCATTTCTCAGAAGACACGGTGGATTTTGCAGATCTGTCACGTAAGGAAGTGAAGGCGTATTTCTGCCAGTAACGAAAAAGCTCCTACTCCCTAAAGTGGAGATGGAATGGACAACTATTAAAATTAAAACACAGTAAGCCAGAGGCTCTTACACACTTCGAGGGCGGCGACAATGCAATTTGGAAGAAAACCGAAGTTTACTATTTCTTTTAGGGTTTATTTTGTCTATAGCCATGGTTGCCATATGTTTTAGGCGCCCTAGTGTTTCTGTAAATGACTAGTTAAAATGAAACCACCAAAGTCCACAACTAACTGCTTGGTGAACACCTGAGCGTATTTATGAATTTGTTTTCAAATCTGATACCTATGTTTAGGAACAAGTAGCACCAGTCCAAACTCTTGGTGGCGTGAAATGGTTGAACATGGACCATCACAGCAATGATTGTATTGCGTTTCTTTTGGCGTTTCAGCAACATGTCCATGTCATGGGGCCACGGTGTTTGACGTCCTATCAGCTCATCTGATGATCAAAACATTGCGTCATTTACAAAATATATTTAGTTCAAAGTTAACAAAGCCCTTTGAATATGTTGTAAACAGCCCTCAATTTATTCTGTACAATTAAGCTAATGTGGGGAGGAAAGACTACGTCCCTCACTCATAATTTGCATATGGAGTACATACAAGGGAAGAGTGCATCTACTGTGTGTTAATACATAATGCAATAGAGAGAGCGCATCAGAGCAACACATACATTTGAGTTGACCAAAGGCTATCCCTAAATTTGAGTTGCTGGCAGTCATATACAACAGACCTACTCTGCAGGTGCTGCTAGCGGCCAAAGTTAAAAGAATGTGGTGTAGTCACTAATCGTATAAAAGTAGCCAAAATTGCATGAGAAACCCAAGCTTTTGTTTTACTTTTACTGTAAGACTGAGCCTTAGTCGTTCTGTCCCCCAAGCAGATTTTTTTGTTCTTCGTGGAAGGTCGGCAAAAGGCTCACCAAACTAGCTGTGTACAGAATGACAGTATATACAGAATATAATTTTAAAATGTAAAATTGGCACCTTTTAGCCTTATTATTAAACTTGGTTCCACCAGATTAAGCCCTAAAATTCTGTTTCTGTATTTATAGTTGCAAAGAACTAAACGACTTGAGAGACCTTGCAGATCTGTGAATGACTTTCTTTTTTTCCTACAAATCTGTCAGATCGTGTTGCCTCATATCAGATGAGAATGACATGGGAACACACAGTTTTTAAGGTTACCTGAAACTCTGCCAGGTTTTTCTGAAATCTGATACAAGGTCCTGAATGTGCGTATGTGTACCGGTCACTGCATTCTGGTCACTGCAACCTGTGATGTAACGCTAGGTGCCGAGTTAAACTAGATCTTTCACTTATCCTCAATCCTACATTCTACAGCTCCATACACCTAATTAATGTAATCGTGTTTAGATGTTAAGATAACCAATATATAAAAAAAAAAAATCTCATGATTTGCCTAATTACAACAGCAAAGACAAAAAAAGTTGCCTGGTCCTCTTGTGATATTATATCCATATGTGCATTTAAAACATTACAAAACTAGTCCTTAGAATAATGGCCGGTATCCTGCCAAGTAAGCACACGGTGAGATCCATGCCTGCAATCCGTCGCTGCGCCCATTGCTGCTCTGACGTCGGTGTTAGACCCAGAGTGGCGACGCAACTTCTAAATATATAGATAGCATTTGACACTATACTAATTATCTTGTGCAGCATAAAGCGCATACAGTCCTAAGCTGGTTAACACAATATCTGAAAATTATATATTTTTTCCCCCTTGATCTGTCCATGTGCTTTTAGTCTTTTTACAGATATGTATTACTTTTTTGTTTATGGTGTAAATCCCTGAATGTAGTGTTAGTGTAGCGAGTACAGAATGCTTCTGTTGTGTCCGTAACAGGAAAAAAGACAGATTTTTCATAGCGAAGTCTAGTTATATAAAAAGCATATGTATGGATTTGAGAGGTTTACGTGTGTGTGTATGTATAATATGTATAATATATATATATATATATATATATATATATATATATATATATATAGTGTGTTAGGAAGCTTACTGAGTGCAATAATTTACAGCAGGACTGACATTCTTTCTGCTGCCACTGTCCTTAAAGGTGTTATATACTATTTACTTATGTGTATACAATATGGCTCTCTGTGGGCTTTGAACTGTGTGACGCAGATGAAAAAGGATGCAATTGAACTCTAAAAAACCTTATTTTAAGAAACGTCTCCATAATTCCCACCTTTCACCTCTAATGTACCAACCGCTGTTCAGTGCAGGATATTCCGGAATACTCTTGATCTTGAGAGTCATCTTTGCGGTTCACCTTGTTGTGACTAAAAATGAAGCCGGAATCATTAATCCGATACCCACGCTAGTTTTTAGGAGGGAGTTATGTGGTACAGACTTCGCTTTCCTAAGGAGTGCCTCACATTGTGCATCGTGCAAACGTTATGCCCGGAAAACAATAGCCAGCCATATGTGCCAACCGATTTCCCCGGGCCATAAGCCAGGAGATAATATACCTATCATCATTTATTCATACATTGTGCTTTTTATAACGCCGTTATGAGGAAACGTTACAGACGTTCTCAATCCCTTTCTGAAGGGAAAAAGAAAAGACGTTTTATAGTCAGGGAAACCGTGACGTGTATATGGTTACGAACGCGTTATATTTATAGCAAGTAGCCAAGCAGTGCTAGTCATTTCAGACTCAGTGAGTTGTATTTCTGGGGGGGAAAAAACCTTTACAAGATACAGGAATATTTTAAACTGCACAGTCTTTCTTCTATTGGTAAAAATGAACATATTTCATTTTCAGGGACAAACATTTTTAGATACATTGAAAGATCTTTAGATTTTTCTAAACCCACCTCAAAGTTCAATGCTTTGCAAATCTTGCCACTGTAAGCATGGGCTTCCTTAGGGGCAAGATTATCTGCATCGTGGTAAGTTGCTTATGGTGCCCTCTGAAAGTAGACATGTCAATGACCTGTAAGTGTGTTAACGTGTGTCCACTACAGGTTAGTTTATACATACACCAGGGCCGTGTGTGCAAACCGGGACCAGTAAAGTTAAGCTAAGATTTTAGGGGGAAACGCTGCTGATGTTTAGTTGAGAAAGCGTTTCGGACCTCTGGACCATATCACTGTCGGGTGCTTTTATACCCACTGGGTGTTGTGCTGGCAAAGTGAAGCTTTTTTAATTGCAGTCCCTGTAGTATTATAGCAAAAAAAAATAAAAAATAGAACGCATGGTATTCACCTAAAATTGGCTCGAGGCAAGAGTTTTTGACTGGCTTATTTTTCTTTGCCAGTTCTCTAATGAATAAAGCTAGAATGCTAATTCTGCTATTCTTTTTATTACAGGCTCTGGAAAACCGAGCCTAGTTGAGATCCGTTCATCTAAAGGGTAGCATTCAATTTGTTTTACAAATAAGCATAGGGGGTGTAAGCTATTCCAGTCCTTTCAATTTCCAAATGCTCTCTTGTCTGGAGTTTTTATTCCTGGATGCAACAAAGAGAAATCATTTTAAGCCTCATTGGATTGTTTCCGAGAAGCTGCTGTAATGCTGTTCCTACTGCTTATTTCCAGCACCTTTTCTTTCTGCATTACATTCTTGGTTGATGGGTGAATGCATGATCTTCCTTATTTGTTGTTGTGCACTTCACTATACTCGCCAAAAAAACTGTAGGAAAAGCTGCAGCACCAGAGCTGCAGAGGATTGCCCCCTGTATGGTCCACTATTTTGCACCATTGTTTGGCTGTTTAAAGGGACCACTCAGCTGTCAAGCTATAAAACATTTTAATAAGTGCATTAAAGTGCCTATGATGGCTGCAGCGTCCCTTTTAAGCTAAGGAATGTTAGGCACGTTCCTGACCATATGTATGTCTTAGTGGTCTAATTGTATGAAACTTCCCAAAATTGACTTATTTTAACTTAATTTCTTTTTAATCCTAATGCTGTTATAGCCCTTTCTCTTATAGTAATATTTTCACATTGATGTGCATTATTTATTCAGCCAGGTTTACTGCCTCCAGTACAGTTACCACGTCTTAGTAGCCCCTTCAAAGCCATATGTCCTCCTCTACAGCAGAGATTAACTTTCTATTTAGTCCTCCAGCTAAAATGAAAACGACTTCTTTGGACATCTGGCTGGGCCAGCAGTGCTTACATAACCTTTAAAGAAGCATGATCGTTTATAGGAAAAGGCTGTTTTTAGAGAAATTGGATATCTAACTTTAGTTTGCACAAGATTAAAAGCTAAAGAACATGAGGCTGTTATCTTATCTCCTCCTCTCTTTTTTGGTCTTTTTTTGTATTTTAGTATCCACCCTTTAATTGCCTGTTATCTTAAAAAGCACTAGATAAGTAGCCCCCTTGTGACCTCTTCACTTAGTATTTTAATTTAATATAGTTTCCTAAAGCTGTCCATTAACCCTGCCAATTACTAAGAACACTATGATCAACATTTGTGATTCTTTCTCGTTTTGTTTTTGGTATTATTTCTACCTCCTAAAATCTTAGCATGGAAAAGCATGGAAACTTAACCTCTTATGTAATTACAGGGCTTTAAGTAAAGTATTCTCATGAATGCCATGCCCCTCGTTGTAAACAATGGCACCCAAGTGGCACCGCTTAACAGAAATGTAATGAGAGCCATTGTATTCTTGGCGTAGCTTTACCAGGAAGGGCCCCTAATGCTTTACACTAAATGCAGCTATCTGTTCTAGTATCTTATGTCACGTAATCCAGAGTGAACCTCGGCCCAGATGTGGAAGGATGTGACCAAGTGCTTCCAGTCATCATATTTTGTGAAGCACAGGAATAGGTAAACTGCTACCACGATGTCGTAATGTTCATTGAGAGCTTTGTCATACCCTATTTACTGTGTAAAGAGCAACAGAGATTGTTCAAGCTAGCATTAGTAACGGTAATGCTGCTTTCATTACACCTATCCAGATGTATTCTAACTGGGAAACTGTACTTTTACACGTTTCCCAAGAATACGAGGTGTAATGGCAGAGCTGCAAAGTGGAAATGTGTTTTACATTTGGAGTCGAAGCACATTTTCGCTTAAATCCTTGGTTAAAGTTACCATGGCGTTGCCAAGTAGCAGCTGAACATTCTACATTTCCCAAGACTCTGTTTAGGCACAACAGAGCATTAATAAAATTAGTTTCCCCTGGGTTTTTAACATATTCTCCAATGCACAATTCAATTTATTTATAAACATTCATGTGTAGGCTTTATTTTAAAATATCCAGTGCCTGCTCCGTATTCATGCTTTTAATATTAAAGTTACAGAAGATCAGCGATGAGTGAATATTTCAACATGGAAAAAACAAACATTTCCAAGAGGAATTCATATCTGTTTTGCTGATGTGTGCAGTCCCACCATGCTTTCCATACTCTCAGAATATCATGCAGTTAGCTGCATCTTGGCCATTTGCACAGCGCCATGTGGAATCCATGGTACAAATTTAACACAAACGTTAACTCGTTTATCCCTTCTTGTGTCCGAATCCAGTTCTCATGTCGTCATAACCAGGCATTTCATTCTTCTCACCGTATGACCTTGTAGGATCATTTCCCCATCTACGATTTTGTTGGTCACAAGAGGAACTTCCTTGAGCTTGTGTTCACTTGATGTCCCTATCTAGCCGCTGTATAGAGGAACCTCTTAGTTGTAAACATTAGTAATGTGAGGATGTCCTCTTCAGTCTGCTACATGGAGCCCAGGTTGCATATTCCAGCTTCCTACGGGGGGATAATACAGTCTTTACTGATGTATTATTGTGGGAAAGAAATGTAAAGCATCTTGTATGTGCAACTTTAAAAAAATAAATAACAAACAAATATATTTGCAGAAAATGAGCTTGTGGTATGTTGTATTTTTAAGATGGTCTTACTAATGTGGAATTGATGTATAAAAAAGCTAGAATTTTTTGTGACGAGACATTATTTCCTCAGTTGTATGATTAACAGTATGTATTATTATTTTTATTTTTTGTGGTGAGGCTTCTTACTTTTATTTTAGAGCCTAAGAAGAATTTTAGGTCTGTATATTACGCTTGGAGGCTGGACCTGACTTGAGTCCCTCCTAACCCAGCCCAAATCAAATTTATTGGTAATGGTTTGTAGAATGGTGTTTAGTGGTTAAAAATCATAATGCAACAAATTGCTCAATTGGTGCAGATGCCAGACTTTGATGCAGGCGAGAGTTTACATCTTCTCTAGATGCCTGGGGCAGTTTAGGCTATGTGGCAGCGGTGTTATAATGAAACAAAATAAAGCATCTTTTCTTCCAAATCTTTAAATGTACCATACATATGGCAAATGTTTACACCTCTCTTTAGATTAGCAAAGCCATACGAAAAGGTGTGTAATGAAATACTTGTTTCCTTTAGGTGAATCTGGACTGGGAAAATCAACACTCATCAATTCTTTGTTTTTAACGGATTTATACGCCCCGGATTACCCTGGCCCCTCACACCGAATTAAAAAAACGGTTCAGGTAGGTCTCTTACAAAGTGACTTTTCTCGAGGAGTTAAATATAATTTGGAGCATGAAGTGTGTAACTAATCTAATTCACCCCTTAATCTGTTTATGCCTGGCAGTTTCTAATGCATATTTTCTCTTTTCAATCTTATTTCCTTCGCATCTATGGATATCCAAACTCAGATCATTCTGAAGTCACAAAGACTGTACTGAATAATGTTTTTGCTTTTGTTTCTACATTAGGTATGGGGTGCATTTTTTTTTTAATTTTTTTTTTTTATATTTTGTTCTTCCTCCCGAGTCCTGGATGTGGGATAACAGCAAAGGCTTATATTTGCCCTGTGCATCTGCATAACTGGCATCTTTAAGATCATCCACAGAAAGCTGGCCTTTGTTTTCTAGCATCTCACATGACGTTCCAAGAAAGCCTTCTCGTTTTAAATTAACCTAGGGCAAGTTTGGCTGGAGTTTTTGTCTCCATGTGGTAGATGTCCAGGGAAGCTCTGTAAGTTCCTTTCTTTCCGTGCATTCTGACTGAGCTGCTTGGTGTGAGCCGTCACATGGAAGTACGGCTGTGAAGGCATATATCCGTAGAATGTTTTCTTTTTAAGTCGTGGCTATCAACGAGAAGTCCAGTAGTTAGATAAGTGAGCCTGGATTTATATTTTGGTAAATCTATGATCTCCAGGCTTAATGCAACAAATGTGAAGTGTACACATTCCAATATATTTGAGCAAAGCGGGTAATGTCATAATGGAGAAGATGGGAGCCTTCAGTCACAGGTGAAATCCCAATAAAAGGTAGCAAAAGGTGCCGCCAACTTCTTTTCTGATTCTAGCTGAACATAGACCTCTGTTATCCTGAAAGCTTACATGACTGCATGTTTTTTGTTTGTCCAACAAAAGATATTACCCTTGAGCACTTCAAGAAGACTATATGTATCCACCATCCTCCTAACATTTTGGCATCTGTACACGAGACTTTGACTTGCTATTATATGTGAGTGATTTATATGTAAAATATACATATATATATATATATATATATATATATATACACACGTATCTATTAATGAATCATGCGTGTGTACTCGAGAGGCCGCTGCCTTATCTGCCATAAGCTTGGTTTCTGTACATTTTCCCATGCATGTATCAGAATGTGTACATAGAAAAGTTCAGTGATCGTGAAGATTTCCCAAAACAATTCCATGTTCAGGAAGTTGTCTTGACGACCCCACCCTCGCTGTTTAGTTTAGGCCCTTTAAAAGCATCTGCACACATATTTTGTTCTGACTGGATTCCTTTCCAGAAGACGTGCCGCCCCCCCCCCTCCTCCCCATAACTGCATGGGACCACAAATAGATCGTGAAAATGGCTGGAAGTGACCTGCTTTTCAGGAGTGCATGGGAAAGCAGCCATTTGGAGTGGATCTGCTGAGAAACGTTTGAAATTCCAGGACTCGGGCTAATTTGTTTTCCATGAGTCTCTTGGGAATTTTGGCTAAAGCAGATGATGGGATACAGTTGGATGTTTAACCGTGAACGACACTGGTTTACAGTTATGTTTTTTTGGATCCCTTCCAGATGTTTCTCTCTACATGCATTTGACCATGTATGGGCACGCCGAATGCTATAGGTCAGAATATTTGGGAAAGATTAGAAGAACTTTTGAAATAAACCATAGTGTTTCTTGTTTTCAGGCACGGGAACTCCGGTTTGTGTACGCAGCACACGTGATATAAATGTGTCTTCATCTTGTTCTTAAACGCATGCAATTCTAATATAGTACAAAATATGTGAACGTTAAACAGAATGTCTCCTACTAGCCTGTTCATCATTACTTTGCAGTGGTTTTGTATTTATGGAAATAAATGGCATCTATGTCATTCATGATTTTACGTCGCTTTGTAAACAAGTATCTAACATGAGTTTGAACAACCTCCCTGGGCAAGTCCCAAAAGCCCAGCGGCCACGGCTGCCACTTTGGTGACCAGTTTCTCAAATCCTGATCATCCCTACAAGTCATAACTTGAGAAGTAGCCATGTATTTCAGTGTGGATGTTCCAAAAAAATAACGTCTCGATCATTTTTAAGAGAAAGTTGTTGTCCGTTTTTTTTTTTTTTTTTTTATTAAATATTTTTACTGGGCCAGAAATAGACAGTAATCAGGAGTCTGTTATTTTCCAGACCCCTTTTTAATTGTATTTATTTCTAGTGATGTAATCACACATGGTCCTCTTTCTTTTGTATTTGTACAAGTAACCTTAAGTGCATTTAATCACTAGGAACTGGGTATATTATTTATAGCATTACATTTTTGGCCATCTGGGACCTTCTGTGGATAAAGTAAATGAATATCAATAGTACCTGTTTACATACCCCTGGAGAACGAAGAGGTCTGATGTATCGTATGTTCTTCTGGTGCTTAAATGTGGAGACAAGGAAACAAGAAATTGGGGTGATGCTTTTAATCGTCTGCCCTCGGTCTGTGTAATGCGTGTGTATTTAACTACCTTTTTCCTCTTTAGGTTGAACAGTCAAAAGTTCTAATCAAAGAGGGAGGAGTACAACTGCTTCTCACAATAGTAGATACTCCTGGATTTGGAGATGCGGTGGATAATAGCAACTGGTAAGATTTTATTATTATATTTCATAGTATCTATACCTGGAAACTTCTGGGCTCCGCCCTTACAAAATAATACTGCAGTTTTTTGGACATGAAAAAACTGCAATACTGCACTTTTACTGCAGTATTACTGCACATTTACTGCAGTTTTACTGCATTTGTACTTCACTGTACTGCAGTTATTTTTGTACGGAAGTACAAATGCAATAAAGCTACAGCACATTGAAGTAAAACTGTAGGTTTGCAATATAAAAAAAAAGTGCAGTAATACTGCAGTAAAAGTGCAGTAATACTGCAGTAAAAGTGCAGTAATACTGCAGTAAAAGTGCAGTAATACTGCAGTAATACTTCAGTAAAAGTGCAGTAATACTGCAGTAAAAGTGCAGTAATACTGCAGTAAAAGTGCAGTAATACTGCAGTAAAAGTGCAGTATTGCAGTTTTTTCATGTCCAAAAAACTGCAGTATTACTTCAGAAAAAACTGCAGTAATTTTTCGTAAGGGCGGCTGCCCAGAGCCTTTCCCTGTGGGACGCGGCCAGGACTGCGCACTGATGTGGGAGTTCCCGCTGACGGTGGGCGGTCCTCCTGACGGCAGACCCATTTAGAGAATAAAATGGGTGGGGAGCGGGGCGTGTGAAGAGCCTGTTCCCGAGACCCGGAGGATTCGACTATTGACCCGGAGGAGCAGCGCTCACCCAGCAATCTCTGGGTCAAACCCGGAGAGTTTCCAGGTAGGATAGTATCTGTATTATAATGAAATGTAATTGTGCAGTCACCAACAACCATTGAGTGAATTCTTTGCGTTGGACCAACATGTATGTGGCAGTTCACACTTAATTTGGACTAGCTGTGGCCATCTAGTTGGCCATCTGGTTGCTTTGTTTACATCTTGAGAGAATGGTTTTGCTTAGGGAACCTGGTGCATACTTAGTATGCTTTCATACAGAAGCCTCTAAGAATGTTACTGCTATTTCTGGCATTTTTTTAAAAAAATTTTTATATATGAACATATTGATTTTCAAGCTAGTCTTTCTGTCTCAATTTTTTCATCATTTTGTCAACCTGTCACTTAATTGGTAATTACCCCACCCTTAAATATGTGGCCGTCTTGATCTTCTTGCAGTTGGCAACCGGTCATCGACTATATTGACAGTAAATTTGAAGATTACCTTAATGCAGAATCCCGTGTGAACAGGCGCCAGATGCCAGACAACCGAGTGCAGTGCTGCTTATACTTCATTGCTCCTTCAGGCCACGGGTCAGTATTTAAACCAGAATGTTGTCTGCAAATCCGAGACCCTCGCAATAGGGTGTTTTGTTTTTCATTTGTGTGTATTTATACATACATACATATATACACACACAATTGTTTTCAAGAATGTGTACTTGCTGCATTGCACAACCGATATCATATAATTTTCTTCTGAGCTAGCTGGGACCTATAATCACAGCTCACAAATTATTTTAAAGAAAATCACCATTGCTTAAATTCTTGTTTTGACTTCCACTGTGGGAACAGGAGACTGAGTCAACACAAATAAGTACTGGCTGACCTTAAACTTTTAGATTGTACTGTTCCCTAAATTCCTTTGTAACTGTTATTGAGTGTCAGCGGCAAATACCATGCGGTTTATCGTTTTGAGATAAGAGTAATCATTTCACAGACAGAAGGACTCAGGTTTGTGAAGAACGAAGCTGACATGTTTAGAACAGGGAATAGAGAAGTGTTCTTCAGGTAAGTTCTGGGTGAATGGCTACCCCTGCTCTCTAGGTTTAGCTCATCCTTAAAGAGACACTCCAGCCTTCATATGGACTTTATTGTCCGTTTTTGCTAATGCATTGGGTATTCTGCAATATCCCACCCTATGCATTTGCCCTTTTCCACACCCTCCAGCTTGGCTGAACACATCCCCCTGTGCGTGATGTACTCAACCTTCAGTCGGCTCCATCACTGGCTCAAGGAAAGCTGGGGGCAGGGATCTGTTCAGAGCCATGTGTGTTGCCATTGATTTTAATGGACATGGCTGTGTTAAATGGGTGGTATAGGGTGTAGACTTTATCCATAACACCTACATTTGTGAAAGAGGATAGGCTATGGCAAGTGTTGTGATAATGTCAATGTAGTTAGCAGATTTCCATTTAATATCCATCTCAGTTTATTATGGTGTTCAAATTGTGAATTTTTGCCAATGTTGGCAACGCTAAGCATCCCTATTTTGGAATAGATGCATTTGGACTGAATCCAGCCCCCCATTTTATTGTTCGGAAGTCGGAATTTAACTTTCCCTTAAACAGGGAATAATTTTTTTCCATGGGTTTATTGACCAAACTAGCACATTCAGTTTGATAGCCAAGTTTTACTCTATAAAGCATGTATTGAAATAAATTGGATGTTTTTGTTTCTTTTTAATTGTGCGTGCTACTGCTTCTCATATAATGCCACAATTTTGATTTGGGTTCTGCCTAGAATTGCAGCCCCATACATACGTGTTTGTAGTAAGTCATCAAATATATTTGTTCTGCATGGCACATTATTTGATCAATTTGATCACCTTGACCCGGGTTTAGATGAGATCTTGGCAGCATTAGTATGATTGGTGTTTATGTGACTAATGGTACCAACCGAATGCTGAATAGGCCATCCCCTGTTTTCAAGCACGGATGGTGTGCTATACCGGTGAGAAAAGCCCTGCTTGGGATACTCTTATATTCAATCAAGAGTAGAATATTAAGGAGTCCAGTCTTAAATATAGTATTCATTACAGTACTTCCCAAGTAAAACTTGAAGATGCGGTTCATGAGTCCTCACACATGCTTTCTGGTTTTAATGATAACATTTCATGCTGACAAGAAATGAGGGACAGAGGAAGAGTGTTGGTCCTGAGCCAGAAATAGAGTAATGTTTTACATATGCTCCAGACTGAGGGGAAATCATCTGCTGATTGTCCCTTTTTGTCATTAAGAGATGGGTTAGTCATGTCTCTGCACATCTGTGTCTTAAAAAGAAACGATCAACATAGAGGTTTCTGAAGCTCAGTCCAGAGCTTGTATTGTCATATAGGTACGCTGGCACTATATAGGAAGGTACATAGTCAGCAAGCAGACATGAGGCCAGAGACTGATATTTCTAGTGGACAACATTGGCTGCTTCCAGAAAAAGAATATTGTTATTGCACAGAGACCCCAATACGTGTGCGCACCAGGTATCTATACTGCATTGATGGCATTTACAAGCAAGGTTTGACCAGTTTTCAAAATTGACCTCTAATAGCAGAATGAATGCAGTGTCCAATGCAGAACGAACGTCTCCTACGAAGAGCTTTATTATCTGGAGCTCCCTCACAGCTCCATCGGTAGAGGAATGCTTTCATTTCCTCTCTATCCAGTTCTTGGTTCAGTACTTTTCAATGGAAGAGACTGGATAGTCATATCTTATGAGTACAAATAAAAAAAAAACTATTGTAATTAGCAGACGCAGCTCTACAGATTGTAAACCTCCCAGCATTCAAAATGACTAATGGCTGAACAGGAACACAAAAAGTTCTGACCACCTAGAGATAGCGCCGTAGAGGAAATGGGATGTTTGGGCCACTAATAAGAATTTGTTGGTAGGGAAGTTAAGAGTCTAAGATATACACATGGAAAATGTGTCCGCCTACGCGCAAGCAGGCGCTTACGAAATGTTTAATAATAAGGTTGCATAATTAAACATAACTTTTATTTATGTGAAAAAAAAACTAGAACGGCTTAATGCATGCAGAATGCTGTGGTGTGAAATGGACACAAATTACTGCCATTTATGCTCTCTTGGCCACATTTTGCATATAAACATTTTTGTGGTCTGTAATGACTGGCTATTAACATGAATTCATAGATTCCTTGTAACTTCATGAGCCACAGGAGTGTTTCCAATGTGTGGCATATTTAAATAACAGAAAGCAGAGCTCGCTGCTCAACACCGGGCCACGTGGTTTATGCTGCACCCTGTAATCTGTAAAGTGTTTTTGATCATACCTCTTCCAATGATTTTCCTTCCCTTCTAGAAAGCATTTATTTATTGCTCATTCTGTTGCATACGTTTTTTGAAACTAATGCCGCTAGAGTACACACAACACTGAATACTGTGTGAGCCTGGAGACTTTGTGACCTAATCATGTTACTGTACCTTTAAGGCTAAGCATTACAGCAGAGCTCGGGAATGTTGGCGCGTATAACACAGATGTAGCATTTGCATTCTTACCACAGGAAACGGCAAGACACAGAGCAGAGTCTGGCAGACTACAGCACTTTTCTTTTAGCATGGTGGCTTAGGTTAGAGAATGTCAAGCGTCTTCCTGTGTTCAACATGACCTATATCCTGCCCCTTACCCCCCCCCCGCAAAGATTTTTGATGACATTTAACTTTAAACTTTAAAATTCTTGTTTAGGAACAAGCAATTTTCACTATAGAAGTGAACAGCTTCTCAAACAGTTAAAGGGCCTTCAGAAACCACTAACAATGGAAATATGAAACGTGCAGCTTTAACAATTACAGTAGGTCTGTAACATTAGCTAAATCAACAAAATGTGGCTCTAATATGTGGTTGAGTAAATGCCAGTCATTTGATTTTATTGCTGAGCCATGGGGTGACCCATTAGTCCCAAATCTCTCCATCGAAAAAAAACTTAGTGTTTTTGTCTAAACAGAAAACACAAAAGGCATACTATTCACCGCAACCTAGGCGGCAGCGACAAGGTGCCACGCAGAACAATGAGGTTTCCCTCTTCTAACCAACCGAACAGGAATAACTTACAATAAAGTGGCATATAGCCAATTTTCTTTCCCCATGCATTTATATATTCAATCTCTCAAATATGTTTGCATAAAAAAACTCTCCCCGTTCCACCATTTTGACAAAAAATTACAAAAACTGTGGACCCTATACGCCGTAGCATTGTGGTATGCGACCTCATCGTAGGAATTTACATATAAGGCACTTCCCCACTGCATCATTTGATCCAGATATTAATAAAACAAAAGTGGAATCATTTACGTTACTACAAGTAAAATACTAATCTGCCTGAGAACAGGAATACATCCAAATGCTTTCAGAAACTGATGCAAATTCAATGTAAAATCCTCCCCCTCCCCGCAAAAAATGACATTGTATGAAGACGAGTAGGATGTGAAGCGGTGCCTTTTAAGTGCTTTGTGATCAATTGATTGCTTTATGTGTTTGTTTTTTGCTTCCCTGCCAAGTTACGCATTAAATCTTTTATTTTTTTTTTTCGTGAGGGCTTGCGGTCATATTGGGAAGAGGAATGTCCCAGTCTTTGACATTAGTCTCATTATGTAGAAAGTTCCCATCATATAGGACAAAAAGGAGACGGTGCAGTGCCAAGCCAAAAACATTTATTTCATTCCACCTTAGCCAAGCACCCTGAACAGCTGAATAGCCATTTACTTTAAAATGGACCTACGTCAACAAGCTTTCTCTGAAAAATAAAAGTTAAGAGTTGTAGGTATTTGTTGTTTACGGATTACAACATTTTGCGCGATTTGTGAAGGTCTATAATGTCATCAAAAGAATACTTCAGAAGTAAAATGTTGAGCTTTTCAACATAAAGTTATTTTTTTGTCCAGTAGTTGAATTTTCAGATGTTAATGCTTACTGTAAATAAAGAGGGATAAAGCTCATCTAACTAGTTCAAGAACTAATCTTAGTTGAGTTTATATGCATCTCAATTCCCCCCCCCCAGATTGAAGCCGCTGGACATCGAGTTTATGAAGCGCTTGCATGAAAAAGTAAACATTATCCCACTTATTGCCAAAGCTGATACGCTCACACCAGAAGAATGCCAGCAGTTTAAAAAACAGGTGATGTATGATCACTGCCTCTGTTTTGGAACTAAACAATATGTATCAATCTTAACAGATTGCGTCTAATAGAAAAATCTAATTTAAGGGGGGGGGGTCAACTTTTCCTTTAATCAGTAGATGGGGGTCATTAAAATTGAGTTCATATTTCCAAGTCCAGGTTGGATCCGTTTCAAGTTTAATGGTCTTGGTACTTGGTCCGATCTCTCTGTAGTTATCCTTCAATGTTAGAGGAAAAGGGCTGTTCTGAAAATTAAAGATCATACGACAAACTTAAACCTGGTTATTTGATTCCCCTAGATAATGAAAGAAATTCAAGAACACAAAATCAAGATCTACGAATTTCCAGAAACAGATGATGAAGAAGAAAATAAGCTGGTGAAAAAGATCAAGGTTTGTCCAAAAATCTTTGAGATGCTACATGTTCAAAATATCACATCTATATCCGCAAAGATGACACCTATTCAGGAAATTGTGGTGTATTTTTCAGAGGTTATTTTAAGTCACTTTTCTGCGTTCTGTAAGAGGAAGTCAGAGGGCAAGGGTGACAAATATAAGGCCTGTGGTAGTTAGGTAGGATTTACTACTTAGGTCACCAAGCCTGATTGTTTCAGCCCTTTTTCTTTTAATGCTCATTTTGTATGTTTATGCTTCCCATACCAAGCCTTCATATGCACCATACTGTTGTCTTTTTAGGATCGTTTACCCCTTGCTGTGGTTGGTAGTAACACTATCATAGAAGTCAATGGCAAGAGAGTAAGAGGAAGACAGTACCCATGGGGAGTTGCAGAAGGTGAGAAGGGCAATGGGATTTTAAAGCTTTTTTTTTTTTTTTTTTTTTTATAATCACATTTCTTCACTTTTTCACATCACCCATGGCACATGTTGTTGCCACATGTGCTGTTCAACCAGAACGTTTCTATCCTAACATGTTTACTTCGCAGATGCTTATTTCTGTTTCAACACAGAGCTGGAAAAATTAGAGTGGTTGCCAAAAATGTTAGCTCTTCTCATTTTATAGTAAACAACTGATACATTTCCATGAGGGTGGTTGGCTCAGTTTATCCTAGATACTTCTGACTTACAACATCCAGAGAACATTGGCATGCTTTTGTCTTAATTGAATCTGGGAATCCCATTTTTGACACAGGGTCCTAATGTCAAAATAAAATATAAACATTTTTGGAGGGGGGATTCTTGGATTAGCCCAGGAATAAATGAATCTGAAGAATATGTATTTTTTAAGATCATTGACTTATTGCCCGATACCTCTTTCCATAAAATGGGCAACATCTGCCTTGACTACGACTGCTACAAAGGAGGATTTGTAAGAAACATAGTAACAGCCTTGTACTAAGGAGTGATGAGACGTGTTTTTTTGGGGGGGGGGGGGTGTTTGTGTATACACACACACACACACAACTGAAAAAGTATTCTGTGCCTCTAGAACCAAGAAATAAAGAACAAAAAAGAAAGTGAAGTGGTGCGCTTACCCACACTCTACACGCTGCGTAATTACCGTACTACAAGGGGTAGTAATCCTCTTAAAGGATATCAACTAAGCAGCAATAACATAAGGAAACAAAGGAAAACATGTAAATCAAAAACACAATCGTGTCTGATAAACCAGGAAGCCTAGACAGAGAAATAAAAGGCCCAGTATATTCAGCTCAAAGGTTAACTATGTATTTCAGAGGCAAAGCTCCACCATCAAACATAAAAATTAAAAGAGGGTAGTGTCAGTAAAACATATTTTTACAATATAAAAGTATCTAATATGAAAGCAACTAGCAGAACGTATAAATAGTCCTCGGTACGAGACAGTACAAAAAAACATTACTTTGTAGTTTTTTGGGGGTTTTTTTGTACTGTCTCGTGGTGATTGAGAACTATGTGACATGTCCCTGGCCAAGAGTTTATTAATCTGTGTAGAAAAATGTGAAGCTGTTTCCTGAGAATGCAATCTTCATGTCGTAGAAGCAGATGTCCGGCAGATCCTGCTTGGTTTGCTCCTCACCCTTGGCTCTAGGGCGATTTGTGTGATGCTTATAAACCAGCCATGTTTCTTCGCTACCCTTAATATCTGCTTTTTTGCTTATATCTAAAATACCTGCTTACTGCATAGTGAGGAATAGTTTTTAAATAGCTGCCTACAACCATTACTATATTGGCAAACAAACTTGGTTAATCAGAATGGACATCAAGCTGCTCTCATGGCAGGGAAGTTGCAGCAAAGTCTAATAAAAAATGAATGTATATATTTCCATGCAGTAAATTATTAAATCTTTGTACATTTCAGCAACCAACAAGCTTCTTCAACATGATCAAAAATTCCTAATGGAAGCTGATTCAATGCCGTTAGCGATATTAACCATTTTTTACTTTGTATATATTCAATAATTCCAAAAACAGCTTTATCATTACCTTTTATGCCAAAATAATGAATCCTTCTACAGAGCACTAATTGTTTTTGTTTCACTAATGCCAGCATTTGCTTAGTCTGTACTATTATAACACACCTTTGCTACAAATTACTGTTTCAAATCTACACCATTTACAGTTTATGAAAGTTTTAAATGTGACTGAAAATGCATGCTTTTATATTAACGTCAGGTGCTATGTTTTCCCTTTTTTGTAACAGTTGAAAATAGCGAGCATTGTGATTTCACTATTCTACGGAACATGTTGATAAGGTAAGCAAGAACCTTTTATCTGTAAAAGTATCTGTGCTACGTTTAAAAGGCTACACAACGCCAAATGAGACGGTTCTGGTATTTGCCTACGGCATGTCATATGTTTGAAGAGAAAACTTGCAAGTTCTTGTTGCACTCACCGACACCACCTGTGTGGTTATTCTTGATTCAATATGAAGTGCTTCTAGTACAGGAAACCTTGTCGTATTTCATTTTGGCCGAGGGCGCTGCAAAGTGTGATAACCTGGTACACCGTAAATGCCATTCCACTAGCGCATTAAAAAGTAGAATGACTCTGTCTTAATTATCAGCCGGATGCTCTGGCTAAAGTCTTTGATGGAATGGACTACATTAGCATAGCCGTAAAGGATCAGCTTAGTGTGGGGTTTGAGCAGTATAGGTCAACTAAAATATCACATGACTGCAGATAAAGGAAGTGTGGATCAAAATTATGTAAAACCAGGTTTTTGTCAATACTAACCTAGATTACTGTATACTGTATGTTATGCTCAATGAGAAAAATATTATTTTCTGCGGAACTTCCATTTTAAGTGCGTTAGAGAAAAACACAATATATGGAAAACGAATGCAAACCACTCGCGGATCCCCAATAGAGCCGCATTTCATTTTAAAGGAGCCCTTGGGCAAACCTTTGGTTGTTGGGCCCTATACAGATCTGTATTTGGGTGGAGTCTTTAGTCAACGTTAATACCTTTTATTGGGCCAGCATAGAAAAAAAAAATTGTAAAGATTACATAAGCTTTCAGGACAAGGCCTGTTGATGCAGCCGATTGATCATGTCCCTTCTGTTTACTTTGCTCTCAGAACTCACATGCAGGATCTCAAGGATGTCACCAATAACGTACATTACGAGAACTACAGGAGCAGAAAGCTGGCAGCCGTGACCTATAATGGAGTGGACAACAACAAAAACAAGGGACAATTAACAAAGTGAGTGTCTCACAGGGGTTATGTTCGTGACCTCTGTTCTCTTTGTATTGCCTGTTTAACATCCTCTCTGGGTCATTTCACTTCTCCTTTCCCTCGGACTTTTCACTATATGTGTTATCCCTTTCAGTCATGGTCTCATTCCACCTTCCGCTATTGCGTCATTTGCATAATTTGGTAAAAATTGGCCACAAAAACCTGTTTGTTTATGTACATTCTTTTTTATTATTTGTATCACCTGTTAGTTTTGCAGTATTGGTCATTCCCATTCAGACTTTCCAAAATACTGTCTATTAAGTTGCAGTCACCCAAGTTAGATTACACTTTGCAGTGTTTAGGTTCTTTTCTTTGATCTACCTTCATACATTTGTGTATTTAGATTATCAAAATAGTACTGTCCTAGCAGTTGCAGAAGGAATTAAAAATAAGAATTAAAAAAATCCAAAATTTGCCCATGAGACGTTCACTGCACCTGTCCTGCACTGCAATGAAGTCCTAGAGGGTAGGTTTGTAGTTCATAAGGTCTTAGGTATGCCTGATCAGCTTTAAATGGATTGTGTAGCTGAGCCTGATGAATGGTATGTTTTCTCTGAGATCTGTTATAGATTTGGTGTTGAGGCCAGATAGAGTTCAGAGTATTGCTTCATCGGGAATGCTTTCACTTTTGCATTTGGGAAGGCGCTTATTGTTTTTAGGGAAAACTGTGAAAGTCAGAGGTTTAGCAGGAAACAACTTTTTTTTTTTTTTTTTGTACCAGACTCAGAGTTCGATTTGCAAAGTTTTGACGTCGAGCTGTATTCACGTGAAGTTGTGTTTTTCACAGCTACAGCTGTGACACATTTCAGAGAGATCCTGTTAGTGACTCCTGTGATCTACTATCTTGACATCTACAGTAGGGATCATAATGCATCTATTTTTCTGTACTTTCAAGTGCTGCGTAAAATGCATACACGGTGAATGGTATCCATTAATATACTGTGTTTTTAAAGATAGGCTCCAGATTGTAGACATTAATCTCATTATATGACATGCAGTCATATAATAAGAGAAATATGAAAACGTGAAGGTCTCGGTGCTATTCATAGAAACACTAGCTGGGGGCATCAGGGGTGAGGGCACAAAGTATTTTAGAAAAACGTACCTTTCACACAGTTGCATAAAAGGTCCTTAATGTATACTCCCTTTCAATCAGATTATTTGAATTGTTATTAACGCAGGCATGTTAAATATTCCGATTTCCTAATGCATGCATGCTGATGGAGTTGTCACCAGTACATTACCAGCACCTTTTGCCTTGTCTGGTAGATGTTGGTAGCTGATATGTGGCTGGCTTTATAACCAAATGCTTTTCTGAAAAATCCTTATTTTTTTTTTTTTTAAAAAATATATGCACGTTCCTTTTAAATTCTTGCTTCACTCTTGGAGTCATAAATGCACAAAGCTCTTAATTTGATTGCTTTATATTTAATTTAAGCATGCTAAGTCTTTGTATTGTGTTTTTGTTTGTTTGTTTTTTAGATTTGACACAGTTGAAGGCATGTAAGTGGTCCTTTCTAATTCATTTTTTTTTTTTTGCCAAATATCTTGCTTCCTCTTACCCCATCGGCAATGAACAGTAAATATTTTTCCATAGATGTTTACTGGCTTTTATGAAAAGTTAAATTCTCTTTATGAAGTTATGCATGAATTCCTCTTGCCACATGGAATGGATGACCTGACCCCTTCCTTTTCTGAATCTGTGTGACTTTATATATAAATTTGTGTGTGTTATCTAGGACAAATGTTTCGGTCACTTGACTTTGTTTGTCTTGGGACAAGGTGAAGTAGTTCTGAAGCGTTAGTGTAATGATATGATTTGTATTGCAAAATCTGTGCCTTTGTTACCGAACAGCTCAGCCCTAATTTCCCACTTTTGTGGGCACTGGCGATCATCTTCCTTAACTCGCCCATTTAGCTTGCAGCAAAGATCTCAATAACTGGTCCTACTTTTATTTGTAATATAAACTTCATTCCCCTTACACGTGGATATCTAGAAGCTACTGTGCTCATTTCTCATACGTGTTTTGTGTAATAATTCTAGAAATTTAAGAAGGAGCACTGATTTGCTTGCAACTAATCTGTATATACATTTATGTGGACACACACATGATGGGGACTAGCATGGCGTTTGTAGGAGCCAGATAGTTATACTCATGGAGATCTATATAAAACACAATTTAGAAATCTAGGAGAATTGGCTACTTGGCTCAGTGTATTTAAGTTGTGGTTTAAATACAAAACTTCTGAATAATTTGATATTATGTGCTATGATCTTTCTTTCTTCTAACAAGCTTCCTTATGAACATTGTATAGAAATGCCCGAGTTGGACTTTTTAAATTGTTGTGGATACATTCATAAAAGGGCAGATTAAAATCCTTTCCTGATTCCCGAACTCATCGTGCTAGACACCGAACAGCCATTACATTATGACCACTGACAGATGAGGTGAATAACACTGATAATCTTGTTATCATGGCACCTGTCAGTTGGTGTGTTAGAAGCAGGAAAGAGGCGCAAGGATCTGAACGACTTTGACAAGCTCCAAATTGGGATGGCTAGACGACTGGGTCAGAGCATCACCAAAACTGCAGCTCTGCATGGTTCCTGGAGTGTGGAGTGGTCAGTACCTATCAAAAGCAGTCCAAGGAAGGAAAACCGTGAACAGACGGTTCATGGGCGTCCAAAGCTCAATGATGCATGTGGTAGACAAAGGCTGGCCCGTGTGGTCCAATCCAACAGACAAGCTACTGTAGCTCAAATTACTGAAAAAGTTAATGCTGGTTTTGATAGAAAGGTGTCGGAACACACAGTGCATCAATGTTTGTTGCGTATGGGGCTGCATAGCCACAGACCAGTTATGGTGCCGATGGTGACCCCTGTCCAATGCCAAAAGCTTCTACAATGGGCACATACGCATAAGAACTGGACCACAGAGCAATGGAAGAATGTGGCCTGGTCTGATGAATCACATTTTCTTTTACATAACATGGATGGCCGTGTGCGTGTGTCCTTTACCTGGAGAACACATGGTACCAGGATTCTTCCACGGAGGCCGCACCTCGCAACTTACAGGTCTTAAAGTATCTGTTGCTAACGTTTTGCTGTCAGATGCCACAGCACACCTTCAGAGGTCTAGTGGAGTCCATGCCTCGAAGGGGCAAGGCTGTTTAGGCGGCAAAAGGGGGGAACCCAGGCAGGTGGTCATAATGTTATGGCTGTGTATAAAATCAATGAGCTCTTACGTTCAATGGCTGTATGGAGATATTCTTCAATGGTTGGGCTGGAGCACTTAAGGAACAAAATGCAAAATTTCTAGCTATTGGCATCACAACCGGTGGGGCTTTTCTTGTTGATTTGTTTCTTATTTTTCACTTTTCTCTAGAACTGTTCCTGTTTAACATATATATTAATGAAATTTTGATTAGTGATCTGATTTTTGGATGGAAGACTGCACAGAATCACATTGTCATTTCTTCTCCAGTTGTTCACATTGCTCACTATTTTGCATGTTTTGGGAGAATTCTGGTGGTTTACGGAATAGTTCATTTTTTCTGCATATTTTTAAGGAATTGCATTTTTTTAAACTTTTTGTCTTTTTCTCTGCTTGTAGGAGCCCTCTGGCTCAAATGGAAGAGGAAAGAAGGGAACATGTGACCAAGATGAAGAAAATGGAGATGGAAATGGAGCAAGTCTTTGAAATGAAGGTTAAAGAAAAGGTTCAGAAACTTAAGGACTCTGAAGCAGAGGTAATGCCTTTCTCAACTTAGTCCCAGTGGATCATTTCAAATTTTATTTACTCCTTGCGCAACAAATTACACATGCAGGTGAAAGACAATTTTGAAATAGTAAGTCCCTGAAGTTAGAGCCCTTGTAGTGAGGAAGAGTTACTTCTTATCAACGTGAGCTGGGGTCTACCAAGACACTGCAGGGACTGAAGAGTATGGTTATAAAAAGTGGCCATTATCTGTGCCCGATATCGTATCAGGGCACGGAGACTTCTTTATGTTTTCAAATATAGCGTTCTGTAAAAGAGAATTTGTACAATTTTCCTGGTTCTAAATAGCAGTTTACCATTACTAACATGTTGCCTTAGTGTAACCCTTTGTGGCATTATTTGAGGGTAATATGATGCCAAGAACGTTATTTAAATGGAGTTTGTGGTATATATTCAACTCGTGTCTGCTGCACAGTGACTGTTAATGCACAGATTTAGCATATTTACATTTTTATTTTTATTTTTTTACTTTAATACCGCCAGTCTCAAAAAGTTAAACTTCACTTAAAAAAATAAATAAAACCATTTCATGTTTGTACTGATAGCACAATTTGTCCTCTGTTCATTGCAGCTTCAGAGACGCCATGAACAGATGAAAAAGAATCTGGAGGCTCAGCACAAAGAATTGGAGGAGAAGAGACGTCAGTTTGAGGAGGAGAAATTAAACTGGGAAACTCAACAGCGTATACTGGAACAGCAGAACTCTTCCAGGTAACTGAAATATTTACTTAACTACCGGCTTTTAATGTCATTTTATCAGTTTTCTGGAGGTGATGGCACTGCTTGTCGAGCCATTTTCTACCTGAGCCAATCTTCTCTTCAACCAAAACAAACCCAAGGGGGCGAGTTGGCCAGTTGTAGAAGTTTGAGATGGTTTAGCTGAAACTTGTGCTCCTCCACTCTTGACAAGGCAGGTGATAAACTGCCAACAGCAGCTGACCCAGCTACATAATTTAGGTTTTTTTCTTAAATAGTACTCTTTTACAGAGATTTGCACACACATAACTGCTAAGAAGCAGCTTTCTTTTATAGAACTAAGGATAACCGTTGTCATAGCAACATAGCTAAGGGAATCAATGCGTTGACAGTTTTAAAAATGAAATAATCATCTCCATAGCAACACAAAGGTTATTTGCTATCAGGTAAACAGATATACCTGAAAATAGACTAATGGTAAACCTTTTTTTCCCTCCACAAATATTTGCACAGATGATCATGTCTGCATAATTAGCATTCAAACACACACATTTTCTTTTGTATAGTAAAAATGTAAAAGCTTTTACCTTCAATAGGAAGGTTTTTTTCCCCCCTCCATCAGAAAGTACAATAAAAGAACATGACTTGAAGCCAGAAGGTTGACAACAGGATAATTTCCAAAATAACTACAAAAAAAAGGGAGTAACTAAAAAAAAAAAAAAAAAAACAATTCATCAAGAATGGCAAATAAAATGGGTAGATTTAGCAGTGTTTATCATGGTTTCTACATCAAACATGCCATTAAAGGTGAAATATATGAATAGGCACAATTCTTCTGGATTTTACGGTTGGATGGATACCCTGACAGGTTTATTTTAAAATATTTTTTTACCGAAAAAAGTGTGGGAGTTTAGCTTGTATGCAATTGTGACTTTTTCCTCTTCCTTTCCTTAGAACTTTGGAGAAAAACAAGAAGAAAGGGAAGATATTCTAGAATTGTTTAACCACTGCACTCTTATCAGTTGCCAACTTGCCAGCCCAGACATCAGTGTTCGTTGGAGCCATTCAGCCACTGTTGAAACCAGATGCATCCTTAAATGTTGGATTAAATGGCATGAGCTTTTTTCTTTACTTTTTTCCCCCTTTTTATTTTTTGGTGGAGGTGCCTTGAATTGTTTGAGGTTTTGCATACCTGAAGAACTATACGCTTCAAGTAACTTTCTCCCTTTTCTCCTTCCTCCTTTTTTTTTTTTTTTTTTAAACTGATGTCTTCATTTGAAAAACAAGATAAAGCATTTTACTGTTGTATAACCATGATCTGGTGGCTGGTAGCAGGAAAATCTACAACACAAGGACTCTGGCTTATAATGAAGAGTTAAAAACATGCCATAGATCTGTTGCATCTTCTCACTAGCGCACATGTATTACAAGACTTCCATACATACGGTTTATTGTAATTTACATTTTCCCCTAATTTTGACACTTCCATTGTTTAAAACTACACATGGGAACATAGGCTTACAGTGCACAGAAAAGCGTTTTTTTTTGTTTGTTTGTTTTTTTATCATTTTAAATTTAGAACCACCCTTTTGTGTTGGGGAATTCTTTAAGAAATATATACTATTTCCATTTAGTAACTTTAGCCAGGAGAATCTAATTACTGCTTCCTTTTGTAATAACATTTACCTTAGATATTTTTTTTCCAAAAATTGGTCCTACTGAATTAAAATATAGCTTTTCTTTAAAGTAGGAACCAGTGAGTAAAACTTTTTTTTTTCCATCTTTTTAAATCCTTCCCTAAGTTTTGTGATAATGCAGCAGGAATGATGCATTTATATTGGTCATTTCTTGGTAAAATTAACAGCCAGTCTGTTCCTACCCTATTGTGCAATCTGTTTTATGGTTTGGTAGAAACAGAAATAATGATCTTGCAAGGAGAGGAACATCACAATTTTGCATTTAGCTGTATTCATATACTGCATTTCTGTATTTTTGTTTGTATTGTACAAAGTCACATAATAAAAAATGTTGTGATGTAATAACTTCCGTGGATTTGTATTCTGTTATTGCTCACTGGGAACTCTCAGACTTTTTTTTCCTTTTATAGAATACTATAGTTTGTGTTGCATGCTTTAAAGGCACATTCCAGATATCATTGCACTTTAAAGCATGCAACCCTCTGCTATTTCAGTGCACGTCCAGCCACCACTCATCTCCAGCGCTGGTTGAGGCGAGCATTGTGCCTAAATGGGGTGCCACTCATCAGGGGGTGCTGCACCGGCCACCTAACTCGGGCCTGCAGCTTACCGCCATGGTGCCCGTGCACTGTGCAAGAAAACTTTTACCACCCAGGTTCCTGCTCCCCTTGGGTGGGAAAAGTTTCCTCACACTACACAGGCACCACAGCAGTAAACGGCGGGCCTGCATTAGTCGGTCGCTAGGCTGCATAGCCATCTGCGTGGCCCCAGTGTTGCTCGGCCGGCTCCTGGACCAGTGAAATCTGCAAGAGAGGTAAGGGAGTGCGGGAGAGTGAATGGAGGGATGAATGAATGTTGTAAGTGTTCAGGGGCAGCGGTGGCACAGACAGGCTGCTTCAGGGGTAGATGTCTACCATGTCAATTTCTGGCTTGGCGTATAGCTATGGGAGTTACGCTGTACCACCATCAATGTCAGGCTCGGTATACAGTGATAGGAGTAATGCTGTACCATATATGTTCAGTAAATATTAAAATTTATTTAATTTATGGGTTTGTTCAGATTTATTTTTTTGCCTAGTTGACATGCAGTTCACAGATTTGTGAAATAAATATTATTGGCAACATTATTTGGGGGGCATTTCCACATACAGGATCTGCCCCGGGTGCCAAATACTCTAGATACGCCCCTGCTTCAAGCAGCTTATCAGTGGCAAAAAGGGTCTATTTTAGCAAATGCATATTTAAATACTCAGAGTACTCTACTATGCAATCTTCTTTTGAGATGCTGTTGGGGTCAGTAAACCGTCCCTTTAAGCATGATAGAAGTAAGGAAAAAAAAAAAGGCAAACCCATCGAGCAGAACTAAATTTCCCAAATATTATATATTATACATATTTTAATGCCATGTTTTGTCATTAAAATTTATCAATGAAAAATAGATATGATGAAACAAAAATAACTTGTCCACAAATTACAGGTTTGACTAGTGGCAACCGTGTTAACTGAACACTACTCAGGAAAAGGGGAAAATTACGTCTGCAGTCCCTGTAATACACTACAGTAGTCACTACAGCTTCTTCAATCCACCCCACAACAGTATATTGTCTGCACTAAAATAAACTACTACTTTATTACCTTTCAGTATTGTATATGAGTAATGAGCATTAACCCCTTCATGACAAAATTGAACCCTTTAGTCATCCTCTCCTTGTTAGACCCTTCACAATCTTTGACTCACCTTATGCATTTTCTAGATATGGTAAAAGTTCTTATAAAACCAATAATGGCAAAACCCAGGCTCTTGTCAATTTACATTCCTAAACAAACAATAGATACTCTTTAAGAGACAGGTGTTTTGACTGGGGGAGAGACTTATCATATTTAAGTATCAAACTTACCAAAACATATCCTGCTTTACTCGAAATGAACTTAATGGAGGGAGTTATTTGTCTGAGACTGCTCATGTCTGCAATGGGTAATGCGCCTAAATGGTTTGTCTGTGCCCTCAAACAGCTTGTGTGTGCCATCCTTGCGCCCAAATGGCTTGCCATTGTCCCTAAAGGTTTGTGTGTGCCATCTTTGCCACCAAAAAATGAGTAGAAGAGATAATCTTGGTGGCATGGAGGGGGGTTGTCTGGAGAAGTGGGACCCAGGTCATTTGTTTTGTAAGAGGGGGCCCTGCACACGACTTGCCTTTCTACTGCATTCACATCTCCAACCACACTCTTTAAGAACTGGTACACTGTCTGTCCTCACTGCTTCACATAAATTTAAACCACCTTTAAATGGAGAACAAGACACATATTTTGGTTTTGATTACCTTAACTTTCTCCTTGCCGCTTGCCACACAGCAGCATCAGCGGGACCTCCTGCCTGCATCCCGCAAGGGGGCTCTGGGTAGCCAGGGCCATAAAGTTCCCATGTTAGTGGCTGTCTGATACCCCCCACATACAGTAACACTGTCAGTCGTGGGCTGACAAAGCCAAGCCATAACGATAGCTCTGTAAAATATGCATCGGGCATATTTTTTTTTATTGTGTCCCATCTTATTTATTATCACCGAAGTGTTTTGCTGACTGCATCACGCATCATCTCTGGCATGGTGGTTTGCAGTGTTGCTGTCTTTATTTGGCAAGAAGGGAGCACATCAGTTTATGAATGAGTTATATTTGCAGCAAAGGCTGGAAATAGAAATTGCTACTTGTATGGGTTTTTTTTCCCTCTGTGAAATGGTCCAACTGGTGGGTCTGCATAGTTAAATATTGAATTATGCATTTTACAGGGCCATCTTAGCACTTCTTATATAGTGAAAAAAGGATGTTAGGCTGAAGAAAACATCCCTGCAGTCTCACTGGATCAACAAGGTATAATCAGTGATTTCCTTGATATATCCTTGTTTGTAGTAATCACTAATCAGTGATTTCCTTGATATATCCTTGTTTGTAGTAGAAACTTACCGGGGTCCTTCTCACTGAAGTTAGTGAGACAACACCTTGGTTTCACTAACTCATGTTTAAGTGAATACAGCCCAGATTGAGAAGAAAAGTATCCTGCAGGTAAGACAAAAATACAGTATTAGCTACAGAGACCGGCATGCATAATATAATGGGGGCTGCTGCAAAAACCTGGAGGAGATGCAGACAATTTGCTGTCCCTGTACCACCCGTCAGCCCCAAAGAGTCAGAAGACTTTCGCATAAACTCTCTCTTATTGCAGAGCTAGCGTATTTCTTCTTATTAAAGAACTTATTTATAAACATTTTAGTAACGGGCCGTTTCTTAAAATCCTACCTGAAATTCTTTTCTCTCACAGAAAGAAATTGGTTACTCTAATTTTACAACTTTATAGACTGCTGAACTCCCAACAAAAAACACTAGGGGGCAGAAGTGGCAAAAGATTTTTTTAGGACTATGTCAGTTTTCCCAAATCCTACATTTACAGTTCCTTATACTAAATAAACCCATGGAATAACTATGACAAAATTTCTGTTTTGTTTTTGCTGCGTTCATTTTCGGACAACAAATTTATTTTCCCAGCTGCATGCTTTGGGACTGAATTTCTCCAGAAGTTGGAAAATTTTGATGAATTGATCACTGAGCGTAGGGAAGGTGATAAAGCAGCAGCAGTACTATGGTACTGGGCAGGCGCTGGCAGCCAGACACATCTAGTCCCATGTTACCGAACTGAATTTCACCCCAAATTAGAAAGAAGTGATACCTCAGAGTAAGGAAAGAAATTGAGCCACTGCTGCAAGAAGAGGCAGGGCAGGCATGAGTAGACAGACAGTCAGCCATATGAAACAGGCTAGCCCCCCAATATTTTGATAAAGAACAAGAATTGATCCCCCCGAGTAAGGAAGAACATTGAGCGTCAGAGACATGGCAAGCACTGTCAAACAGACACAACCAGATTGTACTAGACTAAACCCCCCACAATTTTTTTTAAAACAAATATTAAAAGAAAGAATTGATACCTCAGAGTAAGCAAGGGGACTGAGCTGGGGCGGGCAGGGCATAGGGTAGACACTAGCATACAGACAATACCAGCCACAATACTGAATCTCCCACTCCCAATACTAAAAAAAAAGAACAGGAATTGATCCCCCGGAGTAAGCAAGGATATTGAACCACAGATGCAGGAAGGGCACAGAGCAGGCACTGTCAGACAGGCATACCTAGCTTGTACAGGGCTACATTTCCCCCAATATTATAAAAAAAAGAACTGTCCAGAGCAAAGAAGGATATTTAGCCACAGAGGAAGGCAGGGCACAGCGCAGGCTCCGGCAGACAGACAAATCCAGCCATATGGTGCAAGACTGAATTTCCTCCATTATTACAAAAAGCAACATAAATTGACCACCCCAGAGAAAGGAATGAGATTAGCGAGGTACGTGGCCTTGGCAGGACTGGAAGATAGACACATCTAGCCTCTTGGTGCAGGACTGAATTTCCCCAATATTAGAAGAAACAGTTCTAATATAAATAAGTAATTTATTACATAAAAAGGGGAAAAACCTTCTGGAGCTGTCCCAGTAAATTAACAAAATGAACTATAGTTGTACAACATATACAATCCACCCCAGTACATTTTGTGCCCCACACTTGACACTTGCAGAATGGTACATTGATGATCTTCAATCTCAGCTGAATCTCACACTTCTACCTCCCATGAGTCTGCGGCTGTTAATGATTAGACTTGTGTATTCGTATTCGGGAGAACATGAAAACGAACATGAAGGTTGCGTTTTCATTGTTCAGTCTGAATACCGAAGAAACGAACATGGCTGCGGCAAAACGTACACGAAGACACACAACACGAAGAATCTTTGTGTTTGTTTTTGTTAATGTCTCCAACTAACCAATCACTGAGGAGAAGACGCTTTGTGCAGCGCGGCGTGCATTAGGTCCGCAGGACCACAGACAAGCTAATAATAGCTTGCTGTGAGCTGCGGCGTCCAAAAGCATTTCTTGGGGCAGCAAAGTGGCGCCTCTTCAAAAGTGCCGTCTGGGGCAATTGTCCCACTCCGCTGTGTAGCAGGGTCGGCCCTGAGGGTGGTGTGTATTACTTAAAGCATTGGCGAATATAAGTACATGGGGCATCCTCTTTCGGAACTATGCTGAGACAATGCTTATGCATAAATCACTTGATTTGTTTTTTTCTTTGGGCTTCAGCTTCTGATGACTTATAACATAGTTACATCATTGATTTTCTAATGCTTACCTAGCAAAAAAAAAATAAACCCTGGTGCTTCTCCAGGTCTTCACTCTTAGCAGCCTTGCAACACAAATCTTTATTTATGATCGTTTTGGGAGAGAAGCAATTTGAAAGCAACGATGTGTAACACCCTGCACATTTTCTTCTCAGAATGTGAGAAAGTTTTTTTGAAAACGTGAGGTGCAATGCTGTAGTTGAGAAGGTGAGCCTTGTGAAAAACTCTTTGTGGAAAAGCCACAGTGGACCACTGAGTCTACTGCCATCTTCTTTGTGTGTTGCTTACCCCAAATGGATATGCATCCTTCCTTTTCTCCCTGCCAAAAGGCCATCCGGAGGGTCGGATCCAGGTCCGCACTGGGAATGAAAAGTAGTCCTGGAAATATTTGGACATTAGCCTATATATTTTGTTGCGTGGCCAAGCTCATGTGCCCATATACCACACAAGGGGCGTAACTAGAAAATACAGGGCCCTGGTGTGAAAATTGCCCCAGGGCACCTCAGCTTCACAAGCAACATGTCCCACAGTGCCACCTTTGTTCACAACCAGCTTGTCTGTACCATTTTTGCCCCATGCAGCTTGTCTGAGCCCCTAAACAGCCTGCCTGTGCTATTTCTGCCCCAAACAGCCTGCCTGTGCCACATCTGCCCCTTAGACATCCTGCCACCTCTGCCTCATAAACAGCCATCCTGTGCCAGCTCTGCCCATTAAACAGCCTGCCTGTGCCATCTCTGCCCCTAAACAGCCTGTCTGTGCTGTCTCTGCTCCCTAAACAGCCTGCCTATGTAACTTCTGCCCCCACGTATACACGTATACATTCATTCACTCACTTCCTCATTTATTCAGCTAGGGGATCCACACAAAATAGACTCCAATATGCAATATGCTCCTTTAAATCAAATTTCGAAATCTGTAGGCTCATAATATCCCAGACATTACCTTTTTACACTCATTTAACAGGGGACATCATGTACAATATGTATGTATAGTTTTACGTACAATATATTAGAAAAGGTGGTCCCTCCCCAAAAAGCTCAAATCAGGGAATGAATGAGACCATCCAATGAAGCCTTATTCTTTAATTTCTTCTTTTGTTCTTTGCACACATGAGATTGCTTAAACCATCTCTATACCCATCTTGGATATATTCAAAGAGAACAAAACAATTATTATATTTTATTTATACAGTACCAACATTTTACACAGCCCTTCTCAAAGCACATACATTCTAAGGGTATGACACAACTTGAACTTGATTAAAATGTAGATGTAGTCCTGCTACAGTTCAAACTTTCACACACATTTCTACAGACCAGAGATTGAATTATTAAACCCCTTGGTTGCAAAAGGGCTACCGCGAAAGCCAGACAGACATTAGTATGCAATCACTTGCGACAGAGAAAGATCCATGCAGTAACAGCGTGAAAGAAGTCTGATCCCAAGAAAAGAAACATTTCCATCTCAATGGCCGAGCCCTGTAAATTCGCTTTTGAAGCAGGACATGGCTTAGTACAAGACCTACTGCTAATTTTTCTGGCTATGAAAGTGTGATTGTTTATTGTGAATTGCCCTGTGATGTCTCTGGTCGATTGGTAGACCTGGTAGATTGCACATGGTCCTCATCATAACTTTGGCCATTGCCTAAATTACAATATATTTCTGGATATTTATTTCCAAGATAAGATAGCAATACCATGATGTGCAATGTCAGGTTAGCTTTTTATATAAAATAATGCAAATTTATATTGAAAATCTTTAAAACAAATGCAGCCTTTCTTATGTGGCTAATTGAATAGCAATACTCTTCCTCTTCTGTACAAAGATGTCGTCACGTGTTAATCTTTAAGTGAGAGCGTGGTAGGTACAAAGATATCTTCACATGTGTTAATCTTTAGGTAAGAGCGTGGTAGATAAGTGGAACAACTTCCCAGCAAAAGCTGTAGAGGCTAATACAGTGAGGGAATTTAAACATGAATGGGGCAGGTATAAAGCTATCTTGAATCTAAGACCATGGTCCTTACATCATAAAAATCGACAGAGTAGATGAGCCGAATGGTTATCTGCTGTAAAATTATATGTTCCTATGTTTATTGTCAAATCACATATTTACAATCAAAAGGTTGTTAATTTTTAGTCTCCCGTGATTGTACTAGTGCTACAGAACCTTTTGTATCAAATTACAAATGTAATTTACAATCCATTTTCTTGATCTTGGTGAAAATCATGTTATACTTGAGGAGAGGTGAGTGGCTGTTACTAGATCACTATCTGCCAACATACAAGTACAAGCTGCTTTCCTAAGATTTTGGGGCATTGCAAAAATAACTTGATTCTTCGTTTTTGTCTGGAAAAAGTTCTTACTTGCTTACGAGCATGTTACTGTTTTAAGAAACATAACCTGATGGGTAGATAGCTAGGCTACCTACTAAATTGTTATTATTATTTATTGTTTTATATAGCGCCATCATATTCTACAACGCTGTACAATGTGCACAGAAACAACAGGTAAAAAACAACCTGAGGATGGCTGCATTCTTAAATGTCCAGTTGTTGAGTGGTCTCATTCAAACAATTTGTTGTCACAATATATAAGACTCTAGTTTCATGTGCAGCCACAACAGGTTTATGTGGCAATCATTTTGAATAGCCTCACTCAAGAACTTCATGGAGTATATATGAAAGTTAAAGAAAAAGTGTGTATTCATGTATGTATGTATGCATGGTAGTTTGTCCCTATTTATAAATGTGTATATTCCCACCAGGGACTCAGTGCTCTAGAGGCTCACCTAGCTTGAACTGGATCTAAAAGAGAGGAAAAAAAGCTAAAAGCAGCATTAATTGGCCTTATTTTCCCATTATTTGCTACGCTGGTCAGTGAACCTGTTATCTGCCCTACCTTTTGCACTGTACTGCACTATTTAATCTTTGATAAGCAACACTGACTTTTGTCCCAGATAAAATACATTTGACCTTGTTTGTTTGCCAGACCTAAAGCATGATGTCCCTTTCTATAGTATTTATTATTTTTTATATAGTAAAGTTGGCTTTTACCATTGACTTTAATTTGCAATTTTACACAAAAAAAAAATCTCCTTGGTGAAATATAGTTTGTCTTATACCTAGTGTAGCATTACCAAATAGAAGCCCATTTTTTTGTATCAGACAATCCAGATTTAACCTTCAGATTGAATAAAGTGCCAACCAATTTTGCTTTATTGTGGGCCTTTCACTCCAGGGAAAGTATTAAGGTTAAGAATAAAATAAAAAACCACGCTTGTCAAGGTCATCTTCCAGCTTGGACGCTGTTATATGGGCATCCGTTCAACAGGAACTGGCATAGCCCCTATAACTCAGTTCACATTACCTTTCAGATGGTAATTTAAACATGCATTCTAAGGCTGAAAGAGTCTGTATTTCAGTGCCAGTGTATTGAGTCATCCTGTTCTCCATTAAAGTTTTTTACTCAGCATACTTTTTCCCCCAACTCAAACCTTACTTGCATCAATAAGGAATGAATAGTTCTCCGGTATGGGAAAATTTCCAGAGCTATACTACTTTTTTTTTACATAGTTCATCCAGAAGGTTATTATGATTAAATCAGCAAGGTTTTAGTGTTCATTTCCTTACTTCTAACAAACAATGTAAGACTGTGAACAAATTAGAAATTCACTTGTGTAGTTATACCATGTAACAGATATAAGTTGTACATTTTCCATAGATTTTAAAATAAGCTCCTGATATGTTAACACATATTTTGCTCATACTTGTTAAATGATTACAAAGGCCAATAGACTAAGCAGATGTTTAGGCCTCCTGTTTGTCTAAGTGACTCCTTAGAGGACAAGATCCATACAAGTGTGACACTGATTCCGCATAATGTTATACCACCATAAATGTTTTTATGAAATCTGTTGTCACACATATAGCATCCCTCAGTGCATATATGATTATTTTTCTATAATGTGTTAAAGATGGAGCCCTCATCTGTGCAGTTTTTCTTTACAAATGGTACAAGTGTGCATTGCTTAATATTACCTTAAATCTCAAATACACTATGGTCATTAAAGTGTAGTGCTATGTATAGATTTATTTAATTTTCAAATAGGCATTTATCTAAAAAAAAATGATATTAATAAAACTATTGTGTTACATTTATAAAACATCATATGCCTATTTTGATACAATACAATATTTGTACTCATACTTCATGCCTCCTGTGTCCCCCACATTTTTAAAGCTGTAAGACTTTGTTTCCCTAGAACAGAATACAGTGAGTATAAGGTGCATACTTCTCAATTGTCCATATTTATTAGGCATAGTCACTCTATGAAACCCAATAACATTATTCTTATACTTTTAAAGGCCCTACTTACTTGCAGAAATAGATATCAATTGCTCACAAATTCCCATCAAAACAAAGTCAATCAAAACCCTGCTAATACCCTAATACTCTAAGCCCACTCACACTTGAGAACTTCCTAGGGTAGGCTACCCAGAATTCTCCATCTTCTGGGCGAGTGACTTCTTAAGGGGGAAGTGCTAGCTATGTGTGGAGGCTATCCCCAACTGTAAGGGACCAGCTTGGACTGGCCATCTGGAACACTGGGAAAAGGCCGCTGTCCATACACTGCACATAATGCATGAGCTTAAAAACATAATATATGTCTCATATCCAGCTGTTGAGCTTGAAGTATTAGGGTCACCTCATACCCAGTCCGGCCCTAGTAAGGAACCACAGTAAATTAAACTGTACCTTTTACCAAAGCCCTTTCCCTATCTCTTCCATAGCCTTTGAGTCCCCCTTAGTTTCTTACTTCACCTTTCTGTTTACATAAACCCTCCCTTACTCAGCCTTGGACCTCTCCTGTAATAAGCCCCAAACCTCTTCCAATCACTAAGCCTCCGACCGCTTTCTCTTTACCAAAAGAAACCATCTCACTTATTGTTAAGTTACAACTCACACGTGGTTTAAGTAGCAGGATAATGTACATCACTGAGGAATCGGTTTTGCTGCTGGTACAGATTTACCATATTACAATATAAACAATATGGGTCCAAGACGTTGGTTGTTCCTACCTCCATTATATAATGAAGAGTAAATTTGTTACAGATGATATTTTAATTTCCATTAAGAATGTGACAATATTTCATTTTGTAAGGAATTATTTTTTGTTCAATTAAGCAGTTTAAAATAAAACATATAATAAATGAAAATATATTAAATATACAGTATTGTATGTCAAAATTCCAGATACATTGCATAATACAGTTATATATACATATACATTACCACAAGAGGTTAGGGGAGGATTGAGACCCGCCTTCCATCCTTAACACCACCTTCTATACCACCATTACCAATTCCTGACCGGCAAGGACACGCCACCCCCTTGCTGTTACAAAGAAAAGAAAGTTGGAAGATAAAAATGACATAGGAAAAAAGGGGAGGGAGGGAAGTGACTGCTAGGGGGTTACCAAAATTGCAATGGCCCTGGTCACCCAAAGTTCACCCCTATATCCCTCTCTGAATGCACGCCCCCCACCATGCACCCACCAATCACTGCGCACTCACCCACACTCATACATGTGCCCTGTACATTGAGCTATGCTCATTCCCAGGGGCCTAATCTCTTCTGCAGTATCATATTTGTAGGTGAATAAGAAAATTATGCATAGTGCATAAATTATATAGATATAGATATATTAATGTTATGTGTGGAGCCGCTTTGACTAAAGAACTTTCACATATCTCAGTGAACCATGGTCTATAGCTAATAGCAGTAGATGAGGGAAGTTGATAGCTGTGGCAAAGGCTATAATAACACAGCTGTAATGCCTGCGTTACAAAAACCATTTTGAGGAAACTGCTTTGACCGATTAACTTCTAGAATTTTCATCAGTGTCAGTCCTTGACCAAATAGCGCTGGAGACAAGAAGCCTCTCTCTCAACCCCGCCACCCCCCTCCAACAAGCCAATAGACCTCTTGTGCACTACCTCCACAAAATGTGGTAGTCCTTTTCGGCAAACTCCAGTCTCAGTTTGTTCAATCCATTCTCTACTTGTTTAATCCAAATGCACATTTCTCTGGTAGTGACATACTTTATGATAGAGAACAGGCTCGGACTGGCCATCAGACAAACCAGGGAAATGCCTGATTGTCGCTTGTACAGCAAATCTCTTCCTTTATTATCATTCATCAGCAACTGACCTTAACGTTCTATTCTCAGCTGGGTCCTCATCATACGTATTGTATACTTTTTACACTTTTTTTACTTTATATGTCTGAAATAAAACTTTTTATGTCAAAAAGGATCAATTGTGGTTGATTAAAATCTGCCACAAAAGCTGTCATCCAAGAAGCTCTAATAAAATAAACATCTACATTCAGGCATGTTTATATTACATCCATCACACTTAAAGGCAGATATGATTTAGTCATGGTTTCTAGAATATATCGGTTGGCGTTACTGGGAAAAATTCATTATTTTTACAGAGTCTCTCCTTGATTCCAAGCAATGTTTTTTTGTTGCCGTAAATGGAAACTGTCTCAGCTAAGATAAAATCATAAATTAAACGGAGCACTAAAAACCACTGTTAATTCACTGTTACTGTTACTTAATTCATATTTTTATATTGTGATGTTTGTTAGTTACTCAGCTTTATGTTTCCTATTTCTGACATTCACCCAAAGGCATAGCGATTGCATTTAAGGCACAAATCCCTTCATTTCCCATGATCCCTAAGGGACGATTGCACTGGAGTCCTCCAAAATGCGGGATACAGGTAGGAGCCCCCACTGACGCCGGCTGCACTGCCCACCAACATCAGGCGGACCTCTTACCCCCATCCCGCAAGAGGGGGCTCCAGGTAGGCGTAGCCAGTTCCCAGGTATGCCTACACTACACACTAACTTTTTTGTTGTTGACTGCAGCTCCCATTATATACAGTCAGTCATTACTGGCTGACCACCATAGAAATTCTAAACTGGGATAGTCGTCGCTAATCTTTACCACCATAGCTATTGTAAACTAAAGTTTTCATGTTGTGCAGGTACGTGCTGGTCTGCTAATTAATGGGTAACTAACATTTACCTCCCACCAGGAAACCCCCCTCCTGAAGAGGTAAGGAGGTATTGGGGTAGGAAAGGGTAAGGAGGTATTGGGGTGGGAGAGTGGAATAGTTTTCCCCCCTGGAAAAAATCTTGAGGATGTCCACAGGTAGTCACACTGAAATTTTAGAGCTTGGTTATTATCTAGCCCTAACAGAAAATTCTGCTTCTTTTACATGTGCATTGATCATTCAAGTTATAGAAGATTACGTTTGCATTACTCAGATGGTTAAAACACATTCCCCACTGACATTTTCGATATATCCTGCTGTCTATGTATGCCCGTGACTTTCAGAGCTGTAGAACACACAGATACATACGCATCCCTCCTAAAGAACACTTGAGGGTATGTCAATACTTTACACATATACACACACATATATATATAACCCACATCTAAATGCTGCTCCTGCGACCCTGAGATTTCAGACTGTGACCCGGAGAAGCTGTGCTCAGGTATGGTCACTACATGGTAAATATTTGGTTAATATTTAATATTCTCATTTAGTAAGTTCCTTGGTATGATACTGATGTAATATTATCAATTATTAACAAGTGTTTCTTCCCTCTATCTTCAGATATGTCCTACAAAGATTAAATAGGGCTCTCAGCAACTGCTTACTCAACCTATATGGTAGCACAACCTCTACTTTTGTTTTTATAATTTTGCTGGTGCGGCTCTCTAAGCCATTTAACTGAATTAGCACACAATTGTAATATAGGCACTTGTATACTGTAAAACATAAAACCCGCGTACGTATCGTTTGTTCACCCTCTTCCCAAATAATCTCCAAGGAATCATGGAGTGGTGGATAGGTTTTCACAAATTAGCTGACACCAAAAAGCGCCCCCGAGGCTTGTCATCACATTTCAATGAAGTCCTGCCAAGCTGGCTCTTTTTCTGCATCATTGGTATCTCAAGTCTTTGAATCCTTACAACATATATGCAACACATACGAGGGGCCGTTAAAATTCTCTCATTCATCTGAAGTTGTAAATTGTAACCAGCAGGGACAGCTATGCACTGACAAAACCTACTGCATACAGTGAACAATGTTAGTACTAATATTAGAGCCAAAAATATATTTACTTTTTCAACAAGTCTATGTTTACATATCTCAAAGGGATATAATTTATTTTTAGTTATTTAAACCTCATGGCCAAGATTTATCAAGCAAGAAAAACATTCTTAAATGATTAACAAATCACTCTGCAAAGAAATGTTCTGAACTGTCAGATAATTCAACAATAGGTATCTGGTATTATAGGAAATTATTTTCTTAGCAAGTTGTTCATAATTTTGACATGATACAATTATGTTCTTATATTATTTATGCATTGCATTTTTCAGTTTCTATGGCAACAACCTATTAGTGTCTGGGGGTTTTTTTTAATCAAATGACCAATTAAGCATTCCCTGAAATTTTATAAAAGAGGTAAACTTTTACATCATTACATGATTTTTGAAAAAGTTTGGGCATACAGCAATTCTAAGGATTGGGTTTCTAATGCTTTATTAAAGTATACACTTAGTATACCCCCCCTCTAACTGTTCAGATGTCCAAACAGGGACACCTGTGTTGGGGGTGTTGTTTCTGTGGTGTGGGGCCAAAGCGCTCTGATGCAGAGCATCATAAGATGGCCACTTAATGAGATCTGTGCTGGAACATATTTTACAGCTTTCTGGGCTGGTCAGGAGAGATCAGAAGATCTCCCCAACAGGCCCATGATCCCTTATTGTCATCAAAAGCAGGTCAGTGGGACAGTGCCTGAAATGGGACTGTTCCACAAAAACCAGGACACTTGGAGGTATGTATGGAGCAGAGTAGGTAGGTAGCACCATTAATCATTTCACTTTTAGTTCATAAAAGAGGCATACCTTACACATTTATATAATCCGTTTTGTGTATATTTTGTATACTGTAGTGAAATGTAAAGATCTTGCTTAGTCTGTTTGTGTAAATAAACAGATATTCCCATTACCGCACCTACATAACTTTATCAAAACAACATACAACAATGTCATTAAGAAACTGCCTCCAGGCTATACGATAATCCATATACAAATAGTTGATGTCACTCTAAGAAGTAATCCAGTCTTTCGAATTCATGTAATACTAATTTGACGGCGTTGGTATAGGAAATTCATACTCAGAATGTCATACAAGAATGTCACATATCTTCTCTGTCCTTATTCTGGGTAGAGCTTCATCAAGCCTTTATAAGGGCCAACTCCATTGGCTATGCCATATCAACAGGTCAGCTTCTACTACTGCAACTGACCTGGGCTATGGCTAATTCTAGGGGCCCATAGTGGTTCTGCCCTTTGAAAGCCATCAGAGGCACTTTTTGGCTACACAATGAGATGAGGTGGAGACCGGTGCAACCAGTGCACAAACCCATCCAAGAGCCACCCTCAGTGTCTGTCCAGAGTGCAGGAAATATGACTTCATATCCTAGAGCCAAGAATCAGGTGTCGCACACACTTCCACCAGGCCTGGATTGGAGATAACTAGGCAACCAAGGCACTTTAAGGCTAGGGACCACCAAATTACATACTGCTAGAACATAAAAACTTAACAGTGCAGCCACACATTTTGATGTATTTGCAATGTGAGGCTGCATATACCTAACCAGTGGCTGCACACTGCAAGGCTGCAGCTGGAGAGGCAGTTTAAGTAAGTATTTAGCAGTGTGCTAATGCCAATACATGTTCATATAGCAAACCTGCCAACTTGTCCTGATTTTGCAAAAACAGTCTTGATTTTTGAAAATTTTGACCCGATATGTGTCCTGGCTACTGCATCTCTCATTTTTCGCTACCACCGTTAACTGATCTATTAGCGGTGTTGTCCCTCTTATAGCTGAAATGCGCATACAGATCTTCTTCTGACCAGGCCTACCATGGTGTTTACTCAAAGGGGCTGAGCCTCTGCTCACACCCTCTTTTGCCCATTTGAGGAAGTGCTCCCTGAGGCCCTGGTCAGCGGAGTTGGTACAGAGGAGAAGAGGAGAAAAGTAAGAAAAGAAAAATGAAGAGGCAAGAAAAGTAGTGGAGCTGCAAGAAAGGAGACAGTGACATGGAAGCAGTCAACAGAGAAGGTAGGGGACATTGAGAGAGACAGTGAGAGTGTGTGAGAGAGTAAGTGAAAGTGTGAGTGAGAAAGTGAGAGAGCCTGCGAGAGTGAGTGAGAGTGTGAGACAGCATTAGTGCGAGTGTGAGAAAGTGTGAGTGAGGGTGTGAAAGCATAGTGTGAGATAGCATGAATAAGAGTGAGGGAGAGTGAGTTAGTGTGAGAGAGCTTGAGAGAGTGTGAATAAGAATGTGTGAATGAATGTGTTAAAGAGTGAGAAAGTGAGCATGATTGAGTGTGTGAGAGTGAGAGAGCATGAGAAAGATAGTTTGAGAAAGTGAGTGTGAGAGTCAATGTGTGAACAATTGAGTGAGGGAGCGAGCATGAGTAAGAGCATGAGAGCATGTGTGAGTGAGAAACAGCATGAGTGAGAGCATGAGAGTGAAAATGTAAGGGAAAGTGCAAATGAGATTGGGAGAGAGCATGAATAAGTGTGAGTGAGTGAGAGTGAAAAATGAAGATGATGGGAGATGGGAGTTATGTTGTACCACTGTCAATGTCTGGCTCAGCATATAGTGATGGGAGGTATGGTGTACCACCATCAATGTCTAGCTCAGTATATAGTGATAGTGATGGGAGTTATGCTGTACCGCCATCAGTGCCTGGTCCAGTATATAGTGATGGGAGTTTTGCTGTATCATGTGTGTGTGTCTCACTCTGTAATGATAAGAGTGATACTATACCCCGTTAGTGTCTGGATCACTATTTAATGATGGTAGCCGTGCAGTACGATTGCCTGTATATGGATCAATATATAATGATAGGAGTCATGCTGTAGCGTCCTCTGTTTCTGGATATATAAGGATATGAGTCATGCTGTACAGTCATCTGCATCTGGATCACTATGTAATGATGGGAGCTGTGGTGTACCACTCTCAGGCTCAGTATATAATGATAGGAGTCATGCTGTAGCACCCTCTGTTTCTGGATATATAAGGATATGAGTCATGCTGTACAGTCATCTGCATCTGGATCACTATGTAATGATGGGAGCTGTGGTGTACCACTCTCAGGCTCAGTATATATTGATGGGAGTTGTAGTGTACCACCCTCAATGTCTGATTTACTATTGAATGATGGGAGTTATGCTCTTATTGTCTGGCTCAATATATATAACCCTGGGATGTATGCAGTACAACCATGAGTGTCTAGCTCAATATATATTAATCGGATTTATGTTGCATAACATATGTCAAACTCACTATGTACTGCACTGTTACATATCTATGTCTGGCTAACTGTATATATTTTTGAGGGCTATGCTAATGCAAATAGGGATTAAAATCCACAACCTCTGGAGTGTCAAAGGTTACTTTACAGTCCCATCGCCCTTAATGCCTCGTTAAATTTATGCAAAACACACCAAGGATGTATGTGCCGTAAAAACTAGGCAGAGCTATAGTATGCTAATTACGTGGGTTGGGTAGTGGGTGGAGGTTAGATAAAGTACGTGTGGTCATTTTTCAAGTACATCATTGATAGCTGTGCTGCAACATTTTTTTCAACCATGTAACAATGCTTTTGAAGAAGAAATGCACTTGGGTGGCTCTTCATAATGCAGAGTAAAGACAGTAAGTCGTATTCAGCTCACCTGCACACTGCAAGTATACTGAAGACTATAAATTGTTGGATATAACATACACCCATGTGTCTTAATTTATAGAGGTATACAACAACCCTTCTCCGGTTGTATCTTATATCTTCATACGCTGCTTCCTCAGGACTTCAGGTCACTTACCTCTTTCCTTGGGAAGGGGAGCAGCATTTGCTCCCTCCTACTCCACACACACTTAAGACTGTTTGGCGCTAGCCTCACCCCATAAGTGTCTAGGCCCTGCTCCACAGATAGCTAGCCCTATCGCCTAAGAGGGAGAACTCTTGGTAGCCTGCCTTGTGAATATCCCTGGTATACATATCATATTATGTCACTGTATCATATGAGAAAAGAGGACTCATCAGTTGTCAGTGGTGTATCCTCTGCTACCCCTTTGTTTTTAAATAGATTATAAATTAATATGAAATGGGTCATATTTTAAGAAAGATATGAAAGCTGAGCACTCTGTGTTTAACTTTGATATTAATATCCTTTGGAACTTTTTTTATTATTTGCCCTAGGGAAAGCCATGTTATCTGTAGCAACATTCCATCAGTGTTACAAACATTATCTAGAGATTTTGGCATACTAAGTGATTTGAGAATATGTTGAAAGGAAGATGAAATGGCTTCTTTTTTCTTTTCATAACAAAATGAAATAACTATTAAAAGTTTGTATGATAAGTAACATAGTTTACTGTCTCTGACAGTCCCACTAGAGGAGGATGTATATTATAGCACTTTGTGAGTACTTTATTATGCATTTTTCAAAAGAATAAAAGGCGCCTAACTTTAGCTGAGCAGCTGAACTCCTTCTCCATGGTCCTACATGATTGGCTGAAATTGACTGGGGTTAAGTGTCTCAGCAAATAACTGATGGTGGAAAAAGAGGCAAATTGCAAGGAAGGGTATACCATGCGGCTATAATGTGCAAGTGGAGTGTACCTTTAAATAACTTTTTATAAATTACAGCTCTTTAAAATGTATCAGGACTGTCCTGTGACAACTTGGACTGTTGGGAGGAAGTCTTCAAAGTCTTCTCTTATTGAGGCCTCATGGTTCAAAGAGGGCTCTAATGAGCTGCTAAAGGAGCAGTAATCTGAAGTATAATATTTCAGCATGTCTCTCCTTTTACATAGATATTGAATCTTAACCTCCTTTTGCTTCTTGAATAAACAATCAGGAAAGTCTCTTGACCCGCTCCTCCATAACAATTCTGTACCCATCCACTGGAAAATAATATGCTGGTAATTATGTTCCTAATTTCTAAGTACTTTCATGGGGTGTGCAGATATCTAGTGGCTGCCTTTCTGAACTCTAGAATAAAAACCCTGGGCACCACTGCCGTTTGGATATGTGCAAGGTTGGGAGGTATGGAAATGACGAGAAAAATAAAAATACAGATCTGTTACCCTATGTCATCTGCTAATATTTTACAACGCACATTATAAATGACAGTACATAACAGCACTGCCACCTATAGCTAACGTTCCAAATTATGCCTATGAATTATCTGGGTTTATTCCCTAAATCCATTTGTTTGTGAGAAGACATTTTGTGAGTAGAACAAATGTGCTTGCAATCAGAATTATTGTGCATAGGATTTCATTGAAGACTTGAGCCTCAATTTATCTCCGATCTTCATTCTCTGTCTCCCGTTCTTTTTGACCCCACTGGATAGCACATGTATAGGTTAAATTACAACAAAAACTTGATGGACCTGCTGAACACGGAATCAAGGAAGCACACATACACTGACACAAACAAGATGATGTTATGATCGTAAACACAAATCACCGCAGAAACACCCATCCAATTTTAGCAGGCACTTGGCTAAGACAAGCCCGTTTATTCAGAAGTCATGGATCGACCTCGCTGTGGAGTAAATTCCTTTAAATTGTCTGCATGCATGGGATGACTCACTCTACATAATACTGCAGCTTCTATTAATACCATCCTACTTAGTAAATTTACATTGACCTTTCAACTGCATAGCCTCACACCTTCAATATTTCTACAGCATTTATATCTTCTATGTAAACTATATATGGAATAGTATTTCTTTGTTATGTTCATCTAATGCACAAAAGTAGAATTTTGTTCACAGCTGTCAGCGGGTTGTTATTTAATCATACAAAATGTAGTCCTCTGATCTGATTTAAGGCCATTCTGTTTACATATTTTGTTTTACTTTTTTATATATTTTTTTCTGTTTTATTCATTTAGGAAAACAACATGAGCCGTGGTTTCTTTCCTAAATTAGTGGTTTCATTTATGAATTGTATAGTTGTGTGTATTTCTGTCCAACTCAATAAACATTTTCACACTCTTTTAGGCTCGGTCAGCCTAGTCAGCCTTATGACATCACACTTCTCAACATTTGAAATGACCAAAAACGGGGTATTTTTTTTTAGGGGTAAGATTTAAAAGCCTTTATTATATTTACTCTGATTTCTAATCACATTATTGTGACTTTTAGTGCTGTAGAACACTACTCTATACCCAGCCAACATTTCTAGAGGAACATCAGGGCAGAAAACAGAGACAGAGGGATTTGAGTCCCAAAGAGGCCCATTTGGGCCTTGTACAAGAAAAGTACTTAATTTCAGACTAATCTGGATCATTTACTGAACCTATAAAATTCAGATTATGCGGGGAGGAATTTATACTGCATTTGTTTTACTTTTTTTTTACAAAAAAAGAATATTCCAATAAAATCTGTACAAAATACAAGCTACCAATAAGCTCTTTAAACTGTGGAAAAATATGTATTTTGTTAACTTCAACCAGTTACTGCTTTCACCATCAGTACTTTGTGTAAAAGCACCAGTGGCTGTATAGTGAATACTAAAAATTAGACTGTTAATAAAGAAAAATGGACTGTAATCATGTGTTTGGGTACTTTCATTGCTACGGCAATAGTGAACTACGGCTGAAGGTTTAGCAAATTATAAGACTGATTATGGATTTCAATATTAGAAAGAATGTGAATTTGCGCAATAAACTCAGGAAATCAATTATAAGCACAATATTCCAGGTTTGCAATAATTGCTAACATGTAGTATGTATTTTAGGCAGGGTCATTTTTCATAGTTACATTTAGGCAACAATCTTATAAACAGTTTACACTTTATCTACTAAAACCAATATTTTTAATGAGTATGAATATATTCATAAATACATAACTATGAGGGGGATAAAAGGGCGGCTGCACTAAGTTTCTTGTTCCTCCTGATCTTTTCTCATCGGCAAGAAACAGGTGCTTTATTTCTCTTATAGGATATGTTGCTGCATTTTCCTTTCCCTAATTTGCATCATCATGCTTAAATGTGAACTGAAGGCTTCTGGTAAGGAAAAGTGATGTCAATTGGACAAGTGGCTGAGCAGCTACCCCAATACCTAAAGAGAGAGTGGAGATTATTAAAAGAGGAGAGCAAAGAGAGAGAGAGTAAAGAGGGAAGAGAGAATAAGAGGGAAAGAGATAGAAGAGAGCGCAGCAAGAGAAGATACATTTTACCGAAGGAAGAGGAGAGACTGGGAAGGAAGAAAGGAAGAGATTAAAGATAAGCAAGGAGAAGAGAGAAATTAGATGGCAGAGAAACAAGAGAGGAAAGGAAGGAGAGAAGAGAGAAACATGGGAAAAGTAGAGCAAAAGGGAGGATCTCTCTGCCATCTACTCTCAACTTCCATATGCATTCCACCACATTCGTCCTGCTATGTGCACTTGCACTTATAATTAAATGGTTGTCCAGCCTCCTCCCCACCCACAGTATCTCTTTTTTGCAGAACTGTCCTGGTCAGGCTGCAACACTAGCTAAGCTGTTAGAACAATGCCTCATGGGGTCCATATGGCCTTGCATTCTGTTCTCTGGTCCACATGCTAATTAATGAGAAAACATTAAAAAGTATAATCTTTTCAAAGTCCCATGCCAGGACATTGGTGCACTTATGATGTCACATGCTTTATGGCATTACCTGGTGCTTCTTGGGTTATGTGGGTGGTATTCTGCCTGTGGAATAAACGGTGTACACCCTTTAATAGAATGCACAATTACAGATTTAGTCAGTGAATTCTAAGCTGGCGGCAGTCCAAACAGATGAAATCTTTGGTGGAACAGGTTATAGAGGAAAACATAAGCCCGATTATCTAGAAGGTTCAGACAAAGTCAAGACCATTAGCAGCTATGTTAAAACCAGCATTATTCACCTTTTTCTCAAATTGTGCTTTATAAAATTACAAAAGATAATGTTCTCAAATTTATGGTAATTAAAACTCAGGGTCATGCAGATCTTAATGAATCCTACTTAACCTATAACCACAATTATCAGCAGAAATTATGGTAAAACCTGATTCCTGTTTTTTTTACCAACATATTTTTCACCAGGAAAATACAAAATTCAATATAATTTTGATTGGCATTTCTGATGAAATATATTTTTTTTGCCTACCATTTTTAATCATTTGCTTATTAGCACTAGTTTCTCTGTGGTACTTATTCCAATAGGTATATTAATTATGAAACACGTGCCCTGTAATCATTTTATTTTATTTTATTTGCTGCAAGAATTGTGAAATGTTCTGATTGCTTTGCAACGTCATCAGATTCGTAATGGATTTTTAATCCACATGTGTACGGAAGCAATTGCGTTGTCAGAGTGATTCAAAACCTATGTAATCAATGCTGTAAAATGGTTTAACAGCTGAACCATGAAACTGGAGTAAACTCAATGGTACAATTTTACAATTGTACGACACACCTACCTAGAGTATTTGGCACCCCGAGGTTGATTCTGTAATGTCGGCAAGAATATTTATTTCACAAATTTGTAAACTGTATGTGAATTGGACATCTGAAAAAATAAATTAGTTTAAATAAATAACACTCGCTGAACAGATATGGTACAGCATAATTCCCATCACTATATACTGAGCCAGACATTGATGGTAGTACAGAGTAGTACAGCCTCTGCCCCTAAAGCGCTGGGAAACTCTCAAGGCAGTCTACCCAAAGCACTCTCTGTTCTAGAGGCTTGGTTTCGCAAATGAAGCAGGGCTAGCCATGCATAAGGGTGGGGGTAGCTGTGTGAGGGTGTGGTTAGTTATGCGAAAGGACAAGGGTCCTCAGATAGCATTTAATGGGTTTGAAGTCTGGAGGGGACTTGAGCAGGGAGTGGCATGGCTAAAACTTCCTCCCCTGCACCAGAGGAAGAGTATAGTGACCCGGAGACCCAGGGAAGCAGCATTTTATCTGATGAGTCAGGGTCAAACTTGGAGAGTTCCCAAGTGGGTTACTTTTCTTTTTTCGTTGACCTACACCAACTCCTCCAGGCTAACTGAATGCTATCTGGGTCTAGCCCCACTTCTGTGTGCAGCTAGCCCTGCCTGCACACAAAAGAGGGAGAGATACTGGTGGCCTACCCTGGGAAGATGGAGGAGGGGGGATCACTTCAAAACAAAACATTCAAATTCAGCAGATTTAAATTATCCAAGAAAAAAGTTGGCATGGCTGACCTTTTAGCTACCAACTTAGACCATGAGCCATAACAGTACTAATTTTATGAAGTGGAAATTATACCCCAGGGACCAATCTCACATAATTTAAAGCAGGAATGTAACTTGCAGGCCTTATGTTTAAGAAGGCATAACCACTCACGTTCAAAGATGTCAGTTTATACAAATTATAATTTGACTCATTGACTTCATTGAAAAGTGTTTTCTTTTCAGGGCATGTTTGTTTTCCTTAAGTGGAGGGTGAGCCTTAATATATACTGTGCATAGTGGCCCATGTCATTTAAGCATTACATAGTTACATAGTTATATAGGCTGAAAAAAGACATGCGTCCATCAAGTTCAGCCTTTCCTACATCTGTTAATTTGTTGCTGTTGATCCAAAAGAAGGCAAAAAACCCCCCAGTTTCGCTCTTTCCAATTTTGCACTAACCAGGGAAAAAATTCCTTCTTGACCCCAAAATGGCAGTCAGATTTCTCCTTGGATCAATAAGCTGTTTCCCCATAATAACAGATTATATCCCTGAATATTATGTTTTTCCAGGTATCCATCCAGTTGCAGTTTAAACGTCTGTACAGACTCCGATAAAATTACCTCTGCAGGCAGAGAATTCCACATCCTTATTGTCCTTACTGTAAAAAACCCTTTCCTCTGCTTTAGACTAAATCTCCTTTCTTCCAGTCTGAACGCATGACCCCGTGTCCTATGCATAGTCCTGTTTATGAACAGATTTCCACACAATGGTTTGTATTGGCCCCGAATATATTTATACATTAGAAAAGTACAAAAACTGTGAAAATGACTTTTTGTGTATAAGCAAATTGTATCTATTTTAGTTGCTCTTTAAATTATGAAGAAAAACCATGTTCTTTTGGAGATATGTGAAGTTTTCTCCCCCTCAGGAGAGACCTTAATTTCCATTCCCAATGTGGTGCATGTGTAAAATAAGTAGTACTTTCACATATTAATTGTAAACTGCTGTGGTACTTATTCAACATTAAATGAGCGCATGAAGCAGTCTTACACTGTTTGACCCTGGCAAACTGACCATGCATGCTGAGACATGGAATTCCATAGACTAAGGATTAACCTGGTGAGTTCAAGGTGTCCTTGTTGCGTACCTCATAACTTCTTCGATTCACGTGGGACAGTCATGATTTTGCATTTAGAAAATGTGCAAGAATGAAATGGCTGGAGTTTTAGAAAAAAAACATGCTTTTGCAAGGAAGACGATCAGTACAAAGTACAAAGGGAAAAAAAATACATGTAGTTCAAAGAAATAACAACCAAAATGTGTAATGTCACACATAACATACAGATTATATGAATAATTGTGAACTTTGTTGAGTACCACATGACCTCTGAGTAGGTTGCTCGCTATGATCTGTACAGTTGACGTTTTTTGTACCTTTTCACCCCCCTGCGAAGTTAGTTAGATTTTGTTCAAGATTCAATTGCATAAGCAATAGTAGTTACTATATAAGATCTAATAAGATCAAAATAGCTGTTTATAGGTGAAACAGTCCATTTATTAATTTTACAATCCAGTGCTGTGCTCAAAAGCTGTGTCTAAAACAGCAGGTATAGACAGACAGACAGAGAGTCTCCTCACATGACCATAGGTAAGCAGGGGCACGCTAAGGTGTGCATGGTAAGGGATGCATAGTAAACAAGGTGCCCACCAGAGTAGTAGGGTGGCAGTAGAGGAGCACAGAGAGTGCAAGCTAAAGTGGAGACAGAGGTCTCTGTGAGGTGAGAAGGAGGGACAGGGTGGGAGACGTGTGTGAGCTACATTATTTGTATGGTGTTATTTGATGCTAGCAAGTGTGTGTTAGTGTATGCTGTTAGCGTGACTGTGTGAGAATATGTGTGTATATTGGAAAAAAACAGCATATCTGGTTTGGTAAAGGAACATGGCAAACCTGTTATATAGTTACGCAGTAAGTCCATCAAGTTCAACCCATCCAAGATATAAATTGCCGGATTATGTCCACGGAGATGCAGACAAAGATATAAAATTAAGGATTGAAGATAGAATAATTAAGAGTGTAAGGAGAAAGGAGGAGACAGAAGAAAGAACATGACGAAGAAGAAGATGCTGAAGAAGATGCGGAAGTGGTCGGCAGAAGCGGAAGTGGTCGGCAGAAGCGGAAGTGGTCGGCAGAAGCGGAAGTGGTCGGCAGAAGCAGAAGTGGTCGGCAGAAGCGGAAGTGGTTGTTAGAGGAGGTAGGGAAACATTTAGGAAGAGTGAATGAGAGTGTGAGTGACGGTGTGAGAGAGTGAGTGTGCAAATGAATGTGAATGTGGGCACTGGGCAACGAATTTTGTTCCCAAATTAAAAATGCCCCCGAATTTTTGGCTGAACCAAATGGACAGGGAACAAAATTTGTTGCCCAAAAAACGAATGGGCCAAAGTAGAGTCGAAAAGATTGTACGAATAGCTTTTGTCCCATTTGCATATTTTACTTTGTCTGTAAGAAAAATATTTCCCCTGCGATGTCCGTGTAAATCTGAAATACTTTGTATAGGGATATATCCACAATCCATTCTCTTGGACTTACATCCTTGCATGCTAGTAATTTGTTTGCCTTAGCAGCTGTTCCTACTTGACATTACATGGCTATTGAGTTGGGAATCAATTTGTACCCCCAAGGTGAAAGATATAATTTACAAAGACATATATGAGACTATCCTTGAACAGCAGAGACAAGTTGTAAAATAAGAGAGAGGCCATTTCAGAAAATGATTACTATCTATTACTTCCCCCTACACAGAAATGGATACCTAATAATTAGCATTCACAACTGAAGGCATATTGTAGAATAACACTGCTTAGATAATGCAGCCCAGTATATCTACGTTCAGCAAAAACATTTTGAAGAACCATATTTTATTTCTAACAAGGAATGCAGCAACATTTTAGCTCTGCTTATCTTCATTTTTTTCAGTTTATAATAACTCAGAGCTATGAGATTGTTATAAATAAAGAAGCGAATGTTCTAAACTGTTCTTTGACAAATGATCTGCTTATGCTTTACAAGGGGAAAAGTATAATGCTTGGGAGATAAGTTCATACCACAAACCATAATTCAGCAAGTGGAAGAAATACGAAATGCAACAAACTGAATTCAGTGCTTGAAGAGAATCTAGCACTCCAAATAGTCTGGGAATCGCACGTGTGTATATAGAACCAAATATCAGATTTGGTTTTGGTATAGATCCATTCAGCTATATTGATAGTGCTAGATTTCAAATCTATGATGCGTAATTTAATAGCAATTCTCTCAAAGACTGCAAAGGTAAAATTTGTAAAAACATACTGTATATATTGGCTGATTCATTAACTTCCATTGTAGAATATGGCAAGATTTTTTTCCATTGCAGAATATGGCAAGGTTGTTATCCAACTACAAGATTCCAATTCAATAATCCCCAGGGCCGGACAAGGGATAATTTGGCAGCCCTGGCACTTTAAGGCATAATCAGCCAGCGGGTGCACACTGCAGAGCCTGTTCTGCCACTGGAGCAGGTAAGTATTTGGAGCATTCAGCAATTGCCCACCAGGCATTTTGCCCAGTGTGCCAGATGGCAAGTCCTGTAAACACGATCCAGCCATAAACTGTATTGCGGGTGCTACACTCTCCCTTCTCGAGCCTTCGTCTACTCCTTCTGCTGGGGCTCCTACGCTACCAGCCCCATACCGTGGTTTTGCCTCCGTTTTCGACCCTAAGGAAGCCGAACATCTTCCACCACACAGACCCTATGACTGTCCGATAGATCTCCTCCCAGGGGCTCCCATACCGTTCGGTCGTATCTTTCCACTCTCGGAACCCGAACTCAAGATCCTCAAGGAGTACATCGAGGACAACCTGCGGAAAGGCTTCATCCGACCTTCCACTTCCCCAACCGGCTCCGGGATCTTCTTCATCGGGAAAAAAGACGGAGGACTTCGACCTTGCGTCGATTACAGGGAATTGAACCACATAACCATAAAAAACAAGTACCCCCTGCCTTTGATTCCCAAACTCATGGACCGCCTTCGGGGGGCGCAAGTGTACTCCAAGATTGATCTCCTTGGTGTCTACAACCTGGTTCGCATCCGGAAGGGGGGCGAATGGAAGACGGCTTTTCGTACCCTATACGGACATGTAATTCACCAGCCACGTTTCAGCGTTTCCTGAACGACCTGTTCCGGGACGTGCTGGACTCATGTGTTGTGGTCTACTTGGACGACATCCTTGTCTACTACTCCTCACTCACAGAACACCGAAAGCACATGGCACTAGTACTGACTCGGCTCCACCAGAACCACCTATATGCCAAGCTGTCCAAGTGCACCTTCGAAACCACCAGGGTGGAGTTTCTGGGGTTCATAATCACCCCTGGGAAGATAGAGATGGACCCAAGGAAGTGTTGGCGATCCAGCAATGGCCTATCCCGAACTCTGTTAAGGCAGTCCAAAGATTCATCGGTTTCGCCAACTTCTACAGGCGGTTCATCAAGGGGTTCTCTCGCCTGGTCCTCCCCATCACCAGTCTGACCAAGAAACGTACCACTTTTTGGTGGACACCACCCGCGCAAAAGGCGTTCGACATGCTGAAACAGCAGTTCACCACAGCCCCCATCCTCGTACTCCCAGATCCTCTGAAGGCCTACTGGTTGGAAGTGGATGAGTCGGAATCCGCTGTGGGGGCCGTTCTCTCACAGCGCCACGGAGCACAAGACCTACTCCAATCCGTTCTTCTACTTCTCCAAACGACTTTCCCCAGCTGAGAGCAACTACAACGTGGGGGACCGGGAACTCCTGGCTATCAAGATGGCCTTGGAGGAGTGGCGGCACCTGCTGGAGGGAGCACAGTACCCCATCACAGTGTTCACCGATCATGGCAACTTGGAATACCTTCGTACAGCCAAGAGACTCTTCCCTCAGCAAGCCAGATGGGCGTTGTTTTTCACTTGATTTCAACTCCATATCACCTACAGACCCGGGACCAAGAACGCCAAGGCCGACGCCTTATTCAGGTTACACGACCCGGTGGAGGAACCCGTCTCGTCACAAGACGGTATCCGGCAGTCAGCACACTTCTTGGGCATACAGACGTCCCTCATGGATGACCTCCGCAGACACAGCCGAACCCTACGCTCCGAACCAGAGACAGTGACTTGCAGGGCCTCTCAGGGCCTGTTCCTGAAAGATGGTGTATGTACCCCTCCCGGCGAGATGCGCAGTACTCCGCGCGGTCCATGACCTTCCTTCCTCCGGTCATGGAGGACACCGTCAGACCCGGGACCTCGCCCAAAGATACTTCTGGTGGCGACTATGTCGAAAGACATCGAGCAGTGCGTCCACTCATGCTCCGTGTGCGTACGATCCAAGAAACCCACCACCAAAACAGCCGGCCTCCTGCAACCCCTCGCCATCCCCGAGCAACCATGGCAAGACATCACCGTTGATTTCATCGTGGACCTACCACCCTCACAAGGCCACAACACAGTCGTGGTGGTGGATCGTCTCACGCAAGTGGCACATTTCGTCCCCACCACTGCGTTACCCACCGCGGCCAAGACGGCCGACCTGTTTTTGCATTCCATCTACAGACTGCATGGGACTCCCCACACCGTGTTGTTGGACCGTGGTACCCAGTTCACGTCCCGATTCTGGAAGGCGTTCTGTAAGGGTCTGGGGATCCGTCGCTGTTTGTCCTCCGCCTATCACCCCCGTACCAACGGCCATACTGAACGTGTGAAACAAATACTGGAGCAATACTTGCGCTGGTACGTCTCGCATCTCCAAGACGATTGGTTCTCCTTGTTACCACTGGCGGAGTTCTTGTACAACAACCACCTACAATGGTCCATAGGGATGTCCCCCTTCAAAGCGGTTTACGGGTAAAACCCGTCCTTTCTCTTCGTCCTTTCTCTTTCTCCCATCTACCGAGGGGGTCCCTCCAGCCCGGGACCGTATCCGGCTCTTACAACAAACCGTCCCAGTCCTCAGAGCCGCGCTGCAGAAAGCCCAAGCACACCACAAGAAACTGTCCGACAAGCACCACCGGCCACATGCCCCTCTTCAAGTGGGCGACAAGGTGTGGCTCTCCTCCAAATACATACCCACTCGGACACCCTCCAAGAAATTGGATCCCACCTATTTAGGACCCTTCCTCGTCACCGCTTTGGTCGGTCAAGCTGCAGTCAGGCTCCAGCTCTCTGCCTCCTGGGGTCTTCATCCCACGTTCCACGTATCATTGGTGAAGAAATGGGTCCCTCCCAGGGACGCCTGTGGAAACACCCCTCCTCCGGTCCTGGTGGACGACGACAATGAATACGAGGTGGAAAGCATCCTGGACTCACGCATTCGCAGGGGTCATTTCGAGTACCTCGTTCTTTGGAAGGGATTTGGCACGGAGGAACGGTCATGGGAACCCCTGGCCAACGTTCACGCCCCTGCTAAGATCCGATCCTGCCATCGCACCCATCCGTGTCGTCCCGTTCCCCGTCGCACCCGGGGGTCGCTCGTACGGGGGGGGTATGTCAGACCCGGCGGGGACCACCTACCTCGCTGCCAGGTCCGTCGCCCTGGACCGCGATCCCCGTCGGCCGGCCTCCTCGCGACGTGGCCGCATGGTCCCAGGACCGGGCGCCACGCAGAGTCTCGGGTCCCGCATCGCGGGAACCGTCAGGCAGGAGGTCTACTCCTGCGCGCGGACCTCCCGATCACGGCACGGCACTGCCTCGTGGCAGGCCGCGCTCCCGGCCTCGCGGTCTGTGTGCATGGAGTGCTGCGCACGCGCCGCGCTCTCGGAGAGGAGGGGGCGGGGCTTAGCCCCGTTGATGCAACCTCCCTCTCCAACAGCCACCAGAGGGAGGGGGATGAGGTAGACACTGCTCTGTCTCCCTCCACTCAGGTGTAGCAGCAGGGAGGGGAACAGGCACTTAGTGTGGGAGGGGATCAGGTGCTAGGGGGTGGATGTCTCATTACCTGCCCCTGTATAATCCCCACAAGCCTCTACACCAGTGCTTCTTTGTTAAGTTTCAGTGTTGCGTATAACCTCTCTCTATTACTTGAATCCCTGCTATCCTGACTTTTTGGCTTTCGGCCCACGTTTATGCTGTCTGCTGCCTGCCTTGACCTTTGGACCGTGACCCCGACTATTCTCTTGGATTTGCCCTCTTTGTACTGCGTTGCTGGACTTTGTGTAGTGGTGCCTGCGCCACGCTCCGCACCCCCCGACCTGACAGTTTCCCTTCCTTCTCTGACGACCACTTCTGCATCTTCTCATGCTTCAACTTCGATCTTCTCTCTTTCATTTTCTGTCTTTCATCTCCTCTCTTTTATTTTCTATCTTCATCCGTATTTCCGTGGACATAACATGGCGCAAACTTCTGCCAAAATGGTAACGCTTCCAGTGACATCCTCTCGCTCGATCCTCTAATCGAGTGAAAGGACATCACCGAAAGCTATTTGCCCTAAGGTGAACTTCTGCCAAAATCATGGAGCTTTTGGTGACACCACCCCCACGAGAGGTCGTCACCGGAAGCACTGCCAGGTTATGTCCGCGGAGATGCGGACGAAGATAGAAGATAAAAAAGTGAAGACAAAAGAGAGAAGATGGTCGGCAGAAAAGGTTGGGAAACATTTAGAGTGTGTGTGACAGAGAAAGTGAAAGAGAGAGTCAGAAAGTGAGTGTGTGAGTGAAAGGGCCCACGGATTTTGGTCAAAAATTCATAATTTTTTGCTTCGTTTTCGTAAACTTCATGTGGGTCTGGCCTTTAGTAAATTTGCAAGTCGTACGAATCCAAATGCACAAGTCTACTGTACACATCAACAGTGAAGTTGGGACAATATCTTTATGACACATAACCTAATAAATCTGATGCCAGTAGCCACAGTTTACTTTTTAAAATAAGTAATAATGTAATTGAACAAAATATAAATTATACTTTAACCAAAGGTGAAAAACAAATGCTATGTTTTTATAAAGTTAATTAAACTTTGTTTAAACTTCAGACATCTATATATAGATTATTATTTTTAATAGTCTGACCCTGAAAGTTTTTGAAGTTATAATTGTCACTATTCTTTTCAGTGTCTATTTTAGGTTGCCTGATTATTCTTGATGGAAGAGCGTATTTTTGTACCAGTGATAATGAATCCGATTGATGACACACGCATTTCTAATCCCAAGGCCTTTTACTTAAAAAGTACGCACATAAATAAAACACTTGTGTTTTGTGATTTGTGTGTTTAACCATATTTGTGCCAGTCATGCTCCACTATAATGTAGATTGTCACTTTCATTTTATACTATATTCAGTATACATACCAGTTAAATGTGGAGGATCCAGGCATCGGATATAACCTTATTACCATCATTGTTTCATTTAATATTAACCATCTTTCAGTTTGTTTGTAACATACTTGAGTATGCATTCATTAAACCAGAATTAGTAGATTACTTACCTTTAGGAGAAGCTGCAGCAGAAAACCACCTCCATGATCCGATGTTTAACACCACTGATTGGCTGTTTGAAGTAAGCAGGAACGAGTTCCCATTCAAATCAATGGGAGAACTTGTGCACAGTGAGTCTCGTCAAACCGCCTCCTGGAATGTTTGCTGGGGGGGTGCAAAAAGGGCCAAATGTATATAGGGATGTTCTCAGCTATGGCATGCATTAAAAGACATATATTGGCTGAAGTGTTCTTTTAATATATAATGGATTCTAATATGAATTGGTAAACCATATTACAAAAGACCTTTTCCTAGTTGTTTTTACCCCCTTCAAATAACCCTTTACACTTCAATGGGCCCAAATTAAAACAATGAATTCGTAATAACATACAGTACTGTGCAAATGTTTTAAGCAGTTGTGAAAAGTGCGTGAACAAAGGAAAAATCTAAATTAAAATCTAAATATTTGGTGTGACCACCCTTTTCCTTCAAAACAGCATCAATTCTTCTAGGTATACTTGCACAACCTCACATTAAACAGCTGTAATTAAAATTCTCAGGGAAATGTATTCATTAAAATGCCATCTTTTATTTAATAACTGCAATTTCTCTCCCTGTACAGTCTTGCAATTATCAGTAACTCTTTACTTCATAACACCATTTCAAAATCTATATAATGATCAAGATGAGAGAATTTTTCCATCTCCCACAACTTATGAAGTGATTACACTTGTTGTATTGCAGGGTTTTGAATGCAACATTTTGTATGTAAGTGATTTGACACAAAGGACTCTACGTACTCTCCTTAAATGACCCACAAACTTGGACAACTGTTGCTGTCTTTCACTTCTTATGAAATGTTAGTATATCAGTTAATGGTTGACAGTGTTAGCTGTGATCGCAAACCCCAGAGGAAGTGGGAAGTATGATATTTATAGAAGTAGATAAGCTGGATAAGACTTGCAAGCCCCTATTGCATTTGGCTAATTGGCAACTGTCACTAATTGACCACCTAATTTATAGCATTAATCAAAGGTCATGATATAGGAGTTGAGTATTTTGTAGATGATGTTTATGGAGGTAAGATAGGAGCGCTGACAAAATTAAAATCCCATTTTTTATATTAAAATACATTTGCCCAGCCATAAAGTGTCGTTGAAATTCAATGTGTTGCAAGCTGCCCAAGTGGGAGCTTTGATGCTGCAGCACGGGCCAGAATTTCACAGCTTGTTGGGCCAGTCAGGAGAGACTGGAGAGTACACAAAGGACTGTCTCACAAGAAACAACATGATTCTGAGATATGAGTTCAGTACAAGGGAAATCTTAGTCATTGGCCTGGTATTAAGCTTACAATTGCATAAAGCCAACTGGTTAGGGGGTGGGCAGAGGCGGCACAGGCAGGCTGTTTCTGGAGCAGAGCCGGCACACACAGGGGTTATGTTGCACTACCTTCAATGTCTGGCTCAGTGTGTAGTGATTGAGTTAAGCTGTCCCACCATCAAGGTCTGGCTCAGTATATAGTGATATAACTTATGCTGTACCATATATGGTAAGTGAATGTTATTTATTGAAACTTATTTAATTTATTTATAAGTTAATAATCTATTTTTCATATTTTTAGTTTTTTCCAGTGGACAGTTTTCTCAGTTTACAAATTTGTTAAATAAATGTTCTTGGCAATATTAATTATTGGGGGGGGCACATACAGGAACTGTCCAGGTGCCAAATACTCTGATGAGTGACCAGTGAAGTAAATGCAAAGGCCTCTTTTTAATAATATATATAGTAAGTGAACATCCATTCCATTATCCTGCCTGAAGTTTCAGCTTGGACCAGGCCATATGTATTGCTGGTGATTTAAATTATGCTTGAAAGTATCTTGTAAATTCAGAGGTGAGTATTGTAATCTATCATTTAATGGTATGAGTTTTTTTAGATCTGAGGCATTTCCATTTTAAAAGGTATTTCCATACCTTTTAAGGGTACCAAATTATCCAATGTTATTACGTTTACTTTAAAGAAAAGTTGAGCCTTCAACATTTTCATTTTATTTTTTATTCATATTGGAATAAATTATGCTTTGACTTTTTTGCATTTTACTGCATGTATCCTTTAGTTATTGCAGTTAGAAAACCAGACTCCAGTTTCATTCATCTTCCCTGGCATTTTATTGGAACCAGTGAGTTAGATGAATCCTTCCTGCACATGCTCAATAGCACTGTCACTGAAGATTTTACAGTGTGAGGTGCACCTGCAAAGTCATTTTTACTGATCTATGTATGTTAGCAGGAATCTGACATTTTTTACAACATACTGGTCAGCTGATCTCACAATACATCAGCTGCCAACATGCAGCCTCTGTGTTTTTAAACAGCTACCATAGCTGAAGGCAGCCATATTAGGCTGTCTGCCTCATGTACCGATCTCTGCCTAAAGGCAAAGATCAGATTTTTTTTACTGACTAATCAGCACAATTCTCTGTTTCCTTGAAAGAGTCTCCACGTAAACACAAGGCATCCATCTTTAACAGAAGTGTTTGATTTACCCTGCGAGAAATCTGCAGGAGGTGGTATGGGAGGCTGTAAGCTCATTTGAGCAGGGCCCTCCTCACCTGTTGTCTCTGTTAGTCAATTAATGTTACATACTACTTATGTCCTGTCTACCCATTGTACAGCGCTACGGAATTTGATGGTGCTATATAAAACAATAAATAATAATAATAATAAATGTCCACTATGTAAGCAGTACTTAGATGCCATGCTAAGTCCGCTTTGCCAAGGTTAAATATGGTCTCCTACAATACTGATGAAAGATCCGATTTAGATATTGTTGAATGGGAAAAAAAATAATTTATTATTTAACATGTCACAACCACTTGTACTTTCTTGCCAACTGTAATCCATAAAAGCAAAATCGCTGTTTAATATTTAATGCCTCCTGCTACTAAAAATAAAAATGAAAAGGAAACCATCATCAAATATTCAGTATGTAATCTGCACTAACCTGACGGATTCTCAATTATGTCTATAAATTCCAAAATAAACCAGAACCAGAAACTTTAGATGTATGCTCAGATCAAAACTCACAGTGCTGACTATTTAAGAAAAATAAACTGAAATGTTGTAACTAACCTTGCCTCACAACTCAAAGGTTCTGGAGATGCTGCCAGTGTAAATAACAAAAGAATAATTAAAAGGGGAACTGCTACCATCACAGCTAAATTAATTTATAGAAATACCTATAGCTTTTTTTGTAAAGTAGTGTGATTGTTGTTGAGCTACTCCAGGAGTCTGAGATCTGCATACCTGGGAACTCTCCGGGTTTGCCTGGAGATTGCCGAATGAAGCACTGCTTCTCCGGGTCAAGACCCGAATCCTCCGGGTCGGGGAGTGGGGTTTTGACACGCCCCGCTCCGAGCCCATTTTCCCTTTAAATGGGGGTGTTTCCCGCTGCCGTCAGGGGGATCTCCTACCGACGTCACCGGACCACCCGCTGACGTCAGTGGGCAGTCCTGGCCGCGTCCCGCAAGGGAAGGCTCCAGGTAACCGGAGCCCAGAAGTTTCCAGGTATGGAGATCTGTTGCTCAATTCGGCACAAATACATACTGTACATAATCATTTCCTATCCTGAACTTATCATCTCCCTTCTCAATCATTCTTACAGGAGCTGCTTGAACAAACAATCAGCAACTCATCTGTACATTTTTCCTCTTTTTGTACCTGCTTTACTATTAATATTATCTTTTATTTATATAGCGCCAACATTTTACGCAGCACTTCTTACAATACATATATTCAAGGGGTATGGCAAGACTAGAACAAACCAATAAATTAGGTGGTGAAAGCCCTGCTCGCAACCTTACAATCTTGAATGTTTTATATGCTTCTTGATACAGTCTCGCTATAGTTATTTGTTAAATTATTGTATATATATTTGTAAACGATTTTTTACACCTATCTGGTATTTTTAGTGCAAGCAGTTACACGTATTACTACATACATTCAAACCTGACCCTATATATACACCGATCAGCCATAACATTATGACCACTGAAGGTGAAGGGCTACTGTAGCTCAAATCGCTGAAAAAGTTAATGCTAGTTCTGATAGGTGTCAGAACACACAGTGCATAACAGTTTATAGCCAGGGTACCCATGCTGGCCCCGTCTACTGCCAACAGCACCTACAATGGGCACGTGAGCATATGAACTGGACCACGGAGCAAGGGAAGGTGGCCTGGTCTGATGAATCAATTTTTCTTTTACACAACACATGGGACCAGGATGCATCCATGGAGGCCCTACCTGGCAACTTACAGGACTTAAAGCATCTGCTGTTAAAAGGTTGACTTGCTGCCAGATACCACAGCACACCTTCAGAGGTCTAGCGGAGTCCATGCCTCGACTGTTTATGGCTGTTCTGGCAGCAAAAGGGGAACATACACAATATCAGGCAGGTGCTCATAATGTTATGGCTGATTGGCGTATATATAGATTGTATTTAGGCATACGGTACAGTGCAAGACACTGTAGGACCACAGAGTCTCCAATTTTATTCTTGGGCCACATTCCCAATCAACACCTAAAACATTTCATCCTATATGTTCTATTACAGCGTTGTCCACTGCACAGTATCCTTGGACACAGCTGTTTGTGAAAACATCATTGTGTATAAGTAAAATGCTTAGGGTGATTGCATGAACTCCTGGGAATGCAGCAAGAGTTTAGAACCATAAAGTATCAACATAATCCTCATTCTACAGCATCACTCAGATTGTATAATGCCGGCCAGGGAATACATTAGAACGTTATGGTGAACAAGAGAAATAATTGTGTGGCTTCATGCATGGAAATGGCACAGATATTTAGCAATCACATCTCCCAACACCTAACATTGTGTGATTACACAACAGGATCCTTCCCACCATTAAATTTGATGGTATTTCCTTTGCATAGATGTTTGGGGGCTTACTATAGTCACACTTCCTTTACTAAATTCACCACTGATACCATAACATTTTTAGTTCAAATTAATTCATCAGTACTCATTTTGCCTGATAAGTATTAAGAGAAATAAGCTCTTCCACAGTACAGTAGTTTAGCAAACATGTACATTTTTAGGGTAAATAGGTGTTACTATCTTAAAACTTGTATAAAATTATTACACATAAGGCACTGGCATAACTACAGGGGCCTGGTGTGTCCCCTTCTTTCTGTCTCCTTGTACTGGTTCAAAATAATTTAGAAAGGGCCCTTCCATCCTGGACCCCACCGATCCAGGTCGGAGGGCCCCTTCTAAACTATTTTGAACGGGCATGGGGAGACAGGAACGTATCATTTTTCACACCAGGGCACCATGGTTTCTAGTTATGCCCCTGACATAAAGAAACATAAAAGCATACATATGAGTTTATTGTTGATATGCGAAAAATATATATATATATATACTTTAATATGCATTCTTCTTCAGAAGGGCTACGGGGGTGCAGAGCCTAATCTTGTGAGGGGCACTTATGCTAACATAACAGACACTCACACTAACACAAACACCAAGACATATAGACAAAGATACCCAGACACTCACCCTAACATAGGCATGAAACAAACACCAACGCAACCATATGCCCAGTTTAAGAAAGCTGTTTCATTGACTTTTCATATTAAATAAAAAAAAAACCAAAACATGATGACCATGGATAGATCTTCTGTTTGAGTAACAATAAATGACAATTGTATTATTATTTATTTATTCATATAGCACTGTACAATGGGTAATATTAAATAGCTTTATAAAACCTGAGACTTGTGGGGCAGGGAGGTAAATAGGGAATTAAAAAATTCAAGATTTATGAGCCCATCTAGTCTGCCTGTTTTACCTGATGAAGACCGTAATTAGTCCTTAGTCTTTGATTCAAGATAATTGTATGCCTTTGTCATGCATGTTTAAATTCCCTCACCATATAAACCTTTACCACTATCACTGCTACTAAGGAGATGAGACAATGTTTCAGACTTTGTACCAGAACCTTTTTTAATACAGAACTCTTTTTTTCTAGGTACAGTGAGCAAGGAGGTCCATCTCTAGACACATCATACATTATAGCCAAAGAATGCTTCCATTTTATCTTTCCAAAAGGCCTCTTACAGTTGCTTCCATGATTGGTAAAGGGGGATATAACAGCAGATATAGTTAGAATTCAGGATGGTGGGAAAAAATACATGGGAACTTTTCTGGAAAAAGAGTGCCCCAAAGACAAGGGGAAGTAGGGTAACTCCAGGAGAAACCCTATGAGATCAAATGCAGGATGATGGATCAGACTATTGTCCCCACCATATCTCCTGTTTCAAGCGGTCAAAGAGGGACACCTTTGTTTTAGGGTGTGTGATTAGGGGCAGGGCTTTACCAAGACTTTTTTGTGACCTTAACTTCCTTTTTTCAGGTTGTAATTGATTATTCCTAATAGTTTAGATTTTTTCTGTAAGGTGTTGATTGCTGGGTTTTTTTTGGTTCTGAGGAGGAGGGACTGAACTCTAGGTCATGAAAAGCATTAGATAATCAGGGGGTACAGATCTATGATTCAATGAAATATACTTTTTAACTTAATGAGCTAGTTTCAATAATCCACCTAAACCTCAGCTGGTGTAAACTACAGTGTGGAATGGATGGATAATAATTAAATTAGTTTGACAAATCCAAACTGCAATTGTGGTTTCTAGACTGCAACACTTAAAAAAGCTACATTAAATCAATAGAAAATAAGTACTGGTGTGACACTGGCACGGGGTTGTGGAGCGTAGCACAGGAATGTGAGAGTCAGAGAGGTTATCCGCAAAATAGTGTATTATAAGAAAGGGCAAGTCCAAAAGAGTAGTCAAGGCAATCCTAAGGTCGAGACAGGCAGTTCAGACAGTCCAAGGAATGAAGCCAAAAGGTCAAAACCAGGATATCACTCAAAGCAAAGATTTTGAGATCCCACTGACGGCGGGGGTGGTCCTGCTGACATTAGCAGGCAGGAGAAAAAATTTGGTGGGGAGCGGGGCGTGCACCCAGTAATCTCCGGGTCAAACCCGGAGAGTTCCCAGGTATGCCTATATTCCTAATCAGTGTTGTAACACCTCTGGGTGTGGGATCACGCCCCTCACAACCAGAAGCGCCTGCACGCTTGTCAAGCACGGCACAGTGCGGAATCGAGGCTGAGGATGGGGCCTACCACGCAGACGTTCCACAAGGGGCTTGTTGAACGGGATAAAAAAATTAAATCTTCTGATATTGCTTGTTTCAGTTGTTATCTGTACTCCCACTTTCACATTCCTATTAGTCCCCATCCAATATGGGATCTCCTTGTTGCGGACGTTTTAAGGTATTAGAGCCCAGTTTAAGCCAATTATGGGTACCTCACAAGAAATTTCCATAATGTCCATTTATAGTACAGATAGCGGATGGTTAGGGCATATCTGGGATTTTTAGTACCACAATTTCATGGATGGTGCAAAATTTCTACAACCTACAATGCTGATGCATTACACAGGTACCGCCCTTTATCCAAGAATATCTTTGTCTGCCCTTCTGGGTCTCTCACCAACACATTGCTGGGTCTTTTTTCTTATATCATATGGCAAATCCTTTTGATTATGGTCTGAATGTTGTGACTAAAACCTAAATATCCCACCTGTCCAATGTTCTATGTTCTATGATTGGTGTATATTTGGAGATATATATGTATTATAGTATTTCATTTCACCCTGAGATGACCCCTACTTATTAATTTATGTTTTGTTGGACTACCAAGAAGTTGCAATGAGTGACTCAAAAATAAAGTTCTAATTATATTGCTAAACTGAACCCCATACTCCACTAAACAGACTAATGCGTGATTTAAAATCACAGAAATTACGGTATATTCTGGCCTGCCAGTTCCATCCACGTGAAGCCAGGTGTTATTTATTGTTTTGGAAAAAATAGTTTACACTCCAAACAATGTTGTGCTGGTTATGTGTTGTAGACTCAATACTGTCTCCGCTATTCTTGCTATGAAAAAGATGAACATAAAGCTATTAACCCCTTAATGACAAAGCCTGTACATGTACGGGCTCAAAATGCATTGTTTTCAATGGGTTTAGGGACCGCCTATTGTCCTTAAGGGGTTAATAATCATACTGAATTAGTGACTCTCCATTTTCATTCTTTATATTACTTACATTTAACTTTAAAAATCCAGTAACAGCAGAGTCCAAGTGTTTTAGCAAGTTGGTTTTGCATTTATCTTAAATCTGCATTTGTTCATTTGCTTAAAGGGAAACTCTGGGTATTGTTTTCTTAGCATCAAAAATCACTGTACATTAACAAATCCTCTTCCGTAGACAGACATTAATTTCTATTTCCCCAACACATAAATCATACCAAAATATACATTAACATAATTTTACTGTTATACTATTCATATCACATAATAACTTCACCATCTAGTAATACATTTATAATGTAACTTTGCAGTCTCTGTATAGGTAGATAATAACTTTATGGCCCATACATACCTCCAGGCTCACAAAGAAATCTTTCGGCACATAGGAGAGGAAAAACCCGCTGTAAGGAAACCATGACTTAAAGGACAACCTTTACTTTGGGGGTAAGAGGCAAATTAATGCCTTTGATGCATAGACTGATGTTAGGCTGATCTGAAGTAGCCTTGTTTGCAACACTCATTTTGTGTCATCTTTTACACTTCCCTTCCAAAGCATTATGCACGAAGGGATGGTCATCCTGTTCCCAGGACTTGTTCACAGTACCATCGATGTCCAAGGACAGGTATACAAGTTTCTCAAGTTTGTTGTAGAAATAGGACTACTGAATGAAGGTGAAGCTCTGTAAAGGGCTTGGAAGTGTCTGGGAGGAAATAGGCCTCTTTTTAAAATTATTTATTCATATGTTACATTTTATCGTCTATTTTATGTTTCACTAAAAAGTACACTGTTATAATTCACTGCCTACATTACTAAAATATAACACATACGGAAAGAGAGGTCGCTAGTATCTCTTTACTGATTTTATGGTGCAGGGGATGCAAAAGGTGTTAAGGGGCAGTTGTGATGCAAATCTGTGTAAGTCTAATAATTGAGGCTATGGTTGTACATTCCTCAAAATTGTTTTCAGTGGGACAAAAGATGTTGTTTTCCAAGGGCAATCAAGGTTGTGTGTCTAGTGTGCAGCTACACACAGCGCCTCAGTCCTGCTGCTGTTGGCAGACTTATGGATGGTTGGTTGGTTGGCTGGTGGCTTATCATCTAGATTACTTTTCATTATCTCTTTGGCTGCTGCTACAATAACTATTCAATGGATGCCATTTCACCTGCAATAAAGAAGTATTTTTTTATATTAAGCTTATTGGATTTACTTTGTCATTCTATTTTCTACTTAGAAATGGATTTGTATGGAGTTTCTTGCTTTTGTCAGCCTGGCTTTATATTCACCTTGTGGTGTAACATGAAATGTTAGGATCCCTGAAGGTGTGTTGAGGGATCCCCTCTCCATACATGTATCCTGTTTGGATCTAGATGGCCATGTCTCACAACATGTAATTGACCATGTCAGAAATCTAGTTTTACTTATGCATGAGCAGGTAGTGTCTTTACTGGAGGAAATGTATATTTCAGTGCTACATTAAAATCAACATGTTGCACTTTTATCAGCATGTCCAGGGCCATATAGTCACCCTACACCTGTGGGCATGCCCCAAAACAATCCTGTTCTGAGTCAAAATATATATTGACATATGATATATTTTCCATATATCTCATGTGTACATAAATCATGTGGACACAGTCAAACTCCCTAAAATAGCGATGTTGTCATGTTTACCATCTTACATCTTGTTAGCAACATATTCAGTTTCAAATATGGCAGTATGTTGACATAAAGACAGAGTTAAGGCAGCGTGAAAGAGCAAGGCTGAGATGAGATTCAGGCATAGAAACAAAGTAAACGGCAAAAAGTCAGAGTAGGAGTCTCCAACCTTTTAGTTAATGACCTACTCAAAGAGCGATTTTGAGTGGTTCTATGAAAGTGTATTGGGGAAGAAGAGTCATTTTAGGGATCAGGGACGCAGGGTTTAGTTTAATGTTGTGAACGCCTTAATATTTTAATGTTTACTCGTGTTTTCAGATTGGTGTTTTAATTGCATTTCTTTCTAATGGGTATTTCTGCTAGAATAGAAAAATACAAAAAAGCATCCAGAAATGTAGTCTTTAACTCATTCAAGAGCCATAAGGTGGTAGCCTGAGAGATGCCAATACCTTGGAAGCTACCTGTTGGAGATCCCTCTAGGACATGAAGGGTGAAGTGAAGAAAGGGAACAGTCATGACTCTTATCATATTAGGGCAAGGAGGGGGTTACAAAGTGTGATCAGAAAAATGCTAGTACTCATCCTTCAGCTTCTGTCTTTAGTAGGATGAAAGCTTTCATGGGTCAGACTTTCTGAATTGTCCAAGTCAGCATGCAGAACTGAAAAGGTTAATATTGGAGCCACCTGGCATCTATAGTTAGATAAAATACAGTCAATTTATGTAATATTACTGTAAATATTTGATATGTTTTTTGTTTGGCTTTAGTTTACAAAACAAGAATTGCATAAAAATTCCGTAAAAACCCAATTCTGAGCGACAAAGCGGCTATGAAACGTGTGTGTTTTTAGATTATGGAACAACTGTCAAGACTAACAAGATATGGATGGACGCAACTGCTGCATTGCAACTAATGAAGTACTGCAGCAGGGGGAGCCTAAGCTGTGTGTCTGGGGACTGGAGAAAGAATGAGGACAGGAGTCAAGGATGGACAATTATGAAAGAAAGGAGGTTTATTTCAAAACATGTGTTAGAACAAGAGGTCATAATCTCAAACTAGAGGGTCACGAGGTTTAGAGTTTTACTTTAACGAGTGTGGTAGATAAATGGAGCAGCCTCTCATCAGAAATGGTAGAGGATAATGCAGTGGCAGAATGTAAGCATTTGTGGTAACGATCGATTAAAGTTTGAGTCCATACATCAGGAAAAATGGGAAGACTAGGTGGGCAGAATGGTTCAAAATGTCAAAATTATGTCTAAAAAGTGACAGTTATAGGGTAATTATTTCATTGTGGTCACAGTCATTACAGAAAAACAAACTTTTTAGTGACATTTCAAGAGTAGAATAACTTAAGCTGAACACGAGGTGGCTGAAGTGAGAGCACTGGTGGGTTATTTATAACATAGCACTGGGCGAACAGCTACACTTCTTAGCCTGGCTAATGGGCAAGAAGGAATTTGGTGGCTATCCCCCAATTAGCCCAGTAAATAAAGTTGCCAGCTACGTCATGCACATCGGATGACGGCATCATTAAAGAAATGAAGAAAAGGGTCTGTAAAGACATGTAAAGCAGAGGTCAGGATACAGACATATATCAGAAGGTGAGCTTCTGCGAACGAGGCAGACGGCACTGCAAACGGGTTACTAGCTGAAGAGATCCGCACGCAAGAATGGAGCGGAAGGAAGACGGCAGAGGTGAGGCATTTAAATTATTACAGGCAGGGTACACCGCGAAGCTGCGATTGAGCCGAGGGGCGGTGCAGGAACCGGGAGGAGGGCGGTATCAGGAGGGGCGGTGCCAGGGTTCAGGAGGAGGGGCGGCGCCGGGGATCAGGAGGAGGAGCGGCATCGTATTGTAGTCCTGTAGCACAGACACTGAGTGAGGAAACAGCCTGGAACGGGCTGGAGTGGTGGCAGGAGATCATCTCTACTCCTGACCGGTCTGCATCAACCACTCCCACCTCCTGTCTTCGACTTACAGCAGCCTGTCAACGTCCGGCTGAAACTATTAAATGCCTTTTGCATTCTTGAAAGCGGGTGGCTACAGGGATTTGCACATGGATTTCTCCTGTTCTTCATTAGTGAGATGCGCTGTATCGCTTACATGCATATATTCAAATCTGTGCAAGTGATTTCTCCAGGATTTGTTCTCATCGTGAAGCTGAGCTGCTCTTAAAGATTTGCAGTTACTATTATTGCTGCTTTGTTGCATTTAATTGCGGAGCTGGAAGATGGGTGGTAATCTGGGTTGTCACAGGTCCATTCCTAAGGACCCTTCTGATCTGTGCCAGAAGAACCGTAAGTTCAGTGCAGCTTGCAACTTCAGCAACATCTTGGTGAGTCAAGAGAGGCTCAATATTAACACCGCCACTGAGGAGGAACTGATGACCCTTCCAGGAGTGACCAGGCAGGTGGCACAGAACATAGTGGAGTATAGGGAATACATTGGGGGCTTTAAAAAGGTAGAGGACTTGGCTCTGGTCAGTGGTGTGGGGGCTGCCAAGTTGGAACAGGTCAAGTTTGAGATCTGTGTCAGCAGCAAAAGTGGCTCAGCGCAGCACTCCCCGAACTCCCTGAAGAAAGACTTGGAGCATGGATACCATGGTCAGCACCTATCTGCTGCTAGATTTAACATCAATACAGCCACCGCTGCCCAGCTTATGTGCCTCAGAGGACTGACCGAGGAAATAGCACAGGACATTGTCCAGTACCGAAACCAACACGGCCCTTTGAAAAGCATTGAGGACCTGGCCAAGGTGGATTCCATTACCATTTCTGTTCTGGACAAAATCAGACACCAAGTCTATGTACAGAGGTCTAGACCACCTTCCACACATACCAATGGGGGGCTTCACTTCATGGCCAAGCCTCATCCAAGCCCTACCTCTCTGAGCCTACAAAGTGAAGACTTGGATTTTCCACCTGGTGGGCCAACTCAACTCATCTCTACTCGCCCTGCTGTGGAGGTTTTTGGAGGGGTGAGGGAAGGAAAGCCAGTGCTCCGGGTGGCCTCCTGGAACCTTCATAACTGCAGCCTAGATAAGGCCAGCAACCCTGGAGTGAGAGAAGTCGTCTGCATGACCCTGCTGGAAAATAGGTAAGATAGTAAACCAGACACAATGGCAAAGTGATGTCCAATTTACATTTCTTTAACTTGCTCTCAGATGCCTCCTGGCTACCAAATAACTTATTGGAAGGAAGTTGGCTCTACTATATTAATAATCACTTGACCATTCATGGTAGTTGGCATGTGAGTTGATGTAGGAGGTATTGGCTGCTTTAAAATATGAAGTGTCTCTTAACACATTGTATGATAATTTCTATACTCCAAACACCATTCAGCCAACTATAAAATATAATTCTGATAATTTTTGAATAAGTGTACTTACCTCTGTACACTGAACCGTAGGACACCATAAACAATAACATTAGTTTTTCATAAGCGCTGTCCAACACCTTTATGGACCAAAGTTCCATAGGTTCTTCATAGTTATAAATGCCACTTGACGCCAAGTGTGATTAAAGCCTGCCAAATTATGCAATACTGGCCACAGTCTTCATGAGCAGTTATTTAGTGCTTACCATGGGACCAACCAGGTTCCCTTTGGCCAGCAACCACAGCAAGCCATAGCTTACCTGGTGAATACTGCCCCTTCAGTATACACATGCAGATCTTTATCCACAGAAAGGTATCAATATCATATTAGTATCATACTGAACAATAATATAGGTAACAGAGTGTGTAGCTGCAATCATAATTGTGATATAAGTACACTGCAGTGTGCAAGGAGGAGTTAAGGGGGATTCCAGATAACTGAATAGAGCACCTACAGCTCTGACTGTTGCTGAGGTTCTGCTACGATTCTGGTCTACTGAATCTTCTAATAGACCACATTCTCCTCATCTCATATGTATGCGCCTACCAGGCTGTTTTTCCTTTTGTTTTTCACCGTTCCAGAATTGTCAAGAAATCCGTTTTGTGTATTTTATATGGCTTAGTGTAGTGTTATAAAAGGCGGTGAATATAAATCCAGTGGGAAAAACAGGTTAGTCATTGTCTTATTACTCCACAAACAGTATCAATGTACTTTTCGGTAACTGAGTAATACAGGTAATTGCCAGATCAGCCGCAAACAATGTTATGTTAATACAGAAGGTGATTAAAAGAGAACACGTGATAAAAACAGTTTTAAAACAGAACACGTGCTTTTATGTCTGGTTTTGGCAGCTAGATTCAAACATTTGCTCAACAGAAAAAAATGGCAGTTTTAAAGATATTTTATGATTTTAAGATCATTGTGAAACTCACTGGACTTTCAGCGACCACTTATCTGTCTTTTATACAACTGCATTCAACAGGATTAGCACATCAGCCATTTTTTCCAGGACATGTATAACATTTTACATGTTGTTAACCAGCCCAGTTACAGGTTCTGCCCCGTGATATCTATGGTCTACAACTGATTAATGAATTCCATTCTGCGAGTTTACAGGGAGGCATATCTGTCCTGGGAAAAAAAGACCAATCTTTGTCACCCTTATGTACGGTATCACCCGCAAAAATCAGTTAATTACCCTGTCCCTTTAAACGGAGACTTCAGCCATCATATATGCTTTAATGCATATGATAACCGAGAGAAACTTATTTTTGTGGCTTCCTCCTTTTGGCGGTATTCCCCAGAATCTCCCATTTGCCTTCTCCCTGTCCCCCAGCTATTTGCCATGGAGAATATGTGTTCTTGATACATGATATACTTACTACCAGTCTACTGGTTAGGCAGTCGACTTAAGTAGGAGTGCTTTTCCTGTCACTGATTGGCTGTCGTGACAGCCAATAATCGGACCATCGCGGGGCCGTAAGGTGTTTTTTTTTAATCTTTTACTTTGAAGAATGCATGTTAATGTACCATATTTGCTTGATTATAAGAAGACCCTGATTATAAGACGACCCCCCAAAATCTGAATATTAACTTAGGAAAAAAAGAAAAAGCCTGAATATAAGACGACCCTAAAGGAAAAAAGTTTTACCAGTAAATGTTAATTCATGTAAACTATTTTTTTAAATAAAAGCTATGATTGAGAAAAATATTTTTTTTGTTTTTATTTCCTTGTATTTTCCAACCTGTCCCCCAGTTACGCACATCTGCCCCCAGGCTTGCCACACCAATATGGCACTGTGGCCCATGATATGCCTTTTAACCCTCTATATGCCACTGTGCCCCATGGTATGCCTTTTGACCCCTTATGTGCCACTCTGCCTCCAGAAATGCCTTATACCCCTATATCCCATTCTGGCATTTAGGGGGTTAAAATGCATATTATGGGGCAGAGTGGCATATAGGGAGGTATAATGCATTCCAGGAGGCAGAGTGGCATTAAGGGAGTTAAAAGGCATTGTATAGAGCACTCTGCCTCCAGAAATGCCTTATACCCCTATATGCCATTCTGGCATATAGGGGGTTAAAAGGCATATTATGGGGCAGAGTGGCATATAGGGAGGTATAAGGCATTTCAGGAGGCAGAGTGCTCTATTAAATGCCCCCTTAACGCCACTCTGCCTCCTGAAATGCCTTATACCTCCCTATATGCCACTCTGCCCCATAATATGCCTTTTAACCCCCTAAGTGCCAGAGTGGCATATAGGGGTATAAGGCATTCCAGAAATGCCCTATGCCCCCATTTAGCACACACACACACACACACACGCACACACACACACACACTTACCGGTGCTTCCAATTTCCTGCTGTATTGCCGGGGCAGCGGGTTGACGTCTCCTTCCGCTGCAGCCGGAAGGAGGTGGAGTTGGCAGCGGGGGTTTGTCTGCGTCCGTCGCGCATACCTTCCCCGGCTGTCAGAGATCAGAGTTCCCCGCACCGGTGCCGCACTCTGATCTCTGACAGTCGGGGAAGGTATCCGCGACGGACGAAGACAACTCCCGCTGCTAGCCACACCTCCTTCCGGCTGCAGCGGACGTTGTCTACGCATATCGCGTAGACGTCAACCCGCTGCCCCGGCAATACAGCAGGAAGCACCGGTAAGTGTGTGTGTGTGGGGGGGAGACAGGAGGATCCAGGTCCCCTGCACCGGTGCGGGGGATCTAGATCTTAGTCTCATAATCAGACCTCTATTCGAGGTCTGATTAGAAGACGACCCCGATTAGAAGACGAGGGGTATTTTTCAGAGCATTTGCTCTGAAAAAAACCTCGTCTTATAATCAAGCAAATACGGTACTTGCATTTATTGTTCCAGGGGCTTCCTGGGACACAGCACCATCCCTTTAACACATACTCAACACTGATCTGGACCTCATCATTTCCTGTTTTTCTGCCCCACAAATAATTTATGTAAAAACAGGAAATGTACACATCTTTCATAGCAGATATTGTTAAACTCCAAAATAAAATACTGAAAGGTTAACACAGCACGGCCAGTTTTTGTGTTCTGCTAATAAATATCTGTTTGTTTAGGTGAGACGTACATTAACCGGCTACATTTCGGTTTTGATAATTATAGACCTAAGTATTGTAGTTATTAAAGATTAACTTGAAAGCTCAGACCTCTGGATGTAATGGATTCTCTCAGCAATGAACGCAGCTGACTTAGACCATGATAACCAACACTCTCATTAATGTATTCATTAAACTACATGAACTTTGTCGTTCCCCTCACTCAGCTGATTTTAAGTGTTTTATAACTGAATGCAGCATTAGGAATACCATTCTTAGTACTTTTGAATGCCATATATAATTTGTTAATTATGTAAAAAAAAATGAAGTGGATGCTTATTCATTATTCAGAGGAAAGAATAAATTTGGTGTATTTGTATAACATCCTATAGGCTGTGGGGTATTTGCTTAGGCCTAACCCAGGGCAGGGCTCCTTTCACCCCCTCGCTGCCGCTGTCCTTTCTACTGGGCGTTGGGATAGGACATTGTATCCCTGCGCAGAAGGAGACAATGGAGGACTGTGCCGCCATAGTGTTAATAGGCCGGTTGGGAAGATCAGTGATGTCCCTTTTGACCAGCCCATTGAATACTAGTTTTACTGAAAGCCTGATTGCCCAATAATTATGCGGCAGAAGGGCTGCCACCCCCCTTGTCCTAGTCGACCTGGACCAGAGTATGCCATTGGCTAGAGAATTGTCTAAGTGGGAGAATGATCATGCATATACTGAAAACACATAAGGTGCATTAGCACGTATATGTATTGCTTATTTTAATTTGTAACCAGCAGTACAAATATTTATTATTTATATAAACAAACAATATAGGATTTGGGAAAACTGAGAGATCTGCTTCAACATTGATCTTAAAGCAGCTTGAGTTCAGTCCTTGAGATGTCTTGAGAGATACTGCTATTACTGAAACAAGAAGAAGCAGGAGCCTTTAGAGCACAGTGATTATAGTCCATACAGACAGTTTGATGAAGATATCGTCAGTATTGTCTTGGTGAAATGTTTTTGGCATGTTGGGAATTGACTGCATGATTTTGCCATGTGAGCGAAGCTGTTATGTTGTGAGTGCTGATAATTGGTAAGCTGTATTGCGGACAGTTTTAGTGTGGGTTTTAATGCTAGGGAAAATGGAACTTGGGTGGCTTAATGATTGTGAAGGGTGATGGAAGTTGTAAATATCAAGAGCGAGAGCACCAGAAGTTCAGGAAGGGTGTCTGTTCCTTTAGTATAATTGTGGAGTGTAACCCCTTCTTATATGTGCCCAGCCATTTATATGTGTATTCTGTCTCCTGAGAAAAGTATTTTGTTTTCTTTCCTTTTATATATACGGGGTTTATAATATACGGGGATATACTGGGGGAAACAATATTTGTTTTTGTATTTTTACAGTTATATTATGTGTTGGGACATTAAGCTAGGTTAAATAAACAGTTTAATGTCCCAGACAGCCTCGCAAAAGAAGAATACACATTAAAGTACTTTGTGAGTACTGTAATAGAAAATAAAATAATTTACCTTTGGGAGAAGCTGAAGCTCCCAGCCTCTTTCACGGTCCTATGATTCTCTTCAGTAAAGTGCTTCCATTGCACAATGTCCGCTGAACCAGTGCTCTAGCTGACTGTCGGTAAGGAAACCACTTGTCAGGTAAGCCAATCTCCTCAACGGAAAATAGCTGTGAGATGGCAAATGCATTTGCAAGGGGGACAGCAAGGGAAAGTTAAAGGGCATATGATGGCTGGAGTGTTCCTCTAAGTTGTCCTAAAGAAAAATATATCGGCTTCCCTAGGTGCAAGCTGTTTATAAGGTTTAGGTCGAACTATACCAAAATTATGAAAAGTGTCCCAGCCTCCCATAGGGAAAAATACTTCCAGCCTAAGCTACATTAAAGGAAGCAGGTTGTGTATTGAGGTTTGAGAAAAAGCACACATCATTGATCAGTTGCATAGCTGGACTCAATCACCTTTGGGATTTATAGCTATGAATAGAATGTAATTTGCAAAAATGAAATGGATGTCAAAGTTATGAATGAATGCTACAAAATATGTTACATGATACACTGTGAGAGGCACATGGCTGTATATGCAAAAGAAACTGTTGCAGCAGAGACCTTCATTGAAGCTCCAATGTGGCCTCCTTGTAAACACTCTGCAGCTAAAGCTCCACAAGGTGGCTCTTCAGGAAAGTTGGACGGGTGGTCCTGGTCTCCAACTACAACTCCCAACAAAAGTGCTTTGTCTCACTTAAATGAAGCAAGATTCCTGCTTTCCATACATGTCTCTCTTCATGGTCGTTTACATTGAACCAACCTCATTATTCCAGTTTCTCTATATGTCTCTTATCCCAAGAGTAAATGAACTCCCCTTCTTTACATATTTGATGTCAACAGTGTGTGTAACATTATGCTTCGTGTACATTCCAGTGAAGTTACAGATTTAAACAAATGAAGAGTGTGTAGAAATATATTACTGGACTTTCCAAGAGTCGTGGTTACTTAGACTTTGCTCTTAAAGGCACACGACAATGTCCCATGTAGCCTTATCAACAGTGTATGCGTATTTAAGTACCGTATGTAGAAGGTGCAGCTCCAGAGCACCTCCTCCATGGCCATGTTTCTGCACTGCTGAAATCAATAGGGATGCGAGGTACTGACCTCACGGATCAATTGTTCCATAGACACATGTGAAACAACATGTCTTGCAAAAGGTTTCCTGAAACTGTGGTTCTAAATAAAAAAATGTATAGAACACGAATGTGTGTATAACATGCCCATGACTTTACGTCCCTTTAATTGTTTTAAAAAGTTTTAACCATATCACGAAAGTGTGAACTTCTCCACTTTGTGCCAACCCTGCAGGAAAGCTATATTTATTTGTCCTATTCTTAGGAACTGTAATACTTGTGGCTTGAAATGTAAAACCCTCAACCTACAAGTGACCTGAACTTTTACTCTCAGATCCCGTTGAGTAATTCTTGCCCTCGTAAATGCAAACTTTTACCACTCTCCTCATGCCGATAAATGAAGGCTTGTGAAAGAAGGTGATATGGTGAATAATGTTGGGGACAACCATCATGTTCTAATGGATGGCCCCAGGCTGAGAAGAACATAGAAAATGAAGGAAAGACTTGGTATCCATTTTTTTTTAAATAAGACAGTCCATCCATGCAAAACGATTCAATGCCTCCTAATGCACAAGCAACACATTTGTAATTCTCATAAAGCATATTAAGATTGCCAGTATTGTGGTATTGCTAGAATGCCTTAATAGCAATGAGCAATCCGCAGAAAAATCAATGAGGGACACTTTTTCTTCTTCCTGGAATCTGTGGAATCAAGAACAGAACAATGGGCAGCCTTGTTGGTATGCAGAGGCTGGGAATAGCATTAAGTTATGGGCACGGCTGCAACAGAAACTCTTTAAAGCAGAACTCCCACTGATTTTTCTCCTGTATATGGCATATTCATATTGTCAGCGACGTTCCTTACAATTTGTGCTAAGTAGGTTACTTGTAGCAGAACAGCAGGAAAACTTCCATAAAGTTTTGAATGGGTGTTCCTAAATTCCTGTATTCCCAGTGTGATTAACATGTATTAAAGCCATTGTTCAATAAAGATGTGTATCGGCTTTTCTAGCTGGACTTCAGACTCTATGCGGCCGGTACTAGCCTGAGCTGTCATCAGGTTGCACGGTACATAGATATTGCAGACCATATATTCTACGTATTGATATTCATGACTTAATTTTTTTTAACAGAAGAGCGTTTTAGTTTATTCTATTTGATTTTTTTTTTTTAAACCCACAATTTTCTTAATAAACTACTTTAACAACCTTAAAGTGGATCTGCCACCTCTACAGATTTTTTTTTTTAACAAAATTACATTGATGAAAAATGCCTAGAGCTTGTGATTTTTAATCTTTATATAAATGTATTTGTATAATATATAAATATGATATAATTGGAGATTTCCATTTAAAGGTTTGTGACTTTATTACCTTAGAAATGCAGAGTTCAGAACATACTCATATTTTTGTGTGTAAATTCCCTGGCCGAATAGAAGGTGGGCCCATTAGAGACCCGTTACAGGAATGGTCCCTGGGGAGAATAACAAGGGAATCATACAAAGGAATAGAGAGGGCAAAAGAAAGGTGAAAAATACTTTTCTACTTTCTCCAGTATTCGATCATTATTTCTGTCATTTTTTCCCTCTTGATTTGATTCTGGGGCTCATATCCATGCAATATTTTAGACCCGCAGAGCCCTAGGGGCCCCCTTGGTTAATTTCTGAGCCCAGTTTCTATAGGGTAAATGTAAAATGTTGATTTTTTGGAAACGCAACGGACACCCTTGATATTAATCAAATTTAAACAGGGACAATGAAAAAAATGGACAGTCGGGGAAAAAAAAGAGCAGATCCTGCGTTTCTCTTCTGCGCAAGAACAGCTCCAAAAGTTGTATTTAAGACATTTCTAAATGTTTATTTACAAGGATACTTTTTTTCCAGTATTTTCAGAATACTGAAACAATATCTAATGTAATTAGTAATGTGTAATCAGTAATGTGACAATGTATCAGAATCCATCATAAACCTGGTGATTGTATAATTTCAGCCTTTTTGCTCTTGGCCCTGAGGGCCTCTTGATATGATAAAAGTGCTTAGATTTGTTTTCCTTCTGCAAAGCTCATATTAGCTCCTGATTTATTTAAAACATCATTAAAAAGTTCCCTCGTTTACTGCAACCCATAAAAAATATATCTCACTTTTCCTGCATTTTACGGTGGCTTACACTAAATAAACCTGTGTAATTGTGTTTACCGATTTAAAATTAACAATGTGTATGTATTATAAAAAAAACACCCATGAGCGCACAACAGCAAAGGTATTATAAGATAATTTTCCTCGAGATCTGCATGTTTATTCCGCCCCAATTTTTTCCATGCCTTTTCGTTAGGTTGTTGATTGGTTCAGGCAGCATTTGAAAAGGTAGGTAAGGAGAAGGAAGATCATTTAGGGCATAATTTGATTGGATAAAGCCAGTGCCAGTGTCAGTTTCAATGAGGCTAACATTCAAACTTATAGCAAAAACACTATTTTACTGATTGGCAAACACTAAGCAGAAGGTATAGATAGTAGACTTGTGCAAATTATTTTTTTAAAGAATTTCATTCTCTCTCTCAATGCCTCCATACCTTCTCCGCCAGCCGTTTCCCTGCTTTTGAAAGAAAAGCCAATTTTGTCCATTAAATTACATTAAATGAATGAGAAATACAGTGTAGACGGTGTTAATGTTGTAAATGACTATTGTAGCTGGAAGCTGATTTTTAATGGAATATCTTCATAGGTGTACAGGGGCCCTTCATCACTCCCATCACTCCTGTGTTCCAATGGCACGTTGTGTCTGCTGATCCAAGTTTAAGCTTAAAAGACTAATTGAGATAGATAGATAGATAGATAGATAGATAGATGATAGATAGATGATAGATAGATAGATAGATAGATAGATAGATAGATAGATAGATGATAGATAGATATATGATAGACAGTGGCGACTCTAGAAACAATATATAGGGGGGGCACACAAGATACCACAGTCAAACTGGGGGGGCATTAATAATTTCCACCATTAAATCATACCACTGAAAAAACACACACATATATATATATATATATATATATATATATTGCCAAAAGTAATGTGCTATGGAATGATACTTTTGTTATTGGACAATACAATACTTGATCATTCAACATGGGAAGCCTGAAGCCACCATTTAGTACGACTAATCCTTGAAATCCTTTAAACAACACAATACCTTAACTTTTCCACTAAATGATTTCAGGGCCTAATATTAGTCCCTGCTGCCGATATATATATATATATATATATATATAAATATAAATATAAATATATATAAATATATATATAAATATTAGACCCTGCTGCCGATAGCAGGCATAGATCAACACATTAACACACAAACCCATCTTTGCATGTATAGATCAATTGAAATTCACTTGTGATCTCAGCACTAAAGGTATATATCAAATAAACAGAATCAGACATACAAATCCTGTATTTGCAGGTATACAATAATATATGAAATGTAGCATTGCAGGTATAGATCAAATCAATACATGGAAACAGCATTGCATGTATTAATCAACTGAACAAGACATACAAACCCTGTATTTGCTGGTATACATAAATAATGTATGGAAACATAGTATAGCAGATATGGATCTACAGAAGAACACACAAACCCAGCTTTGCAGGTACAGATCAATTGGAATTCACATAAAAACACGGCATTAAAGGTATATTTAAAACCCCTAAATTACAGGCATAGATCACAGGTTGCACACCCCAACCACACTGCCCACATAGAACCTGGCCAGCACCCAGATAACACACATAAGATTTGCCATCTTTGTCCCATATACACCCTGCCTGTGCCATCCTGTTCCCCAAGGCTCAAACATCCTGCTAGTGCTGTCTTTGCCCTTCCACAATTATACATCTATGATACACACAAACATATTAACTCATGCTCTCCCTCATTCAGACAATTCATCCATGTTAAGAAACTACATCCCTTGGAGCTTCAAATGAGGGGCTACATGTATTCTAGGACAAAAGTTGAGTGCACAAATAATGATGGATTACGTCGCTTTGGCTTGAAAATATGTTTTTTCTAACTATAGCGACATGTTCATTTGTGTCTTGCGCACTCCAGGTTTGTACTAGAAACACATGCAGCCCCTCATTTGATGCGCCAAGGGATGTGGTTTTTGCAAATGTGTACTTTTTGTGCCATAATTTAACTTCCTACGTGAGCAGTAATGCAAGCCGCACAGGCTAAATGGCTGATTTTAATAATATTTGCAGTTCATCAGGATTTCAAAAATTGCCTCCCTCTACCGTTGGCTAAATTTAACCCCATGATCAAAGGGATCATAGGATTAAAAATTAGTATCGGCCATTTTTAAAAAGGGAATGTGACTTTTTATAGCTATATGATCGCTGTGGTAACATTGGCTACCACAGTGATCATTTAGCTAGAATACGTAAACTTTTTTTTTTTTTTAAAGTTAAACTACTTTATGTTTAAATAATTTAATTTGGGGGTCTCTAGGCAATTTTGATCTTTTTTTATCTGCCTTAAGAGACCCCCAAATCATTTTTTTTACATTTTTATTTTTTTTAACTTAATATTTTTTATTCTTTTTTTACAATCTATATACCGTTGGAAAGGGGAGGCGATTACCTTTCCAATGGTATATGTTGGGGGTATGTAACTGCTTAGATGCCTGAGATACAGGCATCTAAGCAGCATGCCCCCATACCTCTTTAACTGACAGTTGTCAGTTGTTAATAAAGTTGTGCGGTGACGTCATCGCGTAATTGCGCGAGACGTCACCGGGCAGATCGTGTGGCCCCGGTGATGCCCTTCAGTGTGAGGGGCAGATCGCCGGGGTAGGTGGTGATGGAGGTCCACAGACCTCCATCAAGGTAAGATAGTGCTAGTGACGGCATGGTGCCGTTGTTAGCACCTGACTGGGACTGCTAGCGACGGCACCATGCCGTCGTTAGCAGTCAAGGACTGTCCTGGGGGGTTTCAAATTCGGCGGGGGGGCAACAGGGGGGGCAAGGAATAACCTAGGGGGGGCAATTGCCCCCCCTTGCCCCCCTGTAGCGACGCCACTGATGATAGATAGATAGATAGATAGATAGATAATGTCGATATTACACTGGGAGGAAGAATGACAGTATAGAAACTCAACACATGTTTTACTTTGACAAACATCTTTCATCCGGTCATAATGAAGCAACTTGGTATTGTGTACAAAGCAACCACATTTGTTGTGGTAATTTCCCTTAAAGGGAAACACCCTAGATTATCAAATGTCCTCATTCTCATACTGTTGTACAACATATTTAGGTTTTTTTTCCCATTTACATAGAAATAGGTTATTTTGGGTGCCCTGAGAGCCAAATATTTATTTGTTAAATTTATATCAAAATATTATTTCGTTATATATATATATATATATACACAATGCATCGAGGGAGATATTAAGCACCCAGAAATCCAGTCTATTATTATTTATTGGATTATATTGTATTGTATTCAACGTTGGATAAAGTCGATATAACATAACAATTTCGACTTAAAGAAACAAAAGGTGAGAGGCAATGGTGAAACGAGCTTAAAACAGTACATATACTGATATAATACTGATATAATGTAGGTATATAATACCTGATACTGATATACAGAAGCTTCAATAAAGCATGACTTTCTCAGGAATAAAATATGTGCAAATTAGGAGATTACATTGGGTTATAGACAAGTGATAAACTTTTTGCAGGCTAAAAGTTATTGTCTGGGTTGTAACAGTTGGCAGCTCTTTGCAAAGTTTTCTTTATCTACAACACAAAGTTTTATATATCTACAACGCTAAGATATAAATAATGGGAAGGATGGAGACATCATAACATTACAATCATTACAATACATTGTGTAACACTAAATGCAGGAGGACCCTATTTTCGTTTTAACTGGCTCTGTTGAAGGGTTATTTGCCAAACCATGGGATTGTCGGCGAGTTCCAGGTACTTAACTAAACTTTTTGAGATATAAATGGTTGTGTCTTAGGTCACATTGAACATTGGCGGAATCATTTGGACACCTGAAACGTTGGTGAGGGTATGCAAATGTGCACCAAAAAGTCCTGCCCCCCCATTAACCAAGAATATGAACACCCAACACAGCATTGTCTACAGGAGTCTATAACATAGACCTGTGGTATGGTAAGCACTTTCCTGCGCTGAAACGGGATCAAGAAAATGTTTCATATTTTGTGCTTAGAGGAAATAGATCAAACACTGTTGTTGATAGTTACAACCTAAATTGAAAGTGAGTGCTGTTTTCCACATGACTCCTAACAGATGCACAGCTAATTATATACTTGGTGACACACTTGCTAAAGGATGCAAACCCTCATTCATGTTGCCAGGCCCCTGAATCGTTTTTAACACATATGCTGTTTACTAGAACTTTTTATTTCTAAACCTTGCTTTATTTTTTTCTTACATTTTGGTTAAAGAATTCATATTAAAGTACTTACAGAAAACTTTAGTATGCATTCTTTATTAGTGGGGCTGCGTGGGACACTGGATTGTCCCTTAACATGCCTGTACAAAGCAGTAAATTGAAAAGTGTTTAATGTCAAAGTAAGATTTATCAGTAAAATGGAATTCTATGCCTTTTATTTTCTCTATTATATGTCCTTTTTATAATACTGTAAATTAAGCACAATGCACATCTTTAAGTGATTAGAGAGAGATTTGCCTTTTTCTGCTTATTTGTACAGCAGTGCTATCAATAAAATAATTTTTTTTTACAGTAGACAGGAATTTAAATAATATTAATACTCAAGTATTTTAATATGCATTCTTCCAAATTGAAAACAAATAAAAAATCTCTGAATCAGTATTTGCAGTCATGTCAATGGCAGGAAAAGGCTCCCATTGAAACAACATGCAGTGTTCAGCTAAGGCGGGTGCATTCAGCCGAATGCATCTCCTGCAGGGCACTTAGCTGGGGCAGGGGAAAACGGCAAATACATTTAGGAGGATTCTGCAGAATCCCCCCTATTTGCAAAACTGACCCTTTTAAGTGCATATGGTAGCCAACGTGTCCCCCTTAAAAATAAGTTTCAGTTATAATTAAACTTTTTGACTGTAACTCAATGTTTTATGTGGTAGGAAAAATAGAAATCTAATGTAGCCCATAGTAACATAATAATATGAGCCCTGACTTATAGAATCTATATTTGTATGGACACGTAAACGATTAACTTGATGTTCACTGAACAGATGTGCATTACATGTTTAATGTTTACGTAAGCATGGGACACATGGCACGTACATGCATTGTATTGGCTTCACTGGGTGTTATGCTTCGCTAAGCTAACACGTCTTATCTCCATGCTTTGTCTAGTTCCTGCTAAAAGATGTATAGTGATACTGAGAGTGTTTGTAAGGGATGCTGGCAGTGAAGAATGGTGCTGGTACACATTGGTACAGAGAATCTACCGTGGGTGTACAAATATATACATTAACCTTGACAAACAAAGATTTTCTCTGCATTCCGGTGTAATCGATTCTTTTATTCCCAAAAGCAAATATTAGAAATAAAGTTTTGTAATGATCTACAGTAATGACGTAATCCATCCCGCTTTATAAAAAAAGGCCAAAGGAAAACTAAAGGTAACATTTCTTGTATATGAATATTTTACAATATTTAAAAATATGTTTACTATTTTCTTCATATTGGTGACTTTCTGTTTGACTTTATTTAAAAAATCCTGTGCACTGTTCTTTTCAGAAATAATAGTATGAGCAATTGGATAATATTGCAATCTCCTCTCAAAAAAAAAAATGTATTATGCATTTTTAGAGGAAAGCCACATTAATTAACTTTCTCTTGCAAGAAGACCTGTGTTGGCCCTGTTCCTGGGAACCCTTTCTGGGTCGGCGTAATGAAGGGGCGGGGCTATATGTGCAGAGGGGCAGGGCCAGGAGTGACTATTGCCCAAAGACCCAGCAAAGCAGTGTTTCACCCTGAGACTCCATGTCAAACCCAGGGAGTTCCTAGGTATGTGTATATCGACAAGCCCCTGTACCTTTAGTACAGGGCAACGTGTGGCTGTGGGGATAAGGGTTCATAGGGAGGTCATCCAGGCATCTAGGTTACCCAGTCAGACATTATCTTACTACTAGCTCTCGAATCTATATCATGAATGTAGGCCAGAAAGAGAGTAACCGCAACTTCTCTAAATCATACAGTACGATGCTTATAAAAAAAATGGACTCACGTGAGTTTCACAAACATATTTTGGATCTCTTGTGTTACTTTAAAGCTAATTCTAAAAAATAAAATATCTCATAAAAGCTGTGATAGAAAACCAGTGAGGAAACGTGTAACAAAATATGAGAGGTACACATGGCAGCAACTGCCATAAATGAAGAATTAAGAAATGGCTATGCTGTATATTTTTTTAACGCAGCTTTTTAGTTAATGTTAACTTTCATTGCTCATCTCTGATGGTAGTTGCTACCATTGTTTTCTGTTGGAGTGTCCATCCGATGCAGTCATTCACAGAGCAGAAGAAGAAGGACGTCCGTGTTTACTAGAACGTCTGACTCAGCTTGGCTCGTCAGGAGGGGAGGGCGTGAGCCTCCTGTACTTTAGTTTGTTTAATCTGTACGTGGTGCGGCTACTGGGAAAGGCTTGGTGAGCCAGCAATGGCTCACCCACCTCTATTGTTCACGCGAGCAAGGAAAGGTTTCACATACCTTCAGGTGTAGGAAAGTGCAGAAGATCAATACAAAAGTGTAGAGGAGCAGCAGTAAGAACTTGGCCGCCCGAGACTGCGTAGTTCTAACACTATGCAGAGATTGAGTTGCTCCGTCTATTATTAAATATGCGGTTCAGTATATGAGATTGTCGCATAGGGTCAGTTTATTTTAAAGATATTATCATTGCTACAGTATAATATGAGACATTACTGTCTTGCACATGTCACAAGCTTCTTGAGTGCAGTGGATACTTCTGCAGAGAGGAGGCCACAGAGCGGATTTATGTGTCTTTGCCAACCCAATGCCCACTAAACCCTCCCTGCTTCCATGAGCCGTAATTAAAGCTTTGTCCAATAGAAGCCCAATCTCTTTTCTGTCACAATCCTCTATGTATTTATCCACAAAAAAAGCAAAGCCTGTACATACATGTCATTTATTATAAGACGCGCTGCCTCCCCATTGCACTGCCGGGTGGCGGAATTGTAAATATTGCACTGAGGCTCTTATTTTATAAATGGCTTATTGGTTTGCTGATGCAGTGAGAACTACTAATTGTGCCATCAATTGCATCTAAGGCAAAATAGAAAGGTAGGAGACGGTTGTCTCACAGCACCTATAAAGTAACATAGGATCCAAAGGTAAACGTATTATGTAGAGAAGTCTGGGTTTGCAATGGCTTTTTTTTTTCGCCCCTGGTTTTCCCTTTGGCTAAGCCCTGCGGCTTTTTATACTCAGCTTTTCTTTTGCTCGGAGCATTCTGTAGGTCACATGTCTAGCAGTCAGAGCACACACAGGAGCTGGATGGCTGCTGTTCTTCTGTGTGACTGATTACAGTAATTGTCGGTCATTGAACTCTGTGACAGGCAGGTCATGGGAAGCTCCCTTTTATGTCATGACATGAAAATCTTTTTACGCCAGGGAAACTTTATTCGAATAAAGGTGTGTATATATTCTTTTATTATGTTTTTGTGTTTATAGTGGTTTATAGTTACACTTGGCAGACAGAGGTGTCCAACTGGCTGCGTATACACGCCCTCAGGTTGATTTTCTATTGCCAACTTCTAAGGCGTGATCTGTAACAAAAGCAATGCTACCGCTTAAGCCTGTTTTTAAAGAGAAAGGCCCATCATATGTTTAAAAGGACAATCACTTTAAGGCATAAGATGGCCGAAAGGCCCCTTTAAATTAAGTGGTGTTCCCTTTGCTAATGCATAGGTGGTTTCTGGAGGATCCCCTCATATGCCTGGTTCCCATCTATTTTATGTGGAGGAGATGTGTTTGGCCCGTCGTACTTTAATATGCATTCTTCTTTGGTGAGGCTGCCGGTGACAGTATACGGTCCCTTTAATTGTTACCCCCCATGCTTTCATACAGGTCAGCGTAATAATAACTTCCCTCTTGAAAGTGTCCATAAATATCTCCCATATTTATTAAACACTAATTTACTAAACACTTGGTGAGGAATGATCTCCTGGTTTGGTAATCCGGCAATATCCCTAAGTATGTGGATTATGTGCATTAGATTACAGTCACATGAAAATCTGCATACATTGCATGAGAGTGTCCTTGTGGCAACTCACCAGTTCTAATTATAGTGATAAAACCTGAAAACGGGTATGATCATCAACAGACAATCTTGTATGTGATGATCATCAGTAAATAGTTAAAGTTTTAGGCCAAGATCATTCCTCCAGAAAAAATGGCCATTAGAAAAATTGTACAAGGTGTGATGGGAGATATAGTAGCACTATTTTAACATTAATTGTTTTTTGTTTCGTTAGTGGTACCTCCTGGTTTCCGGTCATGCCCAAATTAGACAAAATTTGTTAAAAATTAAGTTCAAACTGAACTATTCTGAATGAACACATTTAGTAATAGTACCTATACACTGGCTTTGCATATCAATTTGAAGGTTCTGTTCCACATAGTGAAAACATGAATTAAAGGCACTAGTATGTTAAACAATTAAATCTTAACAAATCTGTTGTTAAATATTATATGTCGTTGTAAATCATATTTTATATGTTATTATGTTTTATCTTTTTATATTCTGTTATTCTATTATTCCATATTCTATAGCATCATTAATGAAGGGATGTTCTTTATCCAGAGTTATTATTTTGAGGATAATAAACAAACCAATATTAAAAAAGTAATCTAGTTACAAACTGGAAAAACGGGTACATGTTTCTGAGTGGAGGCCAGGAGACAGTACTATTTGTAAGTAGTGTGACTCATTGATTGTGTTTCCGTGTTTATTCTACATGCTGTGCCAATAGAATGGAATAACATTGACATTTATTGAATTACTAAAATTCTCCTCATAAGCATTCTTCTGTACATCCTGACATTAAAAATAATGAAACCAGTCTGTCATTGACTTTGAATGAACAGCTAACATAATAATTTGACATTTTCGTACTTTATAACATTTCTATTGTGTATAGTACTGGCAGTGCTGTGTTGGTTATGAGTAAACTAAGATACATTTTGTTACCTGCTGCTGAAAGTTCTGTAATTGAAAAATGGTTCAGGATAATGAATTTGTCTTTTGTTGTAGGACCACTAGAACGCTAATGTAAAATGCATGCTGGAGTTCATTTTGCCTGAACCCCAATGTATTTTTGTTTGATAATGACTTCCACTTCATTCTTCTGATCTACCTGGCTGCTTCTGCCGGAAAGAGTAAGCATACTTAAGTATGCTCCCTGTATGATTTGCATGCAGAAAATGCATTAATCCTAGAAACATAAAATGTTATGGCTGAAAAGAACCATTCAGCATATCTAGCCTGTCCATTTTTCCTGACGTAAACAGTTTAACCCCTTAAGGACCAGGCTGTGTTTTACCTTTTGTACCATTGGGACCGAGGCTGTTTTAACACTTTTGCGGTGTTCGTGTTTAGATGTAATTTTCTCTTCACTCATTTAGTGAACCCACACAAATTATATGTTGTTTTTTTCAGGACAAGAAGGGCTTTCTTCAGATACCATTGTTTTAATCATATTATCTAATTTCCCATAAAAAAAATAATAAAATATGATGAAAAATGTAAAAAAAACCCACATTTTCTGACTTTTACCCCAAAAATCTTTTACTCTAAGCTAATGAAAAAACCTACTAAATATATTCTACTATTTGTCCTGAGTTCAGAAATACCTTTTTTCACACAAATTGTACTTTGGGTATAAATTTATAGCTCCAGGTATACGTCACTATCAAACAACACCCTAATATGTGTTCAGGAACATCTCCCGAGTTCAGTCATACCCCACATGTATGGGTTTGTCTGGTGTTTGAGGTTAAAATGCCACATTTTGGAATTGCGCTTTTTTTCCCCCCATTTCGGTCAGTCTGTGCCTATGCCCTATCTTTGAGCCCGGCCACTCCAATTTACCCCATCAAACCATTCATTTTTTTAAATTAGATACCCGTTGGGTATTTGAAATGCTTTTATTAAAATTTTTCCACGTCAGGATTTTTGGGAAGATACAGCGCTAATTTTAGCACTTGCTCATAATAATAAACTTTATTTTTATATTTTATTTATTTTACTCTTTTTGGACTTTTTTTTTTACATTTTGCTGGAATTGGATAGTTCCTCTAAAGCATAATAATTTTTAAATGTTACCATGTTTTTTTTAAGCTTTTTCTTTTTTCCTTTTTTTTTTTTTTTTTTTAATATTTTTTTAAAATATTTTACTAATCACATAGTGATTAGAAAGCCGAGCTCCATTGACTTGTATGGTTGAATGCAGTACCTGTATTCAAGTGCGGATGGTGAAGACTGCGTGCAGCTGCGGCTGTGACCGCTCTCCGGAGCGGTCACAGTCCATCAAGAGGTAAGTGTTTGGTGTCGCTGGATGCCTCCTGATCGAGGCATTCCAGCGACACCATTGAAGTTTAGGAGGTGATCGTTGATCGCCTCCTAAACGCTTTTAAAACGGGAGTCCGCTTGTTGACGCCCCGGGGAGGGGCCAGACATGGCCCATCATGCCGATCTCGGTGTTGCTGAATGCCTCGACATCGAGGCATTACAGCAACACCGTTTAAGTTTAGAAAGTGATCGTTGATCACTTTCTAAGCTTGTTTAAGTCTGATGACGTGTCAGGCACGTCATAGGTCGTTAAGTGACCGTTTTGCATGACGTGCCTGACCCGACAATGGACGTTAAGGGGTTAATCAGTCCTTGGTCTTGACAGCCATATACCTATCCTGTGCATGTTTAAATTCCTTCACTGTATTAGCCTGGTACATCTGATGAGAGGCTGTTCCATTTACCTACCACCCTATTAGTAAAATAAAATGTACATTACATCTAAACCACTTACCTTCTAGTTTTAGATTATGGCCTCTTATTCTAACATTTCTCCTCATTTGAAATAAACTTCCCTCCTGTACTTTGTTAATTCCCTTTAAGTATTTAAATGTTCCTATCACATCCTCATCTATCTTCTTTACCCCAAGCTATACATATCCCTTAGTCTTTTCTGATATTTGTTGGCCTGTAAAACATTTTCCATTTTAGCAGCTCTCCACTGAACTCTCTCCAGTATGTCAATATCCTTCTGGAGATGGGGCCTCCAGAACAGTGCACAAAACTCACTGTCTGACCAGCATACCTTGGAACTCTCCGGGTTTCGCCAGGAGACTCCAGGTGAAGTGATGTCACTAAGGGGAAGCAATGGAATGCACACCTCCCTATTAAAAATAGCATGGGTCCCGTGGCCTCAACGGGACCACCCACAGACATGAGCGGGCCTGCCCGCAGACGTCAATGAGATATCAGCAGGACTGCCCACCGACATCAGCGGGATGGCCCACTGACCTCCTACCTGCATCCCTCAAGAGGAGCTCTGGGTACCTGGGACAGAAAGTTCCAAGGTATGCTGACCAGGTTTCAGAACCTGCTATGTTTTTCTGCTACTAATGCCTCTAGCCATACAACCCAGCACCCTGCTCTATGCAAAATGAACTCCACTGTCAACATGTTTTTTGAGGGCTTTAAACATGCATGTGGGTATGTTTACACAATTTTGGAGGCAGGAGAAGGCAGTTGCTATAGCAGTGGGGGAAATCGATGCCAACTACAGTATAATACTAGTACTGAACTCTGAGGCACTCAAGCAGAACTTGATCAGTTAACATACCTTTAAATAGGAGAGCAAATTTAAATATCATATGTAGTGTGTTCCTTCTTCTTACTATGGAAATAGAACTGAGTAGGAAGTTGGATTTCCCAAATAAGTTATCACTGTATGTGTTTGAATATCACTTGTTGATGAACTAACTAAGCCCTCTAGTATGGTTTTTCGACCTGATCATTTCAACTTAGGGAGAAAGCTGGGTGACACCTCTGAACATGGAACGCAGCCGAGCAGAGAGCTAGCTAAGACTTTTATGTTGTTTTCCAGGGTATCTAGTTTCTCTGTCCGTTAGATCCAGTTATAATTACAGAATTCTCACCTGTCGCCTGCACGCAGACATATCACCATCTCTTGTAAAGCAATCGGCTTAGACTTTTTGCTTTAGCTTAGTTGGAGTTTTGAAAAGATCACAAAGGTGATTTCAGTGATGAGAACCTGTTTGGAAATAGGCTAATGTCAATCTATTGTCCTCCTCACCATGCTTTTTATAATGTAAAATATCTGTAATGTAAGATTTACACCTGCCTGTTTTGGTGCTTTGGGCGCTCTAGACACCCACACGATCCTCATATTACTGGTTTTCTGCTTCTGTTGTATAATACGACATTAGGGATTTAAAGGGACCCTGTGGAACCCTCCCTGAGCTGACTGGCTGTGAGTATACAAAGTTAGTGAAGGCCAAACACATTTCCCATAGGCCAAGTATTATTCAGCCATCATATGCATTAAAGTGTGTGATGGCTGGAGTGACATGCTGTTAGGTTGTGTTCACCTTGGAAGGGGAGTTTAGTTTTCTTTTCATGTTAAATTAAGCATAAGAAAAGAAATATTTTGCTATTATTTAAAACACTATTCATTTTAATGCTTAATTATTTACAAGCTAAGTTGAGGTTTTATATAATAGAAGGAATTTGGCAACCAGTATATTATTGCGTCTCATCTCTGTCAATGAAAGCACTTAAATATTTCATTAACCAGAGCTTCAAGGATATCAGACGCTTCACCGTGTATCATTGCACTCCGTGTCCTGCTGAATGCCACGTATATCTTGGGAAATTTACCACTTCACCGAACATTGGATTGCATCAGCTAAAAAAAGTTATATCTCTAGTCTATTAGAACATGACCCTCTAGGTCTATAGAAACTTTGTCCTAGACCAATTATAGCTAAATTCAGCAACAAGAAATGCTTAGGGAATATTTAGCAGATATGACAAATGTTTATATCTGTACAATAAATCAAGAAGCATGAACGTAAATGCAATATTCTTCTTGATACTTTGCTGTGCTAGTTAGAACAAATTTTCCTTATTTTAAAAGGAAATATATATATATATATATATTGGACATCTCAAAGGCTGGCAATCTTCAGATTATTTCATATCAGCCAGTTGCTGAACACTGCATCTCAACACCTGTGGTTTTGCGGTGTCACTGTGTAATTATATAACTCATTGTTGTTAATATAAATGTTGTGTGTATCCCAGGTTTAGACTGCATATGTCACCCCCCATAACAAATTAAATCACATTGTAGTGGGGCACTGGTAAAACCAGCCATGATTAGAAATCAGATGACTACTCATTGGATTTTTTTTTTAAAAAAGCCCTATGCTAGTGTATAATTAATTGAAAACAGGAGCCAAGTTGCTGGTTAATAATAATAATATAGGACTGCATTTATTTTATCACCTCCACTGCAGGGGGTGATTTTAATACATGGGTAAGTAAATTTTTTTTTTTTAGTACCTAGCACCTAGCACCTAGCAAACATTCTGCATTCCAAAATGAGGAACATTAGAAGAAAAAAAAAGGGATTTGAGCCAAAAGAGAGATACTTAGGAACTAGAATAAACAAAAAAGAAATCGTTTTCATAGAAGTGTTAATTTTTTTTGCAAATATACATTGACATTTATCTATTCCAACAGAGCCCTGATGATATTTGCAGATGGTCACTGATATTTAATACCCCATGTTGCTGGCTTTGTAGATAGGGACATTTCTTATTAATCTAGAGAGCAAGGAACTTTAGTAACCCTGTCTCTGCTTATTTGGATATTTTTAAAATTCAACATGATTTTGTTTTTTCCTTGTCATCAATGTCCTTGTTATATAACCACAACTTCTGATGTCTGTTTGGATCATTGCCCACACCAGTTTATGAGAGTTCAACATTTTAACTGTGTACAAAGGTTACTATAGGGCATCCTGGTTTATCTTGAATGCCAGCTGAGCCAAGAAGGAAATGATTACGAAACAGACTGAGTACTGAAAATGTGTCCGTGTCTCCTTAAGGTTTTAACGTTAGAACTCGCACGTTATTATTGATGAGCTTTCACTTCCTACACTTGAGAGAGAACGTTTTGCACTTTCCCTCTATATCTCTGTTTTTTTGTGTTAAAGTTGCTCTGATAATTTGTAAATGCAGGTGGCATTGGCGATAGCAGAGGACAAATATGAAAAACACCGGCCAGGCTCACAGTGTCTTCAAGTGACCACGTTCTATTTTGTGACGAAACCACCCTTTGTATTACCCCAGTGGTGATGTAAGTTTTAACTGCAGGCGTTCTAGAAATTGAGGGCCATTTTTGCTTTGGTAGATAGGGCTCTTAATATATGAAATGTTTTTTTCCTCTTCTTAGCCCTATTAGCACCCCCATAACAATCCCAGATGGTTCAGGGATGTTTTCTCCATAATGGGAGGTTAGCAATTAACTTCCTCCCAAAAGTTTGAGACAGAATGTATGTTTTTATGCTTGTTTTAGTGTTAAATGTGAATTTTTTGTCTAATGTTAAGCTCTATGAAGTCTACTTTGAAAAACATCTAGATCTTTATAAGGGTGATTGTGTTAATTGGCGAAAGTTATTGGTCTATTCAGAACAAATCTGTTGTACAATTTTTTTCTATGACCCTTAAATTCGTAACAATTAATGTACAAGGGTTGAACTCACCATATAAAAGGTCCTTTCTCTATGATCTTCTGTTAAAAGAAAATATAGACATTGCATTTATTCAAGAATCTCATTGGCAACAACAACAATCCCTAATGTGGAAGTACCGTAGATACCCCTATATTTATACATCTTCTATGATTAAGGAAAAGAAAAGAGGAGTTGCAATTATATTATCTCATAAAAATAAATTCGAATACATTATACATGAATCTGACAATGAGGGGAGACGATTAATTTTAGTATGTAAAATTAATGATATTCTCTATACATTCATGTCTCTTTATGCTCCCTCAGAATCAACAGCCAAATTTATTAACGACTCAATGGAAACTTTAGAGAAAATCGGAAAAGGTTTAGTAATTATAGGGGGGGATTTAAATTGTATCCAAGATCTCAATTTAGATAGGAAATCATTAAACGGATGCATATGACAATAAATTAAAAAAAAAAAATCGACAGGTTTATAGCTTCATTATCTAAACAAAACTTGTATGATGTTTGGCGCACTATGCACCCAGAAGAAACAGATTATACCTTTTACTCAGCCCCTCACAAATCATATTCACGTATAGATGCTTTTTTTATGTCCGGATTAACATTAGAGAGATGCTCCTCCTCTTCGATCGGTAACATTACCTGGTCTGACCATGCACCGGTCTTTATTCAAATTCTAGATAATCCAAACTACAAAAAATATTTTAGATGGCGCCTAGATGAGCAAATAATAAAATCAGACGAGAATAAAAAAGAACTTCGTTCTTTAACTAAACAATTCTTAGAGAACAATGACACTGGTGATACCTCAGTAAGCACCTTATGGTGCGCCTTGAAATGTTTTTTAAGAGGTCATTTTAATCTTGGATTAAAAAGTCTAGGGGGAAAAATCTTGCAGACCTATATATTGCATTAGCAAAAGCAGAAAGGGATAACAAGATCAACCCTAATCAAGATAAATATGAAACAATAAAACTAATTAAATTACAATTCAACGCAGACAAAACTATGACTCGTCTAAAACAAAAATGGTACTGCAGCAATAATAGAATTTCTCGGGACTTAACAAATAAACTTAAAATCCAAAATCAAAGTTATAGGATTAAACAAATAAACTTCAAGGACAAAATTTGCTTATCTCCGGTTCAAATAGGGGATGCCTTTAAAAACTATTATGAATCGCTTTATAATTTGGACGGTCTGAATAAGACAGAAGAACAAATATTTTCTTACTTAGATAAATTAGACCTCCCCCAAATAACAAGAGAACAATCGAATGTACTGAACCAATCTTTTTCCATCGTAGAAATTGAAGAATCTGACACCAGGGAAAGCACCAGGTCCCGATGGGTTTTCAGCGTTATTTTTTAGAACTTTGAATACGGAATTAAATCCAATCCTTAAACGACTCTTTGATGAAATAGTGGATTTAGGTAAATTGCCGACGGAAATGCTGGAAGCATCGATAACGCCAATACCGAAACCGGGGAAAGATACGACATTAGTGACCAGTTATAGGCCAATTTCTCTTATAAATGTGGACGTAAAAATTTTCTCAAAAATATTAGCTCAAAGACTTAAAAAGATAATTCCAGATTTTATCCATCCTGATCAAACAGGTTTTATATCTGGAAGATCAGGGGAGGATAATATTTCTTCAATATTTTAGAAGAAATCCATAGAAAGAAAATTCCTTCAGCCTTTTTAGCATTAGATGCTGAAAAGGCTTTTGATAGAGTTAACTGGAAATTTATGGAAGCAACTTTCTATGCATTTGGATTAAATGAAAGATTTATAAGATCTATTGTGGCATTATACTCTTCCCCTACTGCCAGAATTAAGGGAACAGCATTTGAATCGAAAAATTTTAAAATCCAAAATGGTACACGCCAGGGTTGCCCTTTAGCTCCACTGATATATGCATTGGTTATGGAGCCTCTAGCAATGTCTATAAGAAATTCAAATGAGATCCCCGGGATAAAAATAGGTTCTCAGGAACATACAATTACATTATATACAGACGATGTACTTCTAACATTATCCTCTCCAGAATACTCATATTTTTCCACTTTGGAAGCAAGAAGGGAATATTCATCTTTTTCTAATTACAAAATAAACCTTTCAAAGACACAAGTAATAACATTAAATCTGAATGAAAACCAACAAAGATCTCTTATAGAGGGAGTTAATGCAATCAAAATTCAGAATATAATTGAATATTTGGGCATCAAAATTAGTAAACATTTATCAGAAACAATTTCTTTAAATTTTAGTGCTCTACTAGAAGAAATGAAACTCTTAACCTCTAGATGGAAAAAAATAGAGTTATCCTGGTTAGGTCGGATAAACATACTTAAAGCCTATCTATTACCAAAAATTTTATATTTGTTTAGAATGATACCGTATGCTGTTCCTAAGAAAATATTGAAAGATTTTGATTATTTTCAATATTTGTATGGTCAACAAAAAAACCTAGGATCTCTCAGGAGGGGATAGGTTATCCAGACTTATATAGACTTTACAAAGTCTCTCATATTTCCTATGCGATGGCATGGAGACAAACAAATAAACATAACTTAGGTTGGTACAGTATTGAGAAAAGTATAAATAACAATATAGATCCATTCAATTTAATATGGCTTGATAAGAAAATGATGAAGAAATTAGCTATATCAAGTCTCTTAATGAAAGATATCCTAAAGGTAGTATCTAAAGTTCGAGAAAATTATGGTTTATCAACTGACATATCTGAATTATCCCCTATAGGAATCTTGAATATGAATATCAGAGATCTAAACATCCAGGGGTGGAAACAAAGTGGGATATCAGACATCGCAGATATTATAGAAGGACAAACAGTGATTCCATTTGTAGATCTTCAAATTAGATATAACTTACCAAATAAAGAACTTTTCTCATACTTACGTATTAAACAATTTTTATCTATAACTCCATTAATGAAATGTGACAAACTGGATGAGCTTTTATTAGAACCCCCTCAATCAAATAAGATTTCGAAGGTAGCAAAACAACTGGTCAACCTCTTACCTCAAGGAAAATCTAAGACAATTTTATCATGGGAAAGAGACCTTAAGATTGAGTTCCAGCTTCAGAATTGGTACAAAGCCTGGAATCACACTAGAAAAGCAGTTCATTGCTTAAATTTGCATGAGCAATATTTTAAATTACTACATCGTTGGTACCTGGTTCCACATAGTCTTAGTAAGATGTTTAACACAAATAATGGTCTTTGCTGGAGGTGTAATCAAGTAACGGGAACTCATCTTCATATATGGTGGGAATGCCAAAATCTTGATCTTATTAAAGAAACAGTTTGTTCTTTATTTTTAACAAGTACAGGTATTAGAATCTGTCACCTCAGATTTTTATGTTTCACTTAGATTTCCCACAAACATCTAAATTTAATAATATATTACTTATTAATATACTACTGGCTTGTAAAATTTGTATAGCCCGACGCTGGAAAACTCAGAATACTCCATCACGGGATGAAATCTTTAATTAAATTAAAATTCAGGCCACTTCAGAGAGATATTTCTTTCGAAATAACCTAGCTTCTTATAATAAGATCTGGTCTAGTTGGAACCAAAGCCTCTTAGTTGATTCTTAAGAAATCTTTCTTTTTCTTCTCTTTTTCTTCATCTCTTCAGCTGGACCTGGACAGAGTTCAACCTTTCTACTTAGCCAAGAGACATAATTCCCCCTTTAAAGATACAGGGTTTCATTAGGATCATCTATCATAGAGCTTTGTCATATATGCTATATATGTTAAATGTATTATAAGTCTCGTATTATGTATGTATAATGTAATGTTGGGTCATGATTATTGCCCACTCCGGGTTATGAGAGTTCCATATTTTAACTGTGTACAAAGGTTACTATAGGGCATTCTGTTTTATCTTGAATGTCAGCTGAGCCACAGAGGGAATGATTGTGAAACAAACTCAGAACTGTCAATTTGTTCACAACTCCTTCAATGTTTTAACTTTACATCTTTCCCACATTTTTGCCTAATTGTTTTCAATGCCTTGAATGACCTGGTGTTGCATCATAGCATTCGTATGATAGCACTTCTCCCATTCGTCTCCATTTCATGATAATGGCTTGTGTATTACACACTTGTTGTTGAAAGGACCACTGCCTTGTTTGTCTCAAACAATAGAATTACTGAGAGCTTTCCTGCTCAATAGGTAAAACTTCATGTTGTATGTGTAGGCTACTTCACGCGAAGTTTTTTTGTATTTATAATAAGTTGTGATGTATAACAATAATAAATACATATACAAAACTGCGCTAAAATAGGGCTGGCCTTGTAGGCAAGTTGAGTGGCTGCCTGTGGTGCCAGTTGGGGATCATCATGTGGTTTACCAAGGATAGATAAGTGGAACAGTGGAAAAGGTATTATATGCTGAATTTTAGCAGACACAAAGCTATACTGAATCTAAGGTCTGTCTCTAAGCCTGGAAAAACTGGCTGACTAGATCGGCTCGTTTTTATCGTTTTATGTGTTTCTATGGTTTGTTCTTATGTTGCAGAAAGAGGAAATGTCTTAGACCTAGGTTGCCTTGGCCGCCAATAACTCTACAGGTGGTCATGATTGCAGCCTTCAAAATAGATGCTGCTTCTACTCTGTGTGACTATGTATTGAATGTGTTCTATTATATGCATCTGTTCTAGACAAATAGGCCCATTATTATACCTGGACAAAGATTTATATATATGTATATATTTTGTGAGGCTGTTAACCCCAGGGAGATGATTAGCATGGCATTTGGGCTCAGGTGCTATGAAGATCATACATATGGGTCCCTGGGGTGGAGCAATTGGAGAGCAGGGTAGGCCAATGCTCCATCTCCCTGTTCAGTAGGAAAATCCTTGCCGGCTTTTTCAAGAGGTTAGAGGTCTGCAGGATCCGGCCCGGGATAAGTATAAGGCCTGCACATTAAAACCTCCTGGAGCCTGTGAGAGACTGTTGAGGGAAGAGGAAGTTTCCCTGTGCTCCTGAAGAAGACCATCCCTGAGCCAAGTGAGGCAATACCTACCTGGACCTTTTGTGTGCTGTCTCGGGAAGGTTTTCCAGAGCCTGGCTTAGCTGAGTCTGGCTGGAAGGTCAAGTTAGTGGGTGATTAGGTTGGTCAGTCTGGACCAGCATAGTTTAGTTAGAGAGGGCTCCAATTGGGAGCTAGGTTTTTCTTTTTATGATTTGGTTTTGGGGTTTGAGCAGTTAAAAATAAAGCACTGTTTTTTGCTACAAGCTGGTGTTCCTGACTCTGATTGCCCTAGAGGACTGTGCTTAAGACTCCTAACTGTGGCATTTATGGCCCTCGTGCTACAGGGTTTGTCATAAAATACTTTAAGAGAGTGAACAACAACGTAAAAAAAAAATCATGGCGACCTGGCTGCTGAAATGCGTCAATCCTTTTACTGTAAATGTTAAGCATCTGTATTAGTGATAATTAAAAGAAAAAAAGTTCTTCATGACTGTCTGCTGCTGTCTCATACCCATCATATAAAATAACAGCAATTTGTAACAAAAAGAATAGTAATGTCCATGCTTCAGTGTTTAATTGTTATAATTTAGCACCTAGCAATATATTATTATCTATTGTTCCCAGCCTTGGTGATTGACACCGAAGCCCATCTGTTAGCTCAGTACCTAGGTACTGTTTAGACACCGGATGCTTAGATACCCAGCTGGTATTCTGGGGTTTTTAGTTTTTTGTTTGTTTCTCATCATGGAATCTATTTCAATTTATACAAAGAGGATCCCTGATCCCTGGTGTCTTTTATTCATAGTTATTGAGTTAAAAGGGATGGTGAGCATAGCCTAGTTGGGATAGAGGACAGATATTTTTATTGTGAAAAAGTGGAATTTAACAGGGAAGGGATAAGCCAATGGGGAGGAATAATCATTAACAGCCCGAGATAAGACTTTAAATTAATCTCTTCATTGTGTATACCAGAAGTATAGTCTGAATAGGTGATTTATATGTATGTCGGGTGCTAAAAGAAACACATTATAAAATCTTTATAGAACAATAGAAACTAGTGTTGGATTATCTTTTATCTTATTTAACAAGTGAAGGAAGAATGTTGACTTCTTGAAATGTGAGTTTAGTATGTCATGTGACCAAGCGTCATGTGATTACATTGACGCAAATATAAGCAGTCACATGAATCAGTGTAAACTGTTTACTCTTCCAGAAATATTGTGCAATGTATATATGTGTAACTTTGTGGATGACACATCCAACAAAGAGTAGCTGGGGAAAGCTATGTAGTAACTATTTTCTCTCAGCTGTACGACAATAGGGATCTAAACAGCAACATAGTCCTAGAAAGGCAAGTTCTGGAGGGCTGCAAGACCGGGGGGGGGGCAGATTCTCCTCTAGGAGATGTATATGTGCCCAGGAAAAATAGCCTGTGTTCATTATAATCAAATTCTTTTTACACGTTATAAAAGTTTCTGTTGCGGGAATGAGATTTTTAACCTGTCAAAGAAACCTAAGAGCTGATCAGAGGTGATATGTTTACAATACAAATAAGAAACCTTAATTATGTTATTGTTAACATACCTGGTATGTTAGCATTACCTTCCCAACCCTGTAATAACCAGAGCAGACTTGCCATATAATGGGAGAATATGTTTACCAACAAACATTCATTTCTAATTATGCTTTTAAAAATATAAATTTTTGAAATAAAAAAAAATAATTCTCATAGGGAGACTTGTGGTGTGATTTGCCACATGACTTCTCACCTATATTTTAGGGATTGCCAGCATTTCCCTTATATTTCCACTTATATTTGTTTAACAAGCTTCTACAAAAATGTATTAAGGATTTGTCCATACCTGGGAACTCTCTGGGTTTCACCTGGGTCTCCAAGTCAGATTTTGCTTTCTCTTTGACCATGCTCACTCCCTCCCCACTTCACTCCGACTAAAAGGCTGTTTAGGGATCTCCCTGCCCCATATGTTGCATATTTTTTAATGTTTCAGATGCTTATCTGTGTTATAACAGATAAATATACCCTTGACTCCTCTAGTATATATACACATGTTTCTGGTGGGATGGTGGCAGTGTGGTGCAAATTGGAGACTGATTATCCATCCATCTTTCTGATGTTAATATATACATGAAAATACAGTTCCTGGTATAAAAAGAGGGTTGCTTGGTTTTAGGTAGGATTGTACAGAGTTGAAACCAATTAAAAGTAGGAAAACATGTCTGATTCATCATATTGGGAAATATAAATGAGGCCAAGTATGGTCAGTGGAGCTCAAAAATTCATACATGTTTTCCATTAAATAGTTTCCTCTTGACAATTATTAGAAATTTCCAGAAAATGAATTTCATATTTGCTGTCAAACTATTTTGGGGAAAGAACAAGTGGTGCCATCTAGTTACAATTTTGATCTGTGCACTGGTTTTTTTAGGGGGGGGGGGCTGGAATCGAAACAATCGTAAAATGATAAGGGTCATCATATACATCATGATAAAAAGGGCCATCATATACATCATGATAAAAAGGGCCATCATATACATCATGATAAAAAGGGTCATCATGTACATCATGTACTCATATGGTGGGTAGCCATACCTCTAAATTTACCAATTCTTGTGGACAGCCCTTCCCAGTCCCTCCTCTGGTCAGCCCCAACACAGGCTTTTGGATTTGGACACCTGAAATGTGATACAAAAATCCTACAGTAGAGATATTTTTAGCCCAACAGAAAGCATTGATTGATCAATATGCAGCTGCATTATTCTTAAATATGTCACCAAGTAACTGAATGTGGTTACTGGAAACAGACCTCATGTTTTATCGTACCGTCTTTGATGCAAGGTTTGTGATATCAATGATATAGTAATATAATATAAGTATTATAAAGTGAATTGAGATCACATAAAGCATTTAATCTAGTGGATTATTCATACTACAGGGCTCTGAACTGGCCCTGGTTTCTAACTATATTTCAAGAAATCACATTGTGTGAATTCAGCTATTCTTGCAGGGAAAAACTCACTAGGTTTGGCCCTAATATACAGTTAGGTCACTAAATACTAACATACCATGTGTCATCTATGCTCCCTTACTATATATAATTTTGTTTCAAGCACCAAAGTCATCCTACGCACCTAATACAGCCTACAACACGTCATCTGCTGTTCTGCTCAATGGACCAAGCACCAGTTGTTGAAGTTTGCATACTTTTTGTCCCTGTTTCGATGAAAAGCGCATCGATTTCTACCAGGACATTATCGCTTCTCTGGCTTTAATTTTTAATTCTCCTGGAACATTTCTCTCAAGGATAACCTTATTGATCTCATTGATTTCTATTAATATTTAATAGCAGTATTACAGGTATCCTTAACACACCGAGCACTTCATTGACAATTTTGTGCATTTCTCTAGACTCCAAGCAGTCGTTACAGTACAATCTGTTTTTCTGTCCTGGTGTGACAAGGCTCGCTTGAGAGCCGGACTTTAAAGAAGATCTCTTATCGCAAAAAATAACAATAACAGTTATACATACATGTTTATTGAAAAAATACTTTCACCAATATACAACCACTTCTGTGGGTAAAAAGTGCAGCAGGTTCACAGTAGACAAACGCCACAGTTGTCTCATAAATATTACCCTTATATAACTTAAAAGAATGTCTTGGATCCTCCAAGAACACACTTATACACATAAGAGCAAACAAAAAAAGAGAAACCTCAATATTGTGTAGCATAATAGAATTTAAATATAAAGCAAAACATAGGAAAGACTCTTCTTATTCAACCAACAAGATGGTCTTAGAGATACTCTATCTGCTCGCAAATAATAATGAGAAAGGCTGAGAGGGGAGGTAAAAATGTCTTTAATTTGAAAGTAAAATATCGGATCTTACAGTAAAATCTGTTCAGAGTCTTAGAATTCAGTCACTGGCAGTAAGATATGCAGCAACACTACTGCAATATCCTCGTGTACAGTCCCTCTGTTGAAGAGAGCTCCAGGTAGCCTATCTTGAAAGGTTCCCAGGTATGGTTGTGTCTAAAATGTGATTTGTTGCAACATCTGAAAAGTGGTCTTTAATCACCAAAGCAGCCAATGTAATGGTCTAATCAGGATGAACATTCCTTTGATTGCTATGGTGAGAACATCATTTAAAAAAAACTTTGCATGAGAACACTTTTTTGACATAAATCCATGGGCGTCTTGGAAGCTCAGTTCTGTTATCTCTGGGACCCATATTTTTATGAAGACATTTATTGCAGCTGATGTCCAAGACTTTCAGCAAACCAATTTTCTTTTGTTCTGTGTAAACAAAGTTAATTTTGGCAGATCACTATCTCTAAATTTTTAGTGCACAGCTGCTATTTTATACCGTTGAACAATAGCAGCATTCAATAAAACGCTAATGAGGTTTACATACTTTTGGAACCTGAGGACTATAGATTGGTGGAACCCAAGGACCACCTTCCATTTTAGTGTCTAATGCAATCATACAAAAAACTAATAAATATAATACATTAAAAGAGGCAGTAGTGCATCAGTGAAGCATTCACCCTTAATCATATCTGGGAACTCTATGGGTTTGACCAGTAGTCTCTGGGTGAAACACTGCTCCCTGGGGTCTCTGGGTCATTTTGCTTTTTCTCCAGGCAGAGAAACATTGGATATTCCCATGTCCTGCCCACTTCCCTCTTACTCCCAGCTATTTATGGGTACCGGGAGCTAGCCCCATCCCTTGCAATGCTTGCCTAACCACCACGTGTGGGGAGCCCTGCCCCCACACAAAACCACTTCCCTAGAAGAGGGCAAGCTCAAGATTGCTGACCCTGGGAAGTTTTCAGATATGCCCTTAACACACCTAAGTGAACACGACCTGCTATGAAATTAAATGGGATGAAGCCAAGCGACATCACAGAGTGTTTTACGTAAAAATAGTTCCCTGAATAGCATGAAAGACGGTGGGGACAGTCTCTTTTCTATTGAAACATCATCACTTTTTTTCACCCATAAATCAGGTTTAGCTTTTTTGTTTTGCATGCACTCTTACAACATGTTACATTTTGTAATTTTTTTCCATGTATTTATGCTTTGGTTGCTATTTGAAGAGAGAAAAGTATATGAACATTAGAAACAAAATATTATATTTTAAATGCATATACAAAAAAGAAAACTATCGGCTGTTTTTTTAAAGGCGTTGATATTTATAGGATTTTGCCTATATAATCTCACTTTAAAAGTATTGAATTAGACAAAGAATAGATTACATTAAATACCGATTCTGATGTGTGTGTACAGTTATTTGGCACATAGAGAGAACATGTTTCATCCTTTCTTTGGTGCATTCAACTGGAATAGCAATTTTAGTTAAAATCAAATTAAAAAAAAGAATATTTATAAATAAAATATGATTTATTGTTGGCATCATGACAGTTAACATTTTGTGCTGGGCTATATTAGATAGGCCATATGCAAACATGATGAAATATATTTATACAGAAAAAAACACAAATTGTTAAATTTAATTTTACACATTTTTTTTGTTTATATTTAGTATCAAGCTATTGGCTGTTCAAGAACTGTCTGATCGAGATGCCCTGGAGAAGGTAACTTTCTCTGTATTTTTTCATTCATTTATCTAATTTAAGGTAACTATTACTGCTGGTCGATAGAAGCTTCATGCAATAATTATATAAATGTGTAAATAATACAATACTAAATTGCTTTCATTGGGTTTGTTTTTTAAGGAGAAACACAATGTTCATGTGAAATAGTATAGGGATGAAGCATATGTTGTTGTTCACATCTTTACTGACATATGGATTGATTGCTCACATCTAGCCAGAAACATCAGCTTTATATAAAAATGTGTCTATATTCATTATTTTGGTTTAAATATTTAAAGTTATGATTAAAGGGACAGTATGATGCCCCATACTGCCCCACCAATGCAAAATTCTGTACTTTTTGCAGCCAATTATTGTATTTCTCCACAGCTCTGCTTCTGGTCTGGCCTGTTTTTGTTCTTCTCATCTTCTGTCTTCTTTCTTGGTTTGCTTCCGCACCCACCCTCTCCTCCAATTGGAGAAATGTGCAGCATCAGCCCCCAAGGGGCATGCTGTGGGTTTTGGCACTTGTCTTTCTGTGCAAGTCTGTCGGCATTATTCTGACCTTCTGGACAGCCTCTCCCTCATTCCTCCAATCGCGAGGGGGAGGTTGTTCCCGTGGTGTATGCTAAGGCTCCGTTGCGGAAGTGCTCCAGGATGCCAGGTTAACGGAGCGAATAGCAGGAAGAAGCAGATCAAGAAAGAAGACAGAAGAACAAGAAGAGGCAAGACAAGAAGCGGAGCTACAGAACAAGAAGATGGGACACAAAAGCAGCTGGTGAAGAAGGCAGGGAGAAACTGAGAGAGAGTGAATGTGAGAGACTCTTAGTAAGTTTGAGTGAGAGTGAAAAAATTGTGAAAATAATTTGCTTCATTTTTGTTTGTTTCGTTGTGGTCCCTCCTCAGTTTTGAATATTCATAAGAATTAATTAAATTGGCAAATTTTGTTAAAATTTGTACAAATCCGAATGCACAAGTCTAGTAAACAGCAACGTGTTCTACACTAGAATAAGAATTCTCTAAAATATCTACTGCAAGGTCTGAACCAGAAAATGGCTTGACGTAAATGTGTCACCGTCCAGCTGCATTGTTCCTTTAGAAGAATTATGTAGATCAGGGATGTCAGCAGCATGTAATCCTGCCAATGTTTCTCCTAACTAGCATGTAATCAAACAATTACATTGCATGTTACTGAGCAATGTGTCAAGTATTATTCTGTCAACCTATTGTGTCTGGAATTAGATTACTAAAATCAATTTAAAGCAGATTTATCATGTTTCTGAAATCCCTTGTTTTACTCTGCTATACACTAAATAAACGTATGCAATGGTGCTTCCAGGTAAAGATAAGCAATGCATATGTATTACAAACCCATATGGCCCACAGGGGAAGACATCTTCACTTTTTGTTCTCATGATCGACATTATTATTATTATTTGTCACAACGTCATCCAATAACTAAAGAGAAAGTTTGCTATAGAGTTGAACATTTCATACCCTTGATACCATAGTCAGCAGTAAATCCCATAGAGTGTAGGAAGCACTGAGCTGGCCCTTTATAATGCATAGTTAAATTGGTGAGGATAGTTTTAAGAACATTACATATGCATTATACTGGGCCAGCTCAGCCTTTATAATAATGCATAGTGATGTCAGGGATGTATCAAGAATAAGACTAGCTTAATCGAGAACAGGTAGCGTCTAAATAAGCTGCTGTTAGGTTCTTCCCTGCTCAGGAGACCCTCAAATGTGAGCTCACTTGTGCCATTACAGAGAAAGAATCTCCATCAGCAATTTCAGTATAATCTGGGCTACAGGGGCAGTCCAGAACCAAATTGCGAGGACATTTTACCCTACATGAGAAACATATGTTCTCCTTTTTGGAAAACTCTTGGGGCCCTCCTCATCTGTAAATGCGAGTTCAGATGTAGACCTCCTAGCACGCATCAGTCTCACACAACAGGCAAAGCCCATAAACGTACACGATTGTTTGTTCCCTTGTCCTGAGGAAACTTGCTTCTCATCTTGTTTCTTGACTCACCTTTTGGGCAGGATGAAACTGACATGCTGATGGAGTTTAATTTGTTTTGTAATAGCCCAAGTGAGCCAAATTTCCCAAGTGGGGATTCATCATAGGGCAGGATATTAAGACACCGTCCGTTCTTCCTTAATCCAGTCTCATACCTCTTTATGGACATAATGATACATTAAGGTTTTATTTTCCAAATGTTCTTGGAAACTCCAGAGTTCATGTTGATATCAATGTCCTCTGTATATAAAATCATAAAATTAAAGAATGTAGAAACACTATATTAACATCAAATATTGTTACACAGTCAGTTAGACATATGTTCTTAAATAATTTGATGAGTTCACAGACTGGCCAGCGAATGCTTTTGTGTCGTGACCTTTATTTATTTATTCCACTACAAAGAAGACCCAATGTACCGTTCAATTAAAAGTTTGGTCCACATGATAATCAATTAACAATGAAGGTTTTGTTCTTGTAAAGGTAAAATCGGTCAGTGGCCATAAGTTCTATTGTCAGGTTTGAATTTCACAGCTGCTCAGGGTGAAAACTAAACACACATTTTGGCAGTGGGCCCTGGTGGGACAAAACTTGCCAAGAAAGCCTGACCTCGAGATAGCATGGATCCGTAGCCAGCCATTGTTTATGTGCTCTTAAGGAGCAGTTCTCAAAGGTCTATTTGAAGAATGAAAAAAAACAGACTTTGCTAAATTGTGCCACTTGAATATATAATAAGATTTACATTCATAATATGCTGGTTTGAATATTTAGACCATTTAAACCTTATCAGTGTTATGCTTCATTGTTATACTATATAATTGCTGTCATATAAGTAATAATAAATATAATTAATCAGGAAATTATGTTACATGATATATTAATATTATTATTATACATGTTATTGGAACCATTTTCATTACAGGGTAGGTGTTAGCTCTGAATGATCCTCAGTCTAATGAGATTTTCTGGTCTGTCTCAATTTAGGTACGATCAGCAAAAGGATAACTACTACTATATGATAATGATCATAATTTTCTTGTTTTCAGAAAGCTTATCCATTTTCACAGTCGATATATTATTAAATATTAAAGAAACTTTGTATTTGCTGAATATGACAACTAGAATGATCTCTACATTATGCAATCAATAGCAAATTATGAATTATGTATTGGTTAGGCAATTTGAGTTTGTTGTACTGTATACCAAGCAAAGCTCCGCACAAGATGTTGGTATTTCAAAACCTGTGTTAAAGGAAGCAAGTAGAAAAGTGTTTTCCCACATTTCTGTAGTTATGTTTCATCTAATTTTAGGTATGTTTATTGTTATCCGGTGTTCCTTCCTGGCTAATCAGAAAGTCATCATAAGGATACAGCCCAAACCCTACATGAGCCTTAATATTTCAATGGAGTTTTCCTGGACTGAAGAATAGGGTCTTAAGTTGTCCTTGAGAATGGGGTATTTATTCTCTCTGGCTTGTGTTCTGACTTCTTAAATTAGAACTTGAGGGACCATTATTTTCTGCTCACAGCCAGGCAGTAGTTAGGATATTTATAAACTCTTTCCAATGTTTGTGAATATATTTAAGTTTTAAGAGACACTTCTGTTGGGAAAGATTATACCATACTTTTTTGACCCATTTCAGTTTGCCCCTCTCATGTACTTTGGTGTTAGAACAGTCCTCCACCATAATTAAACTCACAATTATGTATATTCCATGAGCAATAAAAATGTGTATAAACCATTAATAAGCTACTATAAATGCGAGATTCTCAAAAGGAGACGCCAGATCTGTTGTATACAGCCACCAGCCTGAGAGGTCTTATTCCAGGACTATGTAGAGTATACATGGATACATGTGTATGTGTATGTATATATATATATATATATATATATATATATATATATATATATATATATATATATATGTATAAGACAGTATGTGTTTAGGTATGTATATGTAAAAGATATTGTGCTGGATTCAATTATGTAAATAATCTATCAAAGGTAATTAAATAATGCTTCTTGGCCAAATAATGATCTGGGCCAAGTTACTGTTTCTCATTTTTCTATCTAGTGTGTGCAAGGAGTGTTGTTTTATTACTTGTGGTAAATTACCGTATTTGCTCGATTATAAGATCGAATATTTAGGAAAAAAAAGAAAAAGCCTAAATATAAGACTACCCTATAGGAAAAATGTTTTACTACTAAATATTAAGTCACATTTAAACTACATGTTTTATTTGCCAACCTGCCCCCCAGTTATGCACATCTGGCCCCAGGCTTGCTACTCTGACCTCCAGATATGCCTTATACCCCCTTTTATGCCACTCTGCCACCCCAGAAATGCCTTATACCCCCTATATGCCACTCTTCCCCCTCCCTGGAAATGCCTTATACCTGCCTATATCTCACTCTGCCTCCCTCATATGCCTTTTAACCCCCTATATGCCACTCTGCCTACAGGAATGCCTTATATCCCCCCATATGCCACTCTGCCCCCCCAACTCGTCCCTCGTACTTCAGACTCCCTGGTGTCTAGTGGGGCAGCCGGTGGACGTCTATGACTGAGCACCGTAAGGTCACGTCACGTCGGTGCTCAGTCATAGAAGCCCCGGCGGAAGTGCGGGCATCACGCAGATATTCACCGGCTGCCATGCACACAGACAACCTCCGCTGCTGCCGGCACTTCCACTTCCCATGCAGCGGTGCGGGGGATCCGGATCTTAGTCTCAAGTAGAGGTCTGATTATAAGACAGCCTCGAATATGATGAGGGGTGTTTTTCAGAGCATTTGCTCTGAAAAAAACCTTGTCTTATAATCGAGGAAATACAATATATAATAACTACATGTCCATCTATGCACATATCACACCTTCCAGCATTTCAACTGGCCAAAGAAGGACACTTTTTTTTTATTTATTATTATAGTCTCTACAGACTTTTTATTTAACTTTGTGACCTACTGTAAAATAGTTATACAAGTAAGACATCTTTGTATTTTATTTACACATTTTAGTTTATAATCATGTTGTTTTATTGTTTTCTACACACTTTTAGGCTGCAAAACACTCATACCAAATATTCTGAACTCCTATGAGTGAGCAGAGGGGGGAAACAGGTTCATCAAGTGAGGAAAGTTGGGAAGTGAGATTTAAGTGCTAAAGAAAACCACATATATATATGTATACACAACACACACGCATATATATATGCACACACACACATATACATATATACATATATATATATATATGTTTATTCCTGCAGCTTGTGTGCTTTCTTTGTCTTTAGCTTGTGCATAAAATGTATATTAGTTTTTTATTTTACATTTTTTGTAATGTCTAAGTGTTACTTGCCCAGCCTTAAAAAATAGGAACGTCATTTTGTTGTTTACAGCACGCAGTATGATAAGGAGTCAGGGTGTTCATCCGGTAGATTGGACTATGATAACAAATTGCTAAAATTTAGCTGCCTGAAAACAATATATTATGTAAGAGCTAAAACTTTTAACGCAAAAAACAGAGCATCATTTTTTAAAACTTACTTTTAATTTGATACTTTTGGTGGGAGTTTCTCTTTGAAGAACTTTAACTTATTTGCAGCACAGTAATTGCCCCTTTTATACATGTTTCTTAAGTATAATGATTTTAAACTGACGCAATATGGGCTAATCTATTATCAAGTTTTTTGTGCCTGAATAGTTTAACCCCTTAAGGACAATGGGAGGTCCCTAAACCCATCGAAAACAATGCATTTGGAGCCCGTACATGTATGGGCTTTGTCATATATATATATATATATAGATAGATAGATACATATATACACACCGATTAGCCATAACATTATAAACCACTTGCTTACTATTGTGTAGGTCCCCCTATTGCCACCTAAACAGCCCTGACCCATCAAGGCATGGACTCCACTAGACCTCTGAAGGTGTGCTGTGGTGTCAGATTTACTCACATCCTTACACTAGCCCATTTTTCTTGCTCCTAACACATCGACTTTGAGTTCGAAATGTCACTTCACCTGTCAGTGGTCAAACTGATTTTAGGCCCAATGTGTATATATATATATATATGCGCATAGAAAAATATGTTTTTGACTTAATTTGGATTTTATTTCCCCCAAGGTTGGACCATTTCATTAGACTGTCCCGTAGACTGTCCCATTAGACACACTCGGCCTTCACCGCTTGCATATACTCATACTGGCCACTCTTTGCCATATACCAAAACTCCACTGACCACTCTGACCCTACTCAATCACACCAACATATACTTTAATATATATTACAATAAGGCACATGGTATATATTCAAACAAACATACCACTCCGAGTAAGATCAATGTACACAGTATCCTTAAACACAAACTCAAAACATACACATTGTGTATATCTATCACAAACCCCCACGCTTTGCCACAAACACACACTACACACAGACACACCATACTCGGTAACACACACACTGCTTTTAGCCACATACACACAATACCTTGAGTACCTTGCACTTCCCAAGTGTGGAGTCCAGTTACCCCACTAAATACTCCTTGAAGACCCCTCAAGCAGGGTAGGACTGGGGATGTTGAGGCGGCCCTGGCACTTTTAAGTCCTGATGATGTAGATGCGATCAACTGCCGGATAGGAGCAGCCACACATATCCAGCCACTGGCTGCTCCAACATCATCAGGACCTTAGAGGGAACACTGCCACCTCTGGATGCCATCAGGAGATAAGACAGGAATTGATGTTGGGTCTGAGACTAATCAGCCATGCTGCAGTATATAACTTAAAAACTTGAATGGTAGACTCTGTGTCAGCAGTCTGTGTAATGTGACCTAGCCTTGGTTTTGTTTTACCTGACTTGTCAATTTGTTATTTGTAAGCACCACTGAGTTACTGTGTTTTTCATGCCTGTAAAATCAATAGTTACAGAGACAAACAAGAAAGAACATCCTGATTCTTCTGGTTTGTTCCATTAATTGTTACTCTCTGGTGTCTTTCCAATACACAGTAAAACTAAAATGTCAAGGCATACAGTTAAAAAAATTATATCACTAAACCCATGCTCTAAATCCCAAGGTTCTCTGCACGGGGAGCTGGTGGTATGGTCTGTCAGCAGGGTCACATCAGGTTGGCAACTTGGTTCAGGTTAGGACATCCGTAGGCACCTGCAGGTAAAGGACATCCGTACATTTCCTTCTGCAAGACTAATGATACTTATTTATCACCATATTATGCAGCGCACTTGAGGTCCAACCTCAGTAAACATCTGCTGCAGGATGTTCTCAACTGGCCCTGGATAATGTTTAGTTAAATCAGTGAGATTTCTGCAAAGTCTCCTTCTCCACTGAATTATGGATTAAGCAGAACAAGCTCATTCTTTTTTTCTGGAGAAATAATAGTAAATATTGAAATGAGAGAGTTGAAACCACAACTCTCCTGCCAAGACTTCATTTAGTGAATAAAGCCCCTAATTCATTTTGCATTAGAAAAACACAGTGCCATTTACGTATACTTCTTATGATATTTAGCGAAAACAGAGCGGTGGGTATAATTCAGCTATTTTTATATTTTTGTGTGAATGTTAAGGAAAAAAAAACTAACAATTGTTTCCTCTTTGGCAGTTTTGTATGGAATTAAATCAGCCATCTCTGCCCAACATTCGTAAGTGGAAAGGGGTAATGGGATCGTGGAAGTGCATTATTTCCGAAAAGCCATCATCCTACCTAAACGAGGTATGTAACAATTTTATTTATGGTTACACTCCCTTTTTTACTGATAGAAATATTTGTTGTTTCAAGGGAGATGTTTTTAATTTGTTTTGGCATTAGCCTTAGCATTATTATTATCATCATTGTTTTTTTGGCAAAGGGCAGGTATCCGGCTGTTCTTTTCAAAGCCCTATAATGCAGTGCCAATTTTGGAGCAGTGTATTATGGCTGAGGATGTGCGTATCTAAATCTGGGACAATATTTTTGCAAATTATTATGTTATTATTATTATTTTTTTATACAGTAGTGTAGGGTTTTTTAATACCCAATTAACCCTTGGCCGTCACATGATTAAAAGTTAGGAAAATATATATGTGGCATGGTTTGATTCTGCATTTTAAAATTATATTAATGGTTTTATGTATAATATTAATTACATTTATCTTACCTACTTGCTAATATGTTTTGAAATGTATCGTTAGTTGAGCTAAATTCTTTGAAAGCGATAATGTCCCCTTGGTGTCAGTGGTCACTAAGATAATGGATAAATGACTAAGGAGTTAACAGTGTATTGTCTTTTTGCACAATACATGTTTTTGGTCAGCAACAGGTACATATATAATTATATTTAAAACAAAATTTATGATTGGATGAAAAGCCGATATATAGATGTTTTTAGCTCAATCAAGTCACTTACTGCTGACAGATACTTGTTGGCAACTCATGAAAGGTCAGAACTAAAAAAAATATGATTTTTATACTTTCCACTTTAATTGTTCTATTTTAATAAACACAATTTCTAAGACAGCTTACAAATGCTCTGTTAGCATTACAATGAGTCAGTGTATTTATTTAATTTACTAATGTTAAGAAGTAAGCATTAATAATGGGCATTTTAATTGGCCATGTTTAAGCTTTGTATACTTAAAGTTCACATTTATAAACTATGCAAAGGCACTTGGATTCCCAAGACTAAATCTTAATTAACCCATTAGGTTGCTATGTGTTTTGCCAGGCTCTTCGATCTATAATTAAAGAGGCAGTAGTGCCTAATATCATTTGTTTGCAGGAATAAGTGAATAAAGCTGTAACATAACTAGGTACGTAACTAGAAGCCACGGGGCAAGGTGCCCTCTCACTTCACCAAGCAACATGCCCCACAGCGCCACCTTTGCCCCCGAACAGCTGATCAGTGCCATCTTTTGTCCCCAAACAGCTTGTCAGTGCCCCAAAACAGGCTGCCTGTGCCATTTTGTCCCCAAACAGTCTACCCTGTGTCCATGCTTACACCACTTACCTACACGAGTGGTGTGTCTTTCTTCCTCCATGGGCAGACCGTTTGAGCATCCAGGAAGTGGATGTGGTGTCACTTCCTGTCCTCTGGATCAGTCAGGTGCAGGGTGAGGGTGTGAGAGATCATGCAATCAGATGATCTCTGTGCTCTCCATGCCGCTAGCTGCAGGTATTACCTGCACCTAGTGGCTTTAAATGGGCAGACTAGTGGTCGCAGGGGACACCCTGGCCCCCTAGAGTTGCAGGCCCCTGTGACCATGATTGTTATGCCCCTCCTCATAAGGAAAAATGCTATGCTGATTTTATAGCAGCATCAACTTCCTCATTAAAATGTCCTCTGACTTCATTCTGGACATCTGCACAGAATAAGCTACCAGCACACAAGCCTTTGCTGGTGGTAGTCTAGATTGTGTGTATACCACTTGCATTTTGTACATACTACTTTATTGTTCTTCCTTGTGTTGGCCCCAGATTAATTGGTGCCGTCTGTCGTAGTGGTTGCGACAATCCAGGGTTAACGTGTGGATTTATGTACTTTCCCCATATATGTGGTGTTTATTTGTGTATACTGTGTTCTCCTTCATATCCTACCCTATCCATGTGCCACGTGTCCTGCCCCTAGACTTTTAACCTTGTATAACCCGGACACCATCGGCCCGACCACGGCACTATCATATGAAGATACCCCACGGATGGTGGGGGTGCCGACCAAGGGTGGTCCGGGGAGGGAGCCGCTTGTAGATTCCCAGCCGCCTGTGGATTCCAGGAGAGCGGGGTTAGTCGGCGCGGTTACGGAAGCTGCGCCCGGCTACCTGGCGGCTTGTCCCGGCTGAACTTTGAACTGCTACCGCTCGGGGTCCCTGCGACCGATCACGTCGCTTTTTGGACAGGATATCGGTGGCCTAATTGTGGCGCTGGACTGGGCGGGCATGTGTGGACATGGTTTATGGCCTTTTTCCTGTGTTGGACTGTGTATAAGCCCGAGTGTTTTCTTACCTCACTACTAGTCCTGCCTTGTTATTGAGGTAAGCCTCGGCGCTGCCCTTATCGGGGCGGTAGAGCACTGTATTGCTATACTTCTGTATACTACAGTGCCGCCGAGGTTCATGAAGAGCTGTGTCCTCTGCTATGATCACTTATTGTCCTTTTCAGGACAATAGCCCCACTGTGTAGCTCAGCTTCGGCTAGCCACAGTGGTAAGGCAGCCCCTGGTTCTGTCTGGCGCTGAAGGGGTTAATCGTGGGTGTCCCAGTGGCCATGGGGCGGAAGAAGCAACATTCGGCAGGCGTACCCAGCCGGGGTACAGGTCGGTCCCGTCACATATCTCATTGATTCGCAGTCCCACGTTGCCCAAAGTATTTATTTCACATCAGCCTACACATAAAATATATAGCATATATTAAGATATTTTATAATCTATAGATCAGTAAATGTTTCCCGGGATGGGTTAATTCCCATTAGTCTTGTGATAATGTATGTGCTGAAAACAGTTGATTGTAGGAACGGTGGCATATAACCTCTCATGTAAGAGGTACTTTTAGTTCTGTGATAGTTTGCCAAAGTATTTTTATAAAATAGCCAAAATAGCCAAGCAATTTACATAATAGCACTCTTACAATACAAATAATTGTAAAATGTGTTATTTGTAAGAACTTCCTTCCAATTTCCTCTGGTCCTCCATGCAAATGTGCTCAGGGACTTTTGATCTAAAAAGAAGGGGAAGAGGTTATAAATAGTTATATGTGTATTTAAAGGATGATTATGAAAATGTATGTAATAAAGTACTGTTAGCTACATTTGGCTACAAGGTGATAAACAGAGTGTGTACCTCTGTATTTGACAAAGAAGTAAAAATTACCTGCACTAATATATAAAACAGGTTCATGAATGAATTAATGAGTGCTTATAGATCTTATATGGTCAAAAATGATACTCTTAGTCTCATAAAAGGGTCTCCCAGCTATCAACCCTCGCACCCTCAAAAACCCCATATGTCTCACACCTGGTACACTTAACTCTGCTGATGCAAGAATAGTTATATTTGACAACAGAGCATCACCTATCAACAGGGATTTGGTTAATGAGGGTATAAAGCAGTAATAGTACAAGGCATAGGGAAACACATTCATCCACTTTTGTTTGTGATTCAAACACATGGGACCCATAACCTTGGGGAATACAGCGGTGTAAGTACAGCTAAGGATTCCGGTAGCTGGCATGTTTGTGTAATTCATTCATGGGTTAATAATTATCAACTGACAGGGATAACTGGGCTCCATGGTGCACATAGCTTTCTTCCATTCTAATAATCCAGGTTATACCTTAGTGTACTGATTTTAAAATGGATGTATTGAAGCTTGGCTCCCTTTACTTTAAAGATCTCCATGTTTCATTTGGGTTTTTTTACATGAAGAGGCTATATATATACTGTAAATGGGAAAACATCACTGCTTGGGTGGCTTGTTAGTTCCAAGTGTATTTAGGTTCTAGAAGTAAATCCTGTGGCTGAAAGAAAAGTTCTCAAAGTAAATGATGCGTATATGAATAGTTTACATTAATCAACAGACCATATTGTACTTTTACTAACACGTGCATTTAATATAATCTGTTTTATGTACATGGAACATAGTATATCCCAGCATTCATTTACTTTTTCTGTGTACGTTGATTTATAACGGAGAGAGAAGGGTAAATATATACGCACATCTAGGAACTTCTTAGGGTGTGCCACCCAGAGCTCTCCCTTTTCTGGGGGGGGGGAGTGACTTGCAATGGGGGGAGCGCAATACCCAGATACCCTTAGATTAACTAGGAGGAGGAGTGGGAAGAGTAGTGTGTGACCAATCACAGCTCCCCTGCCCAGAGATTGAGCAAAGTGAACAAGAGACCCAGGGAAGCAGCGCTTTAAACCATGAGAGTTTCCAGGTATGTATATGATATAGGAGAACTAGATCTCCCCATTTTCAGGAGACTTGATCCCCAATTTCATATTTCAATCCTGGTTTCTCTTTATTTCTAAATGGTGTGCCTCTTTGTGCACCAGTAGGCTAGGTTAACAGAGAAGCAAACGAAGAAAGAAGAAAAGGGGAGAAGCGGATGAAGGAAGGAGACAAGAACAAGAAGAGGCAAGAGAAGAAGCGGGGCTATGAGAAAGCAGAGAGAGTTGATAATCATGATATAACATAACAGCTATGTGCGTGATTTTGGTTGAGTGGCAGCATTTCATACTTGGACCAAGGCAGCACAGTGGGCTTTGGCGGTGTCCCACATATCTTGAAAAAAGCGACTGCTAAAAAAATGATTGCTGTAGATAGTGGGGCTGCAATCTATTACATTATACCGTATTTGCTCGATTATAAGACGACCCTGATTATAAGACGACCCCCCAAATCTGAATATTAATTTAGGAAAAAAAGAAAAAGCCTGAATATTAGACGACCCTATAGGAAAAAAGTTTTACCAGTAAATGTTAATTCATCTAAACTATTTTTTTAAAATAAAAGCCGTGATTGAGAAAAATATTTTGGTTTTATTTCCTTCTTTTTTCCAACCTGCCCCCCAGTTATGCACATCTGCCCCAGAAATGCCTTATACCCCTATATGCCACTGTGCCCCATGATATGCCTTTTAACCCTCTAAATGCCACTGTGCCCCATGATATGCCTTTTGACCCCCTATGTGCCACTCTGCCACCAGAAATGCCTTATACCCCTATATGCCACTCTGGCACTTAGAGGGTTAAAAGGCATATTATGGGGAAGAGTGGCATATAGGGAGGTTTAAGGCATTTCAGGAGGCAGAGTGGCGTATAGAGGGTTAAAAAGGCATTTCTGGAGGCAGAGTGGCATTAAGGGGGTTAAAAGGCATTTCACAGAGCACTCTGCCTCCAGAAATGCCTTATGACCCCCCATTTAACACTCTCCCCCCCAAAACTTACCGGTGCTTCTGACTTTCCTGTCATGTAGCCGGGGCAGCGTGTAGATCCCATGCACTTACGCTGCAGCCGGAAGGGGAACTCTGATCTCTGACAGCCGGGGAAGGTCTGCGCGATGGACGCAGACAACCCCCGCTGCTAGCCACCCCTCCTTCCTGCTGCAGCGGAAGTTGTCTACGCGAATCGCGTAGACATCTACACGCTGCCCCAGCTACACACCGGGGACTCCGGTGCACCGGTAAGTGGGGCGGGGGGGGGGGGCAGGAGGATCCAGGTCCCCTGCAGCTGCGGGGATCTGGATCTTAGTTGTCTCATAGTCAGACCTATTTGAGGTCTGATTATAAGACGACCGAGCAAATACAAAAGACGACCGAGCAAATACGGTATTAGTATAAGTTACACTAAAGTTTCCATTTAAGAACCAATAAGCCACCCTTAGTTCTCATTCAGACAGTTGCTTTGGCACTGTCAGCACCATCAGCCATGTGTTCATTTTGTTTTTTGTTGAAAGGATTTCGCCAGTGCTGTCAACAAATTAATAACTCTCACTAGTAAATGTTCTATATCAGTAAACTCTGATGCTGCATTATTCCTTGTCTCTCTCTGTCTCCCCAGCGCATTAAATCTGCCCCATTTCTTCCTTTCATCAGCACTGGAACAGGGGAATTAGAGCCAATGAGATGATCAAATAAAAAGCTTTTACTTGCAATTAACTGCATATAACCTGCATGGGAAGACAAAGCCTTACAGTAATGCTATTTCAAGCAGTCATCTTTTATGAGATAAAAGGCAGTTTATAGGTTGTTGATGAGTATGCGCAGTTGGCAGGAAGCAGATTGCCACTAATACCAGTTTAATGGAATCTTATTGATCGTGGAAGTATATTGTTTCAAGATCTGGCAATGGCATGGTATCTTATAATAACTTTTACCCATGCAAAGGTGATGAAGTTAGATGCACGCAGATAAGTGGATTTTTGTAGCTACAGCTAGACCCACCTCAATGTAAACACAAGTTTTTTGAGGTGGGTCTATTATGGATAATGGGATAAATCCATACTAACAAGCTGAGCAATGGTTTTAAAAAAAAAATCAGGGGGCTTTTTAATGTAATTATATTAGTATTTTCTACCCACATTACTTATTTTTTCATACTGTATGTTTTGAGTTGCGAAGATTTGTGTTTGGAACCAATTAATATAATGATGCTGACTGGCAGATGTGTTTCATTGCAAGTTCAAATATAATGGGTTCAGGGGACACCAACAGGGTCTAATAGTAATTGTAGAGAGAAGTCTTAATTTGAGGTCTGCCCCTGAAAAGAAGGACATTGGGTCATCCTGCCTTTGGTGACCATATGTTTTATATTTTCTAGGCTGTAGGAAGGCTATACTAGGGAAAAGGTAGGCACACTGCATAGGTAAAGCGGGAAATAGCACGCTGTGATAGCAGGTGTGGGAGTGAGAAGGCGCGGGAACACTATGGTGTCCAGAAACCTTCTCTTAAGATGATCCAGCATTCATTGGTGAATTTCATTGTCATTTTCATTTAAACCACAAATTGAAACCTTTCATCTCAACAAATGTAGCTATGCATTACCCAGGGCTAACCCAACCCTTCTTGCTGGAGAAACACTCCAGAGTTTGCCCTCTGTAATGTGATATCAATCAGATGAAATGTGTAACCTCCCAACAACTCATCTAAAACGTTTACTGCATAAACTTAAAAGAAGTTTAGTCACTAAATAATGAGCTTTATGTGTGGAGGAGCGTAAAACAAATGAAAATCTGTCAGTGGCAAAAGAATTGTGAATAAAACTCACCGAGCCACTAAAGGTACAGTGTCTTAGGTACACTCCAGCCATCATAAGCACTTTAATACATATGAGAAATTCAGATTCAGCCGAATCAGAGGCGTATCTACTGAAAATAGCGCCTATGGCAAGCACTGAAATTGCGCCCCTGTCCAAATATATAAAACCCATTTACTAGCCCCTGCTGCCCATATATATATATATAAATATTAGTCCCTGCTGCCGATAGCGGGTATAGATCAGCACACAAACCCAGATCAATTGAAATTTGGACCTGTAGTCCTGAAACGTAGCATCGCAGGTGTAGATCAACTGAATAAGACATATTAACCCTGTATTTGCAGGTACACATAAATAATGTATGGAAACATAGCATAGCAGATATGGATCTACAGGATAACACAAAAACCCAGCTTTGCAGGTAAAAATCAATTGGAATTCACATAAAAACACGGCATTAAAGGTATATTTAAAACCCCCTAAATTACAGGCATAGATCACAGGTTGCACCCCAAAGCCAGCCCTGGCGTCCACACTGCCCACATAGAACCTGGCCAGCACCCAGATTACACACATAAGATTTACAATCTTTGTCCCCAAATAGCCCAGCACAAGTCAACTTTGTCCCCAAACAGTCCGGCCAGTGCCATCTTGGTCCCCAAGGCTCAAACCTCCTGCTAGTGCCATCTTTGCCCTTCCACAATTATACATCTATGATACACAAACACTTTTACAGTCACTCAGTAATTCACACTTTAATTCAGACAACTCATCCACACATTAACTCATGCTCTCCCTCATTCAGACAATACATTCACATATTAACTCATGCTCTCTCTCATTCACTCAATGCATCCACACATTAATGCACACTCTTTACTTATATCTACCCCCTCTCCCTCCCCTATCACTTTCTACCCCCCTCTCACTCCCTTATCACTTTTTACCCCCTCTCCTTTCCTTATCACTTTTTACCCCCTCTCCCTCCCCCTACCCACTATATACCCTCCCCCCCTTACCCACTATATATCCTACCCACTATATACCCTCCCCCCCTTACCAACTATATATCCTCCCCACTATATACCTTCCCCCCTACCCACTATATACCTTCCCCCCTACCCACTATATACCTTCCCCCCTACCCACTATATACCTTCCCCCCTACCCACTATATATCCCCCCCTCTCTCACCTTGAAGTCCAGCGACGGGAGCACGATGCTGCTGTCTTCCTGCACCGCTCGCTGGTGCCCGCTGCTTCACTGCTGAGCGGCGTAATATGATGTCATATTTCGGCGCCCAGCAGTGAAGCAGCGGGCACCAGCGAGCGGCTTTTAAACGCTGTCTTCTTTTTTTTTGATGCGGGGGAGAACGAGGGGCGCCGAGCGGTTGCTCTCTCCTCCGCATCAGTGTTTAAAAGCCGCTCGCTGGTGCCGGCATTTCATGAAATGCCGGCACCGGGACGGGGGTAGAGGGCTCGTGGAGGAGGCGTGGAGGAGGCGCCCCTCTCTCTCCTCCGCATCAAAAAAAACAAACGGCATTTAAAAGCCGCTCACCGGCGCCCCCCTTGAGATGGCGCCCATGGCACGTGCCATGGCTGCCATACCCTATATACGCCTCTGAGCCGAATACATCTCCTTGAACGTGATAGACTTAGCTCCAGAACTAGCCCTGTGAACACTGCAGGGAGGGCTCTGTTGTACCCGTGTACATGTGCAGAATGTGATGTCATTGGGTTCATTGGAAACACTTTCCTGCCTTTAATTGGCTTTAAGCAGCCAATCAGTGGCAGGAATCTTCAGACCATGGAGAAAGCGAGCTGCAGCTTCTCCCTAAGGTTTTTTTATTTTTTTTAAAGCATGCATATTAAAGTACTTTAATATGCATTCTTCTTTAGCTGGTCTGTCAAGCACAGTAAGCTGTCCCTTTAAACCATTTGGTGCATAGTTAGCATGCAGTGGTCTGCGTGTCCATGTCACTTTTTCTGCTCCCTATGATTGCCATCTGTACTGCAACATTCAGTAAACGTCACCTGATTTATTTTGCAAGTGTCACTTCCCCCCTTTAAATTTATTGAAGTAATTGAGTAGGTACTCTATTCTATTGCCAAGAGCATTAACCCAATTGGTACTGAAATAGTTGAAAAGATATAAAAAAGCAAAACCCACATTGAATTAAGGTATTTATTACTAGTATTTTTATATACTGTATATATATATACATATATATATATTCAAAAATAGTGTGCTTTTTTATAATGTGATGGTTTCAGGCAGCTGCATATTAGTAATTTATATGTGTTCATGCACCAAGTTATCTTAGCCCAATCTTCTATACAAACAACTATTTTCAAGGATACCCCCTTTAAGAAAAGCAACAGAAGCAAAACATATACTAAAATAAAAATGCCTGTTTTGTTCTAAGGAGCCTATATATTAATGTAAAAAGAGGATCTATTATATAATACAGGATGTTTCTACACGTTTGTTTGCTAGTTTCTATTACAGTATATAGTGTTGTGAGTTTACAGTACATGTATATAATTAACCTGCAATCATCAGAATGTGTAGTTTTTGGAATTGGAAGAAATTACTTTTAGATGTTAATTAGTAAAATAAATCACCATAAAACTTCAGATTCCTATCGTGTAACAACCTCATTATTCAGTAATAACCATGATCCATTAAAGTTTCTTTTTTTTTTTCATTCCAGAAAGCAGAATTTAGCGGTTTTCTCTGGGACACATCAGCTGGCATTGAGCTGAAGAATGCCACTTTACAAGAAAGCCTACAGACCAACGGTAACAGCAAGCACACATCTCCTCACCCGTTCCTCGCACATTTCAAGGTAATGCTTCACCAACAGCTGGATTTTATTATACAAAGCCTGACAGCTTTCCACTCTTCCTTCTAGAAAATTCCATAGTCCGATTGTGTGCAGTGATCATCCTAGCTCAATTAAAAATGTTTTTTTTGTGGACTCTCGGTTCCAAAAACCGGATGTTTTCTGAGACTTTTTCCATAGTCCACTTCTGTATGTAGAGAAATTTTCATCTTAGACTCGTTTACAAAGAACAGCGGAAAATAGTATTATTTTTTTTTGGACATCTATCAAGCTATGAGCATGATCTCAAAAAATCCAAACATCAAAAATGATAATAAAAACTGCGAAATAGATTGCTTACGAGAAAACTGGTTTTGATCATGGGAGGTGGGCACCAGCAGTTGACAACTAAGTACCCCTGCTATGCAATCACATAGATTTCCTAAAAGAAACACTGAAAATATATAAAAGGATTTAACAAATTACATGAGGGATGTTTATTTTAAAAGAGGAGAAAGATTAGAGCATGCGGTCATAGACTAAAAATAGAGGGTTAGAGGGTTCGATGTATAACTAATGTAAAGTTTAACTTTACTGGGACGCTGTAGATAAACAGCCTTGCTTCCGAGCAGGTTTGGTAGAGGCTAATACAGTGTGGGAATTTAAACATGCCCGGGATTATTATTATCTTTTATTTATTTAGCGCCAACAATTTACGCAGCGCTTAACACAATACATAAATTCAAGGGGTACGACAAGACGAGAATTGACAGACTAAGACAAACCGATACATTAGGTGGAGAGAGCCCTGCTCGCTAGCTTACAATCTTGAGGAACGGCTTATGGTTATCCTAAATCAATACCAAGATTATCTTTATTTCAGGAAAAACGGGACATACGAGATTGGCCGAATGGTTCTTATCTGCCCTCAAATTCTATGTTTATAGGAATTACAGCCATTCAGATTTGTCTGCTTCTAGGTGGTGTTAATTATTGCTAATTTTCTAGGGATATTGGGCGTCATGTACAATCTGTGGTTGTGAGTTCCAACGAAGTTAAGCTGAACACAGCAGATAGAATAGACATAGCACCGAACCTAGAAATCTGCAGCAATATGTGTGAGGAACTACAACAAGGAAAATATATATTATATTATACTTATTTATTTATTTCTCCCTGTGTAGGTTGGAATAAATGAAGTGACTCTGGTGAATATTCACCTGTGCCCTAACCTTGGCGAAGCCGGAAAGAATCATAACGACAGCCACAAAACGTCAACCTTTGGCCAAGCACTGCAGGAGACTCTGAAAGGTATGTAAAGCTGCAGAGGCTTGGACGCTGAAACATGACCCAGCCTGCCACTTCCAGCCATTCCAAGAATGTTTCCCGGCAGCCAGTAGAATGTACATTCATCTAACTGCTTCTTCTCCATTAGCTCCATGTTGATATTGATATTTCCTTGACTATGGCCCAACACACAAGGTTTTATTGGTGGATAAGTGGTGTAAAACATTGTTTATTTTTATGGACTGCCTGAAACTATGCTTGCACAAGTGAGGCATTTGTGTCCCGTAAAACAATTATCTTCATGGCTACATTTTTCAAGGCCATATATATATTTATGTATAGGCAGTATTATAACCCAGTGATTTCCTAAATGCTCGGCATACTTCCTAACCTTTCAAAAACAAGTCAGTCAAGTGAGGAAATACACGTGAAACCCCTATTTATTTAGGACTGTTTTACACAATCATAATTGTCATCGTATGGAAGGTTGACATGCGGGAAGATGTATAGATGTGTACAATCCAATATAAAAATTAAGAAGAGTTAAAAAGAGATCAAAGTAGAAATGGAGTCTTTAATATGCAAATTAGCTGAAATATTGTTGGGTCACCTGTTGAGGTGTCATGTAGAATATACTGTGAGCTTTGGTTAATGTTCAACTCAACCAACAGCTCACTTGAACCAGTTGTGCTTTACTTTCCAATATATTTTAACTTGTCTCTGTGAATTCCATCTAGTTTCAAGTTGTTTTAATTTTCTTTGAAATTTGAGGCAACGCTCAGGAGTTTATTGAATAGCCCCAATCAAGTCTGTTAATAGACAATGGGCTATATTTATTTAACATGAACTGTAAGACAAAGTTCTGAATGCAGAACAAATACCTTGGAAAGTAGCAGAATTGTTCTGCTCCACATTTAGCACTTGGGATTATACTTTATAAATATGGCTAATTGTATCTAATCTTTGGAAACACAAATTCTATGTTGCTAGAAATAATATGGCTTACGGAAAATCTGCATTTCACCAGGAGAAAGTTTTGTGAAAAAGCCATTCATGCTGTTCCGTATGAATGACATATTTGACATGTTCTACATTTGTCTTGACCTGACCTTTGTTGTACACGGATTTAGACACGTCTTGTATGCCACCAATTATATTGGAACAGGCATGATGATTTCCATACAAACATGTGGCTCAGCAACATTATCTCATCACCTGCTAAAGCAGACACAGTTAAACTTAGTTATAAACTGGACACTAAAATGAAAATAGCATGTCAAATTCTATTGACATAGACGACAGCCGAAGACATCTGTAGAATCGGTAACCTCAGGCATTCATGCTTCTGCAGACTACAACTACTAGCATGTACTTCCAATCTACATAAACAGAAAGATCTATAGATATATTTAATTGTGTAGAGCATTTTAAATTTTACTGACGTGATCATTTAGTGTTTAATGTATTTTACCCATAAGCCCTATAGTGACTATAAAAGTGGAAATGTTATCTTACTTGTGCGTACTACACGGTTATTGTCTCAAACATGGCTGGTTAAGTGAATTAGTCTTCCTGAAATATCGCACTTTACCCAAGTAAACATTAACAGTAATAGGTGGCTACAAGAGAAGTGTTTTGTGGACAGTGTGGCGCTGTCTCATGAGAATCTAACCAGATGTGAAGGTTTGTGTCCGCTGCTGACCCAGTACAAGATGCATCTCTGACTACTTCTTCACATGGACTGTAGAATATGTACATTTTATCTGGAGTCTTTAGTTGAAGTTGATATTGTTTATTTGTCAAACATAGAAAAAATTGTTATGCTACATAACGTTCAGGGGCTGTTGTGACCCCAGAGCTTACTTCTTCATATAGAATGCTCTCAATCTCCGAGGTCCTGAAAGCCTATGTGATGTTGCATTTTTTTTCTGTGTTGGTATCAATTACAACTAAAGACTCTATTTTCTATTGCGGTAATAAGATTATATAAATTTTCTTAATTTTTATTATAAATCATAGGTATAGCAATTCACTATTCTTAATTTCACAAATGTAATCATGTAATTAGACTATTTTCTGTACATAATTTGAATCACATATATATACCGTATTTGCTCGATTATAAGACGACCCTGATTATAAGACGACCCCCCAAAATCTGAATATTAACTTAGGAAAAAAGAAAAAGCCTGAATATAAGACGACCCTAAAGGAAAAAAGTTTTACCAGTAAATGTTAATTCATGTAAACTATTTTTTTTAATAAAAGCTATGATTGAGAAAAATATTTTTTTTGTTTTTATTTCTTGTATTTTCCAGCCTGTCCCCCAGTTACGCACATCTGCCCCCAGGCTTGCCACACCAATATGGCACTGTGGCCCATGATATGCCTTTTAACCCTCTATATGCCACTGTGCCCCATGGTATGCCTTTTGACCCCCTATATGCCACTCTGCCTCCAGAAATGCCTTATACCCCTATATCCCATTCTGGCATTTAGGGGGTTAAAAGGCATATTATGGGGCAGAGTGGCATATAGGGAGGTATAAGGCATTTCAGGAGGCAGAGTGGCATTAAGGGAGTTAAAAGGCATTGTATAGAGCACTCTGCCTCCAGAAATGCCTTATACCCCTATATGCCACTCTGGCATTTAGGGGGTTAAAAGGCATATTATGGGGCAGAGTGGCATATAGGGAGGTATAAGGCATTTCAGGAGGCAGAGTGCTCTATTAAATGCCCCCTTAACGCCACTCCAGAAATGCCCTATGCCCCCATTTAACTAACACACACACACACACTCTCTCCCCCCCCTCCCCTCCCCTCTCCTCTCTCCTCTCCTCTCTCCTCTCTCCCCTCTCTCCCCTCTCAGCCCTCTCTTACCGGTGCTTCCAGCCGGGGCAGCGGGTTGACGTCGCCTTCTGCTGCAGCCGGAAGGAGGTGTATACTTTCCCCGGCTGTCAGAGATCAGAGATCTCTGACAGTCGGGGAAGGTCTACGCGACGGACGCAGACAACCCCCGCTGCTAGCCACACCTCCTTCCGGCTGCAGCGGACGTTGTCTACGCGGATCGCGTAGACGTCAACCCGCTGCCCCGGCAATACAGCAGGAAGCACCGGTAAGTGTGTATGATGGGGGGGGGGGGTGAGACAGGAGGATCCAGGTCCCCTGCAGCGGTGCGGGGGATCTGGATCTTAGTCTCCTAATCAGACTCTATTTGAGGTCTGATTAGAAGACGACCCCGATTAGAAGACGAGGGGTATTTTTCAGAGCATTTGCTCTGAAAAAAACCTCGTCTTATAATCGAGCAAATACGGTATATATATATGTATATTCAAATAACTAAATATATACTACCTTTCTACCTTTTTTTAAAAAGATTTTTTTAAAGGCATGATTTAATTAGACTATATACAAGATTATATGCAGAATTTACTTTAGAATATTTTTTACTGAATATACTCTAGACTCTAGAATCTTGAAACTTATTTTTTATCTCAAAGAAAGCAAAGGGAAATAAAGTTAAAACTAGGGCTGCAACTAACGATTATTTTCATAATCGATTAGTTGGCCGATTATTTTTTCGATTAATCGATTAATCGGGTAAAAAAAAAATAATAATAATAATTAAAGCTATATTTTAACAAGAACTCAAAAAATACCAAAAAAAGCTTTACTAGTAAATATTCATGTAAACTATTTTTGCCCAGTTATGCACATCTCACCCCCAGCTTGCCTCTCTGTCCCAGAAATGCATATCAGGAGGGGTATAAGGCATATCAGGGGACAGAGTGGCATATAGGAGGTATAAGGGGATACCTCCTATATGCCACTCTGTCCCCTGATATGCATTATACCCCTCCTGATATGCCTTATAGCCCCCTATATGCCACTGATATGCCACTTTGTCCCCTAATATGCCACTGTGCCCCCTGATATGCATTATACCCCTCATGATATGCCTTATAGCCCCCTATATGCCACTGATATGCCACTTTGTCCCCTGATATGCCTTATAGCCCCATATATATGCCACAGTGCCCCGATATGCCACTGTGCCCTCCTGATATGCCTTATAGCCCCCTATATGCCTTTACCCTTGATATGCCACCATGTCCGATATGCCTTTTACCCCTATATGCCACTGAGATGCCACTGTGCCCCCTGATATGCCTTATAGCGCCTTCATGCCACTGTGCCCCCTGATACGCCTTATAGCCCCTTTATGCCACTGTCCCCCCTGATACACCTTATAGCCCCTTTATGCCACTGTCCCCCCTGATATGCCTTATAGCCCCTTTATGCCCCCCCGATATAAGAAAAACTGACATCACTAAAATTGTTTTTTTATATTTATATTTATTAAATATAGACAAAAAAAATACACAATACAATATAAATATATATAAATATATGGACAATAAATCAAATATTCTAGACATAAAAAAACCCCACAAATGCACATAATTAATAGATCCCGTAAAAATTCTACCTGCCCCACCAGGGGTTAATATATCAACAGAAGAAACACAGGGCAAATGAGCATAAAAATAAAGATAATACTTACCCAGTGCTGCTTACTTGTCCTGTTTTTCTTCTGTTGATATATTAACCCCTGGTGGGGCAGGTGGAAGTGGCAGTACACAGTGCACATCGCGCACTAAAATCCAAATCCCCAGCAGGCGCTGCAGCGGGACCTGGATCCTCTCCGGCAGCCGGTAGGGGTCTGTGTGATGCGCGCAGACAGCCGCTTCTCCCCTCCGCTTCCGTTGGGGCTTCCATGATGGAAGCCGCACCGGAAGGTCACGTGACGCCGGGTTCAGTAATAGAAGCCCCGGCGGAAGTGGAGGGGAGAAGCGGAAGGGGAGAAGCGGAGGATGTCTGCGCGTTTTGCACAGACCCTCACCGGGTGGCAGAGAGGATCCAGGTCTCCTGCAGCTCTGCGGGGGGTCTGGATTCTAGAGTTATAATCCGATCTCTATTTGAGATCGGATTATAGAAGGACGGGAGTTTTTCAGAGCGTTTGCTCTGAAAAACATAATTTTATAAATCGATAAAAATCGATTCAACTAATCGATTATGAAAATCGTTGACAACGATTTTCATAATCGATTATTATCGATTTTATCGATTCGTTGTTGCAGCCCTAGTTAAAACCTTAATAAATTAATTTTAGTTTTTTTTTTTATTTTGTTAGGATTTTTCAAAAAAGCAAAACAGTATTGAACAAAAATATATTGTTTTTCCGTCAATTTTTAAAATCCCCCCCCTACACACGTACTTTACACAGTTAACTAAGAATCAAAGAGGTTTTAATTATGAAAATGCAAGGGTGTCATTTTCTTATATATAACAATATATACAACTTTAAAAACAAAGCTGTTATATAGCAGTTGTATGGAGTGATTGTAGAATGCATCACAGTCCCTTTAACTCACTTCTTTCCAGAACTCTCTAATTCTTTGATTGGTTGTTTCCTGTTTCAGGTGAAAAGGATTTAATCATCTTGGGAAGTTTTAGCCTTCCTCCAGACAGCAATGACTTTGATTGCCTGAGAAAAGAGAAATTGCACAACCTGTTACCTGCTAACACCTTCACGAACATCAGCACAAAGAATCCACAGGGGAATAAGTCCCTAGACAACATCTGGTTCAGCAAGAGCCTGAAGAAGGTGTTCACAGGTAAGAGATCATACCTCCCAACAATCAGATTTGTGGGCATTGTTCTGAGTAGCTGCTCCACTGTCCCACTTTTGCAGGCAGTGAGGAATATGGAAAGAAGAAAATGTGGTGAGGGTACCAGTGTCTTTGAGTGAGGAACATGGACCAGTTGGGGAGTTCCACTGATCCCTGGGAGGGGAAAAACAATGGAGGTCTGTGCTGATGCAGCTCCCACATAGCCTCTTTGTGACTCTAGCATAACTAGGTGGCTAACTGAGTAGGCAGGGTGAGTGGCCATGCCTACCACCCCACCTCTTGTCACACCTCCAGCATTGGACCTCTGAAATGCCAAGGGAGATATGAGTTAATTCCACTGCATCAATGGCACATGAGTGATACGCTTTAAAAAGGACCACTCTTGTGGAATTTCAAAATGCTTAAGAAGAACAGCACAATACTATATAACTGTATAAGCGGTTAACAATTTATTATGAAAATAGTGCCCAAAATGGTATGCTATCTTCAGCATGGTAGATCAGTGATGAGTTACAGGGTTGGTCAACTGGTTCTAGTTGGTATCTAGACCCCGGGCAGGTTTCACTGATAACACTCTTGTTGTTTTGATCACAATAAAGTAACCCAGATAAACATTTTTATAAAAACATGTTAGATAAGCACTTTCTGGTATATGCCTCCATTTGCTAACATTTGTATTTTTTATTGTAGGCTACTCTTTAGTTGTGAGAGAAGGCCTCACTAATCCATGGATCCCAGATAATTGGTCCTGGGGAGGGGTGGCTTCGGAGCATTGCCCCGTACTGGCGGAATTTTACATAGACAGAGACTGCAATAGGAAGGAAGTTATTCCCAAAGCCAATGGAGTCACAGTGGAACGCAATGATTCAAACACCAAGCACGAAAGATGAAAAAGTACAGAAGCAAAGAAAAGGAACAAGGGGTTTCCGCCTTTTGCTTCGACTGTGAACCCTAATCCAGAACTGCTACGCTTTCCATATCACAAATATTAACGTTTTGTTTTCAAGTACCCTCCCAATTCTCATGCTGTAAGTGGATGTTTTAGAATATCCTAATGTGATAGATCAGCTGCTATCTAGCATTCAGACTCAACTTTCAGTGGGCGCTTCATGTGCCAGACATGGACAATGAATAACGATATAGAAAACAAAAAGAAAGGAAAAATACTTTAAAATTTCTGTGAAACCATTTTTTTTCCTTTTATTTGTAAATGATTTCTTGTAAAGCGATGCAATAATGTAAGACTGTAAAAATGAGACCTTTAACACTGTCAGCGTTTTTTTCTCAATTAAATTAATGAAATTATGTGAAATTTGCAGGAATTATTTTGTATGGTTTATTGTTGATTTCTGTTCACTACCTTCATTTACATGAAACCTCCTTTCCAGCAAACAAAAAAGGATATGCTATAGGGGATCTTAACTTTTCTCTCCCCTGCTCACCTCACAATTGCAGAAGCAGGTGGGTGGACAGTAATGATATTGGGGGCTGATTGCATGACCTTCCACCCTGCCCTGGGCATCACGGTAGAGACCCCTTGGTACCAATTCATAGCATTTTCCATTGCCCCATGACACAAAAATCAATGCAATTTCTCATGGCTGTATAAGAAACCACTGATATATAGAATAAGAAACATTTCTAATAATGTTGACCCAGACCCTGTTCTTCAATCATGTGAAAATATTACGCCTTCATCTTTTTAGGGGTGTCTACAAGCATAGAGAGCACACCTCTGCATCTGCAGATGCAAAATGCTATATGTGAGTCCCTTGGCTAAAATGATTTTGTATATGACGTAGTAGAAGATTATACAGAACTACATTCTGAAGTGTGGTGTAGTTCTGACACACCGGCTATTAGGATGTTGGTAAAAGGCATATAGAGCCAATAGATTAGCTACTAAGACTTAACAGGTAACTCTAAGGCTGTGGTGAGTACGTCACTGCCTCCCCAACACAGAACCCTAAAGATCGAAATGAATAGACGCAAAACATTTAAACTCCTGTCCATTAAATGTCATGTTTCAAATACACTTATATAGCATCTCCCATTTTTTATAGTCATAATGAATCATAAGTAGCTTTTTATGTTTTGAGACCAGTGCGCAAACTGTTTAATACAACAAAAGCTGGTATCTCGTATCAGGCGTTAGCACTGCAGCCTCCAGTTCTTGTCAAGCTTAAGCTTGATTTGTCTGCAGGATACTCGTGACATGTTTTTGTCAGGGCCATCCCTTGTTGATGGAATGGCCTTGCCTCATTAACTTGAAGTTTTTTGCTTTCCCAAAGACAATATTTTATATACTGTATTTTGAGCAAACAAAAAATGTGGTGAGCTGGTGTTGGCTTTCAACAATGGAGGAATGTGAGCTGAGGACAAGCCAGCTCTTCCCTTCTAATGTTTGTGTGTATGGACATTGTTAGGAATTTCCCTATGTTGCTCAGCATACAAGTGCCTTGACGAACCATTGATGGGGCTGGCCCAGCCTCAGTTCAGCTTGTGTAACGCCACGAGTCATCTTGTCTTATGTTAAGTCTTGTGGATATACCATATACCATTCTAACAGCTTGTCTGTCAGGAGCATGCCTCGTCTGCCAAGGTGTGCCATAGAGATACTACCATCCCTTGAAGGGTCAATTTGGTTTTCATCTATCCTTGCTCTGATGTTTGGATTTGAATACTCTTATCAGTCACTGGCCGATCAGGTTCATAACGTAGATAAGATGTCTAATAAGCTGTATATTCTGGGAGTAAGCAACCACAATGTAGCCCTTACTCATGAAGCTCAAATGTAATGGTCAACATATTAAACCTGACCAGCAAGCATGCTAACCATCCTTTACCATTATCTATCTACCATGGCAGTGTTTCACCCTAGCTACACATATAGACCACCAACATGGCCTCCTAGATGAGCACTGGCCAATAAACCCACTCTGTCCTCATCATGTTTTGGCATCAAAAATCCATCTCTCCAGGAGGATGTAAAGAGCTCAGTGGTTACAACTAGACTTGGGCACCAGGGGGCTCTTCGTGTTCGTCTTCGTGCTCGTCTTCGGGGGGGAAAAAACCTTCGTATTCCGCGAATATTCGCCCGTTCCTGTCTTCTCTTCGGGCGAATATTCGCGGACATTCTTCGTGCTCGTTTAATCTTCGTTTCCTTCCCGGTTGCCTTGCAGGGGTTAATACGGGGTTAACAACACATCGGAGCAGCAGCAGCTGCCGTGAAGGAACGTGTGTGCAACTCTATTGGTCGTTTCGGCAGGGGGCTGGTCTGGCATCAACTAGTGAATTGCAGAACGCACTTCATTCGTTGATGGCAGGCCAGCCCCCTGCCGAAACGACCAATAGAGTTGCACACACGTACTGAGGTGTACTGTACACAAAATGACCTAGAGACAAATGCTCCAAGGAACTTGGCCTCCGTTTATCATACACAATCACACATCCATAGATGTTTAATAAAAGAATAGGGATTATTTTACATTTTTAAATTGATTTTGGACCACTTGTAATACATGCCTAACATTTGCTACCTATTTACAATGGCATACTTTGCAACAACCCAACTTTTACTGGACAGGACTGGAAAAAAGCAGGACTGTCCACCAAAATCTTGGGTGTGTTGGCAGGTATGCGGATGGAAAAATGTTGGACAAGAACTAAAAAATAGCTTGGGGTTAATGTACGGTTATGTTTAAGATTAGTAGCAGTGCACTGCTTTGGTTAAAGATGTATTATGTCTAAATAATAATTTAATTTTAATGGGTTTTAAAAAAAAATTAGGGGTTTATTTAAATGTATTTTAAAGTTAGATTTATTATTTAGTACTTTATTATATTTATTTAATGTTTATACTAGTGCTACCTACCGAGCTATAACTACCAACGTGTATTTGCATACCTAGTTTAGCTAAATTAGATGGGACAGGACTGGAAAAAAGCAGGACTGTCCCTGAAAAAGTTGGGTCTGTTGGCAGGTATGTGGATGGAAAAATGTTATAGTATGAAGTGTGAGTTATAGCGTTAATGCTAGTGAGTGTAGAAGTGAAGGCCAGGACAAATAACAAGAGGAAAGGTCCTTGTGATTTTTGCATTGTACGTGTATGTGTTATGTGTGTTATGTGTGTTGTCACTTGTCACTGTGTTATATGTGTTATGTGTGTTATGTTATGTCACTGTGTTATTTGTGTTATTGTGTGTGTTATGTTTGGTTGGTTGTGTATCAGAAGGAAAATAATGAAATGGAAATGGAAAAGGAAATGGGAAAGGCGAATGAGTGGGCAATTGGCGACCCACTCACCTGTTTCACCCCAGAGCAAAGCATCCAAACACTGTCAGTCCTAGACGTTTGGCAGCGGACTTCCAGAGCTCAGACACAAGGCCCTAGCGTAAGCTGGCCACTCCGGCGGAGGTAGCAGGCGTTGCCACACCGCAAACAGACGCAGCCAGGGGGGAGAAACTGCCCTTACCATTAGGGACATTTGAGGCATGACACTAGCCAGGAAGCGAACTGGCATCGAAGAGACGCTGGCACCACCAGCAGCAGCAGAATTGGGAAAGGCGAATGAGTGGGCAATTGGCGACCCACTCACCTGTTTCACCCCAGGGCAAAGCACCCAAACACTGTCAGTCCTAGACGTTTGGCAGCGGACTTCCAGAGCTCAGACACAAGGCCCTAGCGTAAGCTGGCCACTCCGGCGGAGGTAGCAGGCGTTGCCACACCGCAAACAGACGCAGCCAGAGGGGAGAAACTGCCCTTACCACTAGGGACATTTTGGGCATGACTCTAGCCAGGAAGCGAACTGGCAGAGAAGAGATGCTGGCACCACCACCACCAGCAGCAGCATTGAAAAATGGGAAAGGCGAATGAGTGGGCAATTGGCGACCCACTCACCTGTTTCACCCCAGGGCAAAGCACCCAAACACTGTCAGTCCTAGACGTTTGGCAGCGGACTTCCAGAGCTCAGACACAAGGCCCTAGCGTAAGCTAGCCACTCCGGCGGAGGTAGCAGGCGTTGCCACACCGCAGACAGAGGCAGCCAGGGGGGAGAAACTGCCCTTACCATTAGGGACATTTGAGGCATGACACTAGCCAGGAAGCGAACTGGCATCGAAGAGACGCTGGCACCACCAGCAGCAGCAGCAGCAGCAGCAGCAGCAGCAGAATTGGGAAAGGCGAATGAGTGGGCAATTGGCGACCCACTCACCTGTTTCACCCCAGGGCAAAGCACCCAAACACTGTCAGTCCTAGACGTTTGGCAGCAGACTTCCAGAGCTCAGACACTAGGCCCTAGCGTAAGCTGGCCACTCCGGCGGAGGTAGCAGGCGTTGCCACACCGCAAACAGACGCAGCCAGGGGGGAGAAACTACCCTCTCCATTAGGGACATTTAAGGCATGACACTAGCCAGGAAGCGAACTGGCAGAGAAGAGACGCTGGCACCACCACCAGCAGCAGCAGCAGCATTGGAAAAGGCGAATGAGTGGGCAATTGACGACCCGCTCACCTGTTTCACCCCAGGGCAAAGCATCCAAAAACTGTCAGTCCTTGGCGTTTGGGAGCGGACTTCCAGAACTCAGACACAACGCCCTAGCGTAAGCTGGCTACATTGGCGGAGGTAGCAGGCGTTGCCACACCGCAGCAAGTGCAACCAGGGGGGGAGAAACTACCCTTTCCATTAGGGACATTTAAGGCATGACACTAGCCAGAAAGCGAACTGGCAGAGAAGAGACGCTGGCACCACCAGCAGCAGCAGCAGCAGCATTGGAAAAGGCGAATGAGTGGGCAATTGATGACCCGCTCACCTGTTTCACCCCAGGGCAAAGCATCCAAAGACTGTCAGTCCTTGGCGTTTGGGAGCAGACTTCCAGAACTCAGACACTAGGCCCTAGCGTAAATTGGCTACACCGGCGGAGGTAGCAGGCATTGCCACACCGCAGCAAGTGCAACCAGGGGGAGAAACTACCCTCTCCATTAGGGACATTTGAGGCATGATTTCAGCCAGGAAGCGAACTGGCAAAAGATGCTGGCACCACCACCAGCAGCACCGTTGGAAAAGGAAAAAGGTGAATGAGTGGGCAATTGACGACCCGCTCACCTGTTTCACCCCAGGGCAAAGCATGAAAGTCTGTCAGTCCATGGCGTTTGGGAGCGGACTTCCAGAACTCAGACACTAGGCCCTAGCGTAAATTGGCTACACCGGCGGAGGTAGCAGACGTTGCCACACCGCAAACACGTGCAACCAGGGGGAGAAACTACCTTAAACATTACAGATAAAAAAAATTAACTTTCCAAGCTAAGAGCTGGGTAACCCAACTTGGGCAGATTGAATTTAAGGAAGGCAATCTGCTCCATCAGATGAGGTGCCAATGTGTGAGCGCTGTGGACTCAGTATGTTTCCAGTCATAGAAAACACGCGCTCACTTTGAACAGTGGTTGGCGGACATGATAGTAGCTGCTGCGCAACCCATGAGAGTGCAGGCCACACACTCTTCTTTTCATCCCAGTAGCTAAGAGGATCAACATTAGGCGCAGAAGGAACTTCACAGAGGTAAAGTTTGACCATTTCAGCAGCACTACTCTCCTTTCTGCTACTAGCTCTGTCAGATGGTCCAACTATACTCCCAAGTGCCTCTTCCCAAAACGCAGCTGCTCCACTCAGCTGTGTTGTGCTGCTTGTGGCACTGCTGCTGATGCTGCTGCTAGGAGTAGCAGACCACATCATCTCTTCCTCCTCCTGCACCTCTCCCTCCTCGGACAGCATTCCCATTTTACGCTGCCAGTCACGCACCTTGTTGACCAATTGCTCCCGGTAGCTACTAAGAACATTAAATTTCAAAGCTAGCTTTCCCTTAATTCTTGGATCGCAAAGGCACGCTAGCATCATTTCGGGACTCTCTTCCATTCGTTTGCGAAGGTGTACTTTTAGCAGATCCTTCAGCTTCCTGACTATGGCTGCTATGTCAGGATGTAGAGTGCCACCTTGAACAGCCTCACGGTTTCCAAGGAACACATCCATCTTGCTGCCTAGATGGGAGAACACTGGGATTACCTGGGCCAGACTGGCAGTGTTTGATCTTAAATTTTCTGTGGCATCCCTGAATGGTTTAAGGACTGCCACTAGCTGGGTGATCACTGTCCAATCCTCCCTATTCAATGGAGAGGTAATCCCAATATTGTGCTCTGAGGCAAGATTATGGATTGCCCTCTGCTGCTCCAAAATCCTCTCGAGCATGTCTAACGTGGAGTTCCACCGTGTACTGACATCCTGACGTAGGCAGTGTACGGGAAGACCTGACCTCTCTTGCTCTTCCCTCAAAAGTTGGCTAGCCTTAACACTATGGTGAAAGTGCCCAGCGATCTTTCTGCAGCGGGACAGAACTACTGCTGCCACATTAGTTCCTTCTGACATTGCTGCCTTCACTACAAGATGGATGATGTGGGCTGCACAGCGCACACCAACAATATGACCATCTCGCAGCGCTTTCACCATATTGGCACCTCCGTCAGTTACCACAAAACCAACTTCAACATTGGTGCCCGCCTCTGCTCCCACCCAAAGGCTAAACATTTTCCTCATCGCATGCAGAATGTTTTGGGAAGTGTGCTTTTCATCCATCACTTCTGCATGGAGAAGGAAAGATCGGTAGCCTGCTGCAGCAGCTTCCTTAGACACACCGGGCTGCCACCAGTGTGCTGTCAAAGAAAGAAAGGCATGCTGGCCGCTAGGTGCACTCCACAAATCTGTAGTGAAATGAACAGACTGACCAGCAGCCTTGGAAAGCTCCTCTTTCACTGCTGCAACACAGGACCGATACAATGAGGGGACAATGTTCCTGCTGAAAGTGGAACGTGACGGAACTGTATATTGTGGAGCCACAGCCGCCATCAATTGTTTGAAAGGCTCCCCTTCGATCATAGAGAAGGATGCCCCTCCAACAGCAATGAACTGACCAATCAGTCGCGTTACTTTATTGGCCTGCTGTTTGGGCATTGACCTTTTGGATTGGAATGCCACAAATTGTTCCAGGGTGGGCTGGACATGCAGTGCTCCAACCTGCCTTGGTCTCTGGCTGCCAGCACTAGTTGCTGCTGCTGCTGCTATTGGCTCAGAAGAAGAAGCTGTTGGGGTTTTTCCACGGCCACCAGCTATGCTGCCTGCACTAAGTTTTCCCTCTGCATCTTTCCCCAATAGCACAGCGTTGTGTTGAGTGCTGAGGTGATGCTTCATGCTAGCACTGGTAAAATGGCCAGACACTTTCCCTCTGCTTATTAGCTTCCCACAATGTTTGCACTTTCCATAGCGCCCTTCTTCAACATTTTCAAAGTGCTCCCAAATTGGGGCGCGCATAGCCTTGGAGTGTGCCTTGGGTGCTGCTCCTACTGCTCGGGGTGGATGAACAGAGGCAGAACTAGTGGTGGTGGGACTGGTGGTAACAGTACTGGCCATAGTGGGACTGCTAATTGCTTTAGATTTGCTAGGTTTTGCTGCTGCTGCTGGTGGTGGTGGTGGTGGTGATGATCGTAGCGGAGAAGGTGGAGGCTCAGGGGAAAATTGTGCACTAGTCATTTGGACACTGCTCCCTGAGGAATCTGATTCCTGACCACTCATCTCCTCTACTTCCTCTGGCTCATAGTCTAGCTCTTCATTAGCCAGATCGAATGGAATTCCTGCTAGGCTGGAGCTAAGACTGATATCGTCGTGAGACTCGTGACTAGTAGTAGTGCGAGCAGGAAGAATAGACTCTGCACTTGGCCTCTCAGTCTCAGGCTCCTCTGCTACCTCGCTAGGTGGAGTTCCACTATGTGTAGCCCTCTCTCTGTCTTTACAAAAATTTTGTAAGGACTTGGTGGCTTGCTAGAGGTACTAGGAGGACATGGCGTGGCGGTACCAGTGGGAACAGTAGGCACAGCACTAGTGGTGGTAGAGGCGGTAGAGGTGGGGGTGGTGGTGGTGGTGGTTTTCCCAACAAAGGAATGAGATCGCTTTGGTTTGGGACCCCTCTGAGTCTTGCTGCTAATTTGGCTCTGCTTGGTACCTTGCATGCTGCTTGTGGATGGGGAAGATGCTGCTTGGGGCAAAAGGCACTTCTTTTTAGTCACTGGGCTGGTACTACTTGTGCTACCCTTTAACTTTGAACGTGCTTCTGGTGCTTTAGGCTTTCCGTAAAAAACCATAGAGCTTGTGGGCCTAGCCGCACTACTACTGCCTGCTTTTGGTGCCTTTCCTTTACTTGATGATCCTTCAAGCAATGCTTCCCCAAATGATAAGCGAGAGCTTGGCCTACTTGGCCGACTAGACTGACGCAAAGGCTGCATCTTAGAACTGGTGGTGGTGCTGGTGGTGGTGCTGGTGGTGGCGGTGGTAGATGGAGCTTGTCCCTCCTTAGTCCCAAAAGGAGGATCCATTTCAAATTTTGTGTTGTGTGTGTAGTGTAGTGTAGTGTTTAAAAAACTATAAAAAAAATTAAAAAAAATAAAAATAAAAAAAAAGGAAAAACGAATTAAAGACAAAAAATTAGAGTAAGTTCTCTTCAGTGCTACTGCTTAAAAAGTAAAACTATGCACTACTGCACTGTGCTGTGTGCAATCTGCCAAAGTGCTAAAGTTATTTAAATTATTAACTCAAGATTAACTATTTAATAACTAGCAGTATTTTATTTTTAATTTGAATTTACACGGGCCTAAGAGCTTAGCCTACTACTATGCTAGCCTAAAGCTATATTTCCTTACTATAAGTCTACCTCTAGGCAGACGCTCTCAAACCCACTAAGCTAAAGTGAGGTTAAATCAGATTCAGTATATGATTTATTAATTAATATTAAGTTATATAATATTAATAGATTAGAAATAATTTACTTATATATTATGTATTATAGATAGAAGAATATAGATTATGAATTAGAATTTAGAATTAGAATTACTTATATTATAGATTATGAATTAGAATTTATATTGTTATATATTATTTATAATATATTATAGATTAAGATTAAAGAAGATTAGAATTATTTTAGTACTACAGCTAGTAGCTTGAAGCTTTGCTTAGTACAGCTCGTCACAGTCAATTTTTCTTGAAAAGAATTAGAAATAAAATAAAATGTCACAGCAAAACAGTTAGCTTCACTGCTTGCTGAACAAAAACACACAGCACTTATGCGGCTGCACTCACTAGCCCAACAAGTTCACTTTACTGATGGACTGAGGTGAGCAAAACACTAAGGGTACTTTTAATAAAATTGAAATAAAATGTAAAATAAATGAGAAAATCTTTGCAAAACAGTTAACGTCACTGCTTGCTGATCAAAAAAAAACACAGCACTTATACGGCTGCACTCACTAGCCCAACAAGTTCACTTCACTGATGGACTGAGGTGAGCAAAACAAATGAAATAAAATGAAAGATTAATTAAGAAAAATTGACTTGGTCTCTTGCTGTTGCTAAAACAAAGCACAAACTATAGAGCTGCAGCACCAGTACTAATAAGATTAGCTGAACTATACGCTAGTAGTAATTATTTAATATTATTACTTTTATTTATAGCTAATTTAATTAACTATTAAGACAAGAAAGAATTATAGAATTATTGATATTACTGATTTTAGATTAGACACTAGTAGATGTTCTGAATGTCTACAGTACACTCTACACTAGTATACTATTACTAACTATAACTGACAAATATATATATATAATTTTATAATGAATTCAATTATTAATTATATTAATTAATATTACTGATTTTAAATTAGACACTAGTAGATGAATGTCTACAGTACACTCTACACTAGTATACTATAGAATATATATATATATATATATATATATATGACTGACAAATATATATATATATAATAATGAACTATTATAGATTCTATTAAATTATTATTTATAAATTCTATTTAATTTATTTAAGCAGGACAGGCAATAGGCACTAGTGCCAGCCCAGGGCAAGGGCACCCCAGTGCCACTGAGGCACTGGGTGCACTGTCAACTCAACAGCACTTACACTACAGTTGATGACAAATTAAATAAAAAAAATTAAATTAATCAAATTATTATTATTAATTATATTAAGTAGCACTGAAGTGAGGATGAAGTACACTGTGAGAAATGGCAGGCTAAGGCTTACCAGTCTCACACAGAACAGAACAATCTCTCTCTGTAACGCTCGGATGCAGCACAGCAGTGTTGCCAAAGCAGTCACAGCGAAAAATGAATGGATCTCTCAGGCAAGCTCTGGTCTTATAAAGGCGCCTTCAGAATTCAAAAAACAGCAGCACAGGCATTGGACGAGACCCTTAGCGTGACGTCACAAGAGTGAGCTGATTGGACAGACGAGATCAGCTCACTCCTGTTTGAAATTTTGGCGGCTGCGCGGCAAAAACGAAGAAGATTCTTCGTGGTTGTGAGTCTTCGTCTTCTCCTACGTTTTGCCGGCACTGTATTCTCTTCGGCGTGTCTTCGGAACGAACAAAAAAACGGCCTCTTCGTGCTCGTTTTCATGTTCGCCCGAAGACGAATGCGCAAGTCTAGTTACAACTATGTAGAACATAGAGTATACAGTCAGATGTCTCCATGCCAGATTTTGTGCCTACTTAGATTTCTTTTGCTTGTTGTTTTCTACACTTTATCTGCAGACAATGGCTTCCAAAATAAACTATATGCATGGTGAACTTTATTTCAGTAAGGGTTTTGTTTTAGCTTTTCCCATGCCATGTCTGAATGACAAGTTCCCATGCCATGTCTGAATGAGCTCCCGGTAACCTCCATTTGATTCCATGTAACATCATGCTCCCTTAGTCTGTCTTGTGTGAATATATCTGCAGCTTTTTAAATAAACTACTGGCACAACATCTACCTCTCCACTTGCCAATAGCTTACAAGAATGTGATCTCTTACTTGCAGTTTATGGTGGAATACTAAGCGTTTGTTATAAAATCTTTAGCGTGACCAAAGAGCTCAAACATCGAATTATTAGGCTAGGAGTTCTGTGTATCCTTGCCTGAAAACATTTCAGTTGACGTGTCTGCACTCAGTTTGGAATATTCAAAATGTGTGGCCTGTATGCGGCCCTCGAGTAATCTAGTTGTGCACCCTTGCATTACATGTGCCAGAAGCTCCCTCAGGTGGCCAGTAATGACTATGACAACTATTAGGTTAATAGGCTAACATTTATTTGCATAGCTTCAAATTTAGAATATGAATCTTCGGTAAAGATTTAATCTGATTCAAAGTTTTTGAAATGGCAGAAAGGGGGTTCTGTGGTTGCAATTGCATGTGATAAAATAGAAATTTGGGTGGAATTTTTAAAACGTGGTCTGTTGGAGAGTTGATAGCTAGAGAACAGAGATATCCATCTATATTCATTTTTCCTATGCTTTAAAAAAAACATTTATTTTTTCTTGTAATCTGTACTTATTTTTACTGTTTTTTTTCATGGTCTAATTTACTGATTTGATCTGTGGTTTAATTTGATTAGAACATTTTGCCATGATTAGATCATACAAAATGAGCCTTTGCCTGCCTCCCCCCAGCCATTAGCCATGCACATGATATACTTACCGTCAGTGAGCTCCGTCTCTGGCTCAGGAAACTGATTTGAATGCTTTGCCAATCAGGAGGGGCGTTTCAAGGTTAGGTGGGGCCCTGGGCAATTCTATTACAAGGACCCAAATCTGTGACTTCAAGCTCAAAATTCCTCTGTCCTGTTTTTTCTCCCCTGATGTCCATCTTTTCTAGGAGCTCGGAATGTGAACGTAGGCCATTATTTACCCCTTTAATATTTATGGAGGAATGCATAGACTTCCTGAAACATTGTGTTGTTTTTGCTATCTAAATTTGCCCTTCCAGGGATTATTTAAATGATGTGTTATTTATATTAGCTGGAACACTTTAACCTCTTCGCGACATAGGCGATATGTCACAAAAAAACTGGTCCTAAAGGGCCAAGAACATATGCCACATGACATACGTCCTGGTCTCCCCTCTAACAGCCTGGGGAACCCTACTAGATGATGTCACCAATGACCGCACAGTGCAGAGACAGGAACAAGTGGTTGAAGGGGTTGCCCGGGCCCCCTAGAGAGTCGGGCCCCGTCACAGTTGTGACTGCTCCAACCCCTGTAGTTATGCCACTGGTTTGGTGAGTTCTATGTCATTTTTCATCTGTGTTGCAGGTGGGGCTGCTCGACCCTAAGGTTTTGTCATTACACAACATAAAAAGCATAAAAGACATACACGTTCAGATTCCTGGGTTGCTGCTAGAATAATAATGATCAATAAATACACAAAATAAAGCAAGCACATACACAGTGAATAGCATTAAAAAAACACCTATTTAAGGCATAAAGTGGTGGGCTAAGCAATATATGGCCACGTATGGCCAATACATGGCCAGTATATGTCCAATATATAAGAGTATGCACTGAATCCTTGCTTTGCTTTGTGCACTTATTATTCTAGCAGCAACTTGGGAATCTGGATGTGTACGTCCTTCTCCTCTCTCCTATATCAAACATGTCATGACCTATCAGCGCTCCCGCTCTCCACCCTCATATTTGCTCTTTAGGATGTAGCCCCCAACTACTACTCGATCCTCACAACGCTCATGTTTTCAACCCTGGCACACAACAGTAACTCGACACCGTTGAATTGTTTATACCCAATTTACTGAGTTTCTTGACTCCCAACTCCTTCAGTCTGGTTTCCTCTCCCGACAATCTACTGAGACCTGTAACTGAGTTACTGATGACCCGCTAAATTAACGGACCACTACTCTATGCTCATCATACTGGACCTTTCTGTTGCTTTCAACACTGTGGCCCACCCTTATGATCTTGGTCTCTGTGACGCTGCCCTCTCCTGGTTCACATCCTACATTTTTGATTGTCCCCAAGGCCCAATTCTAGTTCTCCCTTTACACTATCTCACTTGGCATGCTAATCTCATCCTTTGGCTTTCAATACCACCTGTATGCTGATGACACCCAGATCCATCTATCCTCCCCTGATCTCTCTCCCCGTCTTAGATCGTGTAACTTACTGCCTTACATCTGTCTCAATCTGGATATCAGCACGTTTCCTAAAACTCAATCTCCTCATATTCTCTCCCTCCAATGCTAACATTCCCTCATCAATTTCCCTTAATGTTAATGTTGCAATAATCTCCCTGTCCCCTCAAGCTCACTGCCTTGTTGTCACCCTTGACTCTGACATCTCATTCACCCCCACATTCAGTCTGTCTCAAAAACCTGCCATCTCCATCTTAAAAACATTGGCTGTATTCGTCCCTTCCTAACACAAGATGCCACAAAGGCTCTAGTCCATGTCATCATTATCTCCCGCCTTGACTATTGTATGACTGTCGTAGCTGGTATCTTACCTGTCTCACCCCTCTACAATCCACCATGAACACTGCTGCCAGACTTATCCTCATGTCCCCTAATCAATTCTTCTGAATGTGATTGTGCCTCCCGTCCTTTTTTGTATTTATGATCCTGGCAATCATGAATTACCTTATCCTTTCATTTTTGTAATCTATTAATTTTTCAGTCATTTAGAATAATTAATGTAATTTCCAAATGCTTACCGATGTGAAGTATTCAGTGACTCACAAGGCTTCAGAATAGTTCTTGTGAGCTGCTCATAACCCCTTTTTTCTGTATTTGTATTATATTACGGTTGAGGTTACCGTATATTTGAACTTACTCCTTGTGTCCTTATATACAAGTATAAACATATTTAAAATTGAGTGCTCACCTCTTATAGATTCTCCTAACGAAATATCCTGGCAGTCATGTGTCATTAATAAATAACATAGTACAACAACATCGTTTTTAGGGAGCCACATGAATAATACAGGAATTTTATAAATAAATAAAATATAGTCAGATTAAGCCTTGGCTACAACGAGGACTATAGGGATATGATAACCTAACTGCAGTAAACTAAGACTAACAATGTTAATTAAAGAAACATAATTCATGACTTGTTTACAACAAGTTATTTTTATTATTTTTTTACGATAATGAAAACTTCACCTTTATATTAAATGGAGATACATTTGTAGCTCTGAAAACACAAGTAACCCTTTTTAACAAAATAATATGAAATTATTAACAATTAGGGTGTAGATTATTGTACCCATAACAATGCAAAGATGTATGCAGCTTTTTATTAGTGAAAGAAACACAAACATGTGTTCACTATTCCAGGAATCTCTATTTATATGATGTTTGGTACTTATGAGCCCAAATTGTCATGGTTGTGTTTAAAGTTACTAGTGACCTGGCACGCTTGTCCATGTGAGCCTTCCTAAGCACCTCTGTATTACCCATTGTCCCCTCCTTCACTCATCCATCTGAGTACCTCTCCCTTTATTATTGAATTCTTTTTTTCATCCCTGCTGTTAAGTGCCCTGTAACTTCCCCTCTGTTATCAATTTGTATTTGTTTTTTTCCCCTATGCAATTATGGGCCCTTGGCAGCTTCATGTGTTAAAACAGCCCTGCAAAATGTATAGGGCTAAATGTGTTCTAATTTCAATGTCCCACTTCCTAATAATGGTTTGCTCATTATAGTCGGAAGTGTCCTCACCACCTTCAGCTTGGTTTTGTGTATGTATATTTTAAACGTCATGGAGGATATCTATATGACTACACCAATTCCTACAAAGAACAGTGATAATTAATGCAGAGATTTGTAGGCATATTTGATCTATTTTACAGAATTTGGAAAGTTGGGTTCCTTTTCTATAGTATATATAACAACACTCACATGTACAAAGGACTTGTACAAAGTTTTTCAAAAAGTAACAACGAAAATCAGGCTCAGGCTGTATGTCTGAGGTCAGTTAAACATTTAACTTTTTTGACTCACTCGTGTGGTACAAGGTCATCCACAGGTATGATAAGAAGCTATAGCAATCAGACTGTCTGTTCTAGGTAACTTGCTGAGGCTCAGCCAATGAGCTTGATTAGTACCGAATCACTAAGTTTGTTGACCTCCATAATCCTCTCGAGACACTCCATGTAGCGACTCTTGTCTTGGAGGAATTGTGGAATCCTGGCATTGTCAAGAACTGCAAAGTCTTTTAGACGTTCAATGTCCTCAAAAGAGATCTTCAAGAAGACAAAGTAACATCAGTATTTGTGAGTAGTTGCTTTAAGTGTTTCCTTTTTAAATTAGCTTTTAGGAACCTGGGACTGACTTTTATGAGCCCTTTTGATATTTGTAGCACACAATAGTCAAAGGCCAGTGATGTATTCAAATTTGTGGCCAGGTAAATGCCCCCCAAAACTGACCCTGGATTGAAAATGACATGAGGCCATATATTCATATGCCCATATAACACACAAATTCTTTCACTTAGCTTCCCGTTTGGCTAAAATCTCAACTCTCCATTTTTAGGACATCAGTGGAAGGATTAGGTGAGGCAATATACATAAAATGGCCATGTGTGAAATGTATAATAGTAACCACCACCATATGGGATCTGATGGCATTCTCTGCAAAAACAGGGCTCTCTCTAACGCAGAGATGGGAGAGCTGAGATATCAAGCTTCGTACAAGTTGAACAAGACATGTCTGCTGGATATGGCCTCTGAACACGTCTCCCCTCTGCCTACGCGCTTCAGGGTTCATTTAAAAATTCTCACTCTTACTTTCAAAGCCCTTCACAGCGGTTCCCCTCCCTACATCTCCTCACTCATCTCTAAATACACTCCACACCGGTCTCTCCACTCATCCAATGATCTCCTTCTATCCTCTCCTCTGATTTCTAGCTCTCATGCACGCTTACAAGATTTGTCAAGGGCTGCCCCTGTCCTCTGGAATGCTCTCCCCCTCTCCTTCTGCCTTCGGTCCTTCAAAAAATCCCTCAAGACCCACTTCTTTAAGGCCGCTTACAACATAGCACATTAACGCCCTCCCATATTCCTGTAGCTCACCTTTCCCAGTCCCTCTCCTGCAATACTTTCACTAGTGTGGCTGCAGGTCTATCCCTTACAATGTCATTTTTACATTTTACCTATTGTGTATTACACCTTAAATCCCTCTAGATTGTAAACTTGTTTGAGTAGGGCCCTGTTGTCTCTGTAAATCAAATTGTTATGTTACATACTACTTGTTATGTCCTGTCTATCCATTGTACAGCGCTACGGAATTTGATGGCGCTATATAAAACAATAAATAATAATAATGTGCAAGGACACAAACATAGAAGGTTTGTAAAATAAAAAAGATTTGGACAAATATCAGTATCTACAGAATGGATATGCATACATACCTTTCCCATTGATATTAAAAGGTGGAAATCTATAGTGTGCCTGTGCCTCAGAATTTGAAGGATTCCATCCAAGTACACCTGATCTTTACTGAAGCAACCTACAGGACAAGACAGACACTTATCAATGTTTTATTATCTATGATTAATCCAAGAGATTCTTGGCGGGGTAAAAGTGGTGCAGAACCACTGATTTAGCCCCATGGTAAAAAAATATAAGCATAGTAGCATTAGACTTTCCAAGATTGAGTTCTTGTTGTGCCCAAATCCCAACTCTTTAATGTTTATGCTTAAGTCATCTGCACTCCATTATTTTGGAGGAAAATATGATAAGAAAGCAGAAGACCTATATCTCGCATGCCCCGGAGGGGTATGACACAGGTGGACAAAATATCATCCCAGCAATGGTTAGGAGCGAGGGATCGCTATTCAGGTCCACTACTAGCCACATTTCATATAATGTACTTTATAAGCCAATTAGCCAAAATCTAGGGAGGAAAAGATTTCATTGGACAAGCAAGACTTCATTAGCATAGCCATTAGCAATGCTAAACTAAATGCACAGTATTTAAGGCTCAAAGAGAAATATCTTTTTTTCCCCTTAAACAATCTAAGTGCAACCTTTATGATACAAATGGCATAATCTGGTATACCAAACGTTCAAAATATGAATGGGTTATTAACAATAGGTCTGGCATCCTATGGGATGTTATTTGGAGCACCAGTTTAATGCAATTCATGTAATCTAAACTTCTTTTCCAGTTCAATGGAGGTAATTTAGGAAAAGCAGCTCTGGCAAAAAAATAAAAGTGGTCTTACCCTGGCACCTAATGGAATGTTCCTGCTGTCTGGACCATACCACTTCTTCACACTTTAAAAACTTTGCATTGAAATTGTTCCTTGTAAATGGCCCACAATGTTATTTGTTGGCATATATGATTGAGAAATTCAGTAACATTACTAGTGGCCTATTTACCTTCAGCGTCACCCCCTCTGTGCTGTTGTCCTTCTTAGTGGGCGTTGGGATAGGACATCATATCCAGGAAGCATGGAGCAGAAGGAAACTATGGAGGAGAGTGTCGACTTGGCAAAGCCCATCATAGTGCTAATGGACCAGTTGGGGAGATCAGTAATCTCCCTTTTAGTCAGCCCATTGACTAGTGGCATTACATGGAGCCTGAACTGCTGCCCTAGTTGGCATATGCAAGAATACACCCCTGAACATGACAAGTACTACTGCAAAAAAACCCTCAGTGTTCCTTTGCTCATGCAATGTGTTGGCACTTACATACAGACCAGTCACTTATATTTATATTTAAGTGGTTCTCACAGTCAGGGCCGGCCCAAGGCAAAATGCCGCCTGGGGCGAATTTTAAAATGCCGCCCCCCCCTTATCTACCCTTCCTCTCCCTCCGTCCCTGCCGCCCCCCCCCCATTATCTACCCTTCCTCTCCCGAGACCGAACAGGGAGACTCGCCGCAGAGGAGAGAGGGGCGCCGAGCGGGTACTGACAGCTTGGTAAGCGAAAACCACTCGGCGCCCCTTTCTCTCTTTCGCTTTTTAAAAAAAAAAAAAAAAAAAGGGCTTGGGGCGTCAAAGTGCCGCCCCTTCAAAAGTGCCGCCTGGAGCGGTTGCCCCACTTGGCTCCATTGTCGGGCCGGCCCTGCTCACAGTGATACAGTATTAAGTTTAACCTTACCTGGCTGAGATGTATCACTGCAGCCCCTCTTAGCCCGTACACAATAATCCCATCTGGTGTTTGGGTTCTTAACAAATTTGCCCACATCACGGAAGAGTTCACTGAAGGACATTCGACTGGCCTGGTAGACAGTATAGTAAAGAAGAGCAGCTCTCCACAAATAGGGGTCCTTGCGAAATAAAACACTGTGGATGCTTGCAAGTCCTTCTTCTGTTGGGTTCACTGGTTTCAACCCATATTTTTTACGACCGTTGAGATTGCTCCATGGTTGCTGAATGTTGTTCATTCCTCGACAATAATGGGTGCCTGGGTGAAAATAAATACAGATTTGTTTTGTTACAGTGCTGTTTTCTTTCTATTGCTCCTGAGAAGCACAAGATAATTTGTTTTTTACAGTCCCTTCACACTAGTCAGTAATTTTGTGTTTTAATTGTAATTTACAAGGTAACCCCAACTTATCTTAGGAGGCATCAGCGGGATGGGATGTCAACCCTGAACCATACTAGGCCACTAGAGGGGAATGTTTGGATAACGTCATTTTAATAATGGCATCCAACATGACATCTAACATACAGTGATGAGGCATAAACTCACCACTAATACTGTAGCTCACCAGAAACCAGCTAGTAGTCACTATATTTACTGTACAGCATTTCTAGTGCTAGATGAAGAAATGCATTGCTAAATATCAGTGCAAATCATATATATATATATATATATATATATACACACCTATATATCCTGGGCCCATAGAACTGCACTATTTTCATGAGGGACAGTCATTTGAGGGAAATTAAATACTAAAGCGAAATAACGATTTAGTAGCACAAATCCGGTGTACTTTCATCAGCATTGGTGCGAAGTCAGAGTGCCAAGCTGGGTGATTAAGACTGTGCCATTCTATTGTTTACACCGAGCTAAGAGCAGGAACAAATTACTTATATGCAAAATAACTGTTTGCTTACATGGGAGAAGAGATAATGACAACAGGTAACAACTATTTTACATTGTCAAAATAACTTCTAAAAAAACACCTCATGAAAATGAAATATACCATTTCTCTTTTGAATATTCAGTACCTATTTCGTGTCTAAGCATCCCTTCCAGCCATTGTTCTCGTGCTGTGGAGGTGTTGATTGTGAGTGTCGGACGTCCATTCACAACTGTCATTGAGGCTCTTGAAAGTAAATCATCAGTGAGGAAAACGACAATCTGAAAATAAATATGTTATTCTTTAAAATAAAATATATATATATGCCTTGGGACCATGAAAATTATCAGTGACTCTGGGCGGGGCTAAAACCAAAAGTCCAATGATGGACATGTCCAAAATGTCCAACTTCCCAGGGTAGACCTGTCCCTCTTCTGGGGCAATGGATGCAGAAGGGATGGGGCTAGCAGTGTATGCAGGAGGGACTAGCCACACACAGGGGCAGGTATAGATACATACAGACAGCCTTAAATGGGCTTGGAGTAGGAGGGGTAGTGGGCAGGGTGTGGGAGGGGTAGTGGGCAGGGTGTGGGAGGGGCTTTGAGTATCAGGTATCAGGACTTCCATGTGTGGGATTATAATAATAATTCCTCTTGTACTTCAGCAATACCTACTTCCCCTAGACAACCTTCTTTCTCCATGTATTTCCGTGCCTGCTGCGAGATACGACACTTAGGGAGAAGACTGCCTCCTGTAGCTTGCTCAAACTTTTCATAATTCCCATATTTCTCAAGAGCCCGCCGCATGATGTTGATGGCCTGTAGCAAAAACAAAGAAACAAACCTAGTACTGACAATATACTACGGGTGATAATTACATGAACAATTATTGTTAAAACTATTAAGAAGAGGCTGCCCTCTTCCTCAATGGTCCGGCTATTCTTGCCACTGATTGGCTCTTTTTTAAATCAATGGCAGCACTTTCCACGTGAGTCTGAATAGACCTCCATTCCCAGCTTTCCTTGAGCTGGAGCTGACAGGAGGTGCATCACGTGCAAGAGATGTGTTCTGCGTAATATATCTCCTCCAGGGAAATGAGCTGGGGGGGGGCATTTTCCAAAATTGAAATGGACCACGCAGCGATCGCGTGCATTAAAGTGCATATAATGGCTGGAGTGTCCCTTTAAAGGATGAAACCTTCCAAATGTGTAGCACATAGTGGGGCAACAATGCAGACCACTTTTTCCACAGGCTACATTCCCTTTATTCTGTTTTATTCATTTTTCCTCTTCCCCCGCTTTAGTCATTCTCACTATCCCTAAATAAGAGGATGAAGTAATATTAAACTGGAGTGAGCAAATATTTCACATACCAAGTTTCATTCCAAAGGGTTTTGTACATGCACAGACATAAAAAATTTAAATACTTTTAATACTTAAAATACTGAATGAAGTGGTAAACCCTTGACAAGTGTAAGCTACAATATAAAAAGAAAAATGTCATTAGAAGGAGATGCATGGAAAAGAAAGACTTCAGGACTTCACTAGCATTGCCAGAAAGAATTATCCCAGTGTGGTGTTTGGGAAGAAAAAGTCACATAAATATCACGTTGCTGCCTACAATGGCAGCACCAGAATGCAGACAATGGGAGTTTATTGGAAGAACTTAAATAATTTTTTCCAATAAAATCCTAAAGTATATATAAAGTATAGAGTACTGTATTCAATGCTCCTACAAAAATAATTATTTTTCCCATGGGACTTCAACTTTAATGACAAGTAATATTCAACAGGACAGAAAACATAATGAATGAAAAGATGAAATATGATGTTTTGTCAAATGGAGAAACTAAAAAGATGATGATTTAAGTTTTCTCAAAAACAACCTTAATGACGTGTACCTGTTGCAGAAATCTGTCGGATGCATGGCTATGTTTGGCTAACACATGTGGCAAAGCAGGATTGGAATATTCAAACTGAGGATTGTATGTAAACTCTGACTTAAAGAACCTGATCTTCTCTTTTTCGACATTTGATGGCTTTATGGCATTCAATATACAACATTTCTTGCCCGAGATTTCTTCTTTGCCTGGGGATACTGAGACCTGTGTTTCTTTGCCCTTAATTAGGCTGGTTGTATAATGTTTCCTCCTTGCTTTGGTCTTAGGTCTTTGTGTGATACCGATACTGTTCCCTGACACTGAGATGTTCTGTGAGCATTTATAGTCGGTGGGTCTTGCAGCTAAGGTAGAAACGGATATGTTCCTTTTGGAACACAACGATCCACTTTTTGACGAAGGAGTCCTGCCTTTGTTATGTTCCTTACCACGAGCTGTGCTAGAAGCCTTGTTAGACCTCTTGCGTTTTTTGTTTTTACACAAATGTGAATTCTTTTGAGAGCTTGGCTTCTTCTCTTCCTCTTTGCTTTGAAGCAGGACATTATAGCTGCTGGTGCCAGTTCGAAAGGTATCTCTTAGGATTCCTATGGACATTTCTTGCACATTATGGCCAGTGACTAGGACCTTCTTCCCTTCCACATTTAAGACTGATTTTCTTGAAACTTCTTCTTTAGGCCAATGAAGTTCTTCTGCACAAAAAAAAGCTAATTTATTTTGGGATTAGTGTAAACCAACACCAAACTTAAAACCAATGTAACAAAGTATGTAACAAAATGTAGCAATATAGACATACATTAATTGTAAATAAAAGGTTCAAACATTGAAATCGTGCCTGCTTTACAAATGATAAATATGGGAATTACCTCGATGCCACATCTGTTTTTGAAATATATTATGTAGGCAGTTGCTTTACCATCTAGCTATCAAGCAGGATTTTTTTTACCATATGACGGCGAACAGTTGTTTCATGTACTGTATTTCTAAACATTGCCAGAACATTGCCATGAACCAGAAGTTCAGTCAAGTCAGCAGCAGTACTTCTGTTGTACTGAGTAAATGAGAAGTTTCTTCAAAATTATTAGAAGTGGAGTTCAGTAGTCAATGCCCCAGAATTCCTGTCCAGTGGTGATCGTTAACCATTAAAGGGACAGGTTAATGTATCTGAGAGCATCACCAATGAAGAATGCATATTAAAGTTTTTTATGAGCACTTTAATATACCACCTCCTCCGTGGTCCACTACTGAAATCAATTGGAGTGCCCAGAAATATGCATGGGGAGGTCTCGTTGACCCCTGCGCCCGTGATGTTCACCAAGACAGTGCTAGAGGTTATCCACGTGTCAGGATATGTGTTCTGCCAAAATACATCTCTAGAGCAGAAAATAGCTAGAAGTAGGGAAAGGGACAAATGTATATGGGGGGGGGGGTTTACAGAATCTCCAATGCTTTTGCAATAGGGACCACACAAAATATTTGTGGAACAGCTTCTTTAAAGACTTGCATCTTGTGTGGCAGGGGTTAATTTCATGGCTATTGCACATCATCTTGTGGTTGATAGGACTATGAATTTGTTGGTGGCTACGTTTGCAATCTCATGATTCTTTCCCACTGCCTAGCACATCTACAAAGAAGCTTAAACCTGTCTCATTTACTGATGCCCTGGCCTGTTTCACAAAAGCTCATTTGGTCCTGAAGTCTGCCTGGATAAAATACAGTTGCCTAGTCCCAGCACACTTGGGCATATTATTTTCTGTGCATGAGCATTGACAGCACCCCTAGGTAAACAAATGAGTGGCGTTTCACATTGGCAAATCAAAATGCTGTGATTTGTTTTTTACCTTTTCAAGAGTTAAATGTTAAGCCTGATTAACCTTTGGCCTTTCAAAACGCATTAACAAGGAAAGTATATAGGATGATATTAATTAAAGTGAACCAGTGCTAATCATGCTGTCCTTAAGTAACTTGCACTAGGCAGTGAAAAGTCAGCTGGTACATCTAGGGACATGAAAGGGTAGGTCAGGTCACTTTGGTTACAGTACAAAGCAACCTGTAGTTTACAAATAGTCAAGATTCCAGTCTCTTGAGATCAGTTTATGCAAACGTACATTCTGGTTTATTGACTTTGGTGTCTAAGACAATGTTTTAATAGCCACTTAGTAAACTACAGGGCTATGATAGCCAGAGTGCATGAAAACTGAGCATTCAAATTCCAGGATACCGAGCGCCATCTAGTGGTTCCTTAACGTTATTGACACGTACGACAGCACCTTCTCACTTGGCCATATTTTCATTAACCCTTTATTCACACCAGCCTTTGAAAATGGAAAACAAAACCAAGAAATCGTGTACACCTATACTTCGTGCATGCATGGATTCGTCATGAAATACTTCATCTGCTTGGAGGTAGCAGATCTTTACAGTCACTGTCTTTGGGAAATGAATGACTGGCTCTTGGCTTTGCTGCACTGCGTCAACTACCAAAACAGAATTCACACACAGACCACAAGAGATGCATGGTAAGCAAGGGGTTAAAACTTTTGAACGAAATACCTGTGGAAATAAAAATGCCTTCAACAGCCCTTGCACCACTGTTGGATTTTAAGTCCATAGCCATTCATCTGGTTACAAGGAATAGCAAACAAGATCAGTAGTTAGATCACGTGATTATATATAATATTATTTGATAATGTGTATATATATATATATTATACTTACCAGTTACACAGATGGATTCAAGCATTTTCTTCATTCTTAGGGATCTTCACAAATAGGTGTAATAAATCCCTCTGCTGAATAAGAGGGTTCATTAACCTGGCACTTGCCAGGGGGGCCTTCGATGGCCCAACAGTTGGCTAATGAGTCTGGTGTAGTGAAGGTGACAGAGAGCCAAAGCCTGTCACTAAGCCTTTTGACTATTGTCCCTCTCACATTGACAACAGAAGCAGCTTCACGCCGGATTGGTGTAGGGCTCTAGCTTGGTCTCTATGGCAACCCCTGGCAGCACGTCACCGAGCAAATGAATAGACTTCATTAATAGAACTGTCGGTACCAGGATCATGCCAATCAAATCTAACATTTAAATGTTTAGTTTATAATATTTATTATTTAATATTAATTCAAATGTAAAAAAAACAAGGGTATTGAATGGTAGTGTCCACACAAAATATATAATGACTGAGGTTCCCTGCTTTAAGTAGCCCATTAGCCATTTCAGGCAAGTGAATAGGAAATGACAGGTATGAAGGTATGACATAATACTTTTGTTATGACTACAGCTGAAGATTGTTATACACCATTTAAATAACAATTGTATTATGTTGTGTATTTAGCTTGCTTACTATTTTTAAACAGTTTTATGAAGGTACACAAAGTGCAGACAGAGTGAGAATAAATGTGATAAGGATATAACGGAAACACAGGTTTATATATGAAATCGCAATCCTGGTAGGGCAGTCAGGAACCATTTTATTGGTTGCTATGGTGATTGCACCTCTTTTTCCACCAGTGTTGCCGTTTATACATAATGTATTGTCAAGTTGATGACAATTATTATGGATAGATGTTGACAGTCACAACATTTAGACGCTGTCTCGCCGAGCTGCCTGTCTCACTTTTGTATTTGTTGGCTGTGGGGATCACAGACTGGTTGGGGAGGCTGTCTGATTTCCCTCTGTCCCAGGGAGTGGTGAAATCCATTGTAATGCCCACGTGGCCACCTTGCATTGCTCTGCAGCCCTCCCTACCTGTAGTTACACCTTTTAAAAGGGTGTCCCGCTTTGGGTCTGTCCCAGCATAAAAATACTTTTTGTAAATGAGCGCCAAATTACCCAGTATCTGTACTGGGTAGCCGAGAGCTCAATGCTGCGGCGCCCCCTTTAGGCCCTGCCACCTTTGTCCCGGGATCCGGGAAGGAAATGTTGGTGAGTATGATACAAAAGTTGCTAAGACACACTTTTATGATTTGTTATTAAACATTGGCCTTTCTATTGCTTGACCGCATTTTACAAAAGAAAATATTTGTCATTGCTGGGTGCAACATTAACAATGTATTTGCAAAATACAACTGTTGAGCAGAATGAATTGCTGTTCCTCCAAAATTTGTACAGAAACAGACTAAACATCAGCAATGAGTATTTATTTATATGCAGGGTCACTGTTAATATTGGTTGAACACCATCATACTTCCTAGCATGCAATCATGTGCTCCACTGATACACTGACAGATTAGGAGAAGACTCTCAGAGTAAGTGCGGTCTTCCCTCCTTCCAACTCTAGCGTGACTCCGCATGAAACATCCGCACTCCACATGCGCAGGGCAGGGGAGGAGCGCAATGCTATGCCGATCACATAGAGAATAAATGGTGCAGGTCCGGCCAAGTGACCCGAAACGGATGTTCGAGTCCTGATTAAGGCTTACTTTAGGTGTTCTGATGCTCTGTGCGTGCCACTCTCATCACCCCTGCCCCTGTCATCACCCCCAGAGTCCATTTGCCCCCTCCGTCACTGTTCCACACCTCTATTTTCCTCCCTCCTGTAGGTACAGATCGAATAAACAACACATGGAAACATTTTGTTGCAGGTATAGTGCAACTGAATAACACATAGCCTTGCGGGTATAGATCAACAGAAAAACCGCATGTAAACTCAGCATTGTAGGTATAGATGTAGTAAATAATGCATGGAAATCCTAAATTGCAGACATTGATCATAGGTTACATATCCATAAGGCCAACCCTGGAACCCAGATTGCGCACTTGTCCAGCACCCATATTACATCCACAGGACCTGCCCACAACCCAGGTTGCATGCATAGGACTTGTCATCCTCTTCCTCAAACATCACATCTCTGCCTTCTTTGTCTCCGAACAGCATATATGTGCAACCTTTGGCCCCGACTGCCTGCCTGTGCCATTCTTGTATCCATACATACATAAATAAATACACACTCATTCACACATACTTTCATACCCGCTACTGCATCCCCTTTCCTCACCTGCAGATTTCTCTGACGAGCATCCACGCTGTGATGTGACCTAACGTGACCCTGCTGCGTTCCAGCTTCCCTGGGCAGTGGTGGTTTGGGGCTCAGGGCAGCCCCTTACACACGGCCCTGTTTATATGGCACCATCATGTTCCACAGTGCTGTACAATGGGTACTTTTCCTTTGGTAAAATGCTGTCTCCACTATCTATATTTTGTGCCAGTTTTGTCTGCATGAAGCACTGAATCACTGGCAGGAAAGTGCCCCCAATGAGGGCGCTCTCTGTGCATGTGCTGAATATGGCTGGTTATGAGTACCTTGTGCATATGCACTGCTCCCTCAATGCATTTGTATGTAAAATAATGCTAATTTAAAGGTTACACTGAGCTATTAAATGTTTTACAATGCATATGGTGTAGTGGTTGACAAGCCCGTCGGATTTGTCCACAATATCAGGAATGTTGTATGGATGCTCATATGCCCCGAAATCCTGACGAAGAAGTAGAGTTGGATACAGTTCATCCTTATTTTGATGACACAGACTATATACTATACTTCAAATGTACACATTAAAATAATTATGATTGAATAGGTCCCATTATAACTTACAGGTGGCTGCATTCGATAAAGGAAGCAGGCTGCCTGTGCTGATCACTATTGAATAACATGGAAAAGGCAAGCAATTTTCCAATTGGTTACCATTTGCCACAGGATAACATGAAGAAAGTAAGCTCTTTTCCTATTGGTCACACTCCTCTTATTGGCTAATCTGTTACAAACCCTAAATGAAATTGTTATACATTATTTAATCATTTCCCTATTATTCTGGTTTGTAAAATTACCTATTTTCCCCCCAAGGTGTGTCTATTACCGTTATCTGGCTGGTGTGTTTTACTGTGTGGATCGTTTAGAGTCCCCTTTGACTCCCATCCCTGCAGGATCGCTGGTTTGGACTGATGCCGCCAACCTCTGTAGGCAGCTAACACAGAGGGGAACCCGACAACGACAGCCAGGGACTAATTGGGTTGCCTTGTACCCATTACAGAACAAGAAAACTGACACACATTCTCTCTGCATTACCCACATTTCTGTTGTGTGTTCATGGTGCTAATTTGCAAGAAACCTGCAGTGGGAAGATAAGATGACTGTTCCCTCATACATTTAAAAGGACTTTTTTGTTATCTAGATCGTAACCACGCTTGAGCAGAACCTTACCTCTTGTTACTAGAAGTCATATTGTTATGTTATTTACTACTTGTTATGTCCTCATGGTACGGCGTTTGCGGAATATGATGGCGCTATACAAAACTATGAATAATAATAATAGCCTGCCATATTATTTTGGTACTGGTGTTATAAAATTAGATCTATTATTGTTATTCTCCACACTATAAGAAGATTAGATATCAAGCTTAACTTGCCTCTCTGAACTTTGTTATTCAGTCACTGTCTTCAAATATATGATACAGTTACCCATTTAGCTACAAGAAAACCATTTGAGGTTATAAAAGCAATATAAAAAATAATTTGTACTGCACACCTACAATATCATCATCTGCATAAAATGTATTATTAAATAAATGCTACAGAATATGATGATATATATAAAACAATAAATCATAAAAATAAAGGATATTTTTAAATATTTATCCATCTCTAGCTTACTGTAAGTTTAAATAGACACCAACATTACATTTGTAGATTGGAACATAGGCATAGATAGATTATTATAAGATAGGGTAATTAAAGCCAAAACATATTTTATCATGTTTCTTTATGTTTTATTAAATACACTCGAGAGTAGCCGAGGACGGTTTCAAACATATGCATCCTAGACCAGGTGAAAACTCTAAAGACCTAAAATTGCATTGATCGACAAGAAAACATATATATGGAGCTTCTACTGTAGCCCCACACATTGAAAATTATACCAACATAGGGGCAATAGACCTTTTGACCCCACTGCCAAAACTCGTTGATGTGTCTGACGTGACAGATGAATGTTGTGGCGCTGTAATTACTGTATCTGATCTAGATAGAGGCACTTGCTAAAACCTTAAAATGTAATAACTGGGGTCCCCATAGATAATTGACTCATTTTTTGGAATAGTCAACCCCAAATTGATTCCAGTTTTGACTTCCCAAAGTCTCATTCGATTCATAAAAACATTTGCATAGGGTGACTAGCTAGCTAGCTGCATTAAATGGACAACCTCATTTAACATTTCTGTATGTAGTTTATACAGTTTGTTAAAGCAGATCTCCTACCTGTTTTTTTCTGTGTGTAGCGTATTTGAATTCTGACTACGGTACCTACTACCTAGCAATGTGTGCTGAGTATGTTTTTTATTACTTCAGCATAAGAGCAGGAAAACATACATAACATTTTGCATGGGTGTTCTGTATTTACTAATTCACTCGCAGTATATCCATTTTTCACTGCTCTTGTGTGTCGCGTTTACCGGCCGTACGTGATGTGCTGGTGCATTTTTTGTGGCAATATGTGGCTTGTGTAAGGGTGTTTTGCTATTTGCAGCATACATATTTACATAATTACAATGCACCTTTAGTCTTTTGTGATTCCGATCTCCAAAAGGCTTCCAGGTCTTTAGCTTCTTGGGTAGTAGTAGGGGATCATGGGTAGATGAGTACTCATGTTAAACATAGAAATAAAGTATTTTTTGCAATAAATATTACATTCTTTACAACCACAGGACAACAACCGAGGGTTGGAGTTTGATTAAGCAAACCGTGATTTCATACCCCCAATGTTTCAGTTGTCCAAGAGGCAGAGAGGGGCAGGGGTTGAGGGGCAACCTGCCAACCTTACCCGAAGGGCTACCTTGTTACGCTCAACTGCAGAGTCTCGCAAGGAGATCACATCGGACCTACAATAGAGCAGCACAGACGTCCACTGATTTTACAGTTACCTGTGCTTGTCAAGGAGATCAAAGGATCCTCCAAACTGGCCCATTATTCCCACTGCCTGCAAAAACGGGGAAGTTACACGGGGAAAATGGCCAAAAGCCAGGAATGCCTGTGAGAACTGGGAATGTTGGAAAGTATGTGATTTGCTTCCTACCTGTCCTATTTATATCATATAGAATTCAGCAAACACTGAAAATTAATCAAAAAGCAAACTGTAACCTCTCCCTACTTTTAAGAACTTTTAAGAGTTACACAGGCATTTTAGTCTGAAGTTTGGATGTGCTTTACCCTGACATTTTTTAAAATATTTTGTTTTCCACCCCGCCTGTTATTCTGTAGCTGTGGAAAGCTGAATCACAGGATTTTTACATGAAGTGACTGTAAAGTGTGGAATTCAGCCGTTAAAAACTAGCACAATGTCAGCATTGTACGAAAGGGGTCAGAAAGGCAAAGAGACAACATAAAAGAAAAAGAATGTTCCACATCCATGGTTCAGGCATTTTCCTGAAGGAAAGGAGCATTCTTTAACAAGAGCTACCCTGGAGATAGAAAAAAGCAAGCTAAGATCCATTTAGTTAGACTTCCTCTATTCACTTTAATAGCTTTGACAAAATTTACATACCAGATAAAACCAACTGGGCAAACCCCTCTGGCCCTTTCCTATGTAAAAAGGCACAGATTAAATATTGATTCTGCTTCCTAATGAATGGAAAAAACATTTTAAAACCACACCCTTATACTAATCCCTACCACCACCGATGTATAGCTGTTCCGTGCATCAACCACTCTTAAATGGTTTCAGGCAACCTCCTCAAAGACTAATACATTTCAGAGTACTTTATAAGTACTTCAACGTGCACTCTTTAAACCTGTCAAAAATAAATTACCGTAGGAAGAAGCTGTAACACATCATGGTTCGTTGTTTCAGCCAATCAATGGCAAAAAAGTGCTCCCATTAAAATCCAGGGAATGACTTTCTGTGCTTACATATGGTGGGATTGGCGGTAAGAATGTCACATGGCAAGAGATGTGTTCATCTTAACATCTCCTGCACAGCAAAAAACTGATGGCCACTAAAAGGAGCAAATGCATTTGGAGAATTCTGCAGAATCCCTCCATGCTTTTGTAAGGGAAGCAACTTGAACATTAGAAAGGGACCACTCAGCTTTCATATATATTAAAATGCATGCGATGGATATAACTGCAAAGTTCAGGTTTTGTGAACAGGAACCTTAACATTTCTCTTCAATGAAATTGAACAATTCTGAAGATAACAAGCCTATAAAGCATTGCGTACACTACAGGTGTTGGTCTCCGGGAGAAGTGAGACCCCCCACAATGTCATCAGCGTTGTGGTGTTAAACCAAATATAAAAATATATCAGAAATGTTTGTCTACTTTAACAGATATTTAATAAGAGACAAAAACACATACAATAAATGAGTGACAGCCCAACAAACAATGCAACACTTTCCAAGACTAACCTGCAACCAAAAGGCCCAACGTAACCCAGTACAACACAGATTATTTTTTTTGAGAGCCCAAGGTTCGTGCTCTTCCTTTTTCTACTGCTGTGCGAAAATCAAGGTGAAGAAGGTGATCGGTCATCCAAAACTGTATGAGCCACAGTGGAGCCGAGTCACCAATAATCGTCTTCTGGGGCTGTACTTCACAAAGGGATATGCAGTGCCTTCCATCCCACCAAGGCAGAAGCCTTGGGTGGGCCGGGTCTTCTAGGACAGGGGGTGCCCAACGTGCAGCCCGCCGGACTTCAAGGTAGGCCAGCACACAGAGATGCCATTGCGGCAGTTGTATGGCCGCTTCTGCCGACCGCTTAATGATTTTGAAGCGGCCAGTTTGCAGGCACCATGCTCCCCAGTGCTTTAGTGGGGCTCTTCACCCCGCCCCTTTGAAGATGCAATGTGGCGGCGAGAAGAGCATGTTGGAGGAGAGCATTCTGCAGGGGAAGGAGGTCAGCAAGAAAGTAAGTATTTAAATTGTGGTGTGTGTGTGTGTTTGGGTGTCAGTGTGGCAGAGCCTGTCCTGGTGAGTGTGCTTGGGTGTCAGTGTGGCAGAGCCTGTCTTGGTGTGTGTGTTTGGGTGTCGGTGTGGCAGAGCCTGTCCTGGTGAGTGTGTTTGGGTGTCGGTGTGGCAGAGCCTGTCCTGCTGTGTGTGTTTGGTCATCGATTTCCTGGTACTTTACTTACTGTACAAATAAATAGAACTATTTAATTTTACTTATTCAGAGATAACACGCCCTCCTGGATTGGTAGTCGTTTCAGAGGACAAAACTTTCAAGGCCCAGAAATCAGTGGGAGGAAAAGTAAAGGTTTTGTGTTATTTACTCTATTTCATCTATTTTATAAAAAATGATCAGTGGTACTAAATTGTGACTTCAGGCATCTCATGTATGATGACTTTTTTTAGTGTACTGATGTACTCACAATCCCATCACATAAGAGTCTATCTTATATTATCTGCCGAGCTCTGATGTCATCTTTATCCAGTACACATGGATGCCGAGGAGTTAAGATTCTATTTTATTTATTTCCATAAAATGGCCACCAAAATCCTCAGCACCAGGCCATTGATGCTCTTAATCCGGCCCTGTCTCCAGTGTGCGTCAACCAGCTTAAATCCAGCTTGTACCCACAGTGTGCTCCAGCCTTGTGCAGTTTTATTTGGCTAAACTTGTTTTAAATGGTTTGTGGACTGACTTTGTTTTACTGTTTAAGTAATTTAGTATTGACATATAAAAGTTGATCAAAATACTTTTTACATTATCGCCAAATTAACCTTGTATTAAAATGCATTATAAAGCTAAAAGGCCATATTTTCTCTCAGTGAAAAATGAGTGTGGGCCACGCACACATACATTTCTGATGAAGTGGCCCACTGCAGCAAAAACTAGGACACCCCTGTTCAGAAGGCACACACCACTCCCCCCACCAATACTGGACTGAGTCTTCAGGAACTCAGCTCCACTGTAGCTTCAGGTGACCCAATGGTGCTTAACTCACTACAAAATCTGAAATCATACACGTGTACTGAAAACCGAAAAACAACTGAAAAAGACCGGTACAAAAAAGGTGCCAGTGAAGGTATCACAGGCCCCAGCCAATGGATGGTAAGTTAAAAAATTCCCACTCCACTACCAGCCAGAGACCGGGGCAACTTAAGGGTGGGTATTAAAAAAAAGTGCATCAAGAGGGGATCCGAGGTGATTACAGTGTGCTTATCAACCCATGCACACTTTCTGATGCAATTCCCAGCCTTAATGCCAGAGGACCAAGCTTCTCCTCTCTCACAGGTACTCACTTTATCTTAGAGAAAAGGCCGAGAAGTGATTGCCCCATGCAGGATGGTGGGCAGAGAAGGACTGAATTGAGATTTTGCATTCAACTGGCATAGTGAATTGGAGGTGCGCCCTCATTAACGTATCAAAAGACACATGTGGAAGAGTTCAACTGGCAAAAACATTGGCAACAATACTTATGTCACCACATTTCCCCACTTTATTTTCTCATGTGTTGCACATTTTCCAAGTATCTCCCCTCTAATGCAGAATTGGGAGTGAAAAACCCCTTGGGTAAAAATTCAGCCCACCGTCCCTCCGGAATAAATTCCCTCAGCAACATAAGTTTTTCTGCAATGTATTAAACAATACATGTGACCCACATTTTACAATACATTTATCACACAAAGTATAGAAATAAATGAAGTGATGGTCCAGGATTATAGCTGGATGGATTTAAAAGAATAAAATAAATATTAAATATTTCAGCATCCTACTCGCCCCCTTAAAAAACTTTGACATTTAACCTAAACCACAATTTTCCTTTTCTTTACAATAATACAATGTGTTAAAGGGTATACTTTTCCACTGGTCCATCACCGCTGTCTCATAAGCTATATCTCCGAGATGTCCTGTAAGATCAAAAACTAATTGTTGTGGGGAAGGGTCTAGTTTGAGACCCAAAGAAAAGTTGATCTACTGGGTTTGTCCTGTGAAGAGTGTTCTTCAGAATACTCTTCACAACCAGACAATACTTCACTCATATAGGTTTGTAACCCTGTGCTAGAGGGATAAATGGAGGAACAATCTGATTCTATATTATCTAAGTAAGATGCAGGAACTGCTAGTAATTCTAACTTTTTATTCTATTTTTCCTGTTTCTTGAACCCTCTTTTTAACTCCCTGGCCTGTTCTCCCAATGGTTCTACATCACCCCTCATTCTATCAATGTGTTGTCTTGGTTCCCTGTAGTTACTCTCCTCTTCTTTCCTCCTCCAATTATCATTTTGCTGTTTCGCTGAGGCTCCACCCATCTCCGATTTCTCCAGTTATCCTCTCTCCCTCCTTTAGTGTTCCAATTATCTTACCAGTAGCAGTTGTACCTTTGTGGCTCATCCCATCTGTTTCCTCAAATTATTACCTATCTTTCTGTTGGTATTCCAATTATAACTCCCCCAGTGTCTCTCTCTCTCTGGCTCCTCCCATCTTAGATTTTTAAACGTATCTTCCTTTTCATTTATCCTCTAGTTACCATTCTCCCTGTTTCTTCCATTATTATCATGGTCTCCAAATCTCTGATTTCTCCAATTATTGCCTCCAATTCTGAATAAATATATGTCTACTGTTTCCCTAGAGATCCTTCCATTGCTGATTTCTCCATTTATTCTCCTTGCATGTCTTCTGGCCAGTTTCTCCTTGGAATGGTCTCACTGCTGAGACAGCAAAAGCACGTTCAGTATGAGGATGCTTGTCTGCTCTAGTTAGCAACAGTTCTGTGGGCATTTGGTCAGCCTCACAAACTCCTGATATGCCTTTGGTAGAGCATCCAACACTCTGGATATCTGTGCTGGAGAACCCAACACCATTAGGTGCTGTGGCTGGCATAGTGTACATCAGAAGAATATCTGCTGAGCTACCTCTCTAGGACCCTCTGTTTGTCTCATTGTAATGTTAACTAATTCTTTCTTTCTTTACACTATAAAGTTTTGGCCTATTATGTAAATCTTCCCTTGGTTTTACAGGTTTTATTTTATGTTTATACCCCATTACCATGTTCTGGAGTTCAGTGATTTTAACCAAATGTGTATCCTTCTGTTCCTCTATGTCTTTTAATTCCTTTTGTAATTTATAGCGGTGGTCTTTAAGGCAGCTAGCGTAATGCAGTCTGTAACGTCCTTACCTGCAACTGCTATGGCCGTAGCAGTCTCCCGCTGACGCCGCCAGACGGGTGCCTCGCATCGCCGCGTTCCTTCTCCTCCAACACGCAGGTGCGCGCCACTTCTAAGATCGCCGACAGAACCAAGTAACAGCCAACTACACATGCGCGTGCCACATCCAAGATGGCCGACCGTTTTTTCTGCTGCGGACTGCGCATGCGCAGCCAGCAATTTAAAGAGACAGTACCGTGTTTTCAGTTTACTTCTGCAATTAGCTGGAGGCGGGGTTATCAGCCTGGGGCTATTTAAGGGCTCTTTAGCTGTCCACAAACTGCCTGTCAAAGAGTTTCTTATCTAGTTTCTCTGGGGTCTGTTTAAGGTTCAGTATTGCTCCGGTTCTGATTTTGTCTTACGGTTATCCTGACTTCTCCAATCCTAGACCCCGGCTTCGCTTCACAGTTGTCCTGCTTGCTCCGGTTCCGACTTCGTCTCTCGGTTCTCTCAGACAATCCTTGACCTTGGCTTTGTTTGTGGACTACTGACCTGTGTCCTTATGCTTGCTCTGGCTCGTGTCCTGGTTCTGCACTGTGGATCCCCAGCTACAGATCCTGACCATTTCAGGCTCGTTACACAGTCCTTTTTATCTTGTGCTTCCTCCATTCTGCCTGCTAATTCTATATTCTCTTTTTTTAAATTTCTGTACCTCTTTTACAAAATACATTTAAACAACCAGTGCACAATATATATTCAAAACAGTAATTCCGCCCCCAGTCTTGTGATAATGCTGCACTGCAGTTGTGCTGTGCACTAAAAATGCAATTTAGTCACTGGCCTAACCAATATATGTTGTATTCATGGTCGCCAAATGTGATGTTAAACCAAACATAAAAATATATCAGAAAGGTTTGTCTACTTTAACAGATATTTAATAAGAGACAAAAACACAGTAACGTACAATAAATGAGTGACAGGCCAACAAACAATGCAACACTTTCCAAGACTAACCTGCAACCCAAAGGCCCAACATAACCCAGCACAACACAGATTGCCTCATTCATGCAGGATGGCGGGCACAGAGAGACTGAATTGAATTACTTGTGAGATTACCGGAGGTGTGCCTTCATTAACATAGAAAAAGACATGTGTGATACAGGAAGAGTTCAATTGGCAAAAACATTGACAGCAATACTTGTTATGTCACCACAAGCGGGACCACCACTTTCTGCCTACATCCCGCACAGCGGGGGTCCAGGTAGCTGGAGCCATAAAGTTCTCAGGTATGCTTTTTTGCAGAGACATTTTCTGGACATTTTTTTAAGGATTGCTACCAGGGGGTATGCTTTTATAATTGATAACAAAAATGTTCCCATATTTTGTTCCTTAAAGAATAAAGGAAACATGGAAAATTAAATGAAAGACAAGAGAAAAGAAGAGATGAAAAAAGGAAGGAGAAAGAAGAAGGTGAGGGACAAGAAATGGATAGAAGAGAGAAAAAAACACAAGTAGGACAAGAGAAAGAAGGGAGATGAGAGAAAGGAGGAATGAGAGGAAATGGAAGAGAGAGAGACAAGAAGGAAAAGAGAGAAAAGGGAGAGTAGAGGGTGGGACAAGAGGATTCAGAATATAGAGTGAAACACACACTAACTCTTAACACACAGACCCAAACACTTATACATTCACTCACACCCACACATACTCAGGCCCCTAATACAACTCACTTACTCCGCGTGAATCCCCAGCCTATCTTCAGGCAATCTCACATACAGTGCAAGCTGCTGCAGTACTACCGCTGTTACGTGACCACGCTAAACCCCCACCTTTATTTGAAAACCGCCACCAGCCCTTCGGTTTGTAGGACATAACGAGGTAACTTGTAACGTGGAGCTTACCTTATTATTCTGGGCAAACTGGGATGAGTGGGGCCAGGCTGGTGATGATGAGACCGTCTGATGACATAAGCACGGCTGACAGCCAAATACGCGCACGCTGTGTTTTAATTAGGGCTGCAACAACTAATCGATAAAATCGATAATAATCGATAATGAAAATCGTTGCCAACGAATTTCATTATCGATTAGTTGAATCGATTTTTATCGATTATAAAATGAGGGTTTTTTCAGAGCAGCAGCTCCTACTTAGCAGTCCCTCCCTGTAATCACTGTGGCAACTGGCCCCGCCCCCTTCCTTCTCCCAGAAGGCCAGAACCACATGGCTGTGACACTCATCTAACTGTAAGTATAAAATTAATATTTGGGCTGCTGAAAGTTAGGGGAGGTGGGGTTTAATTTAGGGGCAGTTATGGTTAATGGAGTGTTTAGGGTTAATTTAGGGGACGTTATGGTTAATGGGGTGTTTAGGGGCAGCTATGGTTAATGGGGTGTTTAGGGTTAATTTAGGGGCAGCTATGGTTAATGGGGTGTTTAGGGTTAATTTAGGGGCCGTTATGGTTAATGGGGTGTTTAGGGTTAATATAGGAGCAGCTGTGGTTAATGGGGTGTTTGGGGTTAATTTGAGGCAGTTGTGGTTAATGGGGTGTTTAGGGTTAATTTAGGGGCTGTTGTGGTTGATGGGGGTCTTTAGGGTTAATTTAGGGGATGCTGTGGTTAATGGGGTGTTTAGGGTTAATTTAGGGTAGTTGTGTTTGATGGGGTATTTAGAGTTAATTTAGGGGTAGTTATGGTTAATGGGGTGTTTAGTGTTAATTTAATGATGAGGACTGAGGGTTAATTTAATAAAGTTAACTTAAGGCGCAGTTAGAGGTAAAGGGGGGCAGACTAAGGGGAATCTAAATCCTGGGGGCAGTGAAGATTAACCCAGTACTTATTTATAAAAGTATGGTGTCAGTGTGATGCGCACAGGTCTGTGACTCTGAGGGGACTATGAGATATCTGGGGGGTATAAGGCATATCTGGGGAGGATGGAGTGACATATCTGGGGGTATAAGGCATATACGATATATAAGGCATATGTGGGGAGGGCAGCGTGGCATGTCTGGGAGGCAGTGTGGCATGTCTGGGGAGGATGGAGTGGTGTATCGGGGTATAAGGCGTATCAGGCACAGTGGCATATGTGGGGGTAGAGTGGAGTGGAATATGTGGGAGGCAGCGTAGCATTTGTGGGAGGCAGCGTGGAGTGGCACATGTGGGAGGCAGCGTGGCATATGTGGGAGGCAGCGTGGAGTGGTATATGTGGGAGGCAGCGTGGCATATGTGGGAGGCAGCGTGGAGTGGCATGTCTGGGAGGCAGCGTGGCAAGCCTGGGCTCAAATGTGCATGTGGGAGGCAGCGTGGCATATGTGGGAGGCAGCGTGGAGTGGCATATGTGGGAGGCAGCGTGGAGTGGCATATGTGGGAGGCAGCGTGGAGTGGCATATGTGGGAGGCAGGGTGGAGTGGAATATGTGGGAGGCAGCGTGGAGTGGTATATGTGGGAGGCAGCGTGGAGTGGCATATGTGGGAGGCAGCGTGGAGTGGCATATGTGGGAGGCAGCGTGGAGTGGCATATGTGGGAGGCAGCGTGGAGTGGCATATGTGGGAGGCAGCGTGGAGTGGCATATGTGGGAGGCAGGGTGGAGTGGAATATGTGGGAGGCAGCGTGGAGTGGCATATGTGGGAGGCAGCGTGGAGTGGCATATGTGGGGGGCAGCGTGGCGTGGTATATGTGGGAGGCAGCGTGGAGTGGTATATGTGGGGGGCAGCGTGGTATATGTGGGAGGCAGCGTGGAGTGGTATATGTGGGAGGCGGCGTGGAGCGGTATATGTGGGAGGCAGCGTGGAGTGGCATATGTGGGAGGCGGCGTGGCATATGTGGGGGGCAGCGTGGAGTGGCATATGTGGGAGGCAGCGTGGAGTTGCATGTCTGGGAGGCAGCGTGGCAAGCCTGGGCTCAAATGTGCATAAATTGGGGGGGCTGGTTGGGAAATAAAGACAAGAAATGCATTTTATCAGTTTTTTTTTTATTCTGCGTTTGTATTTAACATCATTTGTTTATTAAATTATTTTAAATAAATGAAAAATGTACATTCATTTTTTTATCCGATTAATCGAAAAAATAATCGGGCAACTAATCGATTATGAAAATAATCGTTAGTTGCAGCCCTAGTTTTAATGCTCGCATATTGTGCAACAGGCATATCCAGCTGTCGGCCGCACAATGCTGCATTTGGGCATTTGCCCGGGGTGCCAGATGGCCCGTTCAGGCCTGGTGATGTGTGGAATCTGCTTATACTAATTGCTAACATTCTACATTACATTACATTTATTTAGAAAGCGCCGGCAGATTCCGGAGTGCTGATACAGTCAAAAGAACAATTTTAGAAAAACATACAATAGCAAACTGGTACAAAAGGAAAAGAGGGCCCTGGTCTTACGAGCTTACAATCTAGTCGGTGGTTGAGGGGGAAGTGAGACAATAGGAGAGGATTGCTTGGATGCTACAATGGCTGATTGTGGTCACTGCAAAAGAAAAATAAACGTGACTGCTGCTACACTTGAACGATGTATGTTGAGTAACTGGGTTCACAGATCACGCATGCTCCAGGGCGGCATTTTACATGTGCTTCTCAGCAACATGTGAAATGTACATACTCCAGGAAACAATAACAGATGGGGACACCATACCTACTCAGACATAATGACAGCTCCCAACATTTGAAATAGTCAAAGAGGCACACTTGTTTAACCCCTTAGTTCCCCTATAGCTGTACCGGGACGTCCAAAAAACGCCCACTAAGAAACCCCTATGGACGTCCCGGTACGTCCAGCCCTTCGTGCAGCGTCAGGGACATATCCCTGCCGCTGCACGGGAGACTCCCCACTGACAGCAGAAGCCGGCTTTGCCGGCTTTCTGCTGTCCGATCGCCTGTAACAGATTCCGGCATGAAAGCCGGTAAGCTGTTACACTGTAAACTGCCCGATCGCGCAGTTGCAAACGCGCGATCGGGCATTCCCTTCCGGGTTGTATCACTGCTGACGTAACCCGGAAGGTCATCGGAGGACAGGATATCCCCTGTGAGGACCTGCATAGAGATCACAGTGTGATCGGTGCAGGGGGATCGCGGGGAGGGGAGTGAGAAACCATCTCTCTCACTCCCCCTCCCGTCCTGTAACAGAAAAGCTGGAAAAAAAAAAACGGTTAGTGATTTAAAAATAATATTAAATAAATCATTAAAATAATAATATAAATAATACTAAAAAAAATTATAATGTGAGCTGTGAGGTCACTGTGACATCACTGGCATGTTCAGGAGGTCCCTAGGAGGATCTCTTACCATTACTGTGTAAAAAAAAATTATAAAAAATAAAAAAAAAATTAAAAAAAATTAAAAAAAAATATATAAAAAAAATTCTTAAAAAAACCTTACATCCCATTGCCCTAGCATAACATCTAGCCAGTATAACCCTCCTGCCCCCGTTCACAACCCCCAAACCCGTTTAGCCATAGGCATAAAAATTATACAAAATTGTACACCTAATAGTATGCTCCCTGGTGCTGGGAGAGTCTGGAAAATCTATATAAATTAGGTATTTCTGAAATCAGGACACCTGAATTGATAAACTTGGGGGGATTTTCCATCACTTTACCTAATTTTGTGAGGATTCAGAGGGAAAATGTAAAAAAAGTGTTTATTTTTCTAATCTTCACTAGTTTTTACTAAATTTCTCATTCTAAATTTTCAGCTAATCATCCAACTATGGTATCAAACGAAAGCTCTCTCTCTCCTTGAAAAAACAATATATAGTTTACATAGGTACAGTATTCACAGGAACAGAGAATAATCGCTAAACCGACATACCCCAAAAATGGCAAAATTGCTCTGGGCTTTGAGGTACCAAAAACCCCTGGGATTGAAGGGGTTAAGTGGGTTTGATAAGGGGCTATTTATCACTGAGTAAAGTTTTTTGAATGAGAAACTAATCTACTCTGAGCCTAAAAATACGCACTGCACTTCTGCAATACACTACAGTTTATTTAATGCGCATGCCCAGTTACATGGAAACGTTTGTCTCCTAATCCTGATGTTATTGGATAAACCGCTCGTCCATTAACCATAATTCACAACTGACTGACGGCAGACTGTGAAGCCGCCACGTGATCTGCCGCTCAGGCATCTCGCCCACATTATACCACGTGACCTTCCTGCAGCGACTTCCGCACAGACGGACTCGCCCTCAACCAAGCCTCTACGGCCAATCCGGAGCTGCCTTTGGCCTCTACTCGTGTCATGTGACCCGCAGCAAATGCTCGGCGGTGAAATTCAAATTTTTGAACTGCTCCCAGAACTGTTGGTGGCTGACGGGAGGATAGGCGTATTCACATTGTGAGAGAGACAGGTCCGTACACACAGGAAGAGAGACTGCTCTGCCTTAACAGACCGGCTTAGAGACAGCAATACCGGGGATTCCAGGGTCCCATACGAAGCTTGGGGGGAAAAGCACGTCTTACCGACATGGATCCGTTCACAGAGGTGAGCTATTTCACCGGGAAGTGGGTCCATAACGCTTTAACGTGACACTCGATCAGTAAGCATACAAAGCTGTTGATAAAGCTTTATTTACAGGTTAACCGTTGACATTTATACAATGTATATTTCCCATAAGCTTTAATAATGCATGTATTTGGCATATCTTAATAATCCAATATGTTTTGTATGATCTAGATATCATTATAAGCATATGCATTTCTAGCCTATGACATGTACAAGTGTATTTGTAATATAACATGGGCCGTGACATGGCTTTAAAACCTCAGATGGATGTGCCCCTCGCCTGAGGAGCTTGCGATCGGTGTCATGAGGCTTTTTCCCCTTATCTCTTGGGTGTGAGACATGGAAAAGTGCTGAATAAGTTACGGTGCAATTAGCATAGGCAGCTTTGTGTTTGCATTTTCTGCAATCTTGTTACTGTGCATTATATTGTTGGGTGGAAGCAGATTCCATAGCGCTTTTCCAAAAAAAAAAAAGTAAAAATTTACAATAAATGACTATATATGGAACTGACAAGGTTACCAGCATGCTTTAAGACTTGTCGGTACCATTGGACAAGAGGGGCCCTGGTCTTGTGAGCTTACAATCCATGATATTGTGTGCTGGTGCTGTGGCCCATAGTGGCTTGTGATTACATAAAAAGGGGTTTGTTAGGTTAACCTTCATACCCCCCCCCCCCATGTGAGAGGCATAAACATACATCATGGTATTTTGGTAAATAAGTGTTGTGGCTGATGATGTCATTGCAGCATCACTGAGTGCCGGAGAGGCCGGCTAGCGATTGCTCAGATTTGTGGCCTCCAAAATTAGGTTAGTAGATTATAACCATTTAAGATCACTTTTAAATTGGCCTTATATACCCCTTTGTCCTCCCCAGCCTTGCTTTTCCACCCTGCCAGCTTTTTTTAAACCCTAAAATTGACTTCTTAGGAAGATAACACCTGTTAATGTAACTGCTTTTTTTCAGCTTTAAGGCTAACTTTAATGTAAACAAGATTGTGGACTTTATTGGGTAAGGATCCATTGTTTCTTTAAACGTGTTTACTAAGGTGGGGGTTAAAAGTCTCAAAACTGAGCTTTGTATTAGAGGGTCCTGCTTCGTCGAAGACTGAAACGAGAGGTAGTGGTTTATCATTTTTGTAATATGTTCACTGACAGGGTAGTAGATAAGTGGATCACTCCCCCAGCTGCCGTGGAAGAGGTTAATACAGCGAGTGTATTTTAACTTGCTTGCCGTTAGCATAAGTCTATCCTGTACCCAAGATGTGACCAAGGTTTGTATGCCATGGGAAATGGACTGAATGGACCAGTTGGTTGTTTGATGTTTCTATGTTGCTAATTAGCTGGGGCGAGGAACCATTCTAAACTATGGCAATTATTCCTTAACTAAAAGTCCTACCTGTAGTAAAGAAAGCTTTGTTCTAGTGTCTTTCCAAATTTATGGATGACCTGACACATGTTTGGACTGTGTGAGGACCAGTAGCAAAGGAATTGTCACAAGTGTTACTAACGTCACGGCATCCAGCGATGATGAATTGCTAATTTCTGTAGTTTCTGGCAGTGAGTGACTTCCTTAGTTTTTGTGGATTCTGTCATCTCCGTTTCCATTGTTCTCCGTTTGCTCCACGCAGTCTGCCAGCGGCCAGTTTGAATGAAAAGGGGTTGCTGCCCAACTGCATGTTATCTCGGCAGGATAGGGAGTCGGATCTCAGATTACCCATCACCCCCCACCACATGCAGCTTTTTTTGGATATTTCAAAGACTTCGGGACCCTCGATGCCCCTTAGTGTCAACGCTAACACCAAACCTTTTACTGCACGGGATTTTTGGGGCAAAACTCTGAATCCTGGTGCTTATGTTCTCACCCCAGTGTAAAGCTCCCTAGTTAGTGTGTGATATATATATATATTTTTGAAAGAGATTTATGGGCTTTTTTGTAGCTATTAAAGGTGCAGTGTCCCAAGCAGACTTTGAAACAAAGTACTGTGTACATATTTTATATGCGTTCATTAAACCTGAAAGAGTTCTCTGTGGTAGCCAATTACCGAAAGGTGAGTTCTCCCAACTTAAGTTTTCTATCATCGGCAGTGTTTTCTGCTAATGCGCACAGGCAGCTTGTAGTTAACCCCCAGCCCTTGCCAAGCCAGCGCTAAAGCTCAGCATCGGCTGCACACATCTTATATGCACGCGAATGCATGTGGCCGCATACTGGAGAACCCCCTTGTGCGTTTTTAAGGGGGGCATCATTCTGCTATTATATTAATACTGTAAGGAACTTTTTACTTTACCAAGAGTGTGGTGGATAAATGGAACAGCCTCTCGTAAGACATGGTAGAGGCTAATACAATGACATGATCACTGACTGTTTACTTAATTGTCTTAGTCCTCTGTAATGCTTATTTTAAGCATCTATGCTTTGGATCCCATTAGTGTCCCTTACAGGGTTTACTTGTTGACTTCCCATACTAACCAGTCTAGATTTCAATCCGTAACAGTAGCAATTTCTCCAGGTGCGTGAGATTACGCAATAAACTACAAAATAAAAATAATCATCCTAAAAGTAAGTGTTGCTCCTTGGATAGTCGTAGTCTTTTTCAGAGCTGCTACAGCAAACAAATTATCCATCAATTCTGAAAACTGGCTGCTGGCACCCGATTCGTTTTTATTTTCAGATGTAGGCGCTTCATAATCCCAAACTCTTTGAACTTGGGCTTTGTATATGTCAGGACACAGTGTTATATCTTCTAATATGACCGCTGATACCCTGGGCAGATACAGGGCAATGCTGTTACAGACAGCTGGGGATGGGTATCTGAGTGGTGGCTTTCACTAGCAACAGCATGGACTGCAGAGAGTCGGGATGGTAAAGCATGTCTGTCCCTTTAAACCTGATTGAATGTTGCTTATAAATGCTTAAATAAAAGTACGTTATACATTGTATAAGTGATTGCATAAGCACTTCCATTGGCTGTGTTAACGCATGAGAAAATTATCCTAGCAGGTGGACTGTAGGATCCTAGACGGTTCCTTCCCATTATTTGAAATTAACCGCCGTCTTATTTTTGTATACTTTGATCCCAGAGCTTTTTCCATAATTGGTAGGCTGAAACTCTTTGGCGCGGCAGCCAGAGGAAAGAACTGTTCAGCCTGATAGATGCACTTGGCAAGGTTCCAGCACCTGGCTCTGTGCAATCACTCTGCGTAACCACTCGCTTTGCAAGCTATAACCCGACTCGATGATATAAGCAGCTGAAAAATGTAGCAGTTGGGACACAGCCGTGATGCAAGAAGGGACTATTGGCTGATTTAAAGAAAACAGGGTGGGAATGATGCTTAGTCATCCCGTTTTCTGTCACTTGCTGGGCTTTCTGCTTCGCTGCAGGGAAGCTGTTAAATATTGAAGGAGATTTGCAGCAAACGATAAATTTATAAACTACTGATTAACTTAAACTGTTTTCCCCTCTTCGTAATATATAAATAAATAAAAAAATATATATATATTTGACATATAGCTATCCTTAAAAGGGTGTCTTGGCTTATAAGTTATTTATTATGTATTCCTTAACCTGTATAAAGGGAGCAAAAATAGTCATTTACTTTAAGGAGAAGCTGCAGTACAACCCTTTCCCCACGCAGTGCTGTTTTTGTGCCACTTTTGGCAAAAAAAAGTGTCAATGCTGTGTTGGTTACCCTTTTTGAGCACATAAATAGTGTTATTAACCCAGGGCTTGACAAATTTGTTGTGAATCTAGGCGCCAGCTAAAGTTAGGAGCCAGGATTTTTTTTAAACTAACAGTTGGTTAGGAGTGATCGGATCATCATCAGCCCACTTACTAAACTCACAGCATTTGACCTGGAAGCATCCTGGACTTCCAGGTCAGTGCTGTTTTATTTATTTTTTTTTTATTTTTTTTTTAACTTTCAATGCTGATTTTCTATTGGAGCAGAGCATTGACTGATATTTAGTCCCCACAAGCTTTTGGGGACAAATGTTAACCCCTGCAATGCCACGAATGTGTCATACACAGTTGCGTCATTGAAGGGGTTAACGCTGCACTGTCGCTCTCCTGGAGCGATCAGGCAGCAGGGGGGTGTTGGGGCTGGTCTCCACACTCATGTGGAGACCGAAGAACCGTCTCCCCTGTCCCTGAAGCTGCCTCTAGCAGCTGGGAAGCAATTGCTGGTCTATAGACCAGCCATTGCAGGGGGGAGTCTGATGACTGCTGTAGGCTTCCATGCCTACAGGAGTCATCAAAGGGCTTTTGGGGGCTCGTTTTTGCTGTTGCTGGTCTGCCTGGGCTTCCAGGCAGACCACCAGCAGCAGAGCCCCTTACAAAAGGGGAATTAACCCCTAAATGCGCAGCATTGAAGGGGTTAACGCTGCACTGTCGCTCTCATGGAGCGATCAGGCAGCAGGGGGGTGTTGTGTCAGGTCCCCACACTCGTGTGGGGACCCAATCAACACACAACCCCCTTCCCTGATGCTGCCTGTGGCAGCTGAAAACACGATTGCTGGTTTTCCTGCAACCGCGTTTTCAGCCTACAGGATCACTCCGTGGGAGTGGGCTCGAAGTGGCTGTGCTGTCTTTGTAGATGTAAGAGGCTGACAAACACCTAGGTGCCAGGACAAAATTCTCTGTGGCCATGGCGACCTGGCGCCTGGGATTTGTCGAGCCCTGTATTAACCCCTTAAGGACAATCGGTTGTCCTTAAACCCATTAGGGACAATGGGTTGTGAGCCCGTACATGTATGGGCTTTGTCGTGAAGGGGTTAAACCAATTTAATATAAACTCGCTACCTAAACAGCATGGAGGATGCCATGTGGAGCTCTAACCAAATCCTTTGAAGACATAAGGCTCAGAAGATACAGTATAATCCCCCGGATACCCCTACAGAATTACTACATATACCCGCTACAGAAGAATGGATATTAAAGTGCTCTAGTTACTTCAATGTGCATTCTTCCAAAACAAAAAACAGAAATGAAGCGCTGACCTGGCATGAAAAAGGCAGTCATGCTCCTCCATGGTCCGATTATTCTTGTCTGTTCTTTTTGATATGAGGCTGACACTGAACCCATCTATTGTCACTTCCCTGCTCATGAGTCACTTTGTTTTATAGAAACTACTTGAAAGAACTCGAGCAAGGAGAGAAAACTTGCAGAAGAAGATGGCTGACAGGCCTACAGCCGGAGGAAGGTCTGTCGTAATGACAAAGAGGCCCAGAGAACCGCTTGCAGAGACAAACCATCAGCCGCCAGCTCCGACAGAAGATGGTATGGAAAGATTTTGGTACTATACTAAAAGTAGTTGATATTGTTCACATATCGAGAAAAAGTGACCGGCCCCTTTTGGGGTTCTAGTTTTAATGTGGATGCTCTATTAGCATTTTGGATTAGTCTACTTTTTGGGTTTGGTATGACCATGATAATGAAGTTAAACGTTCTTCATATCACGTTCTCATCTTGAGTTTGAACCCAGATAGTGTTTTATGGTTAAAGAAAAAAAAAATAAAAAAGGCATAGCAGACTAATGCATATTAATCTAATCTTGGTCCTCAAGTCTCATCATGTTTCTCAATTCCATTCAGCACAGATGCTGGCTAATTCTGAACTGTCATAGTACTAATCATCAATCAGTTGTTAATACCAACTCCGATCTGAAATCTTTCCGCTGATAATTAACTAATTAAATTATACAGTGTTATGGACACCTCTGGGGAGAACGCTGAGAAGCTATCTTAGCTGTCCATACGCATTTATAATTATTGTCTGCGTGATTTTAAATTAGACTGTCGTAATCGGAGAACATCCAATCCATGCCAATATGATGTAAATGGTTTAACTTGTATGTTTTAGAAGTGTTCCCGTGTGTTTGTGGGTAATAACTGTGTACGTAACCGTTAAAATACGCTTAACTGTGGCTGTTTTCATATGACAGCTAAACCCTGCTCAAAGCCTTCCCCTTCGAAGAGACGCTGCTCAGATAACGTTGAAACTCAAGCCCCGGGCTCCGAGAACGAGCATCCAAAAAGCCCTGAAGTGAATAAGAACGCGCAGTCTTCTGAGAGTGTGTCGCACGTCCAAGTGAAGACCACAACGAGGACCTCTCCAGAGCCCGTGTCATCTACAGATAAACAGGAGCATAGCTCAAATTCCGAAGCAGAGGCCGCTGCTTCAATGAAGATGCGCATGCAGAGGTTGGCAGCACAGAGACATTACTGGGATAATGATGGTAAAGAAACAATGAATTAAAAAAGTCATATTTAATTCAGGAGTAGAGTATACCATTTACCTCCAATTTGCTAAAAACATTAAGTTCTGGCCTAGTTACACAAATGAATGAATGCGTTTAGCCAGGGATACCTATAGAATTAGTGATCTGTGGAAGTCAAGCTGTAAATTTTGGCAGAAAAGCAGCAACGCTTAAAGTACCTTTTTTAAGTAATATTAAATTGCCCTCCTCTATACAGCGTTTTATAATTTTTATTGAATGTATTCACAAATATATTTTAAGGCTGCAGCTTCAAGGTAAATGCACACAAACACGAGCTAATATTCCTTAACACATACGTTCCTAACAGCAATTTTGTTTTTTAGATGTTATGAGATGGTAGTTTGTACTGAGCACCGTTTTCCTTTCCAGGGAGTCCGCCAGGTTCACCCCCTAAACCTATTCCAACGAAAGATGTCGTGGCTTCTCCTCCAAAGGCCGCGGCTCCTGTTGTCGCTGCTGATACTCCCATGGGCAGGCGAGGCCGCTTTGCCAACCTTGCTGCTACTATTGGCTCGTGGGAGGATGATCTAAGTCATCCTTGTGTCAAGCTGAACAATACACAAGGAAAGCCTGGCACTGCTTGTTTATCAAAAGTGTCTACTGCAAGTTCAGCATCTGCCAGCATCAATAGTCGTAGTGTAAAGCAGGAGGCCGTGTCCTGTTCCCAAAGACCCAAGGAGGACACCGTGAATAAAGTCACAGTCCCTGCAACACTGGTATGTATTATATGCCCGTATATTTCATCTTTTACTTACAGAAAAAATGGTTTGGCTACAAATAGAGATGACTCGTTTATATCCAATTCTTTGTTTTCTGATGGCTAACATTTATTTTTTGTGACTTTTTTTTTTTCTTGTGTACATTAGTGATATAGCACCGGTCTCTTGTTTTGAAGGAATTTTTAATTTATGCAATGCATTAACAATTATTCATAGTAGCTTGTGTATGCTTTATGTTCATAGGTATGCTCTCTTAAAAGAGAAGACCATAACACTTGTTTTTTCTCCTCTTTAGACAAATAGATCAGCTGTAGCCAAGTCCTTAAATTCATCTGCTACCTCCGCCAACCCCACAGAAAAAATAAAATCCTCAGTGGTTCAGTCAGCTAGTCTTGTCCCTTCCAAGCTGAGGGAGAATGATTCGGCACCATCTTCGGTGGTAAAGCCACTTGCAGTCAACCTCCCCAGCCCACAAAAAACGGAGAGACCCACCTCAAAGATATACTCGGCCCACCAAACGGTGTCCAGTGATGATTCCAATAAGGGAACTCCTGTACACCCTCAGCAAAAAGACAAAGCTACAACCCCAGGTAAGCTTATTTACAAAAGAAGCAAAGACCTCTGAGTTAAACGCTAGTCCAATACAATTAGTTGTATTGAGTGGGTTGCCTCATGACTGATGGGGACGGTAGGGCAAAGGTATTGTTTAAAGTGAACCTGGTTCTTGTAGGATGCTGTGGCTTCTTGTAGGATGATCATAATGCATCTGTTTGTTTCCATTTGAGATATTAGGCAGAAAGTTGAGTGAATACCCACATAGACAATCAAGAATAGCGGTCTCACAAAGGGGAAGGTGTAGCTCTTAGGCACATTGTGTGTACAGAGGGCTTTAAATGCTAAATAACGTAATATATTTACTAGCAGTTTGGGCCAAGGTAAGATAAGACAAATGGCATGAAGCTTACTTTGCAATATGCTAATCTATAACTTACTGGTCTTTTTTTCTTTTTCTTTTTTTGTAAGGTGGACCAGGAATAAAGTCTTTCTTGGAACGTTTTGGGGAGAAGTGTCAGGAGCGAAGTCCCGCTCCAGTGAATGCTGGACACCGAGCCCCTGTTTTGACACCAAATACAAGGAGTATTCAGGAACAGTTACTGAAGAAGAATGTTTCAAGCACAGCTAGCTTAACCCAAATACAAAAACAGGTACGGTGAAGTTGCATGGCCACAATCAAACAGCTCTAAAAATGATTTAAAAATAAATAACTAAAACTACTTTGCAGGAGCGTGAGAAGGAACTTGCAGCTCTTCGTGGGCGATTTGACAGGGGTAGTGTTTGGTCTGAGAAGGAGGATTCATCGAAAACAAAGCAAAACGATCCACATAAGGTATACTTTATACCCTTTTCTCTAAAGCACCAGTGTTCCTGTGCTGCTTGTACTGTCAGATTTTGGTTATTCAAAAGGTATCTATACCTGGAGGGGAGTTTTACAGGGGTTGTTATAGGTTTAAAATGTAGGTGTGCCAATGTTAATATAGTTTATCTATAAATGGCAGGAGACTGGGTAGCTCATGTCTGAGTAAGGGTTAGGATGTGTGGTGCCTTCTAGGAGGTACCTTCTTTAAATGTTAGGACTGCTAAAGGTTGGTGGTTTTTACTTGTTTTGTTGTCCTTTGTTAAAAAAAAAAAGTCCCCTCCACTGAGATCTCCAACGGTGCCCTACCAAGTTTGTCTAAACCATATCTTGTGTTTTCTTGAAACTTTAAAATTTTTTGTTTAATTTACCATGAAATGCAATATAATGCACCAGGCACTCGTGTAATAAGAATGCCTTTGACAGTACTCTGGGATCACTTTGTAGTCTTCCAAAATAAACCACTTGCCTATCACAGAAGAGGCTGCTGTTCTTGTCCCTGATTGGCAGCTTGAAGCAGTAAATCAATGGCAGCACTTTCCACACACGTGCACTGGGCTTTTCCCACGCTAATGCTGCAGCTGATTGGAGGGGACTATTTCACATGCAGGGAGATCCCAAACACATCTCCTGCAAGGCATTTAGCTGGGTGATATGGGAAGTGGCAAATGTATATGGGGGATTCTATAGAATCTCTCCATGTGTTTGCAAAACCCATCTGTGCAGCGATCATATGCATTGGAGTGCCCCTTTTAAGTGCCTAAATAACTGAATTTAGGTAATCCTGCTAAAAGCCTAAAAAAGGTCACACAAGCTCAACGACCTTCAAAGATTTCTTCAGATTGGAGGGTTTGGGGTTTTTTTCCTTAAGGTTTCAGAGGCCTATGTGACTTTACATCTTACTGAATGAATGTTGGTCCGCTAGAGGCTGTAACAAAAATCTTTAGATTATCTTCTGAAACCGGTTTTCTAATTATTGAATAGAGGTCAAATTTTGGGTTGGTGTGAAAATAAAAATAAATTGGTTTTCATCATAATCTTGTGTAGGAAGAACAAACGCACCCTGTCACTGCCAGCAGACCACCCAGGCCTGATGTGACTACCCAATCGGTACCAGAGAAAACAAAACTGTGTGCCATCCAATCCACGAAGGCCGATTCAACTGCAGGTAAAACTCGTATGAATCATTTTAACTTCACTTATTGATATATCAAGTAAAATAAAGAAATAATATTTAAGTTTTTTTTCAAATGGGGAATTATGAATGTTCTAAAAACTAAAGTATGAAACAAGGACTAAAGTATCTGGATGTTCTGGTGCGTCGGGAGGAAACGTTCTTGCAGACGTTACATGATGCTTTGGTCTGTTGTGGCTTTATAATCGGTTTCCAACATCCAAATCTTACTGTGGCAGGGGCTTAACTGGTTTTCAGGGTCCCTGTGAGAAATTTTGCTTTCACAAAACTATACCTGTTAGAGTAGACATTGTCGTCCTCACAGCACTACGTGACACTTCAGGGTTTTTTATTATTTCTATACTGAAATGTAAGAACATCTTCCCATTCCTTCCTTCCTTGTTTCTGAAACCAGTAGTGATGGCAGAGCGGATCCGCAGTCCTCAGAAAACTGTAAACACGCGGGAAGACTCCCAGGCGCCATTGCAAAAACCAAAAGCCGATAAGGAAATCACTTCCCCCAGAAACACTGGTTAGTTAACTTTAATGTCTCATATATATGTATATATATATAAACACTTTCAAAAAGATGGTCAGCACTCCAGGTCTTTAAATAGACAATTTCATTTTATTCAAAGTCAAGTCGACGTTTCAGTCATTACTGATGTCCTGATGAAAGTCAGTAATGACTGAAACGTCGACTTGACTTTGAATAAAATGAAATTGTCTATTTAAAGACCTGGAGTGCTGACCATCTTTTTGAAAGTGTTTTACATGGAAACTGCTGGTTACTAGCACCGGGCTTGGAATATTTGGAATGGTGTGCAATGGACTCTGTGAGTAAATATATATATATATATATCAGTTTTGTGGAACATTAGCAGATAGTTGATTTTTGTCTGTCGATTAAAAATTATTCCACATGGAACCTGCGTGTTAAAGAAAAAACTTAGAAATATTTTGCTGTATGTTTATGGCCACACATGTACAGTAAACAAAAACTAGCTCTGAAACATTTTTCGTAAGCGCCAAATGCCATGTTAACGCCATGAAATATATAATGGCTATGTATATTAATCAATACATAGTGATCAGCAAGGCAACCCAAAAACTAGCTAGGTGAGCTGTACTATATTCTAGTGTTCATAGTAGAAGAAGGATGGAATGTTCTTGTCGTTTGTTAAAAATATAGTGTTTTTCTAGTATGTTTACGTTGTCTGTGGTCCAGTTTTTTTGGTGTCTTTTTGTTATTTTTCTTTTATGAATGGACGCTGATGACCGCCTTACAAGATTCCTGTACTAGATAGGCTTATAAAGATACGATAAGATACATACGCAAGGAGACTACAGAGCGATACTATTAAACAGAATTGTACCTTGCATTATAGTGGAGGCAGTACATGACTCATAATCTTTGGCTTTGCTTCGTTTAGCAGAGGTGTTCCGTGAGATCGAGATGAACGTTGATGGTGATGATGATGATGATGAAATTGACGAGATTAACAGTTCTGAAGTGATCACTAGCATATTTAGTGATGTTCTTGACGACAAAGATGAGGAAGCTGGTGATGATGTGAATTATGAGCATGCCACGTCCAAACATGTGGAGAAAGTCAGTGCTACTGAAAGTGAAGAAGAAAGTGATGGCGATTGTGAAGAGGAGGATCCCCTAAACATTTCCTCAATGTCTTTGTTGGCTCCTTTAGCAGAGACTGTTGGTGTTGGGAGTCCTGAGGTAAGTTCACTTTAGCTAACTTATTGGACGTTATATTAATTGTCTCTACATACTGACATGACTCTGTTCTGGATACCTCACTCAAAGTACTATGCGTAACGGATGTTATAATTGGTTTTGTTTTAAACAGGTCCTTCTCTCCCCCTCCAAGGTTGCGGTGGAAAGTAGTGACAGCCCAAAGTCTGTCAAGTTTCAGAGAAGGTGTTTACCCAGAGCAGAGTCTAAAGAAGGCTGTATTTCCACAGAGGAAAACCAGAATCTCTTGTACAGGTACCACCCTAAACTTGACTGTTGCCAGTTTGTCCGTTTCCATGAAGCTGCCGAACAGTCTGGTTTTCTTGCGTCGGGTTCGCAATTCTTTTTCTTGGAATAAAAAAAAACCTTCCCTATGTTGAGTCATAGCCATTTTAAAACTACAAATTATAAAGAAGACTACTACTTCATTATTTCTAGTTCTTTTAGATCAGGGCTCGACAAATCCCAGGTCGCCATGGCGACAGAATTTTGTCCTGGCGCCTAGGTGTTTGTCAGTCTCTTACATCTAAAAAAAATTGCCCCCGCGTCAGCACGCAGGGGCGCTGCTGCTGTCTGCCCAGGAGTCTGGGCAGACAGCACAGCCACTCAGAACCCGCCCCCGAGCCTGAGATCACTCCCACGGAGTGATCCTGTAGGCTGAAAACGCTGTTGCAGGAAAACCAGCAATCGTGTTATCAGCTGCCACAGGCAGCTTTAGGAAAGGGGGTTGTGTGTTGATTGACACAACACCCCCTGCTGCCTGATCACTCCATGAGAGCGACAGAGCAGCGTTAACCCCTTCAATGCCGCGATTGTGACATTTAGGGGTTAATTCCCGTTTTGCAAGGGGCTCAAAAACGAGCCCTCACAAGCCCTTTGATGACTCCTGTAGGCATGGAAGCTTACAGCAGTCATCAGAGACTCCTCCCTGCAATGGCTGGTCTATAGACCAGCAATTGCGTCCCAGCTGCCAGAGGCAGCTTCAGGGACAGGGGAGACGGTTCTTTGGTCTCCACATGAGTGTGGAGACCAACCCCAACCCTCCACTGCTGCCCAATCGCTCCATGAGAGCGACAGTGCAGCGTTAACCCCTTCAATGCCACAATTGTGTGACACATTCGTGGCATTGCATGGGTGAAAAATTTGTCCCCAAAAGCTTGTGGGGACTAAATATCAATTAATGCTGTGCTTCAATGGAACAGCATTGAAAGAGTAAAAAAAAATAAAAAAATACAGCACTGACATGGAAGTCCAGGGTGCTTCCAGGTCAAATGCTGTGAGTTTAGTAAGTGGGCTGATGATGATCCGATCACTCCTAACCAACTGTTGGTTTAAAAAAATCCTGGCTCCTAACTTTTTTAGCTGGCGCCTAGATTTTCAACAAATTTGTCAAGCCCTGTTTTAGATTCAGTACAATGAGACTGCCAAATTTATATATCCACATGACTATGTATAAGATGTGGCTCTGTTGGTCAACTATCTCAACTAATGAAATGTTCCTCCTGATTGTTTCATTTACAAGAATTCCTTTCTGATCTTCACATTAGATATTCTCCATAGTTTGTACATAAGTAAGGCAAGAACTGTAAATGGCACAACATGATGCTGGCTTACTAATAATTGGAAGGGAAGCATTTTACATGTTGCATATGAGACTGGTTACTGTTTATTCATACGCGACATGAAAAACTGTTTCTTTTTTGGGTTGAGGTTCCATCAGAAGTTGTGTTGGTAGCTTTTACTTTGAGGCAATAGAGGGACACAAAGATATACCTAACGATACATCCTGATTTATTTTTGTTTTTCTTTGCTCCCCCAAAGTATTGATGCTTACAGATCTCAAAGGTTTAAGGAGACAGACCGTCCTCAGGTTGTCCAAACCATTGTCCGGAAAGAAAATGTGACCTCCAGACTAGAGGAACGAAAACCTGCCTCTCCACGACCTGTAAACATAAAGCAGAAAATGAAGGTAAATATAATTAACTTAACATATTATAAATTATAAATTAAACATAAATATGAAATGCTTCTGTGGAACTCTGGTTATGTTGCTGGCATTTAAGTTCTTAATAATTTAGAATTGATATCCGAAGCTTATAAAATGGTATAGCTAATAAACAAGCATTTTGGAAAACCCAGTTGATCCCGAGTTGTCCCATATTAGGTGTGTGATCCCGATTTATTTTAAATGTTGTTTCTCATTCCTTTTCTTGCCTTTTAGTATAAGGTTTTCTGTACCCTTCATACTCTTACAACTAGATATGATAGGTTCCGGGCCACACAACATTGCTCTAAGCAGGGTTTAGTTTATTCCTTCCTTTGTTCTAGGTGCTGAACAATGAGATCAACTTGCAGCAGACGGTGATTCATCAAGCTAGCCAAGCTCTCAATTGTTGCATAGATGAGGATCACGGGAAAGGATCACAAACCGAAGCCGAGGCTGAGCGATTGCTTTTGTTAGCAAGTACGTTCAAAAGTTGTGAGATTTGTACAAATATTATGTAGTATTGTAGTGTATAGGAAACTTTAAACGCATAATTACTTTTTCGAACAGTCTGTTGGAATCTTTGTTTGCTAAACCTGAGTGTTCAGTGTGAAATGACGACATATAGTTTGAGGAGACCATGGCATGGGTTTGCATCTTTTGGAATGCAGGAGACAAAAGTGTTGTATACATTAACAAGACACACTTGTTTGATATAACAGGCTAGAAAATAGTAAAGCAAAACACAAACCAAAAACACAAAAGTTTATCTTTGGAATATAAGATTGGCCTAGACATCTTTCACATCTTAAAAATAATTTTTCAACTCAATCTTTGGGGGGGGGGGGGGGGGTCTTGAAAGTATCATTGCTTCTGCAAATGTGACCTAAATATTCCTTTTTGTTTTTTTTTCTCGCCTGCCCTATACAGCTGAGAAAAGAGCAGCTTTGATTGCTGAACTTAATAGAATAAAGACTGAAGGACCTCACAGTCAGAAGAGACTGGACGCCCAGGTTAATGATAGCGCACCATCTAGAGGTCTTCTAACCGTTTCAGAAATGGTCCTACCTCTCAAAGCTGACTTTGTTTGCAACACATCCCAAAGACCAGGTATTGAAAGGAAACGTATATTCAACTGTGTAAACTCATTACGGTTCTTTTTTTCAGAATATTTCTTTACGTTTTTTCCGATTTAATGTATCGGCCAACCATTTTAGGCTACTTTTGTAACGTTTCCTCCCTTGGTTCCTTCCAAAGCTAACATGGATCAAGATTTACAAGGGATCTGTGGAGTCCTTAGAGTTTCTGAATATAATAGTTTTTGACCACCCATTTTACTGCAAGCTCGCATGGTTCATGTCCAGTGCGTTTTTTGATTCAAGCTTATACCTATATACCATAATTTGTCATTTTTGCTAGTTCTCAATGACATTTTCTGTGACCTCTCAAGTCTGGTTTTTAAATGTGAATTTCTTCAATATTTTGTCCCTTGAGCTGGAATTGTGCAGCCCTGTCATAGAGGTCTATTTACTAGCGGCCGGGACGCTTATCAATTTTGCCCTGCAGATGGCAGCGCTAGACCATCAGAAAATGTATTGACGTGAGAGGTTGATAAAACTTAAATGTTTTTCAACTAAATACCACTTTTTTCACGTTGCATAGAAACTGCTTTACAGCTAAGAGCCGTTTGGCCCATCAAGTCTAACTAATTTTCCTATCAAATTTTGGAAGCTTAGTGGCCCTTTATAGGTCCCATTTAAAGTTGAAAATGCTCGATTTCAATGATAGGCCATTTACCTTGGTGTAATTACTGACCAAGCAGACATCAACTGTAGCCCATGTCATGAAAATAAAGATGGTCTGGACTCTGTTCCTAAAATCCCATTGTCTTAAAAGTTGCTAGTCTGATCTTTTGCATACATCTTGACTTTCTTGCCAACATGAGAATAGATTGGTCCAACATCTTTTTATTTTCAGACTCTGCAAACTACTACTTCTTCATAATGATCCGCTCTGGAGCAGAGAACATGGTAGGAACACCACTTGCAAGCATATCGAGCTCCATGAAGGGAGATGCTCTGACGTTCCCAACATCTTTTACTCTGTAAGTACCATATTCTCTGTCTAATAGACCACATCACACTAGTGCCATTGCCTATCTCTTACTTTACCTGCGTTAATTGGGGATGGCTTGTGACTGTAGGCTTCTTGTGTATAGTTGTATACACAAAAAGCAGCCTTGATTAATTACATGATAACATTTTGCGTGTTGTACAACATGAATCTATTAATCTTCGCTAATAATGCGTGACTAGCTATGGATGTTTTTTGTTTTTTAATGCTTTCCTGTCTAGACCATTTAATATTTCTGTTTTGAAAATGGAAGCGGAAGTAATTTTATCAATATATCTATTTTTCTTTCTAGTGAGGATGTTTCCAGTGACTTTGAAATCTATATTGATGTTTACAGCTTGGTATGTCCTTTTTTTATTTTTTTTATTCTGCAGCTCATTTTTACTCTTTCTCTTATTTAGCTTTTCCAAAACTAACTTTAGAGCTCAATCTTTATAAAGAAGATGATTGTAGTTTGTACCTTATTTCGCAATAATGTGAGATTGTGGGTGAAAGCTTCTGGGGTCTGATGGTGGACTGGGGCTTCCATACTTGGCTGATTTTAAAACTGAATGTTGAACAGCAGCAGATCTGTGTGCTGGAATCCCTAAATTAACTCATAATTTTTGTAGGTACAAAGAAAGGAAGGACCTGGAACAGACAAGAAGAAAAAGGCAATGAAATCTAAGGTTGGTATCCGACTAATAGATCACGGGGGTACTGTATCTGACTTTATTAAGTGACTTAAGTGTTTTTTGTTTTTTTTTTTGTTTTGTTTTATCTCCCATATTTTGTTGTACTTCCGACAATTGCTTTAAGTTAATTTGGTTAGCTCTCTGGTTGTTGTGGGTTCCAGCTGAGCAGGATAGCCTAGATGGTGTAGGTCCACCACAGAGAGCAAACCATTGGCTACCCTTGGTTTAGTAACGTGTTACACTTGCACCATTCCCACTAAACGTTGCTTTGTCCAGCTTGTCCGCAGAACGCCACGTTTTTCCACCTATCGTCTAATGCAGAAAATCCTTACATCTTTGGTATGGCTCTACGTGTGTACTTGGGTTGCACACCGTACTGTAGTGGTCTGTGTGCCAGTACTCCTATACTGTGTGGATTTTGATAGGCCACCTCTAGCTTTACTCCACTAAATTAGACTTGACGAGACCAATCATGAGCTTCTGCATTATTTTATGATGTACGGAAACAAATACAAAGAATGTGATATAACCCCACCTTTTCCGTATGTGCTTAAGCAAAGGTATTTAAAATAACGCGAATGCTAATAAATCATGAATGAAACATTGAGGATATGTTAATTCTGACTGTAGCGTTCTTAAACTTTATTAGTTTTATCCTCTTTTCAAAATGACAGTTCTCCAAAACTCCAAATTAAATTTTAGCTTTTTAATGCATCATTTTAGTGAGAGCAGTAGTAGTGAAATAATACATCAATGGGGGTCTCGGTTCAATACTATATATTATGAGCAATACACCCAATCTGGCCAGTTGTATTAGCTTCTGGGCTTAAACAAGCACAAAACCCTATAATGTTAAAATAAAGTGTATTCAATAAAAAGGCTTCATTACTCTACTCTAAATGGTAAAATCTTTTATTTCGATGAGCATATCTTCTAATCCGCAGCTGAAATAACCAAAACATATTTAAAGCATGTATGGAGTACTGTACACAGGTTAATACGTAGACAATCATAGAAGCACCATTAATGCACTTCCTGGTTTAAGCACGTCATTGTTGTATTGTGATTATATTGGGATAACTGGGATCACAGCATTGTGGTGTGTGGGGTTTTTTTTTATTTTTATTTTCTTTTCAAGGAGAATCAGACTTCTTATTTTTATTTTTTTTTATGTAATTTGACACTGATGTATATAAATTTACAGTGCCCTTAACTGTGCATAAATAAGCTTCATAAAATCCCTTGGACAAGAAGGTGGTAAATGGACTTTAATAAAAAAAAAATAATGTTTTGTGCATTATTTCAGGCAATCACTCCAAAGAGACTTCTGACTTCAATTACAGTAAGTAGAAAATGTAAATTCTGATCTGAGGGCAACTGTTTTATTAGTAACTGAAGTCACTAAGATGTAAGATTTCCTGTTTACTAGACTGGGTGATCTGTGCTGGTCGTTTTTCTGATTTTTGATGATCTCGTCCCAATATCTGGGTTAAAAGCTAAATGGGGGTGGGGTTTCCGGTTATAAATGGCTTTTGATGCAGTGTCCAAGAGTAACAGCCAGCTTAAAGTGTCTGCATCTTACACTCTGTCTTATATGCATGTTTGTCATGTTCACAAATCTGTTTTTCATTTGCTATTGTATGAAACCTAATGCATGCTGGCTCATTTTTCAACTAATTTAGCTTTTTTTTTTTTTTTTTATATTTACAGAAGAGCAACATTCACACACCAGGTAACTTTCATATTTTATTCTATTAAACTTTTTTTCTTAATGTGCTCATACCCATTGTTCTGTATAGATGTCAGAACTTATCTTGTTAAAAAGTATGTGTGTGTGTGTGTGTGTGTGTGTGTGTGTGTGTGTGTATATAATTATTTTTTTATTTATTTTTATTTGCAGCTTTGGCAAGTCCAGGGGGCCCGAATGCTGTCCGTACCAGTAACTTTGTTCTAGTTGGATCTCACAAGCTCTCACTATCTTCGGTCGGGAGCAACAAATTCCTTTTGGACAAGGTAATCGTGAAACAAATTTACACTAAACACACAGGCTACTTATTTATTAACCTCTCAGAAACTGCCACACTTTTTTTTTTTTTTTTTTTTTTATGATTTGCCATGTTATACCAAATTTTGTTCAGTAAACACTTTTTTTTTTTTTCCCTTACAGGTGCCATTTTTGTCTCCATTGGAAGGACACGTATGTCTCAAACTAAAGTGTCAAGTAAATTCGTTTGTTGAAGAAAAGGGGTTCTTGGTGAGTTATCACTAATTGCATTAACTACAGGCACTACCCACACAGATCTGTTCCCAGTGCTTTCGATATCTACATTGAAATCAGAGAATGTTACTTATTGTTACATTTTACCAATAATAAAGTAATGCGTGAGAGATGAAGATCTTAATATTGCAATGCCATACTGATAACAGATTATTTTAGTAGCAAATAACAGTGGTGTTCCTATACTCCAGACCTGATTAATTTAATATTTATTGTGCTTTTTCAAATTTCAAATTTTTAATTTTTTTTGCCTCCCCCCCCCCCTGAATAGACAATGTTTGAAGATGTTAGTGGTTTTGGAGCATGGCATAGACGTTGGTGTGTGCTTTCAGGGTATTGTATTTCTTACTGGACCTATCCAGACGATGAGAGACGAAAGGTTAGTATTCACAAATCAACATTTTATTTAAATATATATATATTTTTTTTTATTTTGAAATTCAATCAATGATATCTTTTACGTTCCTGCTGATTTACGCAGAATCCCATTGGCCGAATAAACCTTGCAAACTGCACCAGCAAAAAAATTGAACCAGCCAATCGAGAGTTCTGTGCCCGGCCCAACACGTTTGAACTTATAACGGTCAGACCACAAAGAGAAGGCGACACAGAAACCCTAGTCAGTCAATGCAGAGACACACTTTGTGTCACCAAGTAAGTTTTATTTTATTTTTTGTATGCTTTTTTTTTTTTTTTTTTTAGAAGTTCTGCCTATATCCCAAGGCTTCTTTTACACCTCTAGGAATTTTGGAGAAACCTTTAATTTTAATTTTTTTTTCTCCCTCGATTTATAGAAACTGGTTATCCGCAGACACAAAAGATGAAAGGAACCTCTGGATGCAAAAGCTAAACCAAGTTCTGGTGGATCTCCGCATGTGGCAACCAGATGCTTGCTACAGGCCTGCGTACTAGGCTTTGTACAGCCATATTAACTACAAACTGCCTCTTATTGTACAGCAACTTCTATATGGTGTAAAGTTTGTTAAAAAAAATGGCTTCCTGCATTATTTCTAACCATTTTTTTAGAATATATGATCCATTCAGAATTCTGTTTTTTTTCGCTGTTTTTACCGTACCAGTTGACAAGACTCTGTATCTGGTATCATACTAAAATGGTTAATGTGTGCCATCTATTATTCCATATATTATACATTGTATACACTCATTTACCTTTGGGGAGCTTTAATAGTAGGCAGCGTTATGTGCAATATAAAGATTTAAACCCAATTTTAATGGCTGAAGGCACGGCAAACTTATTTTATCATTCTGCTGTACAAGGCTGAACCCAAACACAGCCTGGATTTATAGCAACATCTATATATTTCCTATGCTTTTAATTGTTTCCTTAAAATTTGTCTTGGAATTTAGTAATCCTACTATAAGCAAAATTCTAGGATCGCATTCAGAGATCAGAACATGGAAAGACCATGATAATCCTGTAAAGATATATATTACCAGAATACACAATGTCTGAGCAGTACCGTCCAAAGTCAAAAAAGCATACTATGCAGAATTTTAGAGAAATAAATAGATTAAATTTACTTACTACACATTGATCCATTTTGTTTAATAGGAGCATAGCGAACAAACCTGCGTCTGTCTTTTTCTTGGTTTTATAAAAGCTGCTATATGATGCCAGCTGATTGCTTTACTGGCCAAATGTTTTTAGTATAGGTAAATAACAAGGTTTTTGTAAATATTTCTAAGGCTTTTGTACTTAAGGCCCTGCAGAACACCATTGTTAGTGACCACCGGCAAAAAAAATGGGACCATTCCAGAATAGGTTTAAAAATGAAATTTAAGGGCTTTATTTTTTTGTTTTGTACATGTGTACTGCTTGGCTTTGGGGGGGGGGGGGTATCCCTCTGAGTAATCATGTTGGCAAAGACTTTGTTCCTGCTGGAATTATAATTTTATATTACGGGACTCCTTTTTACATCAAAAGGACTCTGCAGGGTACTTTTATTTTTAAGCATTAATCATTAATAAATGTAAGTAATGGACTTTTTATGGTTTCCATCACTATCCTGGTGGATTTAATGGGTATGCTACAAGATCACCGTTTTTCTGCAAATGATTCTATGAAATTAGTGGAAGTATTTACAATTAAAATAAGCTTGCTTGTTATCACTCGACACTAACAGTTCTTTTCACACTATAAATATTTGTCTGTTTTCTGTTCACTTTTCTGTCCATTTGTCTTCTGTGTCTTGTTTACACTGTAAAAATGTTTATGGGAGTACTTCTAAGTGCTTATGTTGGAATAAAATATTTAAACCGATCTATAATGTGCTCTCATCCATGTGATTTACAAAGTTCTGAATACACGTGTATCCAAGCTATGGTAATTAATAGCTATAAAATAAATTTAAAATCAATTAGCAAGCTAAAAGGATGTTCCACAATTAGATAGGAAAGCTAATGTTTACACTTGACTATGCCGCCATGTTGCATGTTTATAGCCTCCGCAGCACCCAATCTGCCATGGCTGTAGCAAATCTGGTACATATGGGGTCTAATCAGGCATGTGCCAGGTAGCCAGTCCTGGCCTTCTTGTGTTCCTTTTATTTATTTATTTTTGACACCCACATCACTTTTATAAATTCTAAAGCTATCCTCATGGATAGTGATTTAGGCAACAAACCAGCAGGGGTCGCTAAAACACTTTGCGTCTATTAATGCTCCTCCCTCTAGAATTACCAATGTAGTGCCGAAAGAAAAGTAGTAACCATGTCTTAATTCTGCAAACTTATGCTTGCAATACAGTAATATGATGAGAATGCTTCATTTAGAACTAAAGTTGCAGGAAAAAATATAATGCAGGTAATTTAATATTACATGTGTATAAGACATCTCTAAACATAGTAACACACAATTATTGATAAGCCTTACCCATGCAGTGTAAACGAATGAATAGCATACGGTAAATTCTCATGGAACTAAGCAATTTGTCTTAAAAATCCCAGTGGTTCATTTTGGTTCCCAGATGTCTAACGTGGACAATGGGACACATTATAAAGAAAAACTGTTAACCCTTTAAGTTTTTAGTGTATTATTCAAAGCTATCTGGTAACCCCTCCAGCACCATTATGAAAAATTGATATTGGAGCCCATTTTGCAGATTATTGCGTGCAGTCTTGGCATTTAAACCCCTTGGTCGCTCTGCTGATGCCCCCTGTGTGCAGAAAGTGTACTTAAATATGCTTATTGCTTAGGCAGTCATGGACAACCAGAGAAAGAAGATATGAGGCTCAGGTCTAATTTGCTAACCCCAATAGACGTTAAAGTATGCATGCATCAATCAGATGAGGATTAGATTGGTTAATAGTTACCAGTCTGTTGCACTTTGATAAATTGCGTAATACTCCAAATGGCGCTCTAATTGTAGACATTACAACGATGTAGGCTTTGTTTGTCCGGTTGCCATGGAAACAAGAAATAAACATACAAGATATTCAATAGGGAATTTGGAAGAAACAGGGTCAAGGGTAGTAGTGAACTGGCTAAATGATCTTGATTAAATTAATGATCTTAATTAAATAAAAACTTAAGAGAGTCTTAGACACTAAGAAACGGCAGGCTGAGGCTCACAAAGAAGAATCTCACTCTGTAAAATGCTCAGATGGAGCATAAAGCGGTCACAGTGAAATAAACGGATCCCCTGCCTGCTTTGCTCTTATATAGTCTTCTTTCTCACTCAATATCCCTCCTCTTAGTGCAGACAAATGGCAACATTCTTCTCTTAGTGTAGTTAAAATGGCGGCCATGATGAATGAACAAAGATTCTTGTATTGCGCACATTTGTTGCTTTTTTTCTATGTTGCATTCGTTCATTATTCGGACGAAACGATAACATTTGGCACGAAAGCGCGATGGTCTGAAAGCAAATGTGCAAGTCTAGTTATTTAACATAGTTGGCAAAAGTATTGTGCACACAACTTCAGCACTGGGTTAATAAAAAAAAATGTTGAGGGTTATGTATGAAATATTCTGGTGCAAGGTTTGGAAAGTGGCCTTATCCCCATGGCAACCAAAGGAAACATCCGGTCAGCGGAATTATTCCGTTGATTGCTATAGTGGTAAAACCACTTTGCAACAGCGTTCCTTTTTATTGACCAGTAACAGATAATAATACTTAGGTTTTCTATAAGTAGAATCATAGGCTGATCTTTATTTTTCTTAAAACCTTCTCTTTAATATTTTATTTCAGACTTTTGAGAAAGTGTCAACTTTAATAAACATATGTCTATTTTCTATTTAAGTTATGGTTGTGCTAGAAAAACATTTCCTAGCACTATTGCAAAATGTACCATTTATTCATTTCTCAATTTAAATCATATTTGGCCTCGTATGCTCTGATGACCTAATGTTGTTTACATAGAATCTGACATGGAACTTTTTTTCCCAGGACATGGTTAAGTCCATGGTCAATTTACTTAGGATGCCAGACCTTGAGGACAATGTTCAGTGGAATAAAACCATAATGTACTTTCAAGTCATGTTTGTGTTGAAAAGACCTCAATTGACCAAGCCTTAGTATTGTAGAAGTAAACATTAAAAGAAACCATAATGTCATTTTGGTGGGGGTAGACATTGAGCTAGCATGCAATAAGTGGGAAAATTGTGGAGCGATAGGCAAGGCATAGGTGGTCCGAACAAAGTGCAACCCCTTCCAGCCAGAGATTACACAATTCCCCAGAGAGCTGGTAATTGGCTACCATCAATACAGCCTTCAAGGCAAAACCAGAGAGATTTCATGGGGATTGATTGCCTATGAGCAAGCTGCAAGTTGCGCACGGATGTCATTAAATCTTCTGCACATTCGTTTCAACTCAATGTCCTCCTTGATCTGCAAATTTTGCGATAATTTCTTTATTGTGTGCATTCTCCTTTCCAAAAAGTTCCGGCCACTTTAGTAAAGCTTCCTTCCAGATGATTTCCGCTCCGACTGCAGATGCAATCTATAAATGCAATGATACGAGTGTTTTATAACTTCATGTCATGAATTCATATGTACTGTTATGAGAAGTGACTGGCAAGTGACTATGATTTTGTAATATCAGGTTTTTGGGGTATGTTTCTTAATATTCATTTTAGTTGCTGAACTTTTATCATGCTGTTTTCAGTATAATAAATATAAAATTAAATATTAAGACTCATACCCCTGTCAATATGAAATAAACCTGGGATTCCAAAATGGTAAAAAAAAAAAAGCCATAGTCCTCAACGTTAAAAGGCACTGCAGGAGAACTTGGGGTTAGGAGAAAAATACTTGGCAAAAAGTGATTTTTTAGGTTAGATTGTACTTGTCTGGCACATAGACACCTACCATTTAGGATTAAGGGAATTAATGAGATTCAGTAATTGGCATGAATGCATAAATTCCCACTTATAAGCCAAACCACTTAAATTTAGATGCATACCGAAGTAGCTGATTTCCATTTAGTTAATGGTGGTTATAAGAACCATGTTAATTTTTGATTGATACATTATGGGAAAATGTGCTCTATTGAGTTGAATGATATAGGCAGAATTTAATTTTCATAATGTGGACAGCCATCTGTGTTTGTGATATGTAAAACACCAACAATTCCCTTTTTACAACTCAAAATCAATCATAGGTAGAGAGGAAGGGTAATCGGGAATGCAAGACAGACAAATAAATATCAAGTTATAGTACCTGACTTGGATGGAATCCATCTACTGGTTCTATCAGCTCCCATGGTTCCCTTCCTAATTTGCTCCATTCCACAGTCACTATGAAACAAATGGCATTCATTAACAATCATAAAGTAGTGGTAAACAACAAAATACTGAAAAAATGTTTCCCCATTGGGCCCGAGTAAGTTTGCCGCTTAAGTTTCATCTATGAGTAGCTCATTTAGCTATGAATCTTTGATAGTCTGGACATCGTTAAATGGAAATATTTAAGAGATGTTTTGCTGAAAGAAGCAGCATTCAACTCGTTAGTAAGAATAAAAGAAAAATGAAACTACTGTGGGACTCTGCAGATGTGGCACAACTATTGAAGCTTGTGTTTAGGGACTATAAACAGACTCAAAATGAGGAAGATGAGAGCAAATATAAACCTAAGCTTAAAAAGGAAAAACACATTAGGAAATGCGCCAAAGCACACACAGAGAAGAAAATTGCAAGGTTAACAAAAAAAGGTGAGGAATTCTGTATAAGTATGCGCCAGTATAAAGGGAAAAGAAGAAAAAGAAACCAGAGAATCGGAAAAAGACTGTAGCTGCTATTAACTCCAGAGAGCAGTTACTTGATGCTTAGAAGAAATAATGTACAGTTGTGTGTTGGAGAAAACGTAAAACAAACATTACATAAAACAAACGTATAAACACGACATGTTTCGCCAATACTGGCTTCTTCAGAAGTAAGTGGTTGTGAAATTCTACATATTGTCTTATTTCAAGGAGAAGCAATCCTGATAGCTGTTGGTTCTGATGCCATACCAGTCATTGGTGAAATAGCGTGATTGCTTTTTTAGCTATACATATATGTAAAACAGAGGAAAAGTCAACAGAATAATTAAAGATAAATAAAGGGAGTTATATGAGGATAAAGAACTAGATGACAGCCAAATAAATTCTTATGTTTTCACAGAGGAAGGTGCTGCAGGTAGAAATTAGAAAATAACATGTAATAGAAACATTTAAATACTTAAAGGGACTGAACAAAGTACATAAGGGAAAGTTATTTCGGAACAAGAGGCTATAGTCTAAATCTGGAGGGTCAGTGGTTTAGCTGCAATGTAAGTTTTACCTTACTGAGCAGGTGGTAGATAAATGGAACAACCTCCCATCAAGAATGGTTGGGAGATCACAATCCCCCTCTAACTGGCTCAACATTTGGGAGCGCGAGGTCTGTCACTTTAGACCTCTACTTTAGTACACCCTAATCACTATGCGCAGATGGGGAGAAAGGGTTGTAAGGGCAGTGTATGTGTATATATGTGTGTGTGTTTGTAAGCTTGTGTGTGTATGGGCAGTTGTGTGTAAGAGCAGTGTAGGTATTTGTAAGCTGGTGTGTAAGGGCAGTATGTGTATATCTGTGTGTAAATACAGGTGTGTGTGTGTAAGAACAGTGTATGCGTATTTGTGTGTGTAAGGGCAGGTTTGTGTAAAGGCAGTGTATGTGTATATGTGTGTTTATGGGCAGGTGTGTGCAAAGGCAGTGTATGTGTGTGTTCATGGGCAGGTGTGCGTAAAGTCAGTGTGTATGGGCAGTCATGTGTAAGGGCAGTGTATGTGTATATGTGTGTTTATGGGCAGGTGTGTGTGTGTAAAAAGGCAGTGTGTGAGGATCCTAGCCTTTTTTAAATGGAAACAAAATCTCTGCTGCTGTGGACTACTCTTCCAATGATGCTTAGCCAGCATTATGGTGGACACCTGGCTGGCTGAGAATCATGAGACTTGTAGTTCACAGCTAGCATCTGCAGCTTTACTGTTGACTGCACTTCCCATGATGCTCAGTCAGCATCATGGAAGTAGTATGTGTGGCTGAGCCTCATGGGAATTCAATTCAAAGTGTTGGTTATTTTTAATATGCATGACTGTGCTGACAAAAATGAAGCGTGTTTTAAGTGGCGACGCAAGAGCGACATTGTAAAGTGCAATTGCTTGTATTGGTGAGTTGCGCGAAAGCGATTAAAAAAAAAAAGTGTCCCTCTTTCACATTTTGAAATGTTGGGAGGAATGCAATAGTTTAGGTGGGGTTAAATCCAGGATTGTCTTCAAGGCACAATTCTGGGCCTAAGCACTCCATAAAGACCTGCAGCACTTGTGGATGAATACGATTGATGGAGAGGAATGCTGATGATGGGTACTGGATTGTTAAAAGAGGAGAGGAACAGTGATATATAGTGCTTGAGGAACTTGTGAGGATTGCCCAAGTCTCCAGTAACCAAAATTATTAAACTGATTCCTGCAGCTTCCAGTGCTCTAAACTAAGACAGACTATCCTCTAGTTTTAGTGTACAGCTAATTTTATGAAAAAAAATCGAAACATGATTCTATCGTACATGAGCCCTTTAGATCAGAGACAAAGCTTGTCCCATCCACAATACACCCTTAATGGGTTAAGTATATTTTGCTTTGTGCAGTCACCGTAAAATAACCATTATGGATGTTTGCCCTAGAGAGAGTATTTCAAACCTTTCTGTTTTTGTATCGGTAAAACCGGTGTTTATTCAGTATTATTTAGAACTGTTATTCAGTATGACAGGCGTATGTCTGAATAATGAAAGGGACACAGCTGGATGCATATGTTATTCCCTACAGTGCTACCGATGATCAAAGTGAAATGAGGACAATAACATCGAAACAGCATAAAATGCAATAGGAAAAGCTTGACATCAATTCTTTTTACAAAAGGTATGGATGGAAACGACTTATTATGAGGAAAATAGTATTACTGACATTAAGCATAATGCCAACACAGTACTATGCAAAGGACTTATTTCAGATGAAGATATAGTTGAAGATATTGGGATCAGTCAAGTCCAAGTTGTGGACAGTAAACTGCATGATGGAAAACTGTAGAGATGTAGCCTGGTGCAAACCATACGATTTACATACATTGAAATAATTATATTTTAAGGGATATCTGAACTGACACCTTAAGTACGTCCATGGCACCTGGAATCAGGACCAAGATTTGATCTATTTTAGACATTAGGTTGTGAAACGGAGAAACTTGGTTATTTATGAAAGTTGACATGAAAGAGTAGAAAAAAATTCCTAAACTGCGAATCTGTCTCACCTCAATGCACACAAATATTAAGTCCTATACCAGCAAGACTTTTCAGAACTGGAAGCACAGATCTCCATTGACCAAAAATATAACCGCTGGCTATTAATGTGCAGCACAGGCAAGTCTAGGAGCTGGAGGAGGAAAGAGGCAATTGCATATGGAGGATTCTGCAGAATCTCTCAAGCATTTTCACAGAAGAGAACAATGAAATTTAAAGGGGACACTTAGCTCTTGCATGGATTAAAGTGCATATGATGGCTGTAGTGTCCCTTTCATGGAGGCACTATGTAAGTGCATTCAGTTATACAGAAGATCAGGTGATCTTATCTGTACAGTTAAGGTCAAACCGCTGAGGACCTATGTATACATTGTGTAAATTGGGTTGCTGACCATCAGCATCGTGTTTGGTTTTTTTTTTTGCCCTAGGCCTAAAGCAAGGTCAGAACTACCAGTTGCCCCCTTCCGCCCTGTCGTCCTTACTGCTGAGCACCTGGATATGATGATGTCATATCCCAATATCCCAGGGCTCTATCTTTTAAGAATGAGCGTTACTGGGTGGAAATGAACTATGAAGGGCTATGGCAACACAGTACATTTATCCATGGTGTTAATAGGCCGGTTAGGAAATCAGCGGCTATATGGAGCCTGATCACCAAACAGCGTGATTGGCACCTTGTTATGAGGAGCTGCCACCACCACACCACTGCTCACATCTATATATTTCACCAGCCTCTGAATAACAGAAGATGGCCAAATTCCTTTCATTGGATGATATTATGGTTCTGGTAATTGGAACAGATTAATTATGCCTATTATTACTATTATTAAAAGAATGACAAGCCTAATTGCCAGTTTAGAACTGAACTCAGAGCTTGTGTCATCACGATGTTATGTGGAGGGATTAGAATTGTATGGGAATGTCATATGATTATGGCATAATTCTGCTCTGTACCATCAAAGTTAATTCTTATGATTAGATTCACTTCATAAAGAATAAGGCAGCAGACAGGTAGTTAGTCTATACATTTCCCGCAAAACATATATTAGCTTACCCATGGGTTACACGGGGGTGTATTCAAAATATTTGCAAAATAAATATGTAAATTGTGGGTAAGTTCACAAGAGTTGACTGAAAACTATCATGTTTTTGACACCCAAAATGTTTAAAGGTTGAAATAAATAAAGATGAGTGACCCTCTGCTTCCCCCACCCAATATGTGGTAGGGAATTAAAACTATACACATAAGGAGGTACAGAGCCTATATCAGGTATATGTCTGTCAGACTCCATTCAGGCTGCAGAGCTGCTTCTGTCTTGTTCCCCCCGTCTCGCTAGAGTCCCCCCCCTTCTCGCTGGAGTTTCCCCTTTGTTGTGATCCATTTCTGTATTTCCTTATGCTCTGTTCTGTGGTTCTGATTCCTTGATTCCAGTTCTGCTCTTTGCTTCAGCTCTGTTTCCTTTATAAGATCTGCCCCACCCATTTGTTATGTTTGTCTCAGTCTGCAGTCTAAAGGTATGTCCTCCTCTGTTCTGTGTATAGATCCAATGTTCAGTTTCAGCTTTAGTTATTTAGTAGGCAGGGTTTACCCACCGAACATTGGAGTACTTTGGCATAGTGGTGGCTAAGCATACTATGGCCAATTGATGTGACAGAATCTCCAATTGTTATCACGTAGTCCTATCCTTGCTTAAAGGAGAAGTGTCCGAGGATTCTGGCTCCTTACTCCATCCCTTGTGTTCTTTGTTGTGTCCTGTATCATGTATGTCTTGTCTGGCTATGTTTCTTGCTCGGTCTCCCTGTCCCTTGCTCACTCTGTCCCCCTTGCTTTCTACGTTTCTGCTGTTACTCTGCTTAGCTTCCCTACTCCCAGCCAGCAGCACCTGCCCATTTCTATGTTCCATTATGTATCATGCCTGCTCCAGGGTGCCTGCAGGGTATCACCAAGTTCTGCTTTGTTCTGGAAAACATCCACTGCTATATCAGGGCACTGGTATGTGGCTGCACAACCCTAGATGCCTACCCGGGAGAGTGCAGTTGCCCTACTCCAGGCCCTGTCCAACTGCGCAATAACTCCTGAACACAATCTTTGGGCGCTCTGGGTCATTACAGTCTTCTGTATAGACCCAGCCTGTGACAATGTCGGACTTTTGTGGGTTCTGCAGCCATTTTACTAAGCTACATTCAGGGTGAATTATACAATGTAGGACTGAGTTCAGTTCTCTTCCTCTTGTGTTGTCTCTGGAAAAGGACATTAGTAAATGACCAAGGACCACAATAAAAATGGCATGCAGGTGTGCAAGCTTGACAACAATCCATGGCTGTCGATGGCTGCATACGTGAGGCCACACATTGTGGGTTTTTTTTTTATATGCGCACAGTCACACACTATAGGGTCCGATCTGCTTCTGGAGTAGTAGTATCGGTAGGCAAGTGGCCCTACCGTCCACCGGCAGACGGGTGTGTCAGATGGCCAGTTTGGGCCCAGTATAAGACATTATAAATAAATCCTGTAGACCTAAATTAATTTTATCCATTTACTTTAAACACTTACAACTTAAATGCACACACATTAGGAACATATGATCTAGTTGTGAGGTGAAGGTTAATATTCAAACTATTTATGCTCAGTGCATATACAAGAACGGAAATGTAAGTGTGCACTGCATTTGAAAATGATGTACGATGACAGGGTGACCTGTGCTATGAAATATTTAATTTCCAGTTACAAGTCATTAATTCAGTCAGAATACATTCTGTTACAAGGGGAAATTGTAATGAGTTGTTGTTTTGGGGGTATAAGTTTTTTTTCCAGAAAAATGTCATTTGATGTTTGCTTCTTTTAATGTACTCTGTTTCTACTGATGGCAGATTGTATTGCTTATACAACCGTGATATTTGATGCAAATTATAATAAACCTTACGGCTAAAAGAAAACACAAAATAGACAAAGCTGACTTGTTTGTCTTATGGAGAGAAGACATGGTGTAGGTGGAATGAAATATGATGACACCTCTTGGCTGAAATGATATTTGTAAATCAGCGCCCTGGTAAGTTATATCCTAGAGGCATAATAATGTAATATTTCATGCTTGTCTCAGATATAAAAGCTGAGCATTTTATTAAAATAATAAATGCTCAAATACAAGTGGTGGCTTTAAATCTTATTTGTAACATCAAGATGATAAGATGTTAATCTTTTAAGGGCTGGAAAGATGTACAAAGTACTTCCAGCCCTTCTCCGATGCTCAAAGTACAATGTGAAAGTGTATATCAAAAGAATGGATATGTTAGCAAAAGAGGTCATAGTTTTAAACCATTCTTCAACAGCCCAGGATTTAGCTAGACATTCATGATTTTTGAGCACTGTCCTGCTGTCATGGTTAGCTGCTCCACCATTGTGGGCAGTGGGATCATGGGTCAGCTGCGGAGATCCTCTGCTGTTGCCAAACTATACCCCTCATTCCCTGCTCAGTGGGATGGAGGGCTACAAATATCTAAAATACCCTTAGGAGGCAAATATTTCACTCATTTTTTTCTACCTCACCATGCACAGGATGACGGGGGTTAATGTGTGAAAAGTACCCTTGGGGGAACAACTGGTATCTAGGCTTTGTTTAGTAAACTGTCACAGACATAGCTTATAGCAAATGTGGATCAAGGCCAGTAGGGACCCCGAGGCAACAGAATATATACACACATATATACACTAATCAGCCATAACATTATGACCACCAGGCCCGGACTGGCCATCGGGCACACAGGGCATTTGCCCGGTGGGCCGGGCGGCGGCAGGGCCGGATTGACGTAGGGGCTGATGGAGCTGCAGCTCCAGGCCCCTACCTTAAAATAGGCCCAGTCAGGACCGGACTGACTGGGCCTATGCGGCCATTCTTAACGCAGGACAAAAGGGGCACCTGCCCCTTAAACCCGCAGCAACTGCGACTGGGCCCACCACTCTAGTAGCAGGCCCACTACTTACCTGGCAGACACGCGCGAGCAGTGTCTCTTCTACCGCCAGGGGGACGCAGGAATCCAACGGAGTCACGTTATGTACGTCACATGACCCTGCTGCACGTCTGCTTCCCCTGTGCAGTAGAACAGGTTGTCTGCGTGCGGCGCGTACATCATCAGTTCAGGTAAGGGGGTGAGGGAAGCTGTATGAAGGAGTATGTGAGATTGAGCGAGTGAGTGAATGAATGAGTATCTGTGAAGGAGTGAAAGAATGTTTGTGAATGAGTATATGTAAATGAATCTGAATGAGGGAATAAATGAGTATCAATGTATGAATGAATATCTGAATGGGTGAATGATTATCTGAATTAGTGGATAAATATTTGTGAACGAGTGAATGAATATGTGTGTGTGATAGCATGGATGTGTAAGGGGAGGCATAGATGCCACAGGCAGGCTGTTTTGGTGGCAAAGATGCCACAGGCAGGCTTTTCTGGTGGCAAAGATGCCACAGGCAGGCTGTTTTGGTGGCAAAGATGCCACAGACAAGCTGTTTTGGGGGCAAAGATGCCACAGGCAGGCTGTTTTGGTAGCAAAGATGCCACAGGCAGGCTGTTCTGGTGGCAAACATGCCACAGGCAGGCTGTTTTGGTGGCAAAGGTGCCACAAGCAGGCTGTTTTGGTGGCAAAGGTGCCACAAGCAGGCTGTTTTGGTGGCAAAGGTGCCACAGGCAGGCTGTTTTGGGGGCAAAGATGTTACAGGCAGGCTGTTTTGGGGGCAGCGACCATCACATAAATCAATACCAAAGTGAAACCGTCCTTGGAAACCCTCTGGATGCGGGTGTCAGTGTGGCAGAGCCTGTTCTGGTGTTTGTGTGTCAGTGTGGCAGAGACTGACCTGTTGTGTGTGTGTGTGGGTGTCAGTGTAGCAGAGCCTGTCCTGGTGTGTGTTTGTTTATGGGTGTTGGTGTGACAGAGCCTGTCCTGGTGTGTATGTGTGTGTGTATGGGTGTCTGTGTGACAAAGCCTGTCCTGGTGTGTGTGTGTTTGGGTGTCGGTGTGGGAGAGCCTGTCCTGGTGGGTGTGTTTGGGTGTCTGTGTGGCAGAGCCTGTCCTGGTGGGTGTGTTTGGGTGTCAGTGTGGCAGAGCCTGTCCTGGGGTGTGTGTCTGGGTGTCGGTGTGGAAAAGCCTGTCCTGGTGTGTGTGTTTGGTTATCTGTTTCCTTAATTTACAGTAGGAACTATTTCGTTTTTACTTATTCAGAGATAAAACGCCCTCCTGAATTTGTAGTGACTTCAGGGGACAAAACATTCAAGGCCCTGAAATTATTTAGTGGAAAAGATAAAGGTATTATGTTATTTACTCTATAATATTTAATTCAAGGATTAGTCGCACTAAATTGTGGCTTCAGGCTTCCCATGTTGAATGACGAAGTATTATGTATGTGTATGTACATATATGTTTTTTCATAAAAATGGGCTGCTCAGTCTGAAATGCCTGGGCCTATTTTTTGTCCCAGTTCAGGCCTGAGGACCACTGACAGGTGAAGTGAATAACACTGATAATGTTGTTATCATGGCACCTGTCAGTGGGTGGGATATATTAGGCAGCAATTGAACATCTCGTCCTCAAAGTTGATGTGTTATAAACAGGAAAAATGGACAAGCTTAACAATTTCAGTATTGTCCCAATAAATGTTACCTTAATTATCCATTTGCTTTTGGCACCATAGTAACATCAACTCATCAACATGATCAGCTTACCTTTCTGGTATAGATTATCAAAGTAAATTACTTTAAAGTGTTTAAACTTGTATGATGATGCTATTTCAGAAAGAACGCTGGAAAGCTGATCAGCTCTCTGAAAAAGAAATACAAATAAATGCAATGGCTTCACTTGTGATGTACAGTGTGATAGCGAATCCTATCTACTTTATCTTGCAAATTGGGTTTTAGCATTGGGGACCCATATTACAAGTGCAAGTACATCTGGTGTCTGTATAGTCAAAAAATGAATAGAATTGTGTGTTAAGTGAGGTTTAACTGAAACTGATAGAAAAGAGCACAGTCACATAGGAAAGGGCCTTCCTTACATTAGTAAAAGGAAAAAAAGTGCCGCAAAGATGGTAGCACACAATTGTCTAAAATGAATTTGTATGCTGTAGCATTAAGATTACCCTTCACTGGAGGTAAGGGGGCTAGCACAAACCCTGAAAAACAGACCCATACTATTATCCTTCCCTCAAACATTATTATAGTAGGCACTATTCATTCTGGAAGGGAGGGTTCTCTTTTGCATCTGCCAAACCTAGGTACACGAAGCATGATTCATCAACCTAGAGAACATGGTTCCACAGCTCCAGAGACCAGTGGCGGTGTGCTTTACACCACTCCAGCCAATGTTTGGCAGAGTGCATAGTGATCTTCGGCTTGTGTGCAATTGTTTGGCCATGGAAACTCAATTCATGAAGCTCTTGACGCACAGTGCTTGTGGTGATGTTGCTTCCAGGAGCAGTTTGGAACTCTGTAGCGAGCGATGCTACAGAGGGAAGGCACTCAGCTTTGTGGCTGAGCTTTTTAGACACTTCCACTTCACAATAATATCACTTACAGTGGACATGGCAAGATCTAGCAGGGCATACATGTCATGAACTGACTTGTGGAAACATGGCATCCTATAAAACCCTTGTATTTAGACTACAAAAAGTACCCCGCCCAAGTTGGTTTTATGCAATTGCTTGTTGTAGCTTCATCGACAGGCTTAATCGACAGAGTATGAGGAAGAAATTTTCAGGGCCAGGGTAGATTTTCTGTTAAACCCAAAATCAGTTGGTCCATATTTATCAAAAGGAAATTTTGAGGACTTGTAAACTACCTCAGTGGTTAAATTGCGAAGTGTTTCATTCTCGGTCATCCATCCTTCACATGGGTTGATCTAGAAAAAAATAAGCATTATTTAGCATAAAGAAGAAATCTACAAAATACAGGAAACACATTAATTCAACAAAACAGGCTTTACATTCCTTGTCATTTGTACTGATGATAAAGTGCATATGCACTTTGTTCATTCTTTATAAATTTAGGATTTTTAAACATTTTGCCCTTAGTCAGATTTGCCATTGTAAGGGTATGTATAAAAAGCAATTTTGGTGCAAAAACGTGGAGTGAGTTCTAACATTGCATTGGTTGCTATAGTGACTGTTTTACATCTGCACCAAAAGTGCTCTTTATACATACCCCATAATTTGTTTAATTTCATAAATAGTTATATCAAGGTGAGGATGGAATGCCAAGATCAGTAGCAGTGTTTTGGCTTTAGGATACGTCAAGTGTACAGGGGCTGTCACCATCACAAGCTAAGAAGGAAATTGGAAAAGCTTATTAATTATTATTACACATTACTACTAGTTTTGCATATGACAAATATGGCTGTGGGCCATTCATGAGTATCTGTACAGCTATGCCAAGAACATGAAAAAAGGCAGTAGTTGGAATTTCACATATTTAACGCAATAAAGGAGTTTATCCAATAAAATTAGCGTTAATAGGTAAACTGGACATTTCAGATGACTAATATCACTATTACATTATGACTGGCAAACACCAGTGAATTTCGCCTTGGATTCACATATTTAACTTTGGTGCAATTCTTGGTTTGTATTGGTGAGTTTTAACTCACTAAGAAACTACAATTTAAGTGAATAACCCCACAACTAGCACAGACTCTTAACAATAAAGTTTTACCTTAAGACAGCTCAGGAAACTGTACACGTGTTTATATTTCACATTCTTGTTTAATTCCCCTGTTTAATAGGAGAGATAGGTTTAAACTATAGGTGGAAACTATAGATCACACATTAAATAACATGAAAGCATCCCCTTTGACTTTAAATGTAGAAATTTGATTATAATTGAAGGTACCAACTTGAGCAGCACCCATGTAATTACATCTTGGGTCATAGCCTAGATTCAACAAAATAGACAAAGGACAACATAAAATTCATAGTGATTGGAGTACAATTTGTAGTAAAACATTTTGCTCTGATCTTGCTTCAGAGAGATAAAGTGTAACCCATTGTTTTGCCCAAGTGCAAGAAGGCTGTATTGAGGTTTGATAAAGTAGGTGTTTGAAATTACTCTTTCAAATATTTTTCAGATATTTTGTAATTATGTATGTAGGTATGTATGTGTGTTTGTATGTGGATGAGTGAATGAATAGTGACAGTGCGAGTGAATTAGTGACTATTACAAAGAAAACACTGTATTAAATACATATATATATATATAATTCATAGTATAAAAAACAAGCTGCTTTCTACAAGAATGGTACACAAAATCATTAGTTTATGGTGGTCCGTAGAAAAAGTGTGTCTGAAGAGGGCCCCACAGGAACCTGACCCACTTTTCTCCATAGGATTAACGCTTCCGTATACACAATTTCCGTATTCACTGAGTTTTCAAGAAACTCAAACTCTTTGCGTTGCGATCATTGGGTGTAGTTGTAAGCTGACTCACCAATCGGATGATAACGGTCATGGATGGAATCCCACAAGAACCGTCCATCTGCTAATTGCACTAAAACCACATGACTTCCATTCGGCAGTCGAGAATCCAGGTATTCAAGTGTTGTTAAGACGTTGGATTTCATTTCTTGTGGCATAGTCATGTATTTCAGTGTGTCTTGATTCCTAGAACAATATAAATGTCATTTTATTTTTATTGTGCTTTGTCGGTTAACTATCTATTCCATTGCTATAAAACAGTAACATGATTTGGAAACCTCAAAGAAAATATATGAAGTTAAAAGTACTTTTATCTAAAAATCACAGGGCTAGGTTTATTACAGAAGCCAGTTTCGTTTGGCGTTTGGCTCCTACAAAAATTTACTACTGGTACAAAATATCACTCTGGGCTCATAATTTCACACACATATATATTTACATATATATATATTCTTTTTTTCTTACAGTAATTTGCAGTAGGAGGTGGATTATTCCCAATACTCTGTATAAGAAGCCATAAATATACCAGTAAAACCTCATGTCATTAAACAATACACATTTTTGTGTGATTTTGTTAAATGACTTTCAATTTATACAAGGACGCTCAACAGAGAAATAACAAGAAGAAAAAAGAAAGAAAAAAGATAAGGTAGGGCAGGGAATGGGTATGGGACAGGCATGTTGGTAATGACTGTCTAGAAAGCTAATGTCATGACCATTGAGGATGCAAGTCTTCTTTAGTCCCTGCAGATAGTCAACCCAAAGTAGGCAGGTGGTCTTCTCCTCCATTCAGAAGGTTAAGGGTTTTTTGTCTTTTTATATCTCAAGCACTGGGGCCAATGAGAGGGGGGGAAACATATCAGGTGCTTCATACCACCATGCAAAATTCCTCTGGTTTACTATGATTGGACATATATAAAGGAAATCTGTGTTCCGTGACTATGCAAAGTTTAAAAAAAGATTCTGCTGGGAATGTGTTAAGAAGAGTCCTTACACAAATGGCCAAAGTTGGTAAAGGGCCAACGCAACAAATGGAGGCTCCTAATTTCTACACAGTTTTGTTCCTAGAAAGGACAAATATAACTGTAATATGTTATGTAATATAATATAAGTGTAATGTAGTATCTGGAAATAAACCCAGAAGCTATAACATAGAGAAGTAAGCCTAGTGAAGATATATGCATGGTAGCTACAGGTTGAGGGGGGCCAGAGTGAGCAACAATTGTGTAATATTTCTTTACTGTGCTTCTCCTGAATAAATCAAATACCCATTACACAGTGAATGGTAATCACTAATCGAAAAAAGAAAAAAAAAGTTTGACAGCAGGTTCTTAAGCTTAGTTATACTATAAAGACAAGGCAAACAGTGTTGTCGTGTATGAATGTGAAGGCTTTAAATGCCTCTCTGAAGTCGCATGCACACTGTATGTACAAAATCCCATACACCAGACAGAATCACTTATTTAGCCCATGTGATTGGACCACAGGTTAGATACATGCAGTGACACGCAATGCAAGTGAAAGAACAAAATGGTATGGCTGCATTTCTTGTCCTGCACACAGTGGTACAAGGAAGTAGATCAAACTTGTGTGTATTTTGATTAAATGCACAATGACCATTTATTCAATGGTCTACAAGGATCCTGTCCGTATGAAATGAATATCGTCAAAGTATCTCACATATAGATCAATATATTTATGACATTCTGTGTCAATTTCAGATTTCAATACTGTTTCCTCCTACCAATCCAGATAAAGATTGGGATAACTGTAAATAACGTAACACTCCTACTCTAAAGCTGGCGAAACCTTTCCTTCCTGGACCATTGGACACTAATCTCCACTGGGAGCTACATAAGAAACATAAACCCTATCAGTGTGGGTTGGCACATGCAGGGGTGTCTTCATGTAACCTGCTTACTTAAGTTCTATTCTGCCTTCCACATATGTACATTAAAGTTTTTGATGAGGGTATGGGTGTAATTTTCCTCCAGCTTAACTACTGGGTTCAGCATAATGTTTCTCCCCACATGTCTCTCTACAGTAGGTATGCTAACCTGTCAGTGGCTGTGGCCAGTGTGATCCTACTGGTGTCATTTGTAATACTTAAAATGTTGTAACTGTTATCACTGATGTAAGTGAATCTTAAAACTGATTTTATATTTAAACATGTATTTACCTCTATCTTTCTGTACTACATACCTGTTGCATACATCATTACCAACCATAGCATAGAACACAACTACAGGTTTGTCCAGTTCCTGGTTTCTTGCCAAACTGTAATACAACAGACATCAAATTAAAATATTTTAATCAGACGATTAGTACATGTCATGAACGCAGGCATATCCCTCCCATATGGCTCATTGAGGCCCTGGACCCCACACATCACAAAAAAACACTCTAACCCACTGCAATATAATTCTGGAATTGCACCATACAGTTATCTGGGAAGAATATGTGATCAGAAAACACATACAGTGGTTTTAAAGGACGTGCTATCTTGGATATTACTTTGATAGACATCTGGGAATGGAAGCCCCAAAGCCAAAGTTGCCCTCATGCATTCCATTTTGGTTGGAGTACATTAATTTTGGAGGAATATTAATTCCCATCTGTCGACCCAATCTGACATGTATATACTTTTTTGGGTGTGAAATTCCATATATTTTATTGTTTTTATGTTTCATTATTTTAAATCTATCAGTTCACATGTATTATTATAGATTACCTTTCCACATACTGATACACATTGTGAGATGAACCACCTAGTTAAATAAATAAACAAGTGAGTAAAAGTAATAACCAAAAAAGTATTTTTAAATTTTTTTTTTTTTACAAATGCTACCATGTTGCATATGGTCTCTCAAGAACAAGAACGATATGTGCAATTGCAAACACAAAATGTATATAAATATATACATACAGCGCTACAGAATTTGATGGCGCTATATAAAACAATAAATAATATATATATATATATATATGTCTTGCAGGTTATAAAGCAAAATATATATAACACTTTCTGAAATTTATTATTCTCTTATAGATTATAAATTTATTAGTTAATCACCCTCCTCAACCCTTGTTTGGTAAGTCCAGATTGTTATGTAATGCCCTACTTCTTATGTCATATTTACCAATTAAAAAAAAAAAAAGTCTTATATTTTAGACATTTCTGGAAGTAGGACATGCTATGGTTTCATTTTATTTGTATTTCACGTATTTATTTGTATTTTTTGTTATTATTATGATTAGCTTTTGTGACCTCTTTGGCTGCTAATCAAATGGTGAACAGCAAGCTTTGTGTTCTTGGTCACATGCTGAGTATAATCAGTGGCGTAAAACACAAATAGAGACCTCAAGGGGTTTCTGTCGAATTGATAGAATACTCTTGCAGTATCAGTGATCACATCACAAAAAGCAAATGGATAAGCTGCCAATCAGACATTGAAAAAAAGCATGTATGGAATTTCAGGTACAATAACAGATTTAATATACAGTAGATGCTCAAAATATACTGAAGTATACTGATAACCGTTAATTTTTTGTTTGGAACTAAAGACCATACTAAAGTATATATATTTATATTGTCCTCTTTAAACAAGAAAATAAATTAATAAGTGGCACTGCAATACATCTAAATAAATTGGATATTTTAAATGCAAAAGGCAGGGAATTTCAGATATTTATAGAAACATTGAAACATTTGGCAGCTCTATTTTTATGAATGCAAAAAATGTATTTCATGGAGAGCCAGAGAGATAAAGAATAAAAACAGCATATATAATTTTATGGTCCATAAGATCATGCTTCCTAGTGGTACGCAGCACACCACATGAAAATTCATAGCTCTTCTTCTCTGATTGAAACCTTTTTTGCTACAACTATGCCTTGCCATATGGAACGAATAAGCATCATACCATTTCTAGCTATGTTCTGGTAATCCCTGTGGTTACAACGGTTCCATTTTCTTAACTGTAGGTATAATGATTTTGTCCAGCCGCTAGATTAAATAAAATACAGATTATTATGACAGATGTAATCTTCATTAAAAAAAAAAAAAAATCAATCATACACCAAAATACTTTCTGAAATCTTTATGGATAGAATGCTATAAAATGACATCTTGATGCTGTGGTGTTTAACTTCCTGCCAAAATACCAACCTCAGTCATAGAAATCATTTTGGATGTGATAACCATAAACCAATATGATATATACACACTGAAAATGAATTATAGATATGCATATCAGGGCCGTTAAGTCTCAAAGAACTGTATTATTTAGGGTCTATTCCATTCTCTTGGAAATGTAACAGATTTTGGGTACCTTGCTGGTCTAGGTCCTTGCCTTTCCTGTGAAGGTGGCCAGATTTCCCCTTTTTAAGTTACTATTCCTCAATTGAGTCATCTGTCTTTGCTTATCACTTATGTGAAACCAATATATTATAATAATCTCACAGACACAGATGAGCGTAACAGTTTGCTTTTCTTACCCAATTGTGGAGTTTTGGAACCCAGTGTACAGAGAGAACTGTGGCCAATCAAGTTCATTGGAAAGAGCCAGTGGTAGATCAGCAAATGTTTCCTGAATTATTAAGTTAACATCATTTCATTATAATGATAATGAAACTACACATTAAACACATAAAAGAACATTAATAACATGGAGATCATTCATAATCAATACAAATCAACCTATATGATCTACTATGGCTCTACTTTTGCATTGATACAGATTGCTCAAGGTATTCAAAACATGGTACATAAAGTATTTACATATTTTACCTTTACTAAAACTAACTAAACATTTTTCACAATTACATATAGATTGTTTTTTATTAGTTGTGTTATTGTCTTCTATCATTTGTTTCCACTAACTGTTCAATCAGGTCTGGCCCTATGACATCAAAAGTGGTTGTGAAGTCCTCTCCTGCATGACTTGCTTACTAATAAAAGAGAAATGTATACAAAAAAGGACAAGCTCAGCCAAGAGACTAGCTCAACCAACAACAGAGAATACTTAAATAACTTGAAAATGCTGTTCCCCAACTTTGTTTGTACTGCTAGGTCTATATGTATAAGCAGTGTGCTCCTAAACATGTTGAGCTAGTTTACCTACTACTTACGAGACTACAAATGGCTCAGGGGCCTGTTGACTAAAAGGAGAGTTGAGCCTCTGCTGCAGGAAGAGTTTGGCTGGCCCTGTATAATGCATTGTTAAATCAGTGAGATTTCTTCAAAGGGTCCTCACACAGGACCAGCCTTCTGTAGAAATCTGCAAGCATTGACTCTTCATGATGAATAATTATGTGAGAGAGTTGAAACCACAGATCTCTTGGAGATTATCATTATAACTTGGATTGTTACATTAACCCAAACAACGAAAATGTTCTATATGTTGTGATGTGCATTTACCTCTGTCTGGTTAACAGTCCTGAGAGATCCTGTAGTGCTTAGTTTCTGATGATGGAGTCAATACCAGTATTTAGCGATTCAGTGCTCAATTAACGTAAATATTTTATATGTCCACTTTAATAATAACTATAATGCCATACATATTGCTAATGGGTTTTCTCTGATTAGAGCTATCTAATCAGTATATTTCAGAATTTCTTTACAGTATTAAAAATGGGTTTGTAAGCAGATATAGACCAAGCTTCCTACCTAAAGATTAATTCTACAGAGGTGGGTCGATATACATAAGCAACCCATACAGCAATGCAATGGATTACAGATGAGTTATGAAGACTGGAGGTGTTTTTTTATATCAATGCTATGCACACATGGAGCTTTCGATACAAGAAATACATCAGTCTTCTCAAATAAATGCAAATGGACCAGAGGAGATTACTGCTTTTATTTCATTATTCTTAGCCATGCCACTGTCCTTGATATCTGCTTTCCAGTAAAATAATAATAATTTTTCCTGCCAGAAGGTAGTCATGCCTTTTAATGCATATGAACACTATTGCTGATATGTTGTTCATTCTAGGCTGTGCATCACTACAGCTTGAAATACTCTTGCACTCTTGAAGGTAGCATTGCAATTCATCTTGAATTTTTAGAGCGCGTGTGTTCTGCAACTCTAGCATGCACATGAGAAGGAGAGAGAGAGGTATGTAAGCCTAGCATATGCTGTCTATCTAAATCACTGGTCAACTATTGGGGTTTGCAGGGGCTTACATCATATCTCCATTACATCTTATCTTCTGCTTGTCTGTTGTGTGAAATGAATCACAAAGGGAATGTGAACAGAAACATTGTTAATGGGAAGCTAAAAGGACTAATGACCCATGTTTATAAGGAAAAGATTTTAATTAGGAAGGCCATCACTTTGAGGATATTACAAAGTGAATGTGACAGAACGAAAAACAATGGACCTGTTCACAAGCTTACAGTATGTGCTTATGGATTCTTTTAGGTTTATTGAATAGATGCTCAGTATGTTTAGGTGGTGTGCACATGATGTATATGTGAAGGGTACTTAAAGCTTACAATTCAGGAGGCTTTATAATAATAATAAAGAGGAAAGAGAAGGTTACTGAGACAAAGAATATTAAGGGGAGACCAAGGAAATGATAAGCCCTGTCCCTGAAGCGGCCTACAATAGCTTGGGCTCGTTTGCAGGTAAACCGAGGGGCTGACCCTACATGATCGCTCCTGTGGGGGCTCTTTTTTTTGCTGTTGCAGTAGCAGTGCCCCTGTGAACGAGTAGTGACCTCTAAAATGATGCAATTATGGCATTAAAAGGGGTTATTGCTAAACCTTCACTCTCATGGAGACATGACATGTCTGGGCAGAGAGCAGCAGCAGTGCCCCACATTTTTTAGCATGACGTACCAGGTACATCACTGGTCCTTTGAGGACACTTTGGCATTTCATACCTGGTACATCAGGAAAAATGGGCAGACTGTATGGGCCAAATGGTTCTTGTTCGCTGCCTAATTCTATGTTTCTAAAAACAAGAGGTAAACTTGCAAAAATGGGTATGTTTTCCAATCAACTATTTGATTTACTGTTCTGATGAATGCCAGCATTTATGTAAGCGAGCTTCCACTCACCTTAGACATGTTTATTGAACTCAGCCACTGCATAGGTATGTGAAAGTGTGCTGCAGCAGAATCCCCTATTATTATGATACCTTTTGCATCAGTTCCTAAAAAAAGGAAGAATTTAAAAAAATTGACATTATTCACATACCTTACTTCAGAAGCTCAAGAGACAGAGATGGCGTGAAGCATTTCTGCTTTCTTTTGAGACTACTCAGCCCATATCTTCACTGTAGGAGACATCATACCTATTTTTATTTATTTATTTTTTGCTTTCTCCACCATGTTTATTCTTTTTATAAATAATGTATAATACCATATATGCTGCACTTTATATTAAGACTGTGCCTCCTCCAAGGTCTCTTCTTTTAGAATGGTAACATGTTCCTTATTCCCACTCAACACTGTGGGGTGGCTGACAACATTAAGTCTAGGGGCAAGTATAAACGTAGCAACCCAGTAATTAAGCAGCCCAAAATACATTTGTCAGAGTACACACTCAATATACACTAGAATTGTACAAAGCACATTTAAAGACAATGAATACATGGAAAACTCTTAAAGAACCGTGAGGGTTTTTTTTATAAAGTTTCAAATGTGGTCTTATCACTATAGCAACCAATCCAGTGTTCCTGTCAAATTGACCTCTCTATTGGAGATAATTGCACGTTTAGAACTTTGAACTCGAATTTTGTTAAACTGAAATGACACACTTAATATTTCAACACCACTTTTGAGAGAGCAAATGTAACACTATGTATATCTTAAAAAAATACGATATAAAAATAATACCGTCACAGAACTTTTTCTCATAAGGAATTCCATCTTCGGGATCAAAACCCTTAAAGCAATAATGAAAGCAACATTTAGCAATTGCACTTTCTGTTGCTAGTGTAACATTTTTACTATTAATATTACTATTTACTCTTTTTATGTCACACAGAAAAGAAAAAGGAAATATGTTTATGGAAAATACATGCCACAAAGTAACTGAGCTGTGTGGCTCTTTATATATCGCCTTAATAGTTCTTATCTGTCATCAAATTCTATGGTTTCTATGAGTTTTCTAATAGTTACCCATATGCCATTGCAGTTTGAATCTTCTAGTGCATCCCAATCCCTTGGCCTTCAGTAAAACATAAACACTCATTAATATAACACTGATATACAGTATACACAAAATTATGCCCCCAAAGCAGTTTTTGGTTGAAAATAGGTTTTAGTTGTTTATCATTATAATAAATAAAATGTTCGCCATCTCCATCCTTTCAATGGTGCGGAGCAACTCATATGTTTCAAAAAACATTGGTATTGCACTGATACTATAATAGATAGGGTATGTACATAGGAGGGGGACTTTCACAGATCCTAGCATACAGAATGTAGACTAACCTGGCAAGTTCTACCAAAAAATAGGTGACAGAGAACCAAAGTTCATCCACAAATAGAGCAGGTGACTCAGAACATATGTCACACAGAAAACTTGTCATATGATGTCAGGTGATGCAATAATTTAGCCTAGTTTAGCCTACATTTGACTCCAGAGACCAGATACCTTATTAACCTACAGTATATCCATAGCACCTGATTACTATACTGGTAGAAAATGATAGAAGAATGTATGCAAAAACACAAATATATAACTTCAAGCAGCTGTAGAATGACCTACACAGATGAAGAATTACATTTCAGTCTTGTTAAGCAATATTTTCTATTAAATTGTAACAAAAAGCAGGGTCAAAATTTAACTAAACAGGATACAGGCGTCACAAAAAAGACTTATTTAAACAAAGATGCAGAAGATGTGGAAAGCTCTGCTTGCAAGATAAATGTTTATCGATAGTTACATTATTTAAGGTCCACTCAATTTGCATTTTGATCTGAATACACAAATCTGTCCTGTGGTCATCATTCCTATACAATGTCAAAACATGCCAATGGATGGCTCAAAAAGTCAACTAACCATAATTAATAATGACATTTTACCCAGAATTCCTAAAAGATTGAAACAGAGTAAATGTTAACTACCCTTCAGGTAACAATCAAATATAAAGTAAAAAAAACCCCTAAAATTCCTAACAATTAATCATGCTGTTTATTTAATCACGCAGAATAGAACAAAACAAGTTCAGAGAGAAACTGTTTTGCAGAACACAATATGGGATTTCAGTGCACGTGGAGTTAATAAATGGAAAATCCATTTGTTCTCTACACGGTATAAACCTACAAGCTATTTTTAGATTAACATGGCTTTTTTACCTGCAATTTTATTGTACTTTCATTCATATATTTTTCATATGAATTGTGAGTTAGGTGGCGTAGAAATCTGACTGAAGTATAAATAAATAGTTCAAGTTACGCACAACATAGGCTATATGACCAAAAGTATTGTGACACCAGACCATTACACCAGCAGGGACGTTTATGACATTGCATTCTAAATACATAGACATTAATAAGTAGTTGGACCCCACTTTGCGACTACCACAGCTTTCACTCTTCTGGGAAGGCTTCCACAAGATTTTGTCTGTGGGAATTTGTGCCCATTCAGCCAAAAGAGCATTTGTGAGATCAGACACTGATGTTGGACAAGAAGGCCTGGCTCACAACTGGCATTCCAATTCATTCCAATGGGATGTTCAATGGGGCTAAGGTCAGGGCTTTGTGCAGGCCACTGAAGTTCCTCCACTCCAAACTTGTCAAACCATGTGCTTTGTGCACAGGGGTGCCGTCATTTTGAAACAGGAATGGGCCTTCCCCAAACTGATGCCCCAAAGTTGGACGCATATAAGTGTCTAAAATACTTTTATATGCTGTACCAATAACATAACCCTTTGCTGGAAGTAAGATAACTAGCTCAAGCCCTGAAAAACAGCCCCATATCACTATTGCTCCTCCACCAAACTTTACACTACTATGCTTTCAGTAGATAGCATTCTGCTGGCATCCACCAAACCCAAATTTGTTCCAGATAGTGAACACTCTCTGAGTGTGTGTGTGGTCTACTGCTTCATGACTGAGCTGCTTTTACTCTTAGATGTTTTCCCTTCACAATAATAGCATTTACAGTGGGCCGGGACAGAGCTAACGAGGCAGAAACTTCACAAAGTAAACTGAGGTGACATCCTATGACAGTGACACATTTAAAGTCACTGAGCGCTTCACTATGACCCATTCTACTGCTGATGTTTGTCTATGGAGATAGCATGCCCATGTGCTTGATTTCATACACCTGTTAGCAATGAGTGTGGATGAATCACCTAACACCATGCCTGTATTGCATGTGTCTGTTTAACATCAATGGTTAGTGAGACATTTGTTCCTGGATGTGCATACAACCCCCTTGTTGAACAAGCACATATGGCAAGATATAAATATGATTTATCTATATAGTTCTCCCATTTGCAAAATATTAAGCTAGTATAATAATATCCTCGTCCTCTGTAAGTCTAAATTGTTATGTGATGCACTACTTGTTTTGTCCCGTTTACCTATTGTACAGCACTGCGGAAAAAGATGATGCTATATAAACCAATAATGTCTAATAATATATAAAACGTGTTTATTCTATTGATCAGATTAAACACATCTACACTTTGAGAAATTAATTTAAAGATAAAGCAACAATTTACCTCTTTCCGGGATAAACGGACTTGTCCATATCATTACAATCTCTTCCTCTCCAGTGATATCCCCTCAAAGTCTACAAGATACAGTTAACACCTTTACTTTTATACATTATGACCTGGTATGACCTAGAAAATATTTTTTTATTTATATTATATGTTAATTAAACTAGGAGACAATTGCGATTGAGCTCCAATCTCCCCAAACTACGCTGTCCCCTAGGCGCCCCTTCACCCTATGCACCATCCTCAGTATGCCCCTGGATTTTTCTTTGGATAGTATCTCATCAATAAATGCAGAACAAGAAAAAATATTTCTTTAAAGAGTTGGCGTGGTGAGCGACAACAATTGTATTGATCTCTTAGTATCTACTGTCACTGTCCACTTTTCTTGGGACGTCTCTTCCTTCGGGAGGCTGAACATTACTCGCCTATGTGCAAAAAAAGGCATTCAGGCAACCTAAAAAAATGTATTTCTAAAAACAGGAGAAGATATCTGTTAACTCCCCAGCACTCAGGACAATGAACGGTAGCCTATTAAGCTAACAAGAACTTACTGACCTTATCACATGATTTACTTACCGGAAAAAAACTAAAGTTGTCGTGGTCAAAATCTTCCAGTGGCACTGACCTTACAAAATTAGGCAAAGAATTAACATAAATCTTATCCATACAATTAAAATAATATTATTGTGGCAGAGACAATACATGCCTATTCTTATACTTGGCTTAGTGGTTATGAAAAGGTATCATAATTGCTACACTAACATCAAATAATGATTTTCCTTTGGTTTTGTAAGCGGTGTAGGAGTTTAGACATGGAATCAGTTGAGATTATGAGATGGACATGCAAGTGTATTGAGGAGTTAGCAATCCTTTTTTGGGGATTTGTACCCTAATAGTTGAATTGCTTACTTGCAGGGATGCTCTTATTTAGTGTCTTCAAAAGTGATTAATACATGTTTGTTTTAGGCAAGTCTGCTGTAATATTTTATTCTACTAGAGATTTTCTGAAAAAGACAAATGAAGAACATCGACATAAATTGATATAGCTTCCAAAAAATCCTTTATCTAGCAAATTGCTTCATCTTGATTCATTTTTCTATTTCCTGTACTCATCTCCCACAATGAAAAATAAAAAAGTAATTTAGGTAGTAGGATGTAGAGAACTTTTTTGAAGTTATCTTGATGGCTTATCGTAGGAATGAATGCATTTGTAACATCAATTATCAAAATCTTTCGGGAATATTTCATGCATTCTGAACAATCACAATCGCACGTGAATTCTAACTGCATAGATTGTGCGCATTGCACTGATCCAGAAGTAATATGGATAAGACAATATACTGCTACGCTCCAATTATTCATGTTAACACTCACGATTCCATTGTTTCACAGATACTTCGTAAAATTGGAAGGGAGCACAACTTGAGGAAAACATCAGAAATGACATCTGCGTTTTTCTGTGGTTAAAAAAAAAAAGAAACAAATTTACCTTCCAGAAATAGTGGTATATTAGTAAATGTGATTGAATTAAAAAAAACAAAAAAAAAAACACAACAAATTACTTCCTAAAATTTAGGTGTCTACTGGTTAAAATAACCAATGCAGGTGTATGGCGATATTAGCAGTTACGGTTATAGCACTGATTAAATAGAGGCGATACAGCTTAAAATAACAGCTGTGTGTAATGGGCTGCTCTCATTTTGAAAGTGTTTGTGTTACATATTCCTTTCTAATTATACAATCAATGTACAAAAATATTTTTTTTATAGAGAATTATCATTCTATCATATTTCTGACAGTTCTGAATGTGTAGTCTGTCTTGGATCCCAGTATATCTGGGATCTATTTCTCTGATGACCTTAGATATACAAATGTTTGTAGAATGGGTGCCACTGGAGACATCCCAATTCTTTAAAGTACATTTGCTGTTGTGCTACGATAAAATAATTATTATTTATTAAGCAACTTCAAGTGATTCCTTTTTCTGGGTTTTACATATAGCTTTGAGGTACTCTGATAATTAACAGTGTTTAAGTAGCACATTCTTTAACTTTACCATGACCGTGTTGGACTGCATAACGATCTTCTCTGCTTCCTTGAAGGCCCTCTTTAACCCACCCTTTAAAGAAAGAAAAGAAAACAATTGTGTTTGCTGCCCAATATCCTCTTTTATTGTTTAATTAATGCTCGCTTTTTCATGTTGCAGTACTTAGGGTTTCACAACAGGAAGGCAATCTCTACTTGGAAGGGAGCCATGACAGCATTGGCTTAAACGGCTATACGCATACATAAATACTTAAACTTCCCACCACTTATTGTCCTCACGCAGTGCAATCCTTAATCACCTCATTCGTTGTGCAAAACTCTCCTACCCCGACCCCTGCTAACCACACGTCGGCCATGGTTTATGGCCCTATCGTCTCAAGATGATTAATTATATAAATGAGTGGTGTTTTCCACCTTTTAAACATTATATATGAAAGGAGGTATGCCGTAAACATAGCAGAGAACTGTGCATATGTTTGTTGACTTTCAATTTGACTACCATTTTGAAAAGAGGTTGTATTTAAATTGTTCACCTGCTCCCTAGTCTGCTGCTTTGTGAAACCCGTCTTTTCTAATGATATAAGTATATGTCTATGTGTTGTTTTAATTAGATATTTGTTTTTCATCCTTGTCTGCAAAATACCTCAAATAAAAGATCCTTCTTGGTTTTCATATTTTGGCAGCTTTACAATGTATCTCAGGGTGACCAAAGAACAGTTCATATTTCTGAGAACATCTCTGACACATAGCACTAACACAAAAAGAATTGAATTTGTTCTATTCAACCTCGTTAATTTTCGAGATGACTGTCATCAGTTTGCAAGAAGCTGTTTTATTAGTGACGATAGAATTGTGACGATCCGCCTTAAAAAAGGAATACCATAGCACTTAGTTTCATACAACCTACAAAATATAAGCTATAATGTAAGTGTGGAGGAAGACTGGTTTTATAGGGTCTATGGGGACGCTGAGTATTAGATGGAATATAGAGTAGAAAAAATAGAAATAGACCTTAGTGCCACACAGTGCTAATTTAAGAAAGGAGTTGCCACAATGCATATTGTCCATGATCCTTTTTCTAGGGTTTTTGTCATGATATAAAAAAATCCTGTTTTCTATACTTTGTGTGGAACTGTCATCTTGCTGTTAAGTCAATTGGGTGCCTTTCCTTATTTGTTTCAACATCTGCACATGGGAACTACTTAGTTATAAACAATCACTAGAGGCTTCCAAAGTCTACTAACATAATGCAGGTCTAAATCAGAAGTGTGTTGCAAATTCCCTCTTGGGACTTCAAAGTACTTTTTAGTGAGGGATCCACTCCATAACGGGGAACATCCTAGGGCTGGCTGCTCCCCATCTCCTGCTTCTTATGGAAGGCAGGAAGGGATGTGGGGGGTAACAGTGTATAGGGGCAGGGTTAGCCCCACTTGAAAAGGTAATGGATTGAACTTGGATAGGAGTGAGTGTGACCAAATGCACTCCCCTCTCTGGAGACTGGAAACTATAACCCAGGCAAGCAGAGTTTTGCCAAGCTCTGGTCATGGCAAATGAAGGAAATTAGACATGTTAGGCCCTAACTGTGACTTTAATATTGTGACAGTGCTTTGCCATGGTTTAAAAGGGACACTCCAGTACACTAAGTACTTTAATATGCATTAATTTAACCTGCAAAAGGATTTTTGTGCATACGCACAGGGAGCTCAAACAATCTTTTGTATGACAAGAGGGGCAAATGCATATCATTGAATTTGCAAGGAGCACCACAAACATTTAAAGGCACATATTATGGCTGCATTAAAGTGCATTTGACGGCTAGAGTGTCCCTTTAACTAAAATGTACTTGATATGCTGCTGAAAGAAGAAGGTTATTTTGTTACACTGATATACTGTCATGTATGGAAACCAATTAAAAATAACCCATCATGCAATTATACAGTCTATTAGTCTTTGTCACAGAGCCTTAGTTTTAAAATATGTTTTCACTTGAATATAATGAGTTCCGGTATGTTAAATGACACAAAACCACACATTAACTAAGAATAACTGTCTTTGTGGTTTTATAACCCACACACACAGGTTAACTTCAACATTTTTTTAGCCTGCATATAATACGAGGACATTTTTTTACCATATTATGAAATAACATTTTGCTTGGCTATCCTATGCATTAAAAAGGATATAATGACTGGATTGGCCCTTTAAGAACAGTAGAATTTCCTTTTAAAATCATTCTTTTTAACTTAAGATTTATAATGTTCCACTTTCAGGTTCATAGTTTACTGATTAATATGTTACAGCTAAACCTTTTATTACATAATAGATATAATAATATGTTTTGTAGGTGGTGATGAATTTCTAGGAATGTGCGGGAAACTCAAGTGCCCCGCATTTCTCTCTCTTTTGAGTTTTACCTTTGGCATTTGGTATAGGTGACAAATGGGCTCCCCTGGAACATTATTGCACAACTTCAGGGCGTGACATACTATATCACCATTCCATTTATAATTGAGCCTGTAAACAAAATACAAAACACAAGAACATATTGTATCCATGGTCTCAAAGTTGAATTGGGACATGAGGAATATCGTGTCATTGTGATGACAATATAGGAGCTGGAAAGTGCCCATTTTAAAGAAACAAAGTTAAAAAAACAATTAAAAAAGACCTATGGAACAAATCACCAATATATCAAAGAACTGCCAAAAAGTTGTGACAGAGGCCTCCATCACTGCGGCCCCTGGGGAGGCCTGGGAGCCAGCCTCCTCCCTACCGACTATGGGCCCTGGCCTTGTAAAGACTTCTGTGTAGGTACAGAGGGTCAATTTCTACTGATTTTCTCCCTGGTGCAGGTTTTACCATATTTCCTAAATATTAGAGACTCTGAGGACTGTTGTGCTGATATTGATTTGGGATTGGTCCTGTACTTTGCCAACACAGATGATATTGTGCAATTACTTTTCCTTGTGTCTCCCCATGTTTTCAGCTACCCCCAGAAGTATATTATCTCATCACTTGCTGACAGCCAGGGTATGCAACCAGGGAGTGACAAGCCATTGTTTCAGTTTAATGTCTCCCCCCCACTGGTGCATTAATATGTTGTTTAAGTCAGTCCTTACCCCCCTCCCCCCATTGTATTCCACTATGTTGATAATTCATTTATGTCTGCATAAAACCCGGTGTGTGAATAAACAGTTCTTGTACTTCACCCTGCATTACGCTTTGGCTAGTGAGTTGGGTGACTGGAGAGTTGGTGCGTTGGAGTGTGCCCGTATACAGTTCTTGTAAGAGCTAGGAAGCAGAGGTACCCAGTCAGGGTATCAGGGGGTTCTGTCTCAGGTTAGTCATGTCTTCCCTTTAGATTATCTTTTTATCTTTTATTAACTTTTATATTTAGATTATATTGTGTAAAATTATTATAAAATATATAGAATCTATATAGATTATAAGAATCCCTGTCCCCAAGAACTGTAAGACTATACCTCTGCATTAACTATCTCTCTCCTCCTATTGTTAAGTTACTGATTGTTTGATATTTGTTCAGGGTGCCTTTGGAAAGTGGAAGTGAAGAAAAGGTAAAAGGCTTTAGGGCAGGGAAATGATTCGATAATTCTTCCTGTGCTACTCTGAAACAAGCACAAGTTATATGTAATTTTAATGAACAATACTAAAATCTGCCACTGTTCAACTAACTGTTCAATGATACTTACAACTTGATTAGGTCTGATCCAAACAGTTCAATTAACAAGGCACATATACCACTTAAATTTGGTTCACCTGCAAAAAAAAACAAAAAGAAATTATCTTCTGTTATGTGGTATTTATATTTACTAGATTATTTGTATCTATCATGCTTACAAAAGAGCAAAGTAAACACTCTTGGCAGTTTGACAGAGCTGCTAAATAACGCCAAAGATGGCCAATATATTCACTTTAGTTGGTTAACAGTGCAGAGAAAGGACATTTTAGTATAGCTAATATTCAGCAAAACGTAGACTTCTAAAGTGCGGCCCCTAAATATGGTACTGTAATCGATTTTGTTTTCTCTTTATAGTTTATGAGGTATAGAAGGCTTAAGCTTTTTGTTCTCTATACTACAACACTGGCCTAAAATGCTGCATTGTTTATACACCGAATTAGCCTAGTTGTTTCTGCTTCACCGTAGTTCTTAATGTTAGTCCTCCTGAGGAAAACATACATACATTGGTAATTTTAGGAAAGTTACTTACTTGGCAAGTAGGAACACAGTAAGACCATGGCCTCCTGTATGGAACTGTTGTGTACTTGAGCAAGCTGTTCAGTTATGGACACTAGAAGAACACAACCTGGAATGACCAAGAAAACAAAATACAGATAACCACTCAGTGTTAACTGGAACAAAAAGGCTATTTTCTAGTCAGGTAATCCATATATTACACGGTATGACAATTTATATATTATTGCAACACTTTTGAACAAGGGGCTAAAGAAGAGGTCTATTTATCACACTTCAATTCAAAATTATGAGCTTGTGGGTCTGTTTTAGTTTGTTCGGGCCCCTTGTCCTTTTACCAAGTACCCTGTGGTTGAATAAGTGGCATAATCAAATTTTTATAGGGCTTATAAATAATTTACATATTTCACTAACCATACTGGTCACGAAAATATGTTTTGCTTTTTTTTTTTATATATAATATATTTACAGTGGGGCAAAAAAGTATTTAGTCAGCCACCAATTGTGCAAGTTCTCCCACTTAAAAAGATGAGAGAGGCCTGTAATTTTCACCATAGGTACACTTCAACTATGAGAGACAGAATGGGGGGGGGAAAGAATACAGGAAATCACATTGTAGGATTTCTAATGAATTCATTGGTAAATTCCTCGGTAAAATAAGTATTTGGTCACCTACAAACAAGAATGATATCTGGCTCTCACAGACCTGTAACATCTTCCTTAAGAGTCTCCTCTGTCCTCCATTAGTTACCTGTATTAATGGCACCTGTTTGAAGTTGTTATCAGTATAAAAGATACCTGTCCACAACCTCAAACAGTCACACTCCAAACCCCACTATGGCCAAGACCAAAGAGCTGTCGAAGGACACCAGAAACAAAATTGTAGACCTGCACCAGGCTGGGAAGACTGAATCTGCAATAGGCAAGCAGCTTGGTGTGAAGAAATCAACTGTGGGAGCAATTATTAAAAAATGGAAGACCTACAGAACCACTGATAATCTCCCTCGATCTGGGGCTCCACGCAAGATCTCACCCCGTGGTGTCAAAATGAACACAAGAACAGTGAGCAAAAATCCAAGAACTCTTCCCTGTTAATCCCAGCTCTTTGGTCTTGGCCAGAGTGGGGTTTTGGGACCTAGTGAATGACCTGCAGAGAGTTGGGACCAAAGTAACAAAGGCTACCATCAGTAACACACTACGCTTCCAGGCACTCAAATCATGCAGTGCCAGATGTGTCCCCCTGCTTAAGCCAGTACATGTCCGGGCCCGTCTGAAGTTTGCTAGAGAGCATTTGGATGATACAGAAGAGGATTGGGCGAATGTCATATGGTCAGATGAAACCAAGGTAGAACTTTTTGGTAGAAACTCAACTCGTTGTGTTTGGAGGAGAAAAAATGCTGAGTTGCATCCAAAGAACACCATACCTACAGTGAAGCATGGGGGTGGAAACATCATGCTTTGGGGCTGTTTTTCTGCAAAGGGACCAGGACGACTGATCCGTGTAAGGGAAAGAATGAATGGGGCCATGTATCGTGAGATTTTGAGTGAAAACCTCCTTCCATCCTCAAGGGCATTGAAGATGAAACGTGGCAAGGTCTTTCAGCATGACAATGATCCCAAACACACCACTGGGCAACGAAGGAGTGGCTTCATAAGTAGCATTTCAAGGTCCTGGAGTGGCCTAGCCAGTCTCCAGATCTCAACCCCATAGAAAACCTTTGGAGGGAGTTGAAAGTCCGTGTTGCCCAGCGACAGCCCCAAAACATCACTGCTCTAGAGGAGATCTGCATGGAGGAATGGTCCAAAATACCAGCAACAGTGTGTGAAAACCTTGTGAAGACTTACAGAAAACGTTTGACCTCTGTCATTACCAACAAAGGGTATATAACAAAGTATTGATATGAACTTTTATTATTGACCAAATATTTATTTTCCACCATAATTTGCAAATAAATTCTTTAAAAATCAGACAATGTGATTTATGGACTTTGTTGTCTCATTCTGTCTCTCATAGTTGAAGTGTACCTATGGTGAAAATTGCAGGCCTCTCATCTTTGTAAATGGGAGAACTTGCACAATTGGTGGCTGACTAAATACTTTTTTGCCCCACTGTATTTCCATATATCCTCCAATATACTGTATAGAGCTTCCAATCGGAGAGAGGACATCAGTGAAAGCACCACGATTTGGGCTGGATTGTGGTGCTTTTGCTGACGTCCTCTCTACCCCGATTGGATAAAAATAGAGATAAGATGAAAGACAGAAGGTAGACGAGAGAAGATGCGGAAGTGGACCTTCAAATTTTGGATGAACCGCTGGTAATAATTTGCAAACCATTGAAATAGCTGTAATAGGTTCACACTCCACGGGGTTGAGGCCATTGAAGTACAGCCTGGAGTTTTACATATTGTACCTTGAAACCAGTGGCACTGGTGACGTATCTCAGAAATGTCACTTTGGATACCTCACTTGTATTTTTTGAGCTTTGCATAAAGACTATTCTCCCTTAACGTACGTAATACTTTCTTAACTTGTTCCTGGTGCGAAGGTAGGTTGGAAGAATGAATCAGGATGTCGAACATAAAGAATTCATGTAAATAGTCTCTGAAACTGTCGTTTACAAACTGCTGTATGCGTGCAAGATTATAGGCACCTCATAGATCCAATTAAGTGAATAACTTGGACCTCTTGAGTCTATCAAACAATTCAGAAATAAGCGGAAGGGGGTAGGTATTTTTAACGGTAACACGGTCGTACCGTATTAGCCATGTAGTGAATACAAGGTCTGAGTCCACTGTCCAATTTGGACACAAAAAATAATCCAGCAACCGCAGGAGATGTGGCGCTGTGTATGAAACCTTCAATCTTGGCAGAGGATAATGGGTAAATTGTAGACTTGGGCACCAGGGGTTTGGTAGAACTTGCCAGGTTAGTCTACATTCTGTATGCTAGGATCTGTGAAAGTCCCCCTCCTATGTACATACTAGACTTGGGCACCAGGGGGCTTTTCGTGTTCGTCTTTGTGCTCGTCTTCGGGGGGAAAAAAATCTTCGTATTCCGCGAATATTCGCCTGGTCCTGTCTTCTCTTCGGGCGAATATTCGTGGACATTCTTCGTGTTCGTTTTTTCTTCGTTTTCCCGGTTAAGGGGTTAACAAGGGGTTAACGCAGCTCTGGAGTTTAAATGTACGTATGAGCAATTCTATTGGTCGTCAGCAGGGGGCTCGTCTGCCATTGGTTGATGGCAGACGAGGCCCCTGCTGGCCACCAATAGGGTCGCTCGTACAGACTGTTAAACTCCTGGTGCCGTAACTTACCCTGCAGATCCCACTGGCCTCCCTGTTCTATCAGTTAAATGTCCGTACGGGCGACCAATAAAGTCGCTCGTACGGACATTTAACTAATTGAACAGGGAGGGAGACCAGTGGGATCTGCAGGGTAAGTTGCAGCATTGGGGTTTTAAAAGTCTGTACGAGCGACTCTGTTGGTCGCTTGCACGGCCCTTTAACCTACGGATTTCCGCTCCCGTTATCTAACGGAGGGGTTAACGGGAGCGGAAATCCATAGGTTCGCTGTCAGGGGTTACAACTTACAAAGGCCGTGTGAGTGAGCCTAATGGTCACCTGCAGGGTCTTGTAGGCGACCAATAGGCTCATTCGCACTGCCCTGTAACCCGTGACCGCGAACCTGCGGATTTCCACTTCCATGAACTGCCGCGAAGACAAGGTAAGTTAGAAGTGGGGGGGAAGAATGGTAGACGAAGACGATCACGAAGATCTTCGTGGTGTGCGTCTTCGTCTTCGCCTACGTTTTACCGCCGCTGTTTCGTCTTCGTGTTCGTTTTCATGTTCGCCCGAAGACGAATGCACAAGTCTAGTAAATTCTACACCAAGGTAGTACAGTGCCCAGCAATAAATCTATGGGGCAGTCATAAACATGGTGAGGTGGAAACACAACATACTCCTGATACTGCAGGGGTTTCAATGAACTATTGACGGATAAAGTAGCTACCAACCCAGAGTAGTTGGTATGAAATACTAGAGATGCAATGCCAGAAAATAATATCTTGAGAAGACCAGTCAAATATGGGGGTTTCCAGCTAAAGCCATGAGTACCCTAAAACCACAGGAGCAGATGGAGAGGAGATGGCATTGAAAATCAGTGTTTCTTTATGAGGAACTCCCACATACAAACAAAGAAACAGTCTCAAGAGTTAGTGTGTCAGGTCGGGATAGGCGTCCATTGGTTTCTTCAACACGTACAAGGTTTGTTTCAGTGGTTTTTTTTTTTTATATGCATGTTTACATGAATATTGGGTAGTAAGTGTGGTAGGAGTTAGTTAGTGGAGGATTAGTTAGATAGGATTAGGTTTAGGGTTAAACAGAGGTGCTGATAGTTTATTTTATATATACGTTCTTAAAATGTTTTCATAAAAAAATAATGTCTTACATACATAAATACGACTTGTCTTGGAACAAAAATGCATAATTTTTGTGAATACACTAAACAAGAAAGAGAGATATAACAATTAAAGAAAGACATAGGAAAAACACTGAACCTTGAAAGAGTTAATGCAGTTCATATATATATATATATATAGTTTTAATGGCTTGTTTCCCATAAAATCTATTGCCTGTTGAAGTTTTGTGACATGTTTAAACTCTACATACCAACGCAAGTACTGCTTCTCCGGAGTCTGAACTTTGGTTCAAGGTTCTGATTCTGGTCCAAATGCTCATGTCGTAACTTGAAGGAGCAACTTGGTCCAAAAAGAATAAGAAAAATCAGTAGGAGACAAGCTGGGGTGTGAGGCCTCATCTTCTCCAATAGAGCTGCATGTCATATGACTGAGTGTAGGGAAATATTCACACAGTAGGCACAGAATGCTAATCATTTAGTCACATGGTTTGCAAGAATCACCAGGAAATTACACAAAAAACCCCAAAGCAATGTACCGCATATATTTTCCTCCACGTTAATACCAACAAAGGTGTTTAAGTTCCCTGTTTATTGCACAAGACTGATACTGTGTAAGATAAAAAAGAAACACTATGTGCCTGAAGCCATCATAACATTTTGTGTAAATGATAAAATGTTTTTTTAATATTTATACATAAGAGAAACTATTAAAAATAAATTTTCTTTTCATACAGTGTATGACAAACACTCATCTGTAGGGTTTTACTTCCCTTGTCAGGATCACAACGTGCTCAAAACAGGAACACAATGACACAACTTATTCATCTCTAGCATTAAGAAAGAAAAAAAAAATAAACAAAAAGCTAATCATTAACCAAAATGGTTTGCAAGTTAATGTGGTTGATATTAAAATATTTGCAGCAACCGGCATAGATCTTTTTCTGCTTATTGATTTGCAAAGAAAACAATAATAAAAAAAACATCCAAAAAGGATGTGGTTTTATTTAGAACTGGTCAGTATGTGAAGTTTCAGTGAGCCACGCAGGAAACTATAACCAATAAAAGCAACAAAATCATTTTAGAAATGAAAGGCTAATATTTTTGTCCCTCTGTACAAATGTATTTAAAAATACATAGCAATTATGTAACGGGGCAGTGTTATGGAGTGTATAAACTCTTTACCCAAACAAGGCACCATGGGGATAAACCCTCCAAACAAGGGTGGGGAGTCAGACCCTTACAATGCACAGGCAGGCAATGTGCAGGTGGATTTAAAAAGTGCTGCTCCTGGGAGAAGAGGCCAGTGTGAGAGATTTACAGACTGGATGCTAGATGCTGTTATACTGGACCGTTTGGGCATTTTTGGGGACACCTACAGGCAAAAGGTTCTGGTGAGAGACGTATCTACCAGGATCATGGCCCCGAGCGGTCACCCAGGTTCTTCATGTCCTGGGATCAAGGTGGCTAAAACCAGAAAGCAGGAGAGCAGCACAGATTGTTGAGCTACTTGTTTGTGTTCAGGTTACTGATATGTTGCCTGCAGGAGCAAAAGAGTAGGTGTGTCACACAGAGCAAACTCCATTGGCCAGGTGGTAAGACTTATGGAAAACTACATGTTTGCAAAAGACTATTGTTCCAGTAACACTGAAGAAAAAAAAACCAAAAAAACAAAACAAAAAACTTACTGACAAGGGAGCGTCTAACCACAGACCGAAACCCTGTTTCTAGTGCCTAAGTGGGGACAGGGGACAGGGGAAGCGGAATGTCCAAAGTCATGACAGGGACAGAGTTCATCACCCAATAAACACACAAGAGATCTGATGGATTTTAAAAGGTCACAGTAAGTAATTATAAACATGTAAAGATCTATTCAAGTTTACATAATCCCGAAATTAGCATTAGCTAATATCACGATTACTTAAGGGCATAACCAAACGCAAACTGAACACCTTAGCTTAGTAGGACAGCGTCCTCCAGGAGTGCTGAGGTAGGGGTAATTGATGATAAGAACGCTTACTGGTGTAATCCCTATATAGTAGCGAAACAAATACGTACTACCAGCGCCAGCCTTAGGGGGGGTCCTGCATGTAGCCATCTCGCTAATGCCACCTGAGTTGCCATCCCACGCTGGCGCCAGACCCTGCCATAGCCAATATGTGAAACCCCTTGCACATTATTGAAGACCCCACATAGACACAGTCCCCTTCACACACGACTGAACTCTTAGGTTCCACAAATCCAGTTGCTCACTCATGCTGTGAATGGAGGCCCAACGAGCAGCCCAGAATGCAAATAAGTACCCGAGAATGGAAACTTGACAGCAAGGGAGACCTAAACAGTGTCACAGACCGGGTCCAACAGATGACTGCATTGACCCAGCGCACCCAAAGATTGTGTGCAGGAGTCACAGTGCAGTAGTGGAGATGGACAGGACCTGGTTGCAGGGCAACCACCCTCACCCAGGTGTTGAGCACCTAGGGTTGTGCAGCCACATACCAGCACCCTGACATAGCAGCAGATGTAGTCCAAAAGGAAACAAAGTGATATCCTACAGGCACCCTGGAGCAGGCATGAAACATATCACTGGAATCACATGCAGGATGCTGCAGGCTGGGAGTATAGAAGCTAAGCAAAGGATACAGCAGAAACATAACAAGCAAGGGACCGGGAGACCAGGCACGAAACATAACCAGACAAGACATACATGATACAGGGCACAACAAAGGACAGGGAACAAGGCAAGGAACACAAGGGAAGGCGTGAGGAGCCGGAATACTCGGATGCTTCTCCTTCAAGCAAGGAGAGGCCATATAAACTAGGACATAGGGAGAGGAGAGAGGAACCAGAATCCTCAGATGATACAAGGAAGAAGGGCAAAGGTACATAAGAGACAAACAAACATGAATACAGGAACTAGCCTAGAACTATATGATAACAATTGGAGATTCCATCACATCATATGGCTATAGTATGCTTAGCCCACCACTACGCCAAAGTACTCCAATGACGGTGGGTCCTAACGCTAATCCCTGCTGACAGTGGTACGAAACAAACCAAACGTAATCAAACCACATAGCACTGAGACATACCTTTAGACTGCAGACTGAGACAAACAGAACACACAGGTGGGGCACACCTTATAAAGGAAACAGAGCTGAAGCAGAAGCAAGGAATGGAAGATCAGAACAGAGCCAAAGGAAATCCAGGAATGGATCGAAGCAAAACAGGGAAACTGTTATATATATATATAGAGCAAGATATGCAGCTCCGCAGCCTGGGTAGGACGTGACAAACAGATACACAAAATTGAGGTATAAGCCATCAATCAATACAGTACGGCCATACTATCCATGAACTGACAACCCTGCTGGACAACTTTTAAATTGCCAGCAGATACCCATTGTTTGCTGAGGCCAAAACCTGCTAGGCGCCCCGGAAACCGTCAGAAAGGGCTGGACTGCAGTATAGCCGGGAGCCATAACTTTGAGCTACAAGCAAAGTTTTCAAGCTATCATTAACCTCCTGCTTTAGGTGTGCCCCCAAAGCAGAGGTAAATCTCGCCGCAAACCGAGGGATCAGGGACCCCGAAATCTGCCATGGGAGCATAGGTGTTCTGAATTTGAGAGGGTGATGGAGCAGCCTGAGCTGGGGAAAAGCCCTGTTCTGCTGCCCTAAGTGCATGCTTGATTGCAGACACTAATTGGGAGAGCAAACTTCCCTTCTGCACAGAACCCATAGCCACGAGGGCAATTCCCGCATCAGAGGTATAGTGGGAGACACAAAGGGCTGACTCCTGGACTAGTGATCTGTGGAAGGGCAGCTATGGGCACAGCAGACAACCTTGATTGGGATCTGTCAACACTGAGAGCCATGGCAGTGAAAATGCCTTCCTGTTCTTTCCCTGGTGTCCATAACCTTCTGCAGCTGACTGTTGAAATTCTGGCACACTGGTGTATGAGGAGAGACGTACTCAGGACCGAGTCCCTCGCGTTTCACCTCCTTCCCCCCAGCAGACTCTGCATTGGCTGCTTTGCGGAAACGCAAGTGGTACTTGCTCCTGCGTCTGGAAGGCCAAGCAATATCAGAGCCTGCTCCAGTCCTAGAGATGGCAGATGGCCGTGGCTTAACAGGTTAGCGAATACAGAGATGACACTTTCACTCAATGGATAAAATCATACATAATGTTTAGTAACCAAATCAAAATACATGCAATACAAAATTGCCGGTATGTAAATGCTACTTTAAAACCTGGCATTGCTAGATGTCCCAGTAGAAGATCGCTCCCTCTGAACAAATGTTATCCATAAATTATGGTGTGACCCTAACAGGAGGTTCAGGCAGCTGTTTAGACTTTTAATTTTTTTAACTGAAATATAATGGAAAACAAATTGCCTTTATAGTGTAGGTTCAATAACTATAGAGGATACTTAGATGTAATGTGAGGAAGTTTTACTTTACTGAGAGGGTGGTAGATATGTGCACGAAAATCAGTCTTTGTTTTTATTTATAATTTTTATGTTTTCATGTTTATTATTTTATGTTTTGGATGGCCACCTTTTCTTGGGCCTAAAATTGACTTATATTTACTAGACTTGGGCACCAGGGGGCTCTTCGTGTTCGTCTTCGTGCTCGTCTTCGGGGAAAAAAAAATCTTCGTATTCCGCGAATATTCGCCCGTTCCTGTCTTCTCTTCGGGCGAATATTCGCGGACATTCTTCGTGCTCGTTTAATCTTCGTTTTCCTCCTGGTTGCCTAGCAGGGGTTAATACGGGGTTAATAACACATCACAGCAGCAGCAGCTGCCGTGAAGGTACGTGTGTGCAGCTCTATTGGTCGTTTCGGCAGGGGGCTGGTCTGGCATCAACGAGTGAATTGCAGAACTGCAGAATGCACTTCATTCGTTGATGGCAGGCGAGCCCCCTGCCGAAACGACCAATAGAGTTGCACACACATACCGAGGTGTACTGTCCATAGATGTTTAATAAAAGAATAGGGAATATTTTACATTTTTAAATTGATTTTGGACCACTTTACATGCCTAACATTTGCTACCTATTTACAATGGCATACTTTGCAACAACCCAACTTACTTATTGGACAGGACTGGAAAATAGCAGGACTGTCCACCAAAATCTTGGGTGTGTTGGCAGGTATGCTGATGGAAAAATGTTGGACAAGAACTAAAAAATAGCTTAGGGTTAATGTACGGTTATGTTTAAGATTAGTAGCAGTGCACTGGTTTGGTTAAAGATGGATTATGTCTAAATAATAATAATTTAATTTTAATGTTTTTTTTTTAAAAAAAATAGGGGTTTATTTAAATGTATTTTAAAGTTAGATTTATTATTTAGTACTTGATTATATTTATTAAATGTTTATAGTAGCGTTACCTACCGAGCTATAACTACCTATGTGTATTTGCATTTTGCATACCTAGTTTAGCTAAATTAGATGGGACAGGACTGGAAAAAAGCAGGACTGTCCCTGAAAAAGTTGGGTCTGTTGGCAGGTATGTGGATGGAAAAATGTTATAGGGTGAAGTGTGAGTTATAGTGTTAATGTAATGCTATTAGTGAGTGAAGGCCAGGGCAAATAACAAGGAAAAGGTCCTTGTGTTTTGTGCATTGTAAGTGTGTGTGTATGTGTGTTATGTGTGATGTCACTGTGTGTTATATGTGTTATATGTGTTATTGTGTGTGTTATGTTTGGTTGGTTGTGTATCAGAAGGAAAATAATGAAATGGAAAAGGAAATGGGAAAGGCAAATGAGTGGGCAATTGGCGACCCGCTCACCTGTTTCACCCCAGGGCAAAGCACCCAAACACTGTCAGTCTTAGACGTTTGGCAGCAGACTTCCAGAGCTCAGACACAAGGCCCTAGCGTAAGCTGGCCACTCCGGCGGAGGTAGCAGGCGTTGCCACACCGCAAACAGAGGCAGCCAGGGGGGAGAAACTGCCCTTACCATTAGGGACATTTTGGGCATGACTCTAGCCAGGAAGCGAACTGGCAGAGAAGAGATGCTGGCACCACCACCAGCAGCAGCATTGAAAAGGCGAATGAGTGGGCAATTGGCGACCCACTCACCTGTTTCACCCCAGGGCAAAGCACCCAAACACTGTCAGTCTTAGACGTTTGGCAGCAGACTTCCAGAGCTCAGACACAAGGCCCTAGCGTAAGCTGGCCACTCCGGCGGAGGTAGCAGGCGTTGCCACACCGCAGACAGAGGCAGCCAGGGGGGAGAAACTGCCCTTACAATTAGGGACATTTGAGGCATGACACTAGCCAGGAAGCGAACTGGCAGAGAAGAGATGCTGGCACCACCACCAGCAGCAGCATTGAAAAGGCGAATGAGTGGGCAATTGGCGACCCACTCACCTGTTTCACCCCAGGGCAAAGCACCCAAACACTGTCAGTCTTAGACGTTTGGCAGCAGACTTCCAGAGCTCAGACACAAGGCCCTAGCGTAAGCTGGCCACTCCGGCGGAGGTAGCAGGCGTTGCCACACCGCAGACAGAGGCAGCCAGGGGGGAGAAACTGCCCTTACAATTAGGGACATTTGAGGCATGACACTAGCCAGGAAGCGAACTGGCAGAGAAGAGATGCTGGCACCACCACCAGCAGCAGCATTGAAAAGGCGAATGAGTGGGCAATTGGCGACCCACTCACCTGTTTCACCCCAGGGCAAAGCACCCAAACACTGTCAGTCTTAGACGTTTGGCAGCAGACTTCCAGAGCTCAGACACAAGGCCCTAGCGTAAGCTGGCCACTCCGGCGGAGGTAGCAGGCGTTGCCACACCGCAGACAGAGGCAGCCAGGGGGGAGAAACTGCCCTTACAATTAGGGACATTTTGGGCATGACTCTAGCCAGGAAGCGAACTGGCAGAGAAGAGATGCTGGCACCACCACCACCACCACCACCACCAGCAGCATTGAAAAATTGGAAAGGCGAATGAGAGGGCAATTGGCGACCCGCTCACCTGTTTCACCCCAGGGCAAAGCACCCAAACACTGTCAGTCTTAGACGTTTGGCAGCAGACTTCCAGAGCTCAGACACAAGGCCCTAGCGTAAGCTGGCCACTCCGGCGGAGGTAGCAGGCGTTGCCACACCGCAGACAGAGGCAGCCAGGGGGGAGAAACTGCCCTTACAATTAGGGACATTTGAGGCATGACACTAGCCAGGAAGCGAACTGGCAGAGAAGAGATGCTGGCACCACCACCAGCAGCAGCATTGAAAAGGCGAATGAGTGGGCAATTGGCGACCCACTCACCTGTTTCACCCCAGGGCAAAGCACCCAAACACTGTCAGTCTTAGACGTTTGGCAGCAGACTTCCAGAGCTCAGACACAAGGCCCTAGCGTAAGCTGGCCACTCCGGCGGAGGTAGCAGGCGTTGCCACACCGCAAACAGAGGCAGCCAGGGGGGAGAAACTGCCCTTACCATTAGGGACATTTTGGGCATGACTCTAGCCAGGAAGCGAACTGGCAGAGAAGAGATGCTGGCACCACCACCAGCAGCAGCATTGAAAAGGCGAATGAGTGGGCAATTGGCGACCCACTCACCTGTTTCACCCCAGGGCAAAGCACCCAAACACTGTCAGTCTTAGACGTTTGGCAGCAGACTTCCAGAGCTCAGACACAAGGCCCTAGCGTAAGCTGGCCACTCCGGCGGAGGTAGCAGGCGTTGCCACACCGCAGACAGAGGCAGCCAGGGGGGAGAAACTGCCCTTACCATTAGGGACATTTGATTCATGACACTAGCCAGGAAGCGAACTGGCATCGAAGAGACACTGGCACCACCACCAGCAGCAGCAGCAGAATTGGGAAAGGCGAATGAGTGGGCAATTGGCGACCCACTCACCTGTTTCACCCCAGAGCAAAGCATCCAAACACTGTCAGTCCTTGGCGTTTGGGAGCGGACTTCCAGAGCTCAGACACAAGGCCCTAGCGTAAGCTGGCTACATTGGCGGAGGTAGCAGGCGTTGCCACACCGCAGCAAGTGCAACCAGGGGGGAGAAACTGCCCTTACCATAAGGGACATTTGAGGCATGACACTAGCCAGGAAGCGAACTGGCAGAGAAGAGACACTGGCACCACCACCAGCAGCAGCAGCAGCAGCATTGGAAAAGGCGAATGAGTGGGCAATTGACGACCCGCTCACCTGTTTCACCCCAGGGCAAAGCATCCAAGCACTGTCAGTCCTTGGCGTTTGGGAGCAGACCTACAGAACTCAGACAGAAGGCCCTAGCATAAGCTAGCTACACCGGCGGAGGTAGCAGGCGTTGCCACACCGCAGCAAGTGCAACCAGGGGGGAGAAACTACCCTTTCCATTAGGGACATCTGAGGCATGATTTCAGCCAGGAAGCGAACTGGCAAAAGATACTGGCACCACCACCAGCAGCAGCGTTGGAAACGGAAAAAGGTGAATGAGTGGGCAATTGACGACCCACTCACCTGTTTCACCCCAGGGCAAAGCATCCAAAGACTGTCAGTCCTAGGCGTTTGGGAGCGGACTTACAGAGCTCAGACACTAGGCCCTAGCGTAAATTGGCTACACCAGCGGAGGTAGCAGGCATTGCCACACCGCAGCAAGTGCAACCAGGGGGAGAAACTACCTTAAACATTAGAGAGAAAAAATTTAACTTTCCAAGCTAAGAGCTGGGTAACCCAATTTGGGCAGATTGAATTTAAGAAAGGCAATCTGCTCCATCAGATGAGGTGCCATGCGTGAGCGCTGTGGACTCAGTATGTTTCCAGTCATAGAAAACACGCGCTCACTTTGAACAGTGGTTGGCGGACATGATAGAAGCTGCTGCGCAACCCATGAGAGTGCAGGCCACACACTCTTCTTTTCATCCCAGTAGCTAAGAGGATCAACATTAGGAGCAGAAGGAACTTCACAGAGGTAAAGTTTGACCATTTCAGCAGCACTACTCTCCTTTCTGCTGCTAGCTCTGTCAGATGGTCCAACTATACTGCCAAGTGCCTCTTCCCAAAACGCAGCTGCTCCACTCAGCTGTGTTGTGCTGCTTGTGGCACTGCTGCTGATGCTGCTGCTAGGGGTAGCAGACCACATCATCTCTTCCTCCTCCTGCACCTCACCCTCCTCGGACAGCATTCCCATTTTACGCTGCCAGTCACGCACCTTGTTGACCAATTGCTCCCGGTAGCTACTGAGAACATTGAATTTCAAAGCTAGCTTTCCCTTAATTCTTGGATCACAAAGGCACGCTAGCATCATTTCGGGACTCTCTTCCATTCGCTTGCGAAGGTGTACTTTTAGCAGATCCTTCAGCTTCCTGACTATGGCTGCTACGTCAGGATGTAGAGTGCCACCTTGAACAGCCTCACGGTTTCCAAGGAACACATCCATCTTGCTGCCTAGATGGGAGAACACAGGGATTACCTGGGCCAGACTGGCAGTGTTTGAGCTTAAATTTTCTGTGGCATCCCTGAATGGTTTAAGGACTGCCACTAGCTGGGCGATCACTGTCCAATCCTCCCTATTCAATGGAGAGGTAATCCCAATATTGTGCTCTGAGGCAAGATTATGGATTGCCCTCTGCTGCTCCAAAATCCTCTCTAGCATGTCTAACGTGGAGTTCCACCGTGTACTGACATCCTGACGTAGGCAGTGTACGGGAAGACCTGACCTCGCCTGCTCTTCCCTCAAAAGTTGGCTAGCCTTAACACTATGGTGAAAGTGCCCAGCGATCTTTCTGCAGCGGGACAGAACTACTGCTGCCACATTAGTTCCTTCTGACATTGCTGCCTTCACTACAAGATGGATGATGTGGGCTGCACAGCGCACACCAACAATATGACCATCTCGCAGCGCTTTCACCATATTGGCACCTCCGTCAGTTACCACAAAACCAACTTCAACATTGGTGCCCGCCTCTGCTCCCACCCAAAGGCTAAACATTTTCCTAATCGCATGCAGAATATTTTGGGAAGTGTGCTTTTCATCCATCACTTCTGCATGGAGAAGGAATGATCGGTAGCCTGCTGCAGCAACTTCCTTAGACACACCGGGCTGCCACCAGTGTGCTGTCAAAGAAAGAAAGGCATGCTGGGCGCTAGGTGCACTCCACAAATCTGTAGTGAAATGAACACACTGACCAGCAGCCTTGGAAAGCTCCTCTTTCACTGCTGCAACACAGGACCGATACAGCGAGGGGACAATGTTCCTGCTGAAAGTGGAACGTGACGGAACTGTGTATTGTGGAGCCACAGCCGCCATCAATTGTTTGAAAGGCTCCCCTTCAATCATGGAGAAGGATGCCCCTCCAACAGCAATGAACTGACCAATAAGTCGCGTTACTTTATTGGCCTGCTGTTTGGGCATCGTTCTCTTGGAGTGGAATGCCCCAAATTCTTCCAGGGTGGGCTGGGCATGCAGTGCTCCAACCTGCCTTGGTCTCTGGCTGCCAGCACTAGTTGCTGCTGCTGCTGCTGCTGCTGCTATTGGCTCAGAAGAAGAAGCTGTTGGGGTTTTTCCACGGCCACCAGCTATGCTGCCTGCACTAAGTTTTACCTCTGCATCTTTCCCCAATAGCACAGCGTTGTGTTGAGTGCTGAGGTGATGCTTCATGCTAGCACTGGTAAAATGGCCAGACACTTTCCCTCTGCTTATTAGCTTCCCACAATGTTTGCACTTTCCATAGCGCCCTTCTTCAACATTTTCAAAGTGCTCCCAAATTGGGGCGCGCATAGCCTTGGAGTGTGCCTTGGGTGCTGCTCTTACTGCTCGGGGTGGATGAACAGAGGCAGAACTAGTGGTGGTGGGACTGGTGGTAACAGTACTGGCCATAGTGGGACTGCTAATTGCTTTAGATTTGCTAGGTTTTGCTGCTGCTGCTGGTGGTGGTGATGGTGATGATCGTAGCGGAGAAGGTGGAGGCTCAGGGGAAAATTGTGCACTAGTCATTTGGACACTGCTCCCTGAGGAATCTGATTCCTGACCACTCATCTCCTCTACTTCCTCTGGCTCATAGTCTAGCTCTTCATTAGCCAGATCGAATGGAATTCCTGCTAGGCTGGAGCTAAGACTGATATCGTCGTGAGACTCGTGACTAGTAGTAGTGCGAGCAGGAAGAATAGACTCTGCACTTGGCCTCTCAGTCTCAGGCTCCTCTGCTACCTCGCTAGGTGGAGTTCCACTATGTGTAGCCCTCTCTCTAACTGTCTTTACAAAAATTTTGTAAGGACTTGGTGGCTTGCTAGAGGTACTAGGAGGACATGGCGTGGCGGTACCAGTGGGAACAGTAGGCGCAGCACTAGTGGTGGTAGAGGCGGGGGTGGTGGTGGTGGTGGTTTTCCCTACAAAGGAATGAGATCGCTTTGGTTTGGGACCCCTCTGAGTCTTGCTGCTAATTTGGCTCTGCTTGGTACCTTGCATGCTGCTGGTGGATGGGGAAGATGCTGCTTGGGGCAAAAGGCACTTCTTTTTAGTCACTGGGCTGGTACTACTTGTGCTACCCTTTAACTTTGAACGTGCTTCTGGTGCTTTAGGCTTTCCGTAAAAAACCATAGAGCTTGTGGGCCTAGCCGCACTACTACTGCCTGCTTTTGGTGCCTTTCCTTTACTTGATGATCCTTCAAGCAATGCTTCCCCAAATGATAAGCGAGAGCTTGGCCTACTTGGCCGACTAGACTGACGCAAAGGCTGCATCTTAGAGCTGGTGGTGGTGCTGGTGGTGGTGCTGGTGGTGGTGGTGGTGGTGGTAGATGGAGCTTGTCCCTCCTTAGTCCCAAAAGGAGGATCCATTTCAAATTTTGTGTTGTGTGTGTAGTGTAGTGTAGTGTAGTGTAGTGTAGTGTTTAAAAAACTATAAAAAAAAAAATAAAAAAATAAAAATAAAAAAAAGGAAAAACGAATTAAAGACAAAAAAATTAGAGGAAGTTCTCTTCAGTGCTACTGCTTAAAAAGTAAAACTATGCACTACTGCACTGTGCTGTGTGCAATCTGCCAAAATCCTAAAGTTATTGAAATTATTAACTCAAGATTAACTATTTAATAACTAGCAGTATTTTATTTTTAATTTGAATTTACACGGACCTAAGAGCTTAGCCTACCACTATGCTAGCCTAAAGCTATATTTCCTTACTATAAGTCTACCTCTAGGCAGACGCTCTCAAACCCACTAAGCTAAAGTGAGGTTAAATCAGATTCAGTATATGATTTATTAATTAATATTAAGTTATATAATATTAATAGATTAGAACTAATTTACTTATATATTATGTATTATAGATAGAAGAATATAGATTATGAATTAGAATTTAGAATTAGAATTACTTATATTATAGATTATGAATTAGAATATTATTATTTATAATATATTATAGATTAAGATTAAAGAAGATTAGAATTATTTTAGTACTACAGCTAGTAGCTTGAAGCTTTGCTTAGTACAGCTCGTCACAGTCAATTTTTCTTGAAAAGAATTAGAAATAAAATAAAATGTCACAGCAAAACAGTTATCTTCACTGCTTGCTGCACTCACTAGCCCAACAAGTTCACTTCACTGATGGACTGAGGTGAGCAAAACACTAAGGGTACTTTTAATAAAATTGAAATAAAATGTAAAATAAATGAGAAAATCTTTGCAAAACAGTTAACGTCACTGCTTGCTGATCAAAAAAAAACACAGCACTTATGCGGCTGCACTCACTAGCCCAACAAGTTCACTTCACTGATGGACTGAGGTGAGCAAAACAAATGAAATAAAATGAAAGATTAATTAAGAAAAATTGACTTGGTCTCTTACTGTTGCTAAAACAAAGCACAAACTATAGAGCTGCAGCACCAGTACTAATAAGATTAGCTGAACTATACGCTAGTAGTAATTAATTAATATTATTACTTTTATTTATAGCTAATTTAATTAACTATTAAGATAAGAAAGAATTAGAGAATTATTGATATTACTGATTTTAGATTAGACACTAGTAGATGTTCTGAATGTCTACAGTACACTCTACACTAGTATACTATTACTAACTATAACTGACAAATATATATATAATTTTATAATGAATTCAATTATTAATTATATTAATTAATATTACTGATTTTAAATTAGACACTAGTAGATGAATGTCTACAGTACACTCTACACTAGTATACTATAGTATATATATATATATATGACTGACAAATATATATATATATATATAATATTATAATGAACTATTAAATTATAGATTCTATTAAATTGTAATTTATAAATTCTATTTAATTTATTTAAGCAGGACAGGCAATAGGCACTAGTGCCAGCCCAGGGCAAGGGCACCCCAGTGCCACTGAGGCACTGGGTGCACTGTCAACTCAACAGCACTTACACTAAAGTTGATGACAAATTAATTTTAAAAAAATTAAATTAATCAAATTATTATTATTAAATATATTAATTAAGTAGCACTGAAGTGAGGATGAAGTACACAGTGAGAAATGGCAGGCTAAGGCTTACCAGTCTCACACAGAACAGAACAATCTCTCTCTGTAACGCTCGGATGCAGCACAGCAGTGTTGCCAAAGCAGTCACAGCGAAAAATGAATGGATCTCTCAGGCAAGCTCTGGTCTTATAAAGGCGCCTTCAGAATTCAAAAAACAGCAGCACAGGCATTGGACGAGACCCTTAGCGTTACGTCACAAGAGTGAGCTGATTGGACAGACGAGGATCAGCTCACTCCTGTTTGAAATTTTGGCGATTCTTCGTGATTGTGAGTCTTCATCTTCGCCTACGGTTTGCCGGCACTGTATTCTGTTCTACGTTCCTTCGGAACGAACAAAAAAACGGCCTCTTCGTGCTCGTTTTCATGTTCGCCCGAAGACGAATGCACAAGTCTAATATTTACTGGAAACAGGTTAGTGATGATCTTATTTTTAAAAGTTGATTATAAGAGGCAGGGGCTCCCAATTCCCAACATGCATTTGTGTCCCACAAGCAACTTCAATTCACATCAACTGAACTTTCGTGCAGTGAATCGTATGCAGGTTGAGATTGATTTGTTGTTTTTGGATTGCATTAGGATTGCGATCTGCAGTAAAGTAAAGGGCTCTGCTCAAGGTAAGAGGGAGGGGAGGGAGAAAGAGAGGACTGACAAGCTGCACTGGTTAAGTATAAGGTTGAAGAGTGAGTGTATGCATGTGTATGGTGTTAGATCAAGTGAGTGTGCATTTGCGTATTGTGTTAGTGCATGGTGTTAGCATGGATGTGTGGGGTGGGTGTTAGCATGAGTGTGTGAGTGTCTGTGAGTATATATTAGTGTATGGTATTAGTATGGATGTATGTGTTAGTGGATATTGTCAGCATTTGTGTGTTAGTGTAGCGTGTTAGCATTAAGTGTTATAGTGCATGGGGTTAGTCTAGTGTTAGTGGAGCTAGGGAGAGTAGGGAGTGAGTGTGTTTATGCATGTGTATGTTGTTAGAGCGAGTTTGCATTTTAGTTTGTGCATGTGTTTTAGTTAGAGCAGGGATCGCTGACGAAATACAGCACCCAGGCATCTCTAACCTTAGGCTCAACCCTGTTTACATGTTTGCCCATCAATATTAATGTATTTGTTCTATTATGCGATATAAAATAAGTTACAACCTGATGCATATATATTGCCACTTTCTTTTCTAAGATAATCCTTTTTTCTTAACAGTAATATGCTCTCTGGGATGAAGCAAACATATTTCTAAACTACGTTGATCAGTGGCGACTCTAGAAACAATATATAGGGGGGGGCACACAAGATACCACAGTCAAACTGGGGGGGCATTAATAATTTCCACCATTAAATCATACCACTGAAAAAACACACACACACACACACACACATATATATATATATATATATATATTGCCAAAAGTAATGTGCCTTGGAATGATACTTTTGTTATTGGACAATACAATACTTGATCATGCAACATGGGAAGCCTGAAGCCTCAATTTAGTACGACTAATCCTTGAAATCCTTTAAACAACACAATACCTTAACTTTTCCACTAAATGATTTCAGGGCCTTATATTAGTCCCTGCTGCCGATATATATATAAATATATATATAAATATTAGACCCTGCTGCCGATAGCAGGTATAGATCAGCACATTAACACACAAACCCAGCTTTGCATGTATAGATCAATTGAAATTCACTTGTGATCTCAGCACTGAAGGTATATATCAAATAAACAGAATCAGACATACAAATCCTGTATTTGCAGGTATACAATAATAATATATGAAATGTAGCATTGCAGGTATAGATCAAATCAATACATGGAAACAGCATTGCAGGTATTAATCAACTGAACAAGACATACAAACCCTGTATTTGCAGGTATACATAAATAATGTATGGAAATATAGCATAACAGATATGGATCTACAGAAGAACACACAAACCAAGCTTTGCAGGTACAGATCAATTGGAATTCACATAAAAACACGGCATTAAAGGTATATTTAAAACCCCCTAAATTACAGGGATAGATCACAGGTTGCACACCCCAACCACGCTGCCCACATAGAACCTGGCCAGCACCCAGATAACACACATAAGATTTGCCATCTTTGTCCCATATACACCCTGCCTGTGCCATCCTGTTCCCCAAGGCTCAAACATCCTGCTAGTGCCATCTTTGCCCTTCCACAATTATACATCTATGATACACACAATCACATTAACTCATGCTCTCCCTCATTCAGACAATTCATCCATTTTAAGAAACTACACCCCTTGGAGCTTCAAATGAGGGGCTACATGTATTTCTAGGACAAAAGTTGAGTGCACAAATAATGATGGAATATGTCGCTTTGGCTTGAAAATATGTTTTTTCTAACCATAACGACATGTTCATTTGTGTCTTCCGCACTCCAGGTTTGTACTAGAAACACATGCAGCCCCTCATTTGATGCGCCAAGGGATGTCGTTTTTGCAAATGTGTACTTTTTGTGCCATAATTTAACTTCCTACATGAGCAGTAATGCCACATCAAGGCTTCAACCCTAATTACTGATCATTCACTCGCCTTTCATATCTCCATTCACTCACAGAAGCACGCCATTCTTTCCATACATTTACTCACAGTAGCACACACCATTCTTTCCCCTTACAATCCCAAAGAAATGATGGTAAAGCGAGAGAAAAAAATCACTTTTGTTTTTGATATGCAAGGCGCTCCAGGGATGAGATGGTTACTCACATACCGCACAGGCTAAATGGCTGATTTTAATAATATTTGCAGTTCATCAGGATTTCAAAAATTGCCTCACTCTACCGTTGGCTAAATTTAACCCCATGATTAAAAATTAGTATCGGCCATTTTAAAAAGGGAATGTGACTTTTTATAGCTATATGATCGCTGTGGTAACATTGGCTACCACAGTGATCATTTAGCTAGGATACTTATACTTTTTTTTTTTAAAAGTTAAACTACTTTATGTTTAAATAATTTAATTTGGGGGTCTCTAGGCAATTTTGATCTTTTTTTATCTGCCTTTAGAGACCCCCAAATCATTTTTTTACATTTTTATTTTTTTTTAACTTAATATTAGTGAGGCGATTACCTTTCCAATGGTATATGTTGGGGGGTATGTAGCTGCTTAGATGCCTGAGATACAGGCATCTAAGCAGCATGCCCCCATACCTCTTTAACTGACAACTGTCAGTTGTTAATAAAGTTGCGCGGTGAGGATTATATTAACTCTATCTATATATATATCTTTAACTGACTGAAAAATGTGACTAATAAAGCAGCTTCTCAATGGCTGATCCTATCACAGGAAATAGAAAGCTAACTCCACCATCACTAATCATACACTGACAATGGAGTCTGAGTCTGCCCCGCTAAGGTCCACTGGAGCCCCAAATCTAAATATTCTGGGGCTACACTCCCTGAAGTGACAACTTCTTTCACTCCCCAGCCAGAACGTCTGCGAGAGGGTCTGATCTTGTTGGTCACTATCCAAAGAGATGAACCACTGTCTACAAGCAGAGGCAGGAGCCGAAAAGGGAAAGCCGACCAAAAAAACCAAATCTTTTGGATATCCAACCTCTCTGTGGCCATTTTCAGTGTACCATATCAAAAACAATCTCTGAATAAACTATTCCAATAACAACAAAAAAAACAATCATCACAAATACACTATGAAAAAAACTAATGTAAACATGAGGGCAAAAAAAACAAACACATAGTGGTGAGACTACAAGTGTAAGAGTGATATAAGACACCTAAACAGTCAGGCCCCAGCACTGAGGCTGCCATCGTAAAAAACGTATTCACCATTGGTGAGCCAAAAGACTCAGCCTAGAATGTCCCTTGAAGGGTCCTAAATGAAGGGATCTATTTATCTCTATCTATCTATCTATCTATCTATCTATCTATCATGGTGCAATGTTGAAAAAGTAGTCTTAGGAAAATAATAACCAATGGAATGGACATGCTGGGTGGACCATTCCATTTGCTGCTATGCTGATAAGGGCACTTTTTAATATAATAATTTTCTCCCCCTACAGCCACCTAAGGTATTACATTACAGGTGATCAAGATGTCATGATGTCATACATTGGTACATTGTATCTAGTAATTTTTTAACACAGCTTTTGTAGTTACACTCTAGTTACATAGTTACATAGTTCGTAAGGTTGAAAAAAGACCTAAGTCCATCAAGTTCAACCCTTCTACCTAACCTTTCTATTCTTCATCCAAAAGAAGGCAAAAAAACCCCTAATTAAGCTACTTCGAATTCTGCCATCAGGGGGAAAAAAATTCCTTCTTGACTCCAAGAGGCAATCGGATTTCTCCTTGGATCAAGAAGCTCTTAAATATTAATGTTATTCTATTTATAGCCCTGTATGTCATGTCTTTCTAAGAAAATATCGAGGCCCCTTTTGAAGGCATCTAATGTATTGGATAACACTACCTCCCTTGGCAGTGAATTCCATACCTTTATTGTCCTCACTGTGAAGAATCCCTTCCTTTGTCGTCTATGAAATCTGCGCTCTTCCAGTCTCAGAGGGTGACCTCTTGTTCTTTGTATATTTCTGTTAATGAACAGGTCACTGAAGAGCTCTTTATATTGGCCCTGCATATATTTGTATAATGTTATCATATCCCCTCTGAGACGCCGTTTTTCTAGCGTATATAATTTTAACTTTTTTAGTCTCTCTTCATAACTAGTATCACCCAATCCCCTTATTCATTTCGTAGCCCTCCTTTGCACTTTTTCTAATTCCATAATGTCCTTTTTAAGGACCGGTGCCCAGAATTGTACCGCATACTCAAGGTGAGGTCTTACCAATGACCTGTTAAGAGGCAAGATAATATCCTCCTCCCGTGAATCAATACCTCTTTTTATGCATGCCAAAACCTTATTGGCCCTCGCAGCTGCTTGCTGCCATTGCGCACTGTTGTCAAGTCTGTTGTCAACCGTTATTCGTAAATCCTTCTCATTGGTAGTTTCCCCCAAGGATAGGTTGCATTTTTATTTTTACCATAATGAATAACTTTGCATTTCTCGATATTGAACCTCATCTGCCACTTGCACGCCCAGTCCCCAACTCTGTCTAAATCTTCCTGCAAAGAAGAAACATCAAGATTAGTCTGAATTACCCGGTCTAATTTTGTGTCATCAGCAAAAACTGTGACATGGCTCTCAATGCAGCTTGGGAGATCATTCATAAAAAAATTTAAAAGAAGAGGACCGAGGACAGACCCCTGAGGCGCTCCACTTAATACCTGCGTACAGGCTGAGAAACAGCCTGGTCCACATACAGACATTTGCCCCTAAGCCTATTTCTGTTAATTTATAGAGTAGCCTTTTATGCGGAACCGTATCAAACGCCTTAGCAAAGTCCAGATAAATCACATCTACAGCCAACCCCAGGTCTATATTTTTACTAACTTCTTCATAGAATGCTAATAGGTTGGTTTGACAAGACCGGTCTTTCACAAATCCATGTTGACTTTTACTAATTGGATTATGGATCAAGAAATGATCTTGAATGTATACCTTTAGCAACCCTTCAAATAATTTCCCCACTACTGTTTGGCTTTATAATAGGTTACACATTGTATGTTTTCATATCTATATACACCAATGCTCCTACTATACTACTATATACAGTATAACAATATATATATATATAGATATATAGATAGATAGATAGATAGATATATAGATATTAGGTAAAGTTTGCTTATCAGGGTGAAAGATATAGAAGTCAGCATTGGATGTGTTATTAGCTTTATCTCTACACAGAAAACAGTAACCAACATATCTCTGTATTTGCTAATTACAGAAATAGCATTCTGGAATGAGTTGAGCTGAAGAGCAAAAATGCAATTTGCTAAGAAGATATCTGAAGATAATGTATGAAGTAACATGTCATTTAGCATACAAATTGAAAAAAATGTGAGATTACTCTCATTAATGGTTCATTAACTGCATAAACAGTGCTAACTTGTCCAATTTTCCATTACTTTAAGAGGCCATTATGTCAGACCTTTTCAAGATTAAATTGATGTGATTGCCACATCGCTAATTTTAGGACACAACAGATTACGAAACAGTATGGAACAAAGTTTATACATTTGAAAAAAAAAAATATATATATATATATATGCTCTACCAGAATATTTGAGGGTCTTCAAGCCTTAAAGTGATACCAAGTAGTCCTACAAACATAAATAGTTGACGCAACCCTTTTTTTGGTTTTGTCCATTGTTGCTGATGTTTGCCTTGTCAGGTGTCCTGGGAGAAGGGTCTGGGTAAGTGTTGTGGAAAACATGGTGCCCTCACCTAGCTGCTCCATGATTCACTATGTTTATAGTGATGAGCGTGTTCAGCATCAGGTGACCAATTGCTTCCTGGTGTGTGGTATTCGGGAGCAGCTAGAGTGGATGGTGGTAGAGGGGATTCTTCTGTAGGACGAGTAAGATATCTAATGGAAGCAAGCCAAAGGGAAGAATGCAATGGTGGGCTCTACCTAGATAGTCAGTAAGGCCATGGTCTTGCTGCTACTCTTGCAGCATTGAGGTCTATGGTCTTTGCAAGGGAGAAAAATGTGATCTCTGTTCATGCATATTTTTTAAGAAATGTGTTATTTATCTAACCACATAGCATGACAGATTAGATAGACTGAAGATACATGACTGAAATTTTAAATAGTTCAATAGATCCAAGAAAGCGTTAACAGCTATAAGGTATTCAAATACATACGATTATATGATGTAAACTAGACTTGGGGCTCTTCGTGTTCGTCTTCGTGCTCGTCTTCAGGGGAAAAAAAATCTTCGTATTCCGCGAATATTCGCCTGTTCCTGTCTTGTCTTCGGGCGAATATTCGTGGACATTCTTCGTGTTCGGTTTTTTCTTCGTTTTTGCCGGTTAAGGGGTAAATACAGGGTTAACGCGTACCGCAGCAGCTCACGCCAGGAGTTTAAATGTCCGTATGAGCAACTCTATTGGTCGTCAGCAGGGGGTTCGTCTGCCAATGGTTGATGGCAGACGAGCCCCCTGCTGGCGACCAATAGGGTCGCTCGTACAGACTGTTAAACTCCTGGTGCCGTAACTTACTCTGCATATCCCACTGGCCTCCCTGTTCTATCAGTTAAATGTCCGTATGGGCGACCAATAAAGTCGCTCGTACGGACATTTAACCAATTGAACAGGGTAGGGAGACCAGTGGCATCTGCAGGGTAAGTTGCAGCATTGGGGTTTTAAAAGTCTGTACGAGCGACTCTGTTGGTCGCTCGTACAGACTTTTAAAACCCCAATGCTGCAACTTACCCTGCAGATCCCACTGGCCTCCCTGTTCTATCAGTTAAATGTCCGTACGAGCAACCAATAAAGTCGCTTGTATGGACATTTAACTGATAGAACAGGGAAACCAGTGGGATCTGCCGGGTAAGTTGCAGCATTGGGGTTAACTTTTTAACTTTCATTAGGGGTTAACTTTTTTTTTTAAAGGGTTAAGGGGCCGTGCGAGTGAGCCTATTGGTCGCTTGCACGGCCCTTTAACCTACGGATTTCCGCTCCCGTTATCTAACGCAGCATCGAAGGGGTTAACGGGAGCGGAAATCCATAGGTTCGCTGTCAGGGGTTACAAAGGCCGTGCGAGTGAGCCTATTGGTCACCTGCAGGGTCTTCCTCTGGCATCAACCAATTGGTTGATGCCAGAGGAGGTCCCTGTAGGCGACCAATAGGCCCATTCGCACTGCCCTGTAACCCCTGACGGCGAACCTGCGGATTTCCACTTCCGTGAACTGCCGCGAAGACAAGGTAAATTAGAAGGGGGGGAGAATGGTAGACGAAGACGAAGACGATCACGAGGATCTTTGTGGTGTGTGTCTTCGCCTACGTTTTACCGCCTCTGTCTTCTCTTCGGCGTGTCTTTGGAACGAACACGAAAACGCACTCTTCGTGTTCGTTTTCATGTTCACCCGAAGACGAATGCACAAGTCTAATGTAAACCTCTTTTGAAACAAGCCCTCCTTACCTTTTCTTTCTGTAAGTCAAGTTTGATATGTCCTGCACTACTTGCTATGTCCTTTTTACCCATTGTGCAGCGTGGCAGAATATGATATATATATATATATATAAATCAATAAATAATAAGGTATTTTTACATGACATTTTTAAAATAGACTAGATAGACCTATTGGTTATCTGACATCCAGTGGGTATTGAGCCTAATGAATACATGTACGTGTTTGGTGTGTTTAATCAGTGAGTTAGCTTCTATTAACATTGTTGAAAGATGTGGGTGATTGCAGTGTGTCTTACCTTCAGCAGGTAGGGTTCTGGCATCATCAATGTCCAGTTCCCCAGTCTCTCCAGTAACTGAGATTAATCAGATCATTTTGTCACGTCTGCCATGTTAATCCTCCTCATTTTTCCTCTTTAAACATACTATGCTGGTATGGGTTAAGATTTTTATGCTGTCATATTTGCTTTGTGTGTACCCTCTTTGAAACCAGAATAGTTGTATCAAAAATCTTGGAGGTGTGACGATATGTGGAATAGGTGCGAACACTCCTATACAATGCAGTGCGAAATATGTGCCTAAATCTGGCAAGTCTTTTTCGAAGAGTGCCAGATTTGACGAAGTGAACATGTGCGAGGGCCGACCATTTTGCCTGACATTCTTTGAACCATTAAAATTAAATGCAAATTTAATTGGACAACTTATCTGTGGGGCCTTATCAGTCCGGAAACTCGGGCCGCAATTGGCCCGCGGGCCGGACTTTGGACATGCCTGGCCTAAATATACAGTTGATCTAATCTTCCACAAGAATAACTAAGAAAAATATCTGTGTACACACAAAACATAGAACCAATTTTTTTGACTATAACGAGAGGTTTCTAACAGGGAGAAAATTATTAGGTCAAATTTTTTTGGATATAATTCTAGTGAAGGACCCTCTTTATAATGGTAGAAACACTGGTTTGCTTCAACAACAGATATTGTTTTGTACACGATTTTAGGTGTTCCAGACACCCTTTACCATTTCTCTTGTGGAAGGCATAAAAGATTATTAAAAATAACTTAGGTTCGATTTAGTTTAATACAATTTTAAACCACTCTGATTTGCTTCTCCTAATTCAGTCCATTAAGTGGATACTGCAGTTTCAAAATCTGCAATTCAGTCTAAGTGCTTTCATTTTACCTCGAGCCAAGAGCCTGAAAATCATATTTGTTGGAATATTACTGGTTCTTGTTTCATCTGTTTTTCAAATTTGTAAAATCACTAAAATATAAAAAATAATTTCAATGGATTAAACGTATACCAGAGACTGTTTCTAGGCAAGCAGTGGGACCTCATTCAATGTGAATATCCGAAGTAATCCACAAATCTTCTTATAGTTACATAGGATGAGCGCTTGGACTTGTATAATTGTGATATTGTTCGTAGATTAAGGTGATCAGCATGCATCTGGACTATTCAAAAGACCTGGCTGTATATTGTACAACTCTATGCTTCTGTTTCTATACAAGGTTAATACAATTATCTTAAATTGGTCTATTGTACAAACTACCTTTTCCTTTATTAATATTTAATAGCTCTTTATTGCACTGAAATTATTACAGTAGGAGACATTGATTAATTTCATCATTTAATCTGCAGGGTTTATACTCGCTTTTCAATTTGATGGAAGGGATTTAATCCATCTTTGAGACTGAACATCTCCCACTCCTACTTTAATTTGATAAACGCAGCTGAGCTTGAAATGTTCCTGGTAATTTATAAACAGTTTTACATTCGCAGTCACCGGGTATGTGTTTTCTATTGTCAAAATTCAATTTTGATACTCATCAGAAACTATACTGAATGCAGTAATTAATTTACTTATGCTCTTAAAGCATGCAGCAGAATGTTCCCAGCACGCATGCAGATTTTATCCCTTGACCATTGCTGGTCTCCTCCACCACCGCCAGTGTGCTCCCCACCAGAAGCTTCCCACTTTAGCCAATGAACAATTCACCTATAACCTTCTCCATTCTTTTTTGTTTCTCTTTGTTTGACATTTAATTCCCCATGGCTCCAGTACTATTTGGAAAAAATTAACTTTTGTTTGAAGAACATCAATCAAAATTCCACTGGAGGCATCTGTCATGGATGGAGACAACCTGAAAAATGCATTAACTGTGCAGACCCTGTGGAATATAGTGAGGCATAACAGGAGCGTGAGGTTTGTTTGAAAAATATGTTTTTTTGAGCTGCGGTCATGAAGCCATTACCAACTTTTGAGATTCAGTGTTTCTTCCAAAGTGTATGATTCTGAAAACTTTAATTGTTTCTAGTCCTTTAAAGTATTTCTCCATTCTCTTAAATAAATCTGATGTGTCATTTTTCTTCCTCATATCTATCAAATAAAAAGCACAGAAATGTTTAGGGAACATTTTCAGTTGTGAAACCTATCAGTGTCAAATGATAATCAAGCATTCTCATGAAAAATTATGAATGAGATGAGTAAACTGGAAAGTGTCGAGAGGTGATAGACTTAATTATTAAAACGGGAGGAACCTTGAGCTTAATGCATTACATACAGCAGGACTCAACAGGGAATTCAACTGGTCCATGTTGCTAAAGTATATTATAACAGTCTAGGCAGGTGTTTAAATTAGAGGTAGAGCCTACCACCTTAAATAATAATGGCGTAGGAAACACTAAAACCTGTTGGGATTATTGGAGTGCCATGGCCATGTTTGTTTGTGGATGTTTTTCATGCAATTTTAAATGGATACAACAAATCATTCGAGTTTTATCCTTCTTGTCAAGACCTGTTGTATATACTTTTTTGGAGATTACATATTATTTTAGAAAGGGATTTCCAGAAACCTTCAGATAATATCTGCATGTAAATATGCTCTGTTTCTGAGCCTACCAGATAATGCACGAAGCTAGGATAAACTTATGTTTAACACCTGTGTTTTTCTACCTGCTTGCGCTTTATAAAGTTGTTTCTCCCATTGTTTCAACTGACAGGTTCCTAGCAGAAAGAATAATTAAGTACTCCCAATACTTCACATTTGTCCTGCCTAGGTGGTGTTATTTCTTAAAAAGGAGAAAATTCAACAGTACTCTGAGCTGCAGCTCTTCTTTTTAAATATGTTAGCTTTTTATTGACCCTGTAGGCCTAAGATCACCACTACTTTGATAAGTTGGATACTGAAATTATTAAACAATACACTACCTGCAGTTATCAAGTATCCACATACAGTCTTACCCACCATCTTAAGCCAACAGTATACTACTTGGAACAACCAATTGTCTTATCGCCTTCACTGAAGAAAGAAGATTTTGACATTATTATTTATTATTATCAATCCAGCTATTGCATTAAAAGCTAATTTGTGCAAAAGAAAAGAGGGTCTTTATTAATGTGCAAACATATGTTGCTAACTTAAGAATTGTCCTTTACAGTAACTTCAGAATTAAAATAATACTCATTAAAGAAAAGTAAAATGCTACATGTAGCAATTATATGGAATGACGGTAGTAGAATACTCTTATAAGCAAAGCACTAATTAATTTACTGAGAAAATATTGAATGCAGAGGAGGTGCTGCAGTATAAGCATTTTAGGAAACTGCTATGGCCATTTTTGGTCTACAGGTCTAGAGAGGGGTATAGAAATTATTTTATTACAGTTTAACTTCCTATGCCACTTGGCACAAGATGAGGAAAGACATGGGATGGGCTCTATACCTCCTGTGGGTTTATTTTATTATAACTCTTTATTATCATCCCAATAGTTACAGGGTTATATATGAGGGGGTATAGGTGGGCTTTATTTATTATCCAAGTTATTTCTTATTACCTCCACCATTATGGCACCCTCTTGGTTCAAGGGGAGTTTAAATAAAACGTGCAGGTTGTCATTCATCTCACTTTCGCTTGCCTGCATTCAGCAACTTCCATGTTTTCATTTCATGTTTCTACTGAGGATCCACAACTTGCTTCTTTCATTTTTCCTTATACCTTTCAGTTCTTCTTTTGACGTTGTCATTTGTTCTAAAGTTCATTATGCATTTCTAAGTATTACCATTCTGATATGCATGATAACCTATACTCTGCTCTAGATCTTCTATGAGATAAACAATGAAACAATTGCATTTACAGTACATGAGATATTGGTTTTGTGTGCATTTTGAGAGACCCCGTTTTTCCTTTGTCTCTTAATTACACCTCCATAAGGAAACTGTACTCATAGGCAGTCAACTTGCAACTTACTTGTTGGCAAGCATGTGTCCACCTCAGGATACATCTGCCTTGGTGCATACGGGACATCAATGGCCAATGTCAAGGAGAAGTGGTCGAAGAAAAAGGATGCAAGGAGCAGTGGATGAAAAAAAAGACAGAAGAACAAGAAGATGCAAGGGAAGAAGCAGAGCTGCATGGCAAGGACACAGGGACAAGGAAGTGGTTGTCGGAGAAGGTAGGGAGACATTCAGAAACAAATTTCATCTCAAATTTCATCTCCGTGCTTAGTCCGGACTAAGCACCGGGGACTCAGAAGCACCGGTAAGTTGGGGGGGGCATAACACAGGAGGAAGATCCAGGTCTGCATCTGGATCTTAGTCTCATAGTCAGACCTATTTGAGGTCTGATTATAAGATGACCCTGATTATAAGACGAGGTTTTTTTTTCAGAGAATTTGCTCTGGAAAAAAACTCGTCTTATAATCGGGCAAATACGGTATATATTGTGACAAACCCTGTAGCATGAGGGCCATAAATATCAGACTTACAGATGTTAAGCACAGTCTCTAGGGCAATAAGGTTTAGGAACACTGACATGTAGCAAAGAGTGATTTATCTATAAATGTATTTATTTATAATATAATATATATTATAGCACTGGAAACATTCTCTTTCTCCATCCTCAGGCAGGGGCATCACGGATCAGTCAATACCTGCATAATCTTATTCAGTAGCGCCACCTACAGTATGTTAAAGTGAAACTTCATAGGACTCATTTGATAGTTGTTTAGCTGATTCTTGGTAATTATTGGTTATTGATTACCATAACACAATGTACTACTCATAAACTATATTTGTTATCTTTAATCTGCTTTGGACAAGAGCAGCAATCCTATTACAGATGCTGTCCCACCGTCTCTGCTGAATGCAGCATTGGAAGCACCATTCCTAGTACCGTTGAATGCCAAAAGCTTTCCCAGAAACAATTCTTTAAACACACAACATTTTGCCTCATTTATAGTAGTATTATAGAAGTAATTTTTGTAAGAAAAAAAATAATTGTCACTTGACACAAGATATGAGGAAAGCATAAAATCACTGATAAGGTTTATTTGCTTTGCGAAGTAGAAATATGTTTACACTCTTTACAACAGCGCTCAGATCAACATTTATAGTATTGTCTCGCTGAGACATTTATAAATACAGCTTTGCTAATTGACATCGTATGAATGCTGTAAATCCATAGATCAATTTATTTAAATGGCATTAAGTTGAAGAAATGCAAGGCTTGACTTCTGCACGGATCCACGAGATTAACAGTGTGGCATTTGACAATGAGCAGAGACAGTAAATTACCATATACTCCAGATCTATTGTGATAGGTCACATATTCATAGTAGGGTGATTGAAAATTAGCCTTTTTGTTGTATGTAAGTGTCATTATGGCCAACCTATATTTTGCCCAATCATATATTTATTAGGATGTATGTGCATTAAATCTTTGTAGGTTTCTGAGACATATTTAAATATACAGGGACTTTTAATTTTACTTTACTGATTTATACAAGGAAGTTTTCTTCAGCACTGTGCGCCAGTGGCTTTATGAGATGGGGTTCCATTGCTGAGCAGTTGCACACAAGCTGAAGATCAAGAGCATTGGAAATTTGTTCTCTGGAGTGTTGAAACATGCTTCACTAACTGATGGACTAATCTGGGTTTGGTTGATGCCAGGAGAACAGTTCCTTTCAGAATGCATTAAGTTTGGTGGAGGAGGGATAATCATACCTGGGAACTTCTGAGCTCTGGCTACCCGGAGCCTTCCCTTGCGGGACGCGGCCAGGATGCTCAGGTGCGTTCCCGCTGATGTCAGTGGGCGTTCCCGCTGATATTGTGGAAAACACCCCCATTTAAAAGGGAAATGGGCGTGAAGGGGGTGTGTCAAGACCCCGCTCCCGCAACCCAGAGGATTTGGGTGTTCACCCGGAGAACCGGAGAAGCAGTGCTTCACCCAGAGTGAAACCCGGAGATCTCCAGATATGGGGATAATGGTATGGGTCTGTTTTTCAGTGTAAGGGCTAGGCCCCTTACTTCCAGTGAATGGTAATGTTAATACTACAGCATAGAAAGACATTGTGCACAATTGTATGCTTCCAGCCTTTTGTACCAGTTTGGGGAAGACCCTTTCATGTTCCAGCATGGCTGTGTCCTTGTGCATAAAGCAAGGTACACAAGGACATGATTTGACAAGTTTGGTGTGGAGGAACTAAAGTGGCCTGCGCAGAGCCCTGACCTCAATCCCATCGAACACCTTTGGGATGAGTTGAAAAGCTGGTCGTGAACCAGGGCTTCTCATTCATGAGCAATGCCTGACCTCACTTGAATGGAACATGAGAACAGTAAAACTTAACTTTGGGCCTTACTACATATTCCCACTTATTTCCACCAATACATGGACCTCAACCCACTGACAAGTCCCACAAAGACCTAAATATATGTTTAGGGTTGTTGGTTCCCTTTTGAAGAGGACGTTTGCCTATTGCATAAGCAGTCTACTTGCATATCATTGCCTGTAATGATGGGAGTCTCCTACTGGGAATGATGGAGTCCAGTAGCAGGAGGTCAGCCGGCACACGTGAAAGGAGGGCCCTGAGGGACCCGAGGGAGCGCAGGGCATGACATTGCCTTATGGATGTGATATAACAACAAAAATTTTTTCCTCTGCAATAGAACAAGTAAAATTTTAAGATATTCTTAAGTAGAGACTTATCATAGGGCAATCTTTTCAGCATTGTCCATTCTTGACTGAGCTAAGTTCTTTCTAACTAATATTCATACAGTGTACTTTGCCATCCTTTGCACCGTTTCTAAATTCCTTTTTTCCTGACTTGTTCGCCATCCCCTAATAGAAGCACAATAATCTAAATGTGGCAGTAGACTTGACAATTTATAAAAAAAATGTAATTCTAGGAATAAAAACATTTTATCTTTGGGAAGGAATACTGAGACTGGCATTTAGATATCCTTATAGTGCAGTGATAGCTAGAGTCTTTTAAGTAGCACAGAATAAGCTAATTAAAAAAGAAGTTAATACAAGTCATAAGTTGTTTTAAGGGGTTTTTTTTTAAAGTTAAATGTGCAGTAATTCCTTTTTTTAGAAACCTCCGTTACTTTTGTAGTCAATTACAATTCACATTGTTCAAATTCTTTAAAAAGCACGTTATGCTTAATTGGAAATACAGTACATGACATCTCTAAACGCTTTTGTATCATCATGTTCTGTCTAAAACGACTTTAATATTTTTTTCCAATAATATTAATTTTAAATATAGTGCCATACATGCTCCAAGCAGCAATAGAGCAGAAAAAGATCTTTAAAAAAATCAAATGTTATTCTTCATTGCTAATACATTCCCCATTGCAATGTTTTTGAGCTATATAGAGCTAATTGTATGTGTGCTAAATGGTGGTATCTAAACCACATAAATATGTTCATTTTTTTTTTACTGATAGCAAGTTTTCTGGCTTTTTTAATGTTCTTTTCTGCACAAAATTAAAATAAACAACCAAAATCCCAGCAAATACAAATTTAAGACCTGATGACAGTAAAGGTGACCTTGGACATGGTTACTTCTGCACGCCAAAACACTACAGGCCAGATTTTCAAACAGTTTTCCGGACAAGCAAATCTACGATTGCAGGATCCAAATTCCTGTTGCTAAATGCGTATGCTGTTTTATTATACACCTTTTTGGCATGATAAAAAGCTTTTTCCCCCATGTCGAAAAAACTCTTTATGGGTCACACAGCAACAAATGCTATTACTGTGTTGCCCAAAAAACTCAGGAACAATGTTAGTGTGAAGTCATTCTCTGAATTTACTTATTATTTATTTCTGTAAGGAACATTTGCAGATTATTAATTACAATTAGTAAAGGAATACTAATGAATATATAACATCACAGCAGAAATCAACATGTATTCACTCAATATGCTTTATTCTCTTCTAAATTTGAGCATGCACTGTAATAATAGTACTAGATGTAAGCCCAGGTACTCTGAGGTGTAATTTAATTAAATTAATTGTAGTCCAAAATAATCTTTTGTGTGTTTTTTCTTTTCAACAAATTTGGATTTATATATTGTATTATTTATATAATTTTCTAATTTGTGTTTCTTATATTACACTGGTTAAGTCAACTAGTGTTTTTTTTTTTTTACATATTGCGTTGATTATGTCAATAATGATATACAATTATGGAATTTAACACTTGTATAATAAATGTCTTTTCCCTTTGAATAAGATTGTTTTTTATTTTTTCGCACATCAAAGGTTAAATAAAGTCTCTCCTATATGAAGTTTTTAATGGGTATATTTCTAGCTAAATATTTAATAAGTCAATTAATTATAGGAGTAACTTAAATAGTGAGTCTATTTATATGCACTGTTATTGCACTATTGGAGATTATCAGTAAACGATAAATTTAGCGCAAAACATGTTAAGTAATTTGTCCGTTTGGATTCTCTGGCACTTTATTCAATATACATATTTGGCATTACTTACATTCGGAGTGCAGGACCTGTGTTTTTCTTTGTATAAATAGTAGAACAGCACTCCAATATTTCTGGTGCTTGAACTGGGCTCCACCAGCACCCCAAAATATCACAAATAAAGTTGCTCAGCACTCCAGTAGTTTAGCGAGGTATATTTAATTCAGCAACACGGGCAACGTTTCGACCTTACGGTCTTTATCAAACATAAAACTAATGCAAAAAACAATCTTTCAGGACTATTTTGAACTACTTATACAGAACTTATTTATAAACAATACTTAAAAACTGTCTTGTCCTGAAAATAATTTAATGTAGACCCCATATTTCATAGTACTATCGTTGCTTACACAGTATATATTTGTGAGGTCCCCCATAGTTTTTGTTCAGTGTCCTACACTCCATGTCCTATCACCTTAATATTCTTCAGCCTCATCATAACCCCCAACATGATCATATTCCTGCCAAAGATATTGGCTGAGCAAAGATTATTATACGCATACTGAGACAGACCATGCTTTTCCATAGTGACGCAGGCTAGAACAGACTGACCACCAATAGCTAAACCAATGAAAATTCAAACCTGATGACCACCCTTAGCCAAAATAATGCAAACACAATGACCACTTTCAGCCACACTGACATGAACACAAACTCAAAAACTACCCTCTACTAAACTGATACCTATATACCACCAATTTCACCCTTTAACAAATTATCATGAAATGATTTTCATGGAACCCTATCAACAGCAAAAATTAATTGTTTTGGAAGCCTAGGGGTTTTTTCCACAAAAAGAATGGTCTCTCTCTATGCATTTGAAATAACAGAAGTACAGTGATGAAATCATTGTTACATAGTAAGGTTGGAAATCTATATACAGCTGATGAGTTGTACCTAAACAATAACTGCAATGCTCCACATGAAGGCAAAAAACAAAACCATTTTAAACACATGCCAACTTTTCCAGGAAAAACCCAAAAGCAGAATAACAGATGGATCAACATTTTGTAGACTACAATATAATAACTAAACAATTATTTTTTTGCAAAAAGGAAATCAAGCTTATTATTAAGAGCCTCTAAAGTTAAAATAATCACCACCTGGAGTGTATTGCCCATTCCCCACCCTCTTCACCTTCTTATCACCACCCATGTAAAGTAGATGTAGCACCAAAAATAGCCTGCCACACCTTCACAGGTGGCTAGCCCTGCCCCTCACAAAGCCACTACCCCAGAACATGTAGAGAGCTGGATAGCCTAATCTGGGACATATAATAAAAGTGTCCTTATACGTTTTCTAGAAAGAGAACTTTAGGCAACTGTGAACACACCATTTTGTTGCTCTAGATTTCTTTATATATATATTTAAATATGCACTCCATGAAGTAGGTCCTAGGTCAGGGTGGCTAGCGACCACCCTAAATACACCACTGATGTTTGTGTATCTAAACACGCATATATATATATATATATATATATATATAGCATTTCTAAATAAGTTTGACACTTAAGGGGAGGCCAGCTCTATATTAATGCCTATGGTATTGGAATAGGATGTCCAACAAGTTCATATAGATATGATGTCTATATGATATGATGTTCACATACTTTTGGTCATATAGTGTAGCAGTGAACATACTTGGGAGCTTCCCAGTATACGCTGCCCTGCTGTCCCTCATCTAGTGTAGTGACTTTGTGAATGGGAGAGGCTAGTCATACACAGTGACCACCATAAATACACAACTGATGTTTATGTATCTAAACCTACATACATACAACATTTCTAAATCAGGTTGATGCTTGAAGAGCCCAGTAGTTCTGGAGCCACTATGTCCTCCTCGTGGTCTAGAGACAGAAATTGGAAGCTCAAAGACCTTGGTGGCAAAATGTGATATTTGATGTTCCTTGATAGAACAGTGGAATGCAGAAGAAGTCACTCTGCTCTCTTCTTCTAGAACAAAACACTGATTGCAGACTCTGGTCTACTTACAATAGGTACTAAAATGGGAAATCAAATAAGACCATCTGCTCATACGTGCCCCTTCTGGTGGCCTTTCTACAATTAAAATAAATGCATTATACAATTTCCCTAGTTGCAACCCTTATTACTAAGAGACATCCTGTCTACCCTGAGTTTGTCTGCCATGCCTTTTGATATTATGTCTTAAATTGCAAAGTAATTACATAACATTTCATGATAATACACCATACAAAAGTGTATGTACCTTTTGTAAATCTTTACTTATTTTTTTCAGATGTTAGAGGCATTGGTAAGCCTTGGGCACCAGTCTGTCTCTTTAATTTTATTGACCTTCTCTACATGACTCTGGCATTTGGCTATGTAATACATTGATGTGACAGATACTGACAGATGAATGTTCTTTATCCTTGCTGTGACCTCCCTTTAGGTTTTCTAAAACAGAATTTTGCAAATTGTCAAAACCTTTTGCATGATTTCCAGAGGGTTATTACGTTATGACAGAAGGACATCCTTTAGTTAAAGCTAATTTAAGTCAGAAATTAGCCAGATGGCATGTAGTCACATTTCCCTCTCAGGGTTGACAGTCATGTTTGCAAAATACTTGTCTACTCTCCTTTCCTTTTTGTGTTAAATGAAAGTAGTAAATATTTGTACTGTGTATGCCTTTTAAGGAGATTCATTCTACAAAAAAATAAGGGAGAGAAACATTTATTCAATTATTTAATACATATTGATTAATAGCTTTTTTTCATAGGGAATCAGATTTTTGGGTTGAAGAAGAATTGACTTTTTTGGGTGGCATTTAGGTGTTGACCAAGATGGCTGCATGTTAAAGTTGCTCTGCACTAAAAATTGTTGTTTATAGATTATAGAGTAAGATACAATAATATACTTCTTTGTATGATTTTTTGACAGTTATACACAGAGACACATGTGCACAAAAGGTAATCCTAGAGAGTATAGGTAGGCTCCCCTATTCCAAACATGCCAATTTTCCCAGGGATGTCATTAAAAACATACAGGTTTACAGTTTTTCTGGCATCTACTAGCAGCATAGGGAGGTGGGACCAATTGCTTCCACCTTAAAAGCCAATAAAACGGTGTACCCATGTGGTCTCTCAGTCCATTTAAAATACAACGTAATAGCTGTACTAAAGTCATCTTGTGCCTGGAAGGGGCAAAAGAGCTGATATCCTGAGACCTGTAGCTTAAGGAAGCCTTCACAGACCGCAGAAAATATCATGTGTCCTGAAGGAGCAGACTGTGACTGTGCACAATTATTTTCAATTTTTTCATAGCCATTAAAAATTATTTTGAATTGAATAGTTTTTTTGGGTTACAATTTACCTTGGCGCCATTCTACACTCCCTATATGCCCTGGGGCATTAAGGGACTTCGAACTGGCAATAAAAAGCTCTGTTGTACAACTCAGCTGTTTATGCTTGCTTAATTTAACTAGATGTTGTAGATGCACTGGAGAGAGGGATTGAGGGAGTGTTAAAATTTGCATGTTTGTGTTAGGGATGAGCCTAGGGTTAGTGGAGCAGGGGAGAGGGAGAGGAGTAATGACAGAAAGAGAGAAAGTGTGTACATACGTATGTATTTGTAAGTGTATTGTGTTAGTAATTATGTGTAAGGTGTTGGGGCAAGTGGGTGTTAGAGCAAATTTGTGTGTGTCATAAAAAATGCTCCACCCAGATGCCACAACCCCTAAAATGATATCAGTATAATGTATTTTTATTAGACAAATTTGTAATTGTCTAGTTAATGTTACAAAATTTATAATTATCATATACGTGACAAGCAAAATGTTAACCTCACAGCTGAATATGCACACACAGAGATTGAAAAATTAAAGAGCAATTCACAGCTTTAACTTTTTTGAAGAGAAAATTGTAATATCATCAAGAAGTGCCGTGTCAGAGAGAACTAATTGCCCTGCCATCTCAAAGCTACTTTACCATCGTTCTTATGACATATATTTGTTAAGATCAGCTACATAGTTATTATTATTTCTGCGGAATGTTCCCTTTCATAAAATGCCTCACATAGCTACCAGGAGAGGAAATAACCAAATCCCCTTTATTTTAAACATTTAAAAAATTCAGTTTCTTGTAAATCTCTGTCTTAAGAAAAGCAATAAAGTGAAAAGCTAGCTATATACCCTCAAGGTGTATAAAAATAAATCTCAAGGCCTTTGGTAAAGTCACAGTCTGGCTTATTCACTACACAGTAAGTGAACATGACAAATACGACCGCTTAAAGGATTGTGTTACATAAAAATGCCAAATTCTGGAGGGTATCCCTGGTGACATTAACAGACGAATCTCTGTGAATTTGACAATGTCACAGTCCATTTTCAAATGATAACATACTAAAATCGACTGCATTATAAAAATGTCAGACTGCATTTCTTCTCCGCACTTGGCTTTTAGGAAGCCTTGTTGGTTCAGTGTATACTGGTGTTGAAGAGCAATACTTAAAGGTACAGTCTCACTGAAAAATGCATATTAGTGTACTCAGCAGAACATCTCCTCCGTGGTCCAATACTCGCTACTGGCAGAAAAGTGACCCAACACTGAAATCAATGGGAGCACTTTCCCTATGTGACGTTCACCCCATATTGTTTACCGAGCCAACGCTGGCACTGACTGCTGATGACAGGAGAAATACCACCTGGAGGAGTGGGTTTATGTGTTCGTAAGTACATGTTAACCTTTGTCACACATAATGCATTAATGGTTGCACAAGATCGCATTCCAATTCTTGGAAACAATAACTGACACAACCCAAACAAGCAGGGAACCCAACATAGGTTTGAGTTAGACCAACATCCTGTCAGAGCACTTGATCTCTCAAAGGGATACACTGTAATCAGAATTAATCCCAATCTAAAACTGGACACCTGATCAAGGACAGTTTTAGATAATGACTCTGATGACATAAATACATATCGGTGCTGATGTTGTGGTAGTGGATGCTTGCCCTTTTAAGAATTCGAATGAGAACCACCCTGTATGTTTAAAAGTGTTGACACTAGAGACCTTGATCACCAGGTTTAAAGTAGATATATATTGGGCCCATCTGTCAAAAAATGCTTTGGCCTCCCTGTGCAGTGATCTGAAAAATTAACTTAAATCTCAGAAGAGTCATTTCTAACTCTGATGGCTGGGGGTGGATCTACTGTGCCAGGACAGCCTTTTTAGCCACAGCAGATGGCACAATTAGCATAGACCTTGCTCTCGCAGTAAGACCCGAGCAGTCCAAAATCAAAAAGTGCCCCAACAGCTTAAAGTCGTAAGCACAGGCCCAGTTTTTGACTGGCAAACTCATGTACGTCATACCAAAACGACTGAACTAAGTCTATGCCTTCATGTTAACAGTGGCACTTGTATCCAGTACTTAATCTGCATTTAGGTCACATGTATATGCTGTATTTTCTTTAACATCTCACCATAAGATCACGAGACGAAAACTTTTGAGGAGACATTATTGGCCTCAATAATATGATCAGTCTAAAGATCTGAGAGCTCATAAATCCGGAGTGTTAAATCTTTGCCATGGGTCCTTAAATTCTGGGATAATCTAGTCAAAGAATAAATCAGAGAGATACTACATGTACATGTCTTACTGATAACAGTGGATAGATCCAGTGGGTTATTTAGATCCTCATGCGTAAGTCGGTCATAACTTTTGTCACATAGTGACTGAGCCAACTGAGGAAGATTCAGGTGTGGGACAACCAGCAGACCAAACCTCTGAAATGGTAAAATGATAAAAATAAACTATTAACATGAACGCATTCTTACGTTATTGCTTTTTTTCACGCCTGCCTAAAACTTTTGCAGAGTACTGTATGTGCTAAGAACAGAGCCAGATTCAGGGGACCCCATCTCTAATGCACATGAAAATAATAATTTTATATAAACAAAGGAAAGTAAATCTGCTCAAATATTTTTTTAAGGACACTTTACAGAGATTTATGAACAGCTTTTTGACAGGCTTCCACATCCTCGAAGAGACCTCCTTAGACCAATGGCATCCCTGAGGCTGTTGGCCCTTCAATATATATATTGTGGTACCAGCAAACACTTAATATTCACATAAAGCTTCTGGAAGATACTGACTTGAGAGAGATAGAGCCTTTATTTTAATCATTTGGTCATGTTGGTGTTAATCACATAATGCATTGCATTAAATCATATAATGTTCTACAGTTTGACTAATCTTCCCACGTAGACTATATTTCACTCTAGTAATTAAGCCAAGGTGGACAAAGTGATTAGGTATTGCTGGCGTAAATAATGGATTTAACGAAGGTAAACTTGCAAATTTAAAGCAGCGTGGGCATTTAATGAGCAAGCTCAGAATTCAAGATCCAAAACGTCATTAAAGTATTTTGGTATGGCTTCAGCTTAATTGGGTACATTTACTAGATCAAAATCTTTTTATTAAATACATGTATTACATTTGTGGATTTTTTTTAGTAAGCCTCTAATAAGCATTTCTGAAAATGTTAAAATTCTGAGTATTTGTAATGATCACCTATTCATTCATATGTTCATCGATCTATCTATAGCCATAAATCCATCAAATTTATATGACACTGTACAGCCCCAGGGATTATTTTTCTTATTTATTATGTACAGATTGTGTGTAAATATTGTGTATGGGCCCCTGGGAGGAGCATTTGGAGAGCCGGGGTACAACAACCCGCTCTGAGCAGCCCGGGCTGCGGAGGGAGGGAGGTAGGGGGAAAAATGAAACCCATCCGTTCTGAGCAGCTTGGCCTGCGCAGGGAGTGGGGGTGGGGGACAAAACAAAACGAAACTTGGCTCTTGGCCTGCGGAACGAGACAACCGCTCTGAGCAACTTGGCCTGGAAAGAACAGGGATTTAAGTCCCCCTGGCAAAAGGCAGGGCAAGGTACACCTTGGAGCAACTTGGGGAGACCAATGGCTTTGGCACCAGGTCTCCGGGAGGGGGCTTGTCTGGCATCAACTTATTTAAACTCCCTCAAACCACGGAATCAGGGAAACTGTTGAGGGAAGAGGAATTTCCCTTTGGTATCAAGGCAAGGAGCAGCTCTACAGAAGATATCTAAGCCACCTATGGCATTACCTGCCTGGACAAATGTGTTTTGTCTGAAGAAGTTAGTGACTTGAGTGTTTAGGATGGTCAGCCTTGGCTTTAGAGGGCTCCAATGGGAGCCTGGCTTCTATTTTATTATTTTGTTTTGGGGTCTTTTATTCACATGTAAGTAAACTCACAATGTGTTGGATATAGCTTGTTCCTGAGCTTTTTTTTGTCATAGAAGACTATGCTTACAGATTTATCTGAAAAAATAAAAATAGTTTAATATATGTGTGCCACAATTATTGGCACCCCTTTAGTCAATACTTTGTGCTATCAACCTTTGCCAACATAATGGCTCTGGGTTGTCTCCTATAATGCATGGTGAGGTTGGAGAATAAATGACAAGTATCTGACAACGCTGGTGGACTCTCTTCAGTTCCACCCCACAGGTTTCTATGGGGTTTAAATCGGGGGACTGGGATGACAATGGTTGGACCTTGATTTTATGGTCAGTAAACCATTTAATGCGGTGATTTTGATGTATGTTTTGGATCATTGTCCTGCTGGAACATTTAACCGGGCTATTTAAATTTTTTCCTGGCCTCTTTCAAAGCTACAGGTGCCAATATCTGTGGAGGGCACTGTATAAATCTAGGCTTAGCTGTACATTTCATAGAAACCAAACTAAAAATCAGGTCACTTCCATGTTGCGTTTTAATCATACAGAACACAAACACTACAGGACACTGGAAAAGGAAGAAAAGCACATACTGTTTATTAGGAATTGATATAAATATGTACATCCGTTCCATGTCACTAGATGAAATTTGTTCAATTTCTTCTGCATATATTAAATAAATATAATAGAAAAACCCATCAGGCCAACAATGAAATGTATATTGAACTTTGAAAATACAAATTAAGGAAGGAATTTCAAAACATGGTGACATTTGCGTGGCTGTTAACTTTGATTGGCATAGTTTGTAACTTAAGTTACAAATAAACTATTTAATGCCCACAATATTTTATTGATGCTACATAGCACAGTGTTTAATAACCTATAGATATTTAACCTCTGAAAACTATGGCAGAAAAGGTAACTAATCTGCTTCAGAATGCTTCTATATGGCCTCCACATTCAGCTATTAAATGAGCCATTTTGTTTTTAAATGAAGAACATTAGGGTTATATATATGTAGTTGGATCACTATAAGCCTGAACATTCAACTGGTTGATATGGCAAAAAGAGCACTTTAAAAGGAGATATAAATGCAAAGTTCTTACCACCCTAGTAACCTAGTAAACAGTGGAGTGTTCTCGCTGACCGGATTATTTGGTTGGCTGTTATGTTGATCAGACCATCGTTCAAACTTTGCACAATAATCACTTTTTATACATAACCCTGATAATCATCATTCTGAGATATAGCACTCAATACTGCATGAAGTATTACAAATGGATATAGCATTTGTTGTTAAAGCAAAAAACAGCTGACAGTCTGTGTCTCTATCAGATGTTGGACTACAAATTCATCAGGTATCAGGTACCATCCACATGATTCCAATAATATAAGATGGTATTCCTGCACCATTCTATCATACTTGAACCCAACATACTGCAAAAACTGTATTAATTTTTCCAATGAACGTCATCAATAAGAGTGCTAACATGATTAATGATATGTTTGCTTTTTACAACACAGTAATAGTCGACACAGGTCTTTCCACGTGGATTTTTACTAGACAAAATTTTTGATATTGCAGGAAATTAGAGTGTTTGATACAATGTTGGCTGTGCTGATACAGTGCTGTTGATCAAAACACAAAAGATATGATGAATACTTATAATTTTAACTTTCCAGAGGGCAGTAAAAGGTATTATCTCACTATTGCTTTCTACATTAGGTTTAAACTTGGAATGCCAACACAGTAAGTAGTATATGCACAACAAACTTCAACAGAAGGATTTCACTGCGTCTTGAGTTTTAAACACGACCATTTCGTTATTTTTGTGAGCAAACGTACATGGCAGCATGACTTATGTGTGTATATAAATGTATGTATATATTATATATGGATACACAAGACTGGACAAACCTCTGTTGGGTTTATGAGCTAGAAGCAAAGTTGCATGAGCCAGTCAAACCTTTTTAGGACCTAGGAAGTTATGCATTCATAGCGATCGATATAAAATAGCACAAAAGTCGGGCACAGTCGGTAAAATAATAAGTGCCAAGGATATCCAACTCCTGGGATTTCTCCAGCCAGGAGAAATACATAAATACACAAAAGACAGTGAGGTCTGTGTTTCAACTTTTGAGCAGTGCATAAAAATAGGGTCTTTAGGAGAAATACAATGCTTTACAAAGTAAGGTCAGGTCTGCCTTTAGTCAAAGTAAAGTCCATGACTGCAATATGAATCAGGAAGAATTATGCAAAGCCATAAAAGCAGTTTTTTTTTTTTATATATTAGTAACTGTATTTGGTTCCTCTTCGGTTTGAGGCCAGACCACACAGCAGCATTGACAGTCTATTTATTTCCTCAGTCCAACAATATTATTATAAAGTATCCACATAGCGCTTATCACAGATGTGTTACATTATTGTGCTTGGAAGCAACGGGAATATAAGCAGATCGTATCTGGAGCTTTTTGGTAGACTGTTTGCCTTTCGACTTGTACAGCAGTGACAGCTGTATCATCCAATTGCAAAATTAGTTGATACATGAAGAAAAGACTTCAGAAGAGGTGATTGGAGCATGACATGTTCAATTAATACAACTGATTTTTTTTTTTAAATTATTTTCTTGTTTTGAAATTTCTCCAGTTAGCGGAATTCCAGTTGACACAGAAGCATCAGGGTGAAGATCTCAGTTGCAATCATAAACAAAATCATAATTGCTAGGTTCCTTTGGGATAGGTGGAGGTGCATCAGGAATCTGTATATTTTCCAGGTCTAGAAGACGAAGCTTTATCTCCATGCTTAATAGTGTGTCCAAATCATTCCGTGTTAGGTCACTGATCATATCCTTCCCAAGTAATGCATTTAAGCCATCAGTCCAGATACAGTACTGTTAGGGGGGGAAAGAACATTGTTATAAGGCTGACCAAATACATGCAAACAGGCATCTGAGATGATGAGAATCATCATCTAGGTGCAATATGTTTTAGTTACCACGTATAATAACGTGTGTGTGTTCAGGGGTTAAGACACAAAGGGAGTAGACTTTTAGGTTCTACAACCAACAGAAGGTATTATCAGTGAATGGTAATCTCTGTCTTTTTTGAGAGGCTGATATGTATTGTAAAGCTTAGTCATATCAGTATCTATTCCATGAAAGAAACAAAAAGCCTCCTATACATTGAGTGTTAAGGACAAAGCTCAGAAGGGCAAGTGTGATACTCAAGTGAAAAAAAATAGTGTTACCAAACATCACATTTCCTACAGCAAAGTGGAATTTTGCAAGAAAATTCCCATGATGACTTTTTAATTGTGTTTTCCTTCTCTTTAGTTTGTTTCTAGTTCACAATCAATTTCTTAATTTAAAAAGGTCAAGTTTCCTACAAAATACGGAGGAAAACAGAAATGCTTGCGTCTTAAACAATCGATAGCGTTTGAGCATTTGTTTTTACTGCGTGTAGTATTTTTTTTTAGTATCAATAAAGCAGATCTTTTACCCAGAATAGGAAAGGGTATTTTAATTTGGAGATGCCCATAGGCTTATATTGTTTTTATATATACAATAATACCTTACCTCGTGTTTGTCTGGCGCTATGAAATCTAATTGGCAGTTGGAGTCATACATTATAGAAAAAGCCAACTCGAGAACCTCCTGAAATTGTGAAAAAAGAAAATGTCAGAAATGACATAAAAAACATAATTTAATCTATCAACATAAAGATGAAAAAGCTCCAGGCCACCTAAAGGGTAGATAATGGAATGCTTTTTCATAATTTCCTGTTATAGGCCCAAGACTATCCAATTGGGTTGCAAATTTTTTCTGCATAACAACCCCTTAGCAATTACTGAATGACTGTGACTAGATTCTAGTCCAGCAGCTCTTCTTTCAAGTTGATTTTGATCATTTACATGAAAAACAAACAAAATAAACTGTACATAGCGCAACATATAACCAGAAATAATAAAAGATCATAACCCAAAGTAGACAGCAAGTATTCTGATTAGAACAATTCAACCATATATTTATACGGCATATTTTTAGCATCAAGCGAACTACAGCACTATCCCCTATTCCTGTCTGCCATTATCTGTTCGTTTTAAAAACTGAAGACATTTTCTTTATTTTGGTTTTATTCTCATGGAAAAATAATTTTCAAAACATGTAAGATGAAAGAGTTAAATCCCTTTAAGCCTTATCTAGTTGAGTTCTGCTTTATTGATATGCAAAACCCAATGGTTATAAAGGAGAAAAAAACATATTAGTTCCATTAGCACTATGAATTCTGACATGTTAGGGGCTTACTATGCAATTATCCATCTATGAAGGCTTCAAGGCATCAATACATGTCATGTGCTAATTACACACTTACTTTACAAAGTGACATAAATTGTACCACCGGGTAGATACATGGAGCTATGATGAATTACTGTAGTAAGATAGAACAGCGGTTTACTTATCATGATATGAAATATGGTTTTTCACCTTGTTCTGCTTGGCTCCCTTTTCTTTTACGTGTAGACAGTCCTTTCCCGTCAGAATTGCTTTAATGTCTGCTACAGGCACTGCAAATAACAAACACGCATTAACGATATATGTTGTCACAAGAATGCACGTGTTCCTCTCTCCTCAGGGCCCTTATAAAGATATAAGTCTCTTACATGGGCAGTGACAGAACTGCCAAGAGCAACTTAGGGTTTGTTCTTTGACATTAATATTCTTTTGAGTGTCCACGTTGTGGACAACATGGTTTAAGAACTCAGGATCAGATATTGTATTTTATGCTAATGAAGCAATCACTGGGCATATACCATCCAAAGCAACCACTGCCCCTTGTTCTTGTACCCCAGAAAATTAATAAGTACCACCCTTAAAACTGCCTTTTTTCGAGCTGCAGGGCTCAAGCCTACTGCATTCTTCAATTATTATATGTATTGTGCTGAAATTTAAATCCAGAAGTGAAAAACGATACCTCTACAAATCTTACGTTCCCAGGTACAGCAAAACATTCTTTCCCCCCCCTTTTTTGTAGGAGTATACTTATTGATAGCCAATTGTAGCTAGAATGTATTATTAAAGCTAGAATTATCGTAATGAAAAATATAAAAAATACAAGATGTTAATAGCCCGGATTTTCAATGAAAAAAGGATGAAAATGATTCCAGGTTTCAAACAGAGTAATATAGGAACCCTAAACAGAGGATTAACTTTGCACGCAGAACAATCTTATTTATATTTAGAGAAAACGTCAAATATATTCAAATAATTATTGTTAAGGAGAAAATCCATATAATTGGGACTACCGCATTTGGAATACCAAAAAAGAGTCACCACAGAGTGTTTTCTGAGATGACACCTCACATTCAAATATGTAAAAACTATTACACTGTGTAATCCTCTAGAAAAAGACTCAAATTATACTGAAAATCTGTAATAAGCAGGGGTGTAACTAGAAACCATAGGCCCCTGGTTCCAAAAATTGCCCGGGGCCCCCCCAACTTCAACAGCTGGTCCGTGCTATCATTACCCAATCTTCAAACATACAACATATGTAAGCACACAAATTACACACACTTACTCATACTCACTAGCACACTCCATCTCACCCCACTTACACAATTACACATCCATGCTCACACATACACATGCATGGTCAAACATATATATATATAACCCCAATACGTTTCCGTCTCCCTGTGACGTGACCTAATACGTTCCTGTCTCCTCGTGCCGGTTCAAAATAGTTAGTTCTGACCTGGCAGATGCATACCCCTCCCAACACTTGAAATGTCCAAATAAGAACAATTTTGTTTTAGGGGGTGCATTAAGAGATGTAGCTAGAGAAATGTGACTTTGTGATCTCTTGGTAGCCATTTACATAACTAGGTAAGGTATTTAGAAAAAGAATAGTGACAGTAATAGTGAAGAAGAACAAGTAATACCCTTATATTTACACTATCGTGACTTCTAGGGCTGTAGAACCCTATGAAATGTTCATGTCCAGCAACACTCTTGAGCTCCTAGAACAAAAAGGGACTACCTCTCTTAAAAAGCATAATTTGAAAGTTTTACAGTTGCTGTTTAAAGACAGCCTCATATAAATTAATCTGTCAGGTTGGCATTTCGGTAATTATCCTCCTTGGTGTCAGTAATGCATGTTCAAGCATTATCAACTGACTATAGCAAAGAAAAAATGATTTCAAAGAGAAAATTTACTGTCCTTGACTAAATAAAAACCAATACTTGGGCATTTTAATATCCATTCTTAAAAATCACTTTTCAATAATTACTAACTAATGGAATAGCCATGTTTTATCAAAGTGCCAATTGAAATCCAAGGACCTGGATGTCTTAGACATTTCTGTTCTAGTAGGGTGCTATGAAAAATTAATGTTTCTTTTCTTTGCTTTAAAGACAGATTTGAGCTGTGGAGTTACGGACTTACATTGGTGTCATGGTTACTTACAATTCCATAGTTCTGGCTGCTGGATAGGTTCAAACATGATATTTTATGGGTAAATTTACTAATGGATGAAATAATGCTTTGTGTTGTGATAGTAGTTAGAGTCTAAAACATATATTATTTATAAAAACTACACATATTTTATGTTTATTTGTTTAGAGATACTTCATTTAAAGCTTCAACTTAAGGAAGATAAGATTGGGCATTATCTCATCAATATCCTGCCCTCTCTCTTCAACCACCTAACCGATAAACAATCAGATATTTAGCAGGTAAGAGATAACATACATAGCATTTGTACTTACATTTCTCTTGCAAAGAATCATGCGGTACTTCTCCTTGGGGACTCTCCTCCAAATCTCCATAGTGTAACACTTTGTGATTTGGTGACAGCCGACAATACCTAAACTTATCTGAAAAGAAATAATACAGACATCATAGTAACAACAGTCATCATCATTATTCTAGCAACAAATGGCACATCTGTATGCTGCTCATACATAAGTTAATTGAACCCAATAACCCATTTTGTTCTAGTTTGGCGACATCCACAATATGAATACCAGGTTTACAAACACTTTAGGGGTGCTAAATATATCAATATATCAATCAATAAAAGATGGAATGTTTCCCTGTCTGAACTGCTATTAGCTGAACCGTGTTCTAATTCAGAACACTAACAACACAATACTTTATTTATATTTACATAATGCTTTTGATGTGAAAAATAGGTTAATAGCACAAGAAAAATCCAATATGGTACATGTTCAGGTAAATGATGTGTTTATCAAGGTTTATTAAGTCAAAGGTGAGTCTGTGCGCAAACTGTGGTAACCTAAAACTTGCTGACCTAATAATTCATCATGAAGGGTAGACCTCATTAAATTTCTCTGGCAACAAGATTGCGCTGACCTGCATACAAACATTAATGGGGTCCATGGAGTCCTAGGCATTTTACTGCATTGCAAATTGGTGCATGCAAGGCCATCTTTTGTATAGGGTAAAACAGGGAGGTTGCACGCTCTGACCTGTTCTGCTCCCAGGCATCTTGGTAACCAGTGTGTCCAGCAGGGCCACATAATACACAAGTTGCATGGATAACTCAATGCAAGAGAAACAGGAATAATGAGAGCTGTGAGAGGCAGAGAGGTGAGAGACAGGGGAAGCTGTAAGAAGGAGAACTGGGAGAACACAAGTAAGAATTAGTGTGTGTGTATATGGTGTTACCGAGGGTGTGTATGTGAGTGCATGGTGTTAGCATGTGTAGGTGTGTTACTGTATGATGCGAGTGCATGTTTGTATGTGGTGCACTGTGTGTATGTGTTCGTGCGTGGTGTTAGAGCAACTAGTCTGTAAGCTGTGCAGTAGAGAAAAGGACAACTGGGTGCTACTGCAGGCTGCCCATGATAAGTGGCCTAGCTTTGATTAATATTTATTAATATGTACTATTACATGCATATACATAGGAAATGCACAAAAGGTAGTGGTTTATGTGATGCTGTTGCAGGATAGAAGTCCCACAAAAGTTGCTCTGGGCCCAATACCCTACTAGGGATAGCCTTGCATGCACCATTTTTTTTTTTTTTTACAGAAGTTATAAAATTAGTCTTGTGTTTCATTTATCTTCCTCATCTGTCTGGTTTTGGTTAATTAGGAAGTGTACCTAAATTAATTTAATATTAACTAATTTAAACAACAAAAAATCAAAACTATAATATACTCACAAGGTGATAGATGTCTGCATGCAAAGGTGTGATTCAAGCATTATGTATCATTAGTGTAAATTACCAACTGCAAATTAGATTAACTACTATAGTAATTGGTTTTGATGTTTGCTACAATTTCTTGCCTTCGGAAATTAAGGTTGTTGGAGAGAATATTCTCGGTTATTGTTTTTGAAATCATTTGAATTTGTTCAAACCTCTGTCACTAATGTGCTAGTGAAACTGAAGCCTTGATAGGTAGTCATACTATTGTTATATTATTTTGGTCTTTTTGTTCCTTTGAAACGCATGTCAAACTGGAAACAAAAGTATTTAATACAGAACACCGATTAAAAGCAAAATTACATTCACAGGGTACTAATTTCCTTAAAGGGATAGTTTAGTGTTGCTGACAGTCTCACTAAAATATACTGTATGTTAAAGACCTTTATATGTACTTTAATATGAATTTAAAAGTTAAAGGGACACTCCAACCATCATATATACTTTCATATTTTCAGTACGTAGGTACTGTTTTGTACCTGTGCACAGTTCTATAGTAAATCAGGGACATTACAGATGTATTAGGCAAAAGCGTAAGCCTTATAAGAAAATAAAATGATCTATTGAC